>OY756395.1:42500-1242500 GCA_963576865.1 Anania hortulata
GAAATCACTGACAATGTAGACGCGTTAAAACGTTACGTCACGGGCACACCACCTCCGTGCTTCACCCAAAAATTGGCCCCTTCGGCCCCTTTGGCCCCTTTGGCCCCTTCAGCCTCAACATCTACGGACGCGGCCCCTGCGATTGACCTGATACGTCAGGCGGTTCGAGAGGAGCTGGCCAAGGCCGGCGGCCCCAACAGCACTGAGTCTATCAGGGAGACCGTCAGGGACTGCGTCCGGGCTGAAATCCGCTCCGCATTGCGTACACCCAGTTCACACACAAAGACTTCGGGCCCACTTACGTACGCAGAGGCGACCGCTCGCCCTGCCTCGTCCAAGCCACCGAGCTGTCACGTATTAGTCGTGTCTAAGACAGGGGACCCCCCTGCCTCTAAGGACGAAATTAACAAGCTCTGGAGGGAGAATATCACCTTTAAAACCTCCCCCTACGCCCCCGCCCGAGTACAAACAATTCACAACAATCGCCTAAGAGTCGAGTTTGACACTCTTGAACAGCGTGACGAGACCGCCGAACGCCTTGTAAACAACTCGACCCTTACGGCTAAAAAACTTAACAAGCTCCAACCTATGGTTGTGCTCAAGGGCATCGCCCGAGACACACCCAAAGACGAGCTCGCTGACATAATTTTAGGCCAGAACCCCACCATCACTAAAGCTTTTACCGCCGACACCGACATCAACGTCAAATTTACTAAAAATAATCGTAGGAACCCGGGATTATACAACGCGATCCTCATGGTTACCCCTCCTATCTGGGAGGCCATGACGAAACTCGGCAGAGTGAACGTTGACCACCAGCGCGTCTCTGCTGGTGATTACTGCCCACTCTTGCAATGCCACCGATGTCTTCAATACGGTCACCTTAGATCTAAATGTCGTACTGAATATCAAGCCTGCTCTCATTGCGCTTCTACCGAACATACGTTCGTCGACTGCCCATCTAAACAGAACAAAAACGTCATCAAATGCCACAACTGTACTAAGGCTAGCAAGCCCGCTAGCCACTCCGCCACCTCACAAAACTGCCCGCTTCATATTATCATGACCGAGCGCACTCGCGCCCGCACTGACTACGGATCTTAAATATGTGTACACACACTTTATCTACTAAAATATTATATATATCTATTTATAACACACCTACACACCTACAACCGCTCACCCTTGACACTTTTTGGCCCATCGACACTGTCCCCTCACTACCCTGATAACTATTGTTCTCATACGATAGTGCGGGGACAGTCGCGATTTTAACGCTAGTGCTGACCCACATTGGGGACCTCATAATGGGGCGCACACCATAGGAGTAGTGGTTGTTCACTTACACACTAACACTTCATTTACCAACACTCACAACAAACACACACACATCCACAAACAGTTTATACAGTACACATTCAACCCACTAACATATAATTTTGATAACCTTATATTTCTTTATAATTATATACTTCAACAAATATAATCATTTCTTCATACATACGAGACATACATGTATGTCTTTGCTTAGTTTATATTATAATATGTATCTTAAACATACACAATTTACCTCACATACATACACATACTCGCACATCAATTCATCATTACACACTCGCTCTCACTCACTTACACATTTAAAGACTCAACCTATACATTCATACCTTCGACACACTTAGCACCCCCTTTGACGCCCCACCGATGATCACGCTTGACACTTTTGTACCCATTTATCGACACACATTTCGTCTTTACCTCATCACTATCCTTCTTCTTATCAGTACACCACGTGATATAGGAAAACAGAGGAAAACCATACCTACATCGCTCCTAAACCCAAAACTCTTATCTCATAAGGTCCGCGGACCATAGCCACATCGTTTTCCTTGTCATCCCATCATTTTCCACGTCGTTTAGCCGGTTTTCCATCACCTGACTCATAAACAATACACTCAAGCCCCGCCCTTAACTCCACCCATGTCGTCACTCTGACTTTACCAATTCTTTTAATATTTTACAATATTTCTTCATACAATGCGCTTCCACCTAGTGTCGTTTCATGTCACTAACACTTCTCACCCGATCATTGCACTTGCTATTCACCTGCTTTAATCATCAAGCACACCAATACCACGTTTTTGTGCTCAGCTTTTCCCTTACTTAAGTATGTTACTACATTCCCACAGATGTCGCCACAGTTATACATTCAAATACTCATACACCCTGCACCTCAACACATACTACATACACTAACATACACCACATCTCATACTCATCTATATTTACACAAATTAGATAATTAAACACTCAGACATTAAATTATAAATTAAATACACGCTGTGCTTTACGCACACAACGCCACCTACCTATCCTTAGTTGAGTACTCACCACGCGAATTTAGCGCCTCCCGTGTGTACTTTACACATTAAACACACCACACATTAATCAACAACTTTCACCACGCAGACACTATAGATGTCGCACCAGTCGCGCATCTATGAAAACTCATACACACACTATACAATATTTATTTATGCATTTTATATATAAAACATGTACACATTATTAACATACCTTATAGCATCACTTGTGGCCTTTCATGAACGTTAACCAACATTTTACAAATATTCAGTACGATTAAATCTTATGCGCACACAGCGCCTCTATTTCATTACCCGGCACTACATATTAATGTTACTCATGCTAGCTAGTTCGCCGTGCTCTCCACGGGACTTGCACCTTTTCGACAGATGTCGCTTCAGTATTAAGTCGCACTAATTGAACTCTGTTAAACTTTCAATCTCATCCGCTACCACCCTCTTTAATGCTAATAATTAATTACATATTTAACAACCCAGCTCAACTTAATTTAACATTAATATTAACATCTAAGTTACACGCGCACACAGCGCCTCTATTTAATCTACCTGGCATTACATACCACGCTCTTGCGCACTCAGCGCCTCTATATTAGCATCCAGCACTACTAACCATCACATCTCACGCATGCCAGCTAGCTCGCCGTGCTACATGGTGTCAGCACTTCTCGATAGATGTCGCCTCTGCATTAAGCCTGCATTAATTCTACTGGTTAATAACTTAATTATATGATTATCTTAACTTATCTACCTTTACCTCAACTTTAGTAATTAACTACATATTTACCGACCCAGCTTAATCAACCTAAGATAAATACTAACTCCAACTCGTAGGCGCGCACAGCGCCCCTATTAACCTCACCTGACACTACGTATTACGCCTTTACTCACTAGACTGCCGGGATATACCCGGCGCCAGTGCACTCGCTTACTCACAGATGCCGCCTCCGTATTCATCCCGTATTAAACATTTAAGTTATTTCTGGCTGGTTTATACTCGTTGCTCAATCACAATTGTTATTGTTATTTTTAAATTAATTAATTTTTAATTCTGTATATACATATTATTGTTACTGACGTTATCTCAATTTCATCACTTGACCTGCCGCGATCTGCGGCATTAAAGCTCACGCCACTCGCTAGATGTCGCCATCTTATCGATCTCGCATTATTCATTAATCATTATGTTAATCTTTCTTTCTTGATTTTAACTATCATTCTGACTACTAAATAAACTAAATTAATACTAAATAAAATAAAAACTTAAACTCTATTGCTGCCGCAATCAACTCATATATATTAATCATACTTCCCCTTATATTTCACACGCATTAGTGACATTAATGCCACTGGCGTAGCTTATACATCAGCTACTAACCTATTTCTAATTCTCCTCATCCGAATAAGTAAGTCACGCCTTACTTTAGTACAAGTGTAACACTTATCTTCTTACTAGACTAGGTAATCCCTGCGACGGTTTGCATAACTGGATTTTACTCTCTTATTATTAGTACTGTTCGCCGTTATTAATTTACAATCACATTAATCACGACTTCATTACGTTATTATTATTATTAACTTCGTCTTAGCTCATAAATTGATTGTACCTGCTCTCTAATTAGTATTCTTACTAGATTTCATTGTCGACTCTTGTAAATTATTGTGCGTAATTAATTACCTGGATATATTAATTGTATATACTTACTAATCTACACTGTCTGGTCTGCTTAGCTCGTTAGCTAACTCACCAATAATTATATATGATTACATATACATATGTAAGAGACTTATTAGTTATTAGGCGATTAATAAGCACTCCACTATCCGATTAACTAGTTAAGCTTATCTCAAACTAACTGTATAGGTATCACGAAGACTAACACTGTTAATTAGCTTGAAAATGTAAATTGATCATTAGTTTTTATTCCTTATCACTACAATGGTATCACATGTTTACTAATATTTAATTAGGTATTACATTAAAATATTTAAATCTGTTTGATACTGTTTATATGATTGTTTTCACTCTATCAGCGAACTTTTAAATGTAAATTCATGAAATACGGACTAGAAAACAGTTATATAAAATTCTAATTTTAAGTAATAATTTCAATATTTTTAAAATTTGTAAATTTGTACTCTTATATACAGTCAACTCTTTTTCACTATTTTCGCTACGAAAAAGTGACTACATAAAAAGTTATTAGAATTCTAATTTTAAGTAAAAATCTCGAAATTTTGAAAATTTGTATATTTGTTCCTTTATTTACTGTCAACTCTTTTTCACCATTTTCGCTGCAAAAAAGTGACTACATAAAAAGTTATTTTAATTCTAATTTTATGTAAAAATTTCGAATTTTTGAAAAATTGTATATTTGTTCTTCTATTTATAGTCAACTCTTTTTCACTATTTTCGCTACGAAAAAGCGACTACATAAAAAGTTATTAGAATTCTAATTTTAAGTAAAAATCTCGAAATTTTGAAAATTTGTATATTTGTTCCTTTATTTACTGTCAACTCTTTTTCACCATTTTCGCTGCAAAAAAGTGACTACATAAAAAGTTATTTTAATTCTAATTTTAAGTAAAAATTTCGAATTTTTGAAAAATTGTATATTTGTTCTTCTATTTATAGCCAACTCTTTTTCACTTTTTACACCACGAAAAAGACTTTACGGAAAAAGTTATAACAACTCTAATTTTAAGTAAATTTTCAAAATTTGTACATTTGTTCTCTTATCATTAGTCAACTCTTTTTCGCATTTTACGCCACGAAAAAGTCTTAAAGGAAAAAGTTATAAGAACTCTAATTTTAAGCAAATTTTCAAAACTTGTATATTTGTACCCCTATCATAAATATACTCTTTCTACATTGTATTGTACCTATAATACTCAATTTCTATCACTCTCTCGCTCTGTAATTGTCTAAAATCTTGAGACTGTTCTTTGGACACAACCACTTAATTACTAATACTGTAAAAGCAACAGAAAAAAAAAAAAAAAAAAAAAAAAAAAAAAAAAAAAAAAAAAAAAAAAAAAAAAAAAAAAAAAAAAAAAAAAAAAAATACAACAATTACTTACAAATCAAGTTGCTTTAGATATAAGTTATCTCTAAATTACCAAAAGTCTCGACTTTACTTATTATACTAAAACAGACTTTCTTATCCGACTCACGCTGTTACTTAAATAATTTCTGTACTGAAATAAATACTTTTGCCTTCTTCGCCTAGACTAACTACTACGGTTCTGGTGTAGTTCGTAAGCACCGCTCCGTTACTAACTGTTTCTCTTATTTACGCACACAATTAGGCTCATCGCTATCTTAAACAAATATAAAATTGTCTCGTACCACATTTATAATTTAATAGGGTCTGTTGTAAACCCTAAGCAACGACCCTATTTACTCTGTATCTTACTTACAACTGCCCTGCAAAACACTCATTTTGGGCCAATTATAGTAGAAATCTCGTCACTCTTTTATTTCAAAAAAAAAAAAAAAAAAAAAAAAAAAAAAACCTAACCTAACCTAACCTAACCTAACCTAACCTAACCTAACCTAACCTAACCTAACCTAACCTAACCTAACCTAACCTAACCTAACCTAACCTAACCTAACCTAACGGGCATGCCACAGAGTAACCTCCTTGTGCGGCGGGGTGTTATTAGTTACATCTGGTTACGATCGGGTGTAAGGAATAGCATCCTGTCCCGGTGCATCCTGGGCAACGGGGGCTAGTAATCTCCTTCGGGGGATTGCTAGTTCACGGCTAAACTCTGTCAGTGCCGCTCCTTTTACTGCTATGCTTTGCATAGCGGTGCAAGGATGTGGTACGAAGCACACCGTAATCTGCCCTTTTTAGGGCGGACCGGGGGTCCAGTTAAGCTGGGTCGCGAGGCGGAAGCCTCTCTAAAAACTACCACGCGCGGCAGTGCTCGCCTATAGTCAGCCGTCGCTGACTGGCGGGTCGCCGGGCAAACCGTTACCCCAATTGAGGGGCCGGGGGCCGTCGGGGCATCTGTCCGGGCTGCGAGGAAGGACTACCTCAATAAACAACCCATGTATACCGTAACCCGCCTTCACGGGCGGAGCGGGGGCCTTACGGGGCCGCGAGGGGCGAACCTCTATAAAAAACTGTAATACCGAGCCGCTGTGGACGCTGGCGGCCCGGGCCTCCTCTGGGGGTGGACACGCAGGCGGTGTTCCGAAATGTTAGGCGCTACCCTGAGGCCCCGCCCGCCCCCTCAGGTGTTATTTAAGCCGGGCACAACATGAATCAAATGGCAACTAGGGAAAAAACACTAACCCTGGTCGGTACCGCGGGATGCGGAGAATCCGACTCTGTGGCGCAAGCTGCAGGCACGCCTTCGTATCAGGGAGGAGGCACTTACTGCCACGAGCTTCATGGCTTGGAGGAAAGAGGAGAAGTTGAGGTTCTTCGGGGCCAAGAGACTTCCGACCGCGGGAGTTCCGCGAAGGAGTCGGAGCAATCCGGCTCGGGGAAAACTTCGGAGGTGCCGACTTCTTTTGAAGCCCGCATTAGGGGCCGAATGTTCGGCGGACCACCGAAGAATAGGGGGGAATGCAGCAAGGCTGCGGCAACAACACCTGCCAAGGTGGTTGAGACTGATCCAGCGGTTCTGTCCCGCTGCGAGTCTCCCGCCCTCAGCATGTGCAGCATTTCGAGTAACCTGTCTCGGGCAGGCGCTAAGCGCTCTTTGGCCGACCACCTGCTGCCTGATGACCCGGAAAGCTTTTTCTCTGCGTTGGAAAACCGTCACTGCTACGATAACGACTCAGATAGTGACGGAGAGTACATGGAAGAAAACATACCCGTCCTTTCGGACGAGGATTATGAGGACACGTTTGGCCTTGCAAAGGTTGCCAAACTGAATAAGGGCCGTGGTGGCATCCGGCAGGTTTCTACTGCTGCCGGTCCCCCAGCCCGGAGTCAGGGACGCAGCAAGCCTGGCCAACTAACCACGAGCAATACACCTGCAGACGACATGCCAGCAGTATCTCCAATGACAGCAGCAGAAATCCACACCGCGACACTCATCACCGATGTGGACTTCGCGTCAGAAATTCATGTGGAGGCTCAACGGATCATGGATGTTGCTGAGAACCTACCGAAAGAGGTTTCGACTCAACAGTTTGATGAGATTCGCTATGCCGCTGACTCAATTATCGGGCTTGCAGCCAAGCTGCTAAAATACAAAAGCCCTAAAGAGATCAGCAATACTACCAGCACAGCGAATACCCTTAAACTCGAGGCGGAAATCCGCACTTTGCGCGAGCGAGTTGTCACACTTGAAAAGCATGCTGTGACGTACAAACAAGTAATGGCAATGAGAGACGCCACCGAGGACAAAAATGAGGAACAGATCGCAAAACTCCTGGCGGATAACAATAAACTCTGCCAAGAGCTAACATCTTTGCGTGTCTCAGCGATAAACCCAACCCACCAGACCTTCAACAAGTCGTGTGGCACAGTCAGAACAGTCTCTGTCCAGACGGATACCAAAGGCGACAAATCCGACGATGCAGCATTCGATGCGTTCACCGCGTCCATGCTGCGTCAGATAGGCGGCATGATCGATGCCAAGCTGGAGGCATTTAGAGCAGAGCTTCCTCCAGCCCCCAGTGTCCGTCCGCCACTGAAGGCAAATGACACTGTTAAAGCACCGATCGTACCGCCCACGAGACCTCTTGCAGGGGATAAAGTCATAAACAGGAGCGAGCTTGCTAAGACTGCTGAACTCCAACAGCCTGGCAGCCCAAGTGATGTCCCGATCATGCTACGGAAGGGGAAGGGAGTGGAGAAGAGGACTATTCCCCCTGAACCGGCACCCACCCCAATCAAAGCTCGAAAAGAAACCGCCACCCAGCCAGGGACAACCTGGACTGAGGTAGTGAAACGCGGACGTAGGCGCAAAAAGGGACTAGCACCGGTCACTACGCCACCAGAGAAAGCTGCCTCTGCTCAATCGGCTACAACGCCTTCGACCAAAAAGGTGGAAGTGAAAAAGCCAGCTAGACTCCGACCACCGAAATCATCTGCAGTGGTCCTAGAACTCTCGGTTCAGGGCAAGGACGCAGGACTAAGCTTGCCCAATATTATACAGGATGCTAAAAAGGTCATCAATGAGAAGTGGCTCAAAGAGGCTGGCCTTGAAGATCGTCTCAAACTCAGGTCTTCCCGGATGACAGGGAATCGCATCATTGAAATTAAGGCTCTCGATGATAGCGCGCCCGGTGAGGCAGACGAGAAAGCTGCCACATTAGCTTCTGCCCTTATTTTGGGACTTCCACCTGGTGCAGTTAATGTGACGCGGCCTGTCAAGAGCGTTTACATAAGGCTGACGGGTCTCGAGGAGGGCATCACGGCTGAAGAAGTGGCTGATGCGGTCGCTGCACAGGGTGATTGCAACCCAGCCGAAGTTAGAGTAGGTCGTATTGTACAAAGTTTTATTGGTGGCTCAGCCGCAGTTCGTTGCCCTATTCCTGCGGCCAATAAGATAGCCGAAAAGAAGAAGATGAGAATTGGCTGGGTTGTTGTAAAAACCCAGCTTTTGCCTCCACGAGCACCTCGCTGCTCGCGTTGTCTAGGTGCTAACCATGGCCGGGCCGTCTGCAAAGCTGCAGTTGATCGCACTGACATATGCATCAGATGCGGCCAACCCGGCCACAAGGCCATTACATGCGTAGCTCCGTACTACTGCTGCCTTTGCGCAGCAGCAGGAAAAGCGGCAGATCATCGGGTTGGGACACAAAATTGCCCCAATCCGAAAATTGAGTGGAAGACCAAACCACCAGATGCGGTCAATAATAAAACCCAACCCCCGGTAGAGGAACCCAGAAAGCGAATTCGCAGGGACTCCCGGGTTGAAAGAGAGCAAGAAATGGATATTCAGGTTGCTCAACCTGAAGAGCGTCCAATTCGCAGATCGCTGAGACTTCGGTTCCCCTCCACAACTCCTTCGCGCTCTCGCTCAAAA
Source organism: Anania hortulata (assembly GCA_963576865.1). Taxonomy (NCBI): domain Eukaryota; kingdom Metazoa; phylum Arthropoda; class Insecta; order Lepidoptera; family Crambidae; genus Anania; species Anania hortulata. The sequence goes on from OY756395.1 coordinate 51,875, forward strand.
TAAGGGCCAGAACCGATAAATACGAGTGCAACAGCTAAGCTGTCCCAATGAGCGACCTGGTTAGCCAGAGAGAGGCTTATTAAGCCCAGAACTGGTTGGTCAGTGGTCTCCCCGTAGTAATTCGCAAGCTTAAGGGAACACCACGTAGCCAACTACGTTCCAAACCACAAAAAAAAAAAAAAAAAAACCTAACCTAACCTAACCTAACCTAACCTAACCTAACCTAACCTAACCTAACCTAACCTAACCTAACCTAACCTAACCTAACCTAACCTAACCTAACCTAACCTAACCAGAGTCGCACACCGTCCGCCGCCGCGAACGCCACGTTTCTGCGACGCTCCGTTGTCTTTAAATCGCAAAAATAGTCTTTTTACGTCTAAATACAGTGTAATGTATATCAAAAGACGCGTAATTTTACCCCAGTGACGATCCCGCAAACCGCGTGAAAATCGGACTTACGGTTCTCGAGTTATCGGCCGAAAACCGCTAAAATCAGTGACTTGTGACACTAAATTGTGAACGCTGCCCGATCTGTCGCGACGACACCCCAGTTTTTGTACACGCTTCGACGCGCCACATCACCCTCCAACTGCCTGCGAAATTTGGGATTTTTTCCGGCTCAATTGGATGAGTTATCAACCATAAACCACACCGAGCCCCCAAGTCAACTTCGCAGCCGGAGCTGGTACCACCACAAGCGCTACTGGGATCGACGCGGACCATCACCCCCATCACTCTCCAGGTTTCAGACTGGAAATCGCATCACCAGAAGCTTAGTTGTCGACGTTTTACTGCTGGACTCAACACAACCTGAACTTCGCTGAAGATTATCTCGCAGTCTTCAGCGACAACCACCTCCTGAAAAATTTGTGAAGATAGCTGGAAGCTTCCTCTTTCCAGAGGTACCAATTTTAGATTTTTAAGTGCAATAGTTTAGTTTTTATTAGCATTTTCCTTCGAGTAGTCATTTTAAAGTCCATCCAGTGTTGCCAATTTATGCTATTTTCAGTTATAACTTTAGTTTCAGCACATATTTACTTAATTTCTCTTCGCTAAAGTTAGTTTTATATCTTTCCACAACATCCCTGAAAATTTCAGCCAGATTCATTCACAAACAAAAAAGTCGATTTCAAAATCGAATTACGTAACCGCGCGGCAAATTCAAATCGCCTTATCACTACGGATTTTTATCGGCTAAATTTTATAAACATGTCTTCGTCGGACGGGGAAGAGTACGATGGTGACTACGGGGACCTTACCGCCTACCTCTCCCCGTATGGTGGGTCACCCACCCCCTCTGACAACACCCTTAAATCTGGTAGATCCGGTAGAACCACGAGATCTGGTAGGTCTGGCAAGACTGGCAAGACCACATACCGCCCGGTCTCCAAAGCTAAGCATTCCAGCCTCAGCCAGGAACACCACTCCACTCCATCCATTTCCACAGCCACTACACAACCACAACCGGCTGCCAAGCAGCCTTTCGACTACGAGGGAGCCCTCCTCAAGGGAGCCCTCAGCATGCTAGACCGCATCAAGTACTGTGTGGCACAATGCGGGCGTGGTATGAAAAAGGAGTACCGCGACGAGATCAACGAGAATGTGGGCGGTCTGAAGCGTTACGTTACGGGCACACCACCGCCCTGCTTCACAGATAAAACATCTAAGGACGCGGCCCCTGGCATCGACCAGGTGCGGCAGGCGGTTCGCGAGGAGCTGGCCAAGGCCAGTGCCCCCAGTCCTGAGACCATCAGGGAGACTGTCAGGGACTGCGTCCGGTCTGAAATTCGCAATGCGTTGCGCACACCTAGCACGCATTCTTCGGCCCCGGGTTTACTTACCTACGCTGAGGCTACCGCACGCCCCACCCCACCTAAGCCCCAAGGCGGACACATTCTCGTTGTGACCAAGACAGGGGACCCCCCAGCCACTAAAGACGAAATAAATAAGATCTGGAAAGATAACATCTCTTTCAAAACCTCCACCTTTGCACCCGCCCGCATTCAGACCATTCATAATAATCGTCTAAGGGTAGAATTCGACACACTCGAGCAGCGGGACGAAACCGCGGAACGCCTCGCCTCCAATTCTGCCCTTACGGCGAAAAAACTTAATAAGTTACAGCCTATGGTGATCCTTAAGGGCATCGCACGCGACACCAACAAAGACGAGCTTGCCGACATTCTACTCGGCCAGAACCCCACAATCACTAAGGCCTTTAAAGCTGATACAGACATCACCGTGAAATTCACGAAAAACAACCGTCGCAACCCCGGCCTCTACAACGCTATACTTATGGTCACACCTCCCATATGGGAGGTAATGACTAAACTAGGACGCGTAAACATAGACCACCAACGTGTATCCGCTAGTGACTATTGCCCTCTACTTCAATGCCACCGCTGCCTGCAGTATGGACACCTACGTTCCAAATGTCGCACTGAAACCGAAGCTTGCTCACACTGCGCATCCACAGAACACTCATTTATAGACTGTCCAGCTAAAAATAACAAGAACGTAGTGAAATGCCACAACTGCGCCAAAGCTGGTAAGCCCGCCAGCCACTCAGCCACCTCACAAAACTGCCCGCTGCACATCATTATGACCGAGCGCACCCGCGCCCGGACCGACTACGGTAATTAATTAATAAATTCATCTTTTATTTTACACATCATACACATTACACTTATCATTACACATACACTTTCACTACATAACACTCACCCTTGACACTTTTTACACTCATAACATCTCATCATTTACATACATACATAAATCCGCTCACCCTTGACACTTTGTGCACTATCGACTCTGTCCCCTCACTATCATCGTATCCATTGTTCTCGCGGTAATAGTGCGGTGACTTACTCGACTTTCGTGCTAGTGCTGACCCATATCGGACGCCCCACTTAGGGGGCGCTCCCTATAGGAGTAATGGATGACAACATACAATTTTCACTTCACATCTATACACATTCTAACACATTCTAACAATCATTATACACACTTAATATATAAAATAATTGAAAACTCACTTAATTAAAACATTCACATTACAACTGTTATTTAAATATCTAAACATAATTTAAATTAATTAAACGCCTACAATACTCATACTACATATAAACACACTCAAATTCACTGTATCTATTAGTTATAACATTATTAACATTGCATCACCAACACATAATCATTCTCATCCACTTGGGTACGTCCACATACATACACTACACAACTTTATAATAACTTATAAGTAAACATTTAAATATTTTATTTATACTCTTATATTTTATCTGCCCCCACCAAACGCTCACTCTTGACACTTTTGTGCCACTTGTCGACACTCATCTCGACTACATCCCAACACTAGCCAGTCCTTATCATTATACCACGTGACATAGAAAAATCGAGTTTTAACTAACTTCTTGTACATTTTCTTTAAATCTCTATTCATTAACATGTTCACGGATGTTTTGCACACTGTTTTCATACCTCACTCACTAATTTCCATGCGCTTTTACTCACTTTTCATCACCTCGATTTGCTTCATACAAATAAGCCACGCCCCAAGCCCCGCCCACTCATTATTACTGAAATACCGTATTTTATCACCTAAAATTATCACATTATTGTTCACCTATGTCTAAGTAACCACTTCTATATAATACTTATGCCAATATGTCTCTCATTCACCGGCAAACGGGCCTTTTAGTTGTAAACATACTTTTCCTCATTACTCACGATTCACAAGACTTATGATTATGATACTCACAATAGTAAGCCTTCAGGTCAATACCTTTCATTTGACACCCCATTCTCCTATTTTAAACACCCCTGCGTCCTTAAATTTACATCTCAAATTCACGGAACGTCAGCGTAATAACACCCTTGAAAATTAGAAAAAACTCGAATCTCTGTCTATTACCTACCTCATACCTTACTCTATTAGTCAATAATCTATCTTTTAACATTACTATCACATTTTACAAAACAACTTCCTCTCTAACCTCATACACACAAACATCACCTTTACGACGCTTTTACAGCCCAACGACTTACGCTTTGCATTAACTACTCACACAAATCGCTAATTATACTCTCCATCTACACCTCCACACAATCATAATATTGTAAACACATTCACAACATCTATTTCATAGTTTACTCAATACATCCCACACAACATTAAGCCCTCATTCCGTATTTTACACCTATTTGTCCCATTCATTTACTCGACGACTCCTCACACGCCACCTATACCACTTTCAACACACCACTCGCCGTACAAAACTTTACTCAACGTAGTTCACACTTAGCACGTCACAAGCACGCTTTTACACCTCATAGCACAACCCAATAGCTTCAGTTTCACTGACGCTTCACACAGATGTCACTAGATATGCACACACCAATACACATACAAACATTACACATCACGCCCGTCACACAATATACACTATCACCCTATATTTTATTGATTTATAATTAATACGCCATCACTTTCCACATAATTTACACACTTTTAAACTTCACACTCCACCTTCATCTCGCGAATTCAGCGCCCCCAGCGGCAATTGACACTCAACACCTACCACTCTATTTAATAGCTTCAACACAGATGCCGCCTCTATCCTTTCTTTGAACATTGACACCTTTACTTATACAAAACACGTAAACACTTGCAACCTCCTATCGTATTATATCTTAACTCTCAATTTTTAATTCACATAATTAACGTCATCTGCAACATTATTAAACATCAAATCTCACGCCCGTAGCGCCATCTGACCACACTAATCATAACAACTCGTCCCTGCGGATTTACCGCCTCTAGCGCTCGCCCAACACACTTTACACTTTAGTACACTGCACTCCACAACTCAACAACTTACATAGATGTCACTAGTTTTGCACACATTAATAGTTAGACACACACATCAATTACCAATGATTTATAATATCAATCAACAATCATATCTATCAATTCATTAAACCACACTACAACCTACTACACAATCGCACATTATTCAAATAGTAACATTAACTTCATACCTTTACGCGAACCCAACGCCCCTAGCGGAAACTCTGTATATTACATACAATCACTCGTCTACTAATAACTTCGACTTAGTTGTCACCTCACACATACAATGTAACAAATATTGTACGAACATACTCACAGTATCATCTCTTAATTACTTAACATTCTCCTCTTCGATTAATTCACGATTCTATTGTTATCACATAATAATCACCACGCGCACTTACTTATGCTTTCAGCGCCACCTTTTTCCACATCACAAAACGCACATTGCGGATTTACCGCCTCTAGCGCTCACATAACACAACACCCACCACACCGCTTTCCACACACACAGTTTTGCCACTCTCTAACAGATGCCGCCTCACTCGCGTACACAACCTACATTCACACGATATAATTTTGATATTTGCATTGTAAATAATCATCAGCCGACACTAAAACATACTTTATTAATTAATTACTTGTCATGGTTAAGTAATCACATACATATCACGCTGCAATCGGTTTCGATGCGACATAATATCTAGGTGCACATAGCGCCACTTCGTATAGCATGGCAAACTTGTTCCCGAGTCTTAGCACGCCTGTTCGGGCTGCCACGAACCCCGTGGCGTTAGTCATTCTATCTCCCACCAGAGGTCGACCGTATACTCACAATAATTACGTAAGTTATTCTAGCCATTATTTTGATACATTAATTGCATCAGCCTCTTATTGATAAACTAATCATATATTGCGATGGGGCATAAGTCAACCGAAAACTTATCCCCATCCATTTTAAATTTTAACTTTAATTGTATCTATGTTATCGCATCAATCACACATATTATTACGCAACTAGTCTTATAAATTATCACCAGAGGTCGACTACAAACATTACAAATTCGCATAATAACACAATATCCCCTTGCTGTCACCGTTAAACATTGTACATACTCTCATCATTTATCTTTAATCACCCACTAATATACTTTTACTTGATCAACTCACCTATTAATAGACACTACATACTAATTATTACACGACGTGCTCAAACTCACGCTCGCAGCGCCATCTTTTCACACCACAAAACTTACGTCGCGGATTTAACGCCTCTAGCGCACACATTACACAACACTCATCATTCCGCCTTCCACACACACAGTTTTGCCATTTCCTAACAGATGCCGCCACACTCGCGGATAAAATTAAATTTTGTAACTACCATGAACCTCGCGACCTCAGTACCGCTGCCCCGCACTAGGTGGCGCAGTCTCGGTTAACATTTACGTAATTCGATTTCAATTTCAACTTTTATATACTTATCAAATTTAAATTTCTAACACTGCTAATTTAATATTATCAGTGCACAACTTAATAATATACAACTACTTTGACAATAGCTTATCTCCTTCTACTCTATTTTGCACCTAGTTTACTTTAAATTTTCCTTAGACTTTGTTATTAATTCAAGCTCTTATCTCGCTACCAATTTGACTTCTTTATACACGAATAAGCTCTCTCATCCTAGAACTACTATGGATATACTCCTTTTCTCTCTGTCTTGTTACCATATTGATCTATTCTTATAATTACTCAACTGCTGATTTAATTAATATTTAAGCAAAATAGCATAATTACGACACACTGATTGCTCTACTAGTATTACTTCATTATAGTTTCGACTGATTTAATTATACTAGCCTACGCACTAAATGTTAGTACATAATTTTATTGTAATTCTAACACCATATCAGGCTTGTAGCCAACAGCCTCTGTATATAAACCACTCATACTGTAATTTCTAAGTTTAGTTTAATTAGTTACTCAAACTGTATAGCCACATTTGTACATAACTGTACATTGCTTACTGTATATAATCTACTTAGTTCTAATTTAGCTTTACTTTCTAATTTATCACTGTACATAGTTTATATAATTAACATTACTTGTCACAACTGTCTGCGCTCTACGCACTACTTTTGTACAAGTATTTGTTACATTGAAATACTCACATCCCAATTGTTTATTATTGTTTTAATAATGTATATAGCTTTGCCGAATATCAACTCTATACATAGAGTACATTATATCTAAGCAACTTATAATTTAGATTTAACTACTTTACTAGACTAAGTTAATGATTACATTCTTTCTTTCTCTCTGATAACTAATTTTAACTGTGAATCATGGCAGTTTCAAACTTCTAACTTGCGAATCTGAAAATTGAAAATTATCATACAAACAAATCTCACTAAATTTTCAAATTTCAAAATTTTGTAATATTGTTCCTACCATATAGCTCTACTCTTTTTCGCATTTTGTCACATAATAAACTACACAGAGAAAAAGTTATTTAATAATTAAAATCAAAATTTTTCAGAAAATTCTGAAATTTGGCAGACTTATTCTTTACATATAGGCTTAGTCTTTTTCATACTCTGAATAAAATTAAAAGCTATGTATAAAAAGTTATCAACGAAAAATCCGAATTTATTGTTTTTGATATTGTACAAATACCTAAGTTAATCCGAGCAACTAATTTTGCTCTTACGGCTACTCATGCCTCATTGCCATCATATAATTTTAAGTTTAGTTGATTATACTCACTTGCTACACTGTATTTTGACCAATAATAATCTTTAAATGTAAAGCAACATGAAAAAAAAAAAAAAAAAAAAAAAAAAAAAAAAAAAAAAAAAAAAAAAAAAAAAAAAAAAAAAAAAAAAACCTAGAATTACTCAACTACTCTGTTGCTTAGTTTAATACTTAGTTCTTAAGAAACAAACAGTCTCTATCCGACTTATTACTTTTTACTAATATATTTTACTCATTGTATTTACTATTTTATCTCGATACGTTATTATTGAAATAAATAAATTTCAATATACTTCTGTTTTGCCTCAGGCAAATTGGGATGGTGTATTTCAATAGCACCGCCCGGTTGAAAACCTAAGTTGCTATTACGAAAACAAAAACTTTACAAATATATACTGTTATATTACTTAACTGCCCTGGAAAACAGTAACATTGGGCCAATTAAAACTGAAAAATCTTGAAGTACATTTATTTCAAAAAAAAAAAAAAAAAAAAAAAAAAAAAAAAAAAAAAAAAAAAAAAAAAAAAAAAAAAAAAAACCTAACCTAACCTAACCTAACCTAACCTAACCTAACCTAACCTAACCTAACCTAACCTAACCTAACCTAACCTAACCTAACCTAACCTAACCTAACCTAACCTAACCTAACCTAACCCAGTTGCACGCCACCCGCCGTCCCGAGCGCCACCAATTTGAGCCGCTCCGCGCTAAAAAATCCGCAAAAATAGTGTTTTTACGCAAAAAGTACAAGTGCGACACACCAAAAGAAGCGCGCTGACGAGACGAAGTCAAAAGTGAAAATTTTATTTCGATACGACATCTGGTGACGAAGTTACGACGAAAAAACCTGATTTTTCGAGGTTATATAAACTTCAAAGTGAAACGCCGCTTAAACTAAAGCGGTGACCCACTGATTTCGAAGTGCAGCCCGAAGCGCCCTGTTGAGCCCTTCAATTTGACACCCCATTTGGATTTTTCCGATCAGGGGATCGGAAGTTATCATCAAAAAACAAGTTCCCACGTGTCACGTGGGACCTGTTCCAGACGAGTGCGGCTACAACAGGAACCGGGGATCGACGGCAACACAGACGAGGAGCCGGGAGCCGATCTTGGAAGAAAACTTTATTTAAGCTAAGTGTCAATTATCGACGATAATAAAAATAAACTTTTCTGACAGCCCTAGCTCAAAATATAAAGCGGCAACCCTAGTTTTTTAGACTTTTAGTACTTAGACTTTACTTTTGTCTACGTACATTTAAAATTTTGTGGAAATCTACCGGTAAACATAAAAGATAAGAAACCCTCAAATTGTAAAATTTTATTTTAAAATCTTTGAAAAATCGGGGTTGATAGAATACAACCCCTAAAGACTCAAAAGTATAGTATTTAGATAAAGGGTACATTGTAGAAAATTTATAGATTATAAGCTAAATTTTAAGACCTAATATTTATAATATTATAGGCTTTTTCTTCTTTGAGCGGCGCAAAATTAAGGGCTAATTTACTTTGTAATTTAATTTTCACCCCTTAAGGGTGCTCTTAAAATTCTAAATTTTGTACCACAAGAAAGGACCTTTTACACCCTTTCTTTTGGTACTATTAAAATCCACGCGTCTCCCATAGGGAAACACCAGGAACAGCCCAAGTCTGGTGTTGCGCTCAGAAAAAGCTGTTTTCTAGTAAAATCGCGCAAAACTAGTGTAATTTAAGTTTGTCATAGTTATTTCACCCCTTAGGGTGCACCTAAAAATCTAAATTTAGTACCACAGGATAGGATTTTTCATACCCTGTCGTGTGGAATTTTCAAAACCCACGCGTCTCCCATAGGGAAGAAACAGGAACGTACCTAGTCTTGCGCGACGCTATAAATTAGGACTTAGAAACATTTTCACCCCAAACCTACCCTCTCCCAATTTGACCCAGACTACCGGGAAAAAACTTTTAAGGCCTAGCCGAGGATTTTTTGTCCTTAGAGCAAAATTCCCCGACTTATATTTCTGGAGATACGGCCTATTTGCAGAAATTGGTTTTGCACCCCTAATTTCGGCAGCTTTTTACGGGCAAGGGGTGAATCTGTTAAATAGAATAGTAAGTAGATTAGATTGGGAGGTTATCGAGGAGCAACATCCAGCTTTTAAAATAATTTTAGGTTAATTAGGCTTTTAGATATAAAATTTTATCTGGAACTGTTCCCTCGGACTCCATTCCCAAGTAAGTTTGTCAACCCCCTAGCTCGTAAACGGGGCGAGATACGCGAAAAATAACGAAATCGCGGTTCAGTCACCTGAAGCTCTTGTTTGGGCAATCTACCTGTGGCCACCCCCAAAAACCACCCCCGGGAAAATTTTTGGAAAAATTTGTGAAAATTTTGAGTTTCCCGATTCCCGGGAAACTGTTTCTGGGGGCTGACAGTAAATTTGGGACCTGTTACACCCCATCGTAGTTTTTTCGGAATCGCTATCTCGTTCCTAAGGGCTAAACCAAGCCTTCAAAGTTGACAAACTTACAACCCTTATCTTCCCGGAGCTATAAAAAATACCCCCGAGGGTGTTTTATTCCCTATTTTAGACGGGCTCCCTGCGCGGATTAAGGACGTACCCGATACTTTTTAAATTTTTAAATTTGGACTTCTTTTGGCAAAGTTATATTAAATTTTTTGGAAACAATTTTATCATCCCGACGGCAAAAAATAAGATTGTATAGATAAGCAAATTTCGGAAAATCGGCTATATCTCAAAAACGGGACGTCCTAGGTCAAAAATAGCGATATTTTTGACCCCCCTCCCTAACAACCCACCCCCTCATCCTGCGTCAATAATCGGACCCCCCCCGCACCTACCCCCAAAATATCAACCCTCCACCCTTAATTTTACAAAGTCGACCAGAGTAGCGAGACCCCTGACCTGTCGTCGAGAATCGGCTAAGTCCCAGTTATAAAGTTTAGAAAATCCTTCTAAAATCTATAACTAGGGAACCAGACGTCGTATCTTGACGGGGTTTTCGTAACCATACCTGGTAAAGGGAGGAGCATTAGATTGGAGACCATTTGGACCCCCTTAATTAGACCTCAGACCCCGAGTCGGGAACTGGCTAAGTCCCAGCTATAAATTTTAAGAAAACACCTTAAAATCTATAACTCGGGAACCAGACCTCGGATCTCGACCGGGTTTTCGGTCAAAGGCTGGGAACAGGGAGGAGCTCTAGATTAGGTAGAGTCGGGTACTCTAGATAGAGCCAAAAAATTTTTTAGCGATTTTCGGCGATTTTCGGTATCGTAGAGAGGGGAGGATAGGAGGCAGTGAACCAAGGACTCTATATTCAAAGTTTACTGACTCTAGGTAGAGCAGAATTTTTACATAAAATTAAAAAATTAGTCGTTTTAACGCCGTAGGCAGTGCAAAAGGTGACCGACTGACTAGACTCTAGATAGAGTCGAAGTAGAGTTTTACACAACTATTACTAGGGACTTACCTGTGGTATATCTGCGACCCGGAGCACCTCTGCTGGCTGGTTACGACGACACATCGGACCTGAAATATAAAAATAAAATTATTAAAAATATTAAAATCTGCTCGTATAAAAACTGTTTTATTTTATTCTAATTTATATTAATCTCAAAATTATTTTATATTTTAATTTTCTGTGTTAGGTTTAATTCGTGACTACTGACCCTATTGGCCAGTATTCCTAGTTTAAGTTTACGGAGTTCTTTTGAACAAAATATTTTATATTATTTTATTTTATTTAAATTTACATAAAGACAAGGCTCACCCCTAAAATGTATTTGGCACGAACCCCTTCCAAAAGAGGAGCGATGACGACCCCCCCCACCTCTCCGGGACAACAAGCTAACGTCGAGAAGGCAGGACCTTCTCAAAGAACAACACCGACCCAGGCCTCCAGAGTGAGGCGTAGTATTGGAGAATGGGAGGGTGGTAAGATCGAACCCAAACCCGGCACGTCGACGGATCAGGCGCACTCACCGAGGAAGACAGCCCCAGCACCATTGCTGGCGGCTACACAGAAGACGAAGGCGAGGGCGACGCCCCCCCTGGAAACCAAGGTAGCGACGCGTAGAGTCTCGGCGGAGACATTCACGGTGTCGCCAGGACCGAGACCAGAGCCAGCTAAAACCACCGACAGAGTGAGCCAAGCCAGGGGCTGGCTTCAGAAGGCGAAAACTCACATTGGTGACTCTCGCAACCTGAGGGCAGACCTAAAGGCTGGGATCACTCTGGCGGTGGAAAAGCTCTATCAACTGGTGAAGGAGGAGGCAGTAGCTCACACTGGATCTGAAAAAGAAAAGAAAAGTGATGAAAAAGCAACGAGGGGGGAAAAGGAGGGGGAAAAAGCGAAAGTGATAGTTCAGGAGATCTTAGGAACTGAGGGAAAGGAACTCGTAAGAATGTTGAAGGAGCAAGGGGAGAAAATAGATAGGACACAGAGAGAAATGGAGAAACTGAAAGAGTCCATCGCCCTACAGCAAGAGACCGCGCAGAAGCAATTGACTTACGCGAACGTAGCGTCAGCGCCTCCAAAGAGACCGATGACGGAAAGGAGCGCTCTACACTCCATCGTTATCGCCTCTAAAGACGAAACGGAGACTGGAGACGAAGTCATGAAGCACGTTAGAGAGGCGGTCAATGCTAAGGACGGATGGGTTACTGTTGAAAGGGTCCGCAAGGTTAAGGATAAGAAGGTTATACTAGGCTGCAGGACGATAGAGGAACGCGACAAAGTAAAAGAGAGACTGAAAAGTGCTTCAAATCGCCTTCACTTCGAGGACATGAAGAATCAGGACCCAATGGTTATTCTCAGGGATGTTATATCAAGCCACAGCGACAAAGACATCCTCGCGGCCCTGAGGAACCAGAACGGTAGTGTGTTTCGTGACCTCGAGGTGAAGGACGACCGTATGGAAGTCAAGTTCAGACGAAAAGCCAGGAACCAACTGATGAGCCACATCATATTGAGGGTCTCTCCGCAGATATACAATCGTATGATGGATAGGGAAGTTGTACACATCGACATCCAAAGGATACGGGTTGCAGACCAATCCCCGCTCGTCCAATGCTCAATGTGTCTTGCGTATGGACACGGAAGGCGTTTTTGCAAGGAAACCGTTCCGAAGTGTACACACTGCGGAGAGCCACACATGCGAAGCGAATGCCCAGATTGGCTGACTTCAGTACCACCAAAGTGCAGTAATTGCACAGCAGCAAAGTTAGAGGCAACAGAGCACAACGTGTATAGCTCTGAGTGCCAAGTGCGCAGGAGGTGGGAGGCACTGGCACGAGCCAAAGTGCAATACTGCTAAAGTGGTTCCTGCGCGTTCCGGGGCAGGCGTCCCCACCAGATGTTATGCAGTGGCCCAGGCGAACCTACAGCGCAAGCAACTTGCAACGACCGAACTCATGGTGGAGGCCAGCAAACGCAAATTGGCTTTTGCGCTAGTACAGGAACCCTATGTGGGCGGGGTGAGAAGAATGAAGGACTACCGTGGGGCGAGAGTCTTCCAGAACGCAGCAGTAGGAGATGGGACTGTAAAGGCGGCGATAGTCGTCTTTGACGGCGATCTCGACGTCACACAGTGCCCGAAACTCACTAGCGACAATATAGTCGCAGTGAGGATCCGAACCAGCGCCTGGGAAATCGCGGCGGTGTCCTTCTACTTTGAACCAGACCAACCCATCGGGCCATACCTGGAACGGCTGAGGGAGGTCGTAGAGGAGCTGGGCCCAAGATTACTGCTGATAGGCGGAGACAGCAACGCCAAGAGTACCTGGTGGGGCAGCACCGTAGAAGACCACAGGGGCGTAGAAATGTCCGGGACCCTGGAAGAGTCGGGACTTCAGGTACTCAACAGAGGTGATACGCCAACTTTTAACACCGTAAGGGGTACGAAGGTGTACACCAGTCTAGTAGACATTACAGCCTGCACAGAAGACCTGTTAGATCTGGTCGATAACTGGAGGGTAGACCAGGAGATGACGAGCTCAGACCACAACGCCATAGCCTTCGACATAAAACTCCGCAAAGATAGAGGACTGAGAGTCCAAAGGACGACTCGTCTCTATAACACGAAAAAGGCTAACTGGGATCTTTTCGACTCTACATTGCAAGAGGCCAAGCTTCAAAAAAATATCAGTGTTGAACATATCAACAACCTAACCAATCAAGATCAAATTGAGGAACTCACAAAAGACTTCGCAGAGGCCATAGCTGCAGCGTGTAAGACCAGCATGCCAGCTAAGAAGAGTACAGAGGTACTCAAGATCCCATGGTGGAATGACGAGCTCGCAAGGCTGAAAAAAGTTACCACTACCTTCAGGCGCAAGATCAGGAATGCGGCACCGCACCGCAGAGACATAGTGGTAGCTGAGTACCTGAAAAAGAAAGAAGAGTACGAGTGCCAAGCCAAGAAAGCCCAAATAGACAGCTGGAAGGAGTTCTGCAGCAAACAAGACCGAGAAGGCCTATGGGAGGGGATTTACAGGGTAATAGGCCGGACCGCCAGGAGAGTAGAAGACATGACCCTAACCAAAGACGGAGCACACTTAAACCCAACAGAATCGGCGAACTTACTAGCGGAGACATTCTACCCACAAGACCTGGAGGAGACTGACACTGAACACCATCGCTGGACCAGAGAAGCAGCGAAGTTGGTAAACGTACATTGTCATGATGAACAACATGACCCACCGTTTACCCAGATGGAGCTAAAGACCGCGATAGGGAGTTTCAATCCAAAGAAGGCCCCGGGGGCGGATGGCTTCACAGCAGACATCTGCAGCCGGGCTATCAACCAGGACCCGGACGCATTCCTTGCCCTATTCAACAAGTGTCTACTGATCGGACACTTCCCGGACACCTGGAAGGAGGCCACAGTCGTGGTACTGAGAAAACCGGGCAAGGACGATTACACGAACCCTAAGGCATATAGACCGATAGGTCTCTTGCCGGTCTTGGGGAAGGTCCTGGAAAAGATCACAGTAGCAAGGATGAAATGGCACCTAATACCGAGGTTTAGTACTCGCCAATACGGATTCATGCCCCAGAAAAGCACCGAGGACGCCCTCTATACGCTAATACACCGAATCAAGGGTAAGATTGAGCTGAAGAAGCTGGTAACCCTAGTGTCATTGGATATAGAGGGGGCCTTCGATAGCGCCTGGTGGCCAGCAATCCGAGTCCGTCTGGCTGAGGAAAAGTGCCCGGTAAACATCAGGAGGCTACTGGATAGCTATCTGGAGCGCAGAAAAGTCAGAGTAAGATTCGCCGGGGAAGAAGCGGTAAGGAACACGAACAAAGGATGTGTGCAAGGGTCAATCGGCGGTCCAATCCTGTGGAACCTTTTGCTGGACCCTTTACTGCAGGAGTTGGAGAGGAGGGGTCACTACGTCCAGGCTTTTGCCGACGACGTGGTGATGATTTTCGACGGTGACACGGCGGCGGAAGTGAGCGACCAGGCTAACGCAGCACTGGACTATGTGCAAGAGTGGGGAGCACTAAATAAACTAAGATTTGCACCACAGAAAACATTCGCAATGGTCCTGACAAGGAAGCTGAGATACGACACTCCGCGCCTAAAAATGGGGGGGATCGATATCGCTCTATCTAAAGAAATTAAAATCCTAGGGCTTATAATTGATGAAAAGTTGACCTTTAACTCACATATTGTCCAACAGACAAAAAAGGCAATCGACATTTATAAGCAGCTCTCCAGAGCCGCTAAGGTAAACTGGGGCCTCCACCCCGAGGTAATTAGGCTCATTTACGTAGCGACTGTTGAGCCGGTGATTATGTACGCGGCGGCAGCTTGGGCTCCTTCAGCCGAGAAGATCGGGGTGCGGAAATTGCTGGACTCGGTGCAAAGGGGTTTCGCCCAGAAGCTCTGCAAATCATATCGAACAGTCTCTCTACACTCGGCGCTGACTCTGGCTGGGATACTGCCTCTCGACCTCAGGATACAGGAGGCAGCTGCCCTGTATGAGACGAAGAGAGGGTCACCCCTTCTAGAGTTAGGAGACAGAGAGACCGAGAGTTTGGTTAGGTTTGCAGAAACTCCTCACCCAGCTACGCATATGGCCATAGAGTTCGGTTGTCTGGTGGACCAGAGCCTCGTGGATAGGCACAATGTGCAGGCGGTGCGTATCTTCACCGATGGCAGCAAGATCGAGGGGAAGGTCGGAGCCGCACTTTCCATGTGGAAAGATGAGGCCGAGATCCGGAACCAAAAGTTTTGTCTGTCAGCGTACTGCACCGTCTACCAGGCGGAACTATTGGCTATATGCAAAGCAACGGGCGCGATCCTCAAGGGGGGGGAGAAGAGCTATGGTCTATATAGCGATTCGATGGCCGCTTTGGAGACGATCGTTAACCATGGCTCCCTCCACCCCCTTGCTGTCGAGACGAGGGAGAACCTGCGGAAGGCTTTTATCCAGGGGAAAGTTGTATCTTTGTTTTGGATAAAAGCACATGCAGGTCTCCTAGGCAATGAACGCGCCGACGATCTGGCAAAGGAGGCTGCTCTGGCGTGTAAAAGGAAGATGGATTACGACCGGTGTCCAGTATCTTATGCTAAAAAGGTAATACGTGCGCGCTCCATTTTAAAATGGAACGCGCGGTATGAAGAAGGTAACACTGCGTCCATAACGAAGATCTTCTTCCCTAGTGCCGGAGACGCGTACCGCCTTGTACGGAGGATACAGCCAGCAGGGATGCTAACACAGATCCTCACGGGGCATGGTGGATTCTCCCAATACTTGCATCGTTTCAAGTGTAGGGAGAGTCCATCATGTGACTGTGACCCCAGTAAAGAAGAAACCGTCCCTCACCTCCTAACCGAATGCCCTAAGTATCAAATAATGCGATACGACCTGGAACAAAGAACAGGTTTAAATGTTGACCTCGAGAACCTCCATATTTTAATAGGTAACAAAGATTGTAGAGATGAATTTATCGCATACTGTCTCAATATATGTAAATTAGTAATAAGCAAAAATAAAACCTAGATAAATAAGATTTGTTATCAATATTACTTAGTGTAATACTAAAATAACAAATAGAATTAAGATCTAAGCAAATTAGTTTAAGTAGTGATAAAACTGTAATTAGTATTAAAATATGAAAAAGGCACATAGTTACTAAGTCGAACAAAATGTATTATAGGATATAAGATGGAACCATTTAAGACTCCTGTGTACCAACTAGTATGTAAGTTTCAAAATAAATAAACATTAGAAATAAATATTATATAAATAAAGCTTATAAGATGATAAGAAATGTATTAGTATAAGAAAATAAAGCGGATTTTAATTTAATAAATGGAACGACACTGCAAAAAAGATAATAAATACACCCTTGAGATCTAATCCTGAAAGGATATTCGGGGAGCAGAGCCGCTACAAAAAAAAAAAAAAAAAAAAAAAAAAAAAAAAAAAACCTAACCTAACCTAACCTTTTTTTTTTTTTTTTTTTTTTTTTTTTTTTTTTTTTTTTTTTTTTTTAGCGTCAGGAAAATGCTCTTCCGCATACCACACCAGCCGCGGGGGCGGCCGGGGGTTATGTGGGACTCCGAGCCTCAACGCGAGGCCCGCCTACCCACTAAAAACCTGACGGCGTTCCTCCGGTGCCTTATTGAGTCGGGACTATGGGTTTCGCCTTAGGCCGCGGGCCACAGGCATGCTCCACAGTCCCAGGTCGGCCGTGGCTTACTCAATAGTAAGCGCCACCCGGCTTAGAGGAGGAGGGGTGCCTCTCCCCAGTCTTCTGCGAGCGGCGCGCGGGAACACGCGCGGCGCCGTCGCGGGCCCCCTTGAGCGGACGTCAGACACCCCCTGCATCTAACGCCCGGGGCCCATTAGGAAGGGGCAGGTGGAGGAGGTAGTTTCTCCTCCGGCGCCCAGTGCGCCGGTGGCGGACAGACGAGGCGTCAGCCAGGGCCTCTCGCTCCCGTTCCGCCGCCTCCTTCTGCGCGACCACAGCCTCACAAAAGGTCAGTACCGCCTGCCATGCCTCCTTCTTGGCGGCCATCCTCGCCACTAGAGCCGGTAGGGAGAGGTCCCCCCCTACTACTGCGACAAGGTCGCCGCGCTCCCTCACCCAGGCCGGGCATGTCGCGAGGGTGTGCTGCGCGGTGTCCTCGTCGCAGTGGCTGCAATGTAAACATGCAGCCGACGGCTCGCGCCCTATCTTGGCGAGGTACGCCCCGAAACAGCCGTGGCCTGACAGCACCTGGGTCAGCCTGAAAGTCAGGCGACCGTGTTGTCGTCGCACCCACTCCTGCAGCACCGGGCCAATCGCCTCTACAGTGCGACGAGCATATCGGCTGTCGGCCAGGCGTCTCTCCCAGCTCTCCAGAGCCATCCTCTCGAGCTCAGCACGCTCCGCCTCAATTTCTCTGGGTGCGGGCCTTTGCCCCAGGGACCTTTGGTCTCCGCGCCACTGGTATACAGCAGCGAGGACCAGGGCATCGAGGTCCCAGGGCATGCTCCCTGCCAGAGCAAGTGCCGCGTCTGCGGAGATGGTGCGGTATCCCCGGATGATTCGGATGGCTAAGTGACGCTGCACTCTTCGCAACAGCGTAGCGTTGTGGCTCGCTAGAGCGTCGTGCCACACAGGTGCCCCGTATAGCGCCATCGACCTCACGACGCCCATATACAGGCGCCGGCTGGATGCAGAAGGGCCTCCCAAGTTGGGCATAAGCGTACTTAGTGCTCCCGCTGCCTTCATCAATTTCGGCGCCAAGCGCTGAAAATGCGCGCGAAATGTCCACCTCCCATCTAAGAGCAAGCCCAGGTATTTAAGGGTCCGCCCGATCTCAATGCGGGCGCCGCCAACAATGAGGTGGGACCCTGCCGGTGGCGTTTGTCGAGGACCGTGGAAGAGAAGGGCCTCGGACTTGTCGAGCGCTACCTCCAGGCCCAATTCCCTTATACGGCGCACCACTATGGCGACTCCCGCCGTAGCACGTCGTGTTGCCTCGTTTAGGTCGGCTCCGCGAGCCGTGACGAGGGTGTCGTCGGCGTAACATGTTACGCCAACCCCCGCGAGAAGACGCCCGCGAAGGACCCAGTCGTACCCGAGGTTCCACAGGAGTGGCCCAAGGACCGACCCCTGTGGAACGCCGCACGAAACAGTCCAGCAGAGAACGCCATTTGGCGTGGGACACTCGACGACCCTGTTTGCCAGGTAGTCGGCAATGAGCATTCGTAAATAGGCAGGCACCCCGTGATGGATGAGGGCCTGCCTAATGCACGCCCACGGCAGAGTATTAAAAGCGTTGGCGATGTCAAGTGACACCGCCAATAACACCCCGCCGCTAGCAACTGCCTTTTCGGACAGCTCTCGAACCCGCAGGATTGCGTCGATAGTGGACCTCTCCGCCCAAAAGCCATATTGTTGGGTGGATAAATTCGGCCCAACATTATTTAGGTGCTGGACGAGGCGGACCGCGATTATTCGCTCCAGTAACTTTCCCACCTCGTCGAGCAGCACGATAGGGCGATAAGCCGATGGAGAATCCAAAGGGCGCCCCTCCTTCTTTATGAGAACTAAGCGTCCCCGCTTCCACGCCTTGGGAAAGCGCCCTTGTGTAAGACAGGCTGTGAAAAGCCTTCTGAGTCGCTCGCCTAGGGCCTCCTCAGCAAGCAGCCAGGCTTTGGCCGGAATTCCATCCGGGCCTGGTGCCACGTTTTTTGACTTGAGGCGCATGAGGGCTGCGCCCAATTCTCCCTCGGACACTGGTTCCAGGGGGTCAGACGGGGCAACAGGATGCGGTCTCATAGGTGGAGGGTTGTATCCCTCTCGAGCTGGAAAAAGAGCTGCCACGACAGATTGGAGGAGCCTTGGCTCCAGGGTCTCCGTAACTGGGGGCATCCATGGTCGGAGTTTGCCTCTAACCGTGCGATAGGGGCGTCCCCACGTATCCCTGCTAAGCGTGGCCAGGAGCTCTTCACGCGATTTGGCCTTTGCCTTGGCTATGGCTAACTGCAGGGCCCTCTTGGCCGTCCGATATGCCTCGAGTAGCGGGCCGTCTAGCTCCGGATCTCGTGTGCGTCTACGGAGATGTCGGGAGGACTCACGGCGTGCTGCGATGCACGCCCGCCGCAGCTGGGCGAGATCCTCCGACCACCAGTAGACCTGGCGACGGGGAGGCGAGGGTCCGGATCGAGGCATGGATGCGTCACACGTTTGCGTCATCGCCTCTCGAAACCACTCAACCTCTTCATCCACTTGGACCGGCCCGCTGGATGTTGGGAGCCAGGCTTTTACAAGGGCCGCCTCTCGGAACATGTTTTTGTCGAGGGCCTTAAGGCGCCATCGGGGGTAAGTTGGCCTACGACCGGCGGTTCTGGGTGCTGTTACGTTCGGTGCGGCGGAGATGTCCATCCAGATGTACTGGTGGTCGGACATTGTCTCCGCCTCCGTAAGCACACTCCAGCCGCTGATTCTGGCTGCAACCGCAGGGCTAGCAAATGAGAGATCCACTATGGACTTTCCCTGCGGTCGCACGCATGTAGGCTCCCTGCCACGGTTGAGCAGTACCAGGCCTGCTGCAGTGGCCCACTCTAGCACGAGCTCTCCGCGAGGTTCGTTCGCTCGCGAGCCCCACGCCACGTGCTTCGCATTAAAGTCGCCGCAGACGAGTGCGGGGATTAGAGACTGCTGCAAGACGGCACTCAGCCTATCTAGGCTGGCCTCGACTGAAACAGCGCTTATACTAGGGGGTAGATAGACACCCGCCAGCAGAATCTCCCCGCACTTGGCAACTACATAGCCATCTCCCTTGGCGTGGACGACGAGTTGGAGACCGCCTGTCGCTTTAATAGCCACGCGCTGGCGCGTTCGGTCCGCCACCCAGTCCTCGCGGTCTTCGTCAGGCACAAAGTATGGCTCCGATATGACGCCGATGTTTGCCGACCACTCCACCATATGCTGCATCAGGATGTCCTGCCCAGCGGTGGAGTGTTCAACGTTCGCCTGTATGACGCGGTAGGCCATTACGGAGCCGCTGTATCCATACCCTCGGTATGCGCTCCACTGCTATGGGGCGTCAAAGGTTTTGCGGCCGAAGTCCTGGCGACCGCAGGTTTCCCTTTACGGCGTTGAAGTGGGGGGCAGCTTTTGCTCCCAACCTTGTGATTTGCCGGCAAGTTAACATCTGCACAGATAGGGCAGTGCGGGGCGGCAACACAATCCCTTGAGATATGGCCCGGCCTACCGCAGCGGTAGCAGAGGTTGCTGCGGTCTGTTTCGGTCGGGCATTGGGCCCGTACATGTCCGTCCTCGAGGCATTTATAGCACTTAAGTGGCTTTTTCTCGAGGACCTTGACCTGGGCCGATACCCACCCCACCAGGAGTCGGCCCTGCGCCAGTTTTTTGGCTACTATTACTGGGACCCTAATGACGGTAGTCCTGCTACCCGAGTAGGCCTCCCGTATCGGTCCGACTTTGACAGTTTCAGCTGGACAGCCGCCGATCTTGGTAACCGCCGCCGAAACTTCCGCCTGGGTCACGGAGTCGTCCAGACCAGTTAGACGAACTTCTACTGTTTTAGTGGGTCTGGAAATCCGTACCATGTCCGCTGGGAGGACCTCCCGCATTTTAGCCGCCAGAGCGTCGGCTTTGTCGCCACTGGTTGCCCCGGGAATTTCAAGCATTTTCCCGCCGGACATAGCTTTTTTGAAGCGGATTCCAGCTATCCCGAGACCCTCAATATCGATTTGAGACTTGGCCTCTCGGATAAGGGTCTCGTATGACGCTCCCTTTTCCACTGCCCCCGGCTGAAGGGTGAGGATTATAGCAGCAGACCTAGGCGGGCGAAGTTTAGGTGCGGAAGGCTTGCTATTCATCGGTTTTGCCGGTTTGGCATTCTCCGAAGGCAGTAGTCCACGCTTTGTCTGTTTCTTCGAGCCCCGCTTAACCACGGTAGTCCACCCCTCGTCCATGGACACGGGTGGCGGTGGAAGGGGGCGAGGCTCTTTGAGGGCAGACATAGTTGCCTGTCTTCTTCTTTTCCTGCCATGCCGGCCACGAGCGGAAGCAGACGAAGCAGAATCCTTCCCGGCTGCCTGAGCCTTGGTCCTAGGATCTGGTGCAGGCCGCGCTGGTGCTGCTGGTACTGAGTCCGTGACAGCTTTTTGTTGTTTTTTAGCTACCTCTTTGGTAGCCTTTGGGCCACTTGTAGCCAGAGTGGTAGGCTGCAGCGGTACTGCCAGTTTGGTCGATGAACGGGTCCGGGTTTTATCCGGCAGGGGCGGGTACTCCGGATCCATTGACACCTCACCTCCTCTTTTGTCTGCGGCAAGAGGGATGCGCCTCTTTTCTGGCAGAAGTCGATCGCCGAGTCCCTCGATGCGCGCGTTCATCATGGCGCTGCATCGAGCCATAATATTGAGCTCAGCTTCCTCCGTAAGGGCAGGGGTGGCGGAAATGATCTCCATCTCCTGTCTTTCTTGTCGCTGCTTTTTTAGGGCCGCAATCTCTTGCCGCAGCTCAGTCAACTCCTTAGCGAGCTTGTCGTTAGCGGCATTGAGGCGTCTTATCTCGTCGTTTGATGACCTTTCCGCCAACGTCTCAACCGCTGCCGTGATGAGAGCGGCAGCGTCATTAAAATTTCGCTGGAAAACTCCTTTGATGTTGCCGCTTCTTCTCGCACAATGGAGTACAGTGTCCGTGCCGGTTCGAATCGCCCTTACCAGCTCCTGTGCCGTCTGCTCTTTTGCCGCGAATCTAGCCAGATTTAGGGCTCTTTTCAGCTTCTGCGACCAGTTTTCAGCCTCCTCCTCGGCCTCCTGTTCTCGCAGATTCCGCCTTTCCTCCCTTAGCAGTTCTTTGGCGCAAGCCCTGGCGGCTTTTGCACCTGTTGTAGATGGCCTACCGCGTGCACGGTCAGGCCTGCCAGTTCTAAGCGCAGGCAGTTTGGTAGCGCGCGCTGACTCGAGAGAGTCGGGACTGCTTTCGTCCTTCCGCTCTTCGCGGTCCCTCTTGCGCAGCCGAGACTGCGACCTCGAGTGTACAGCAACAGCTGACTCTTGGCTTTCAGATTCACCGTCACAGTCTCGTCCCTTTGTAAGAGTCTGTGGTGACCGCGAGCGAGAACGCATCGATCGGGCTGACGCCATCGATCTAACCGAAGCCGAGTCTGAGTCACATCGGGTGAGTTTAACCCGGAGTTGTCTCTCCTGTGTGAGCACCTTCTGTGCACTAGCTGAGACGCTGACGTCTTGGACAGACACGTCTGCGACAGCACTGGACCCACTGCCGTACTCGTCACCATCAAAGCTATGCACAGATTGTGCATCCTCCTCCACTTGTCCCCCCCCAACATTTTCCCCAAAAGTTTCCAATTTTTCCATATTGAACCCACGAGTGCGGGAGAAATAACGGTCCGTCCGGGCAGAGATCCCGCTATACCCGAATAACCCTACATACGCCTGAGAGGTCGGGAGGTATCCCAGGGTGGCCGCTAGCCGGTTGATCCAACTCTGTCAACCACTCTGCCTCACTCCGCGTAAGGTCAGAGACCCCATCGCCGCGCAGGGCCCCGTAGGGCGCCCCAACGATGGGAAATTGGAGGATTTTTTAAGAGAGTTTGTGGTCTAGGGCTGAAAGGGCACAGTATCGGCGACGAGTCCTGGGATGCTGAGCGACCGCGACAGTGCCAACCAGGGCCAACCTCGTAAGCCTGGCCAACACCGAAGAAGCCGCACACACCCCACACCCCCACCGACACCCCGCCGAGACAGACCCAACCCACAAACACTCCCATTAGGGTTTACTCCCCGCAGCCCTGGCAAGCAAGGCCCCCGCCCCGCCCTAAGAAGGCAGAACGGTATGATGCAAGGAAGCGACTGGTATATCACCCCACCAGCCATACGCCCCGGAGACCCCTTGCGAGACTCCGGAACTAGGGGGAAGTTTTATTGAGTTTCCATCCTCGCAGCCCCGAAAGGCTCCCGGCCCCGATTGGGGTAACGGTATACAGGGGTTTTTTAGAGAGGTTTTCCTTCCTCGCGGCCCGGACAAAAGCCCCGTCGACCCCCGGCCCGCCCGCGAGGGCGGGTTACGGTATACATGGGTTATTTTATTGAGGTTTTCCTTCCTCTCGGCCCGGACGAAAGTGCCCCCGACAGCCCCCGACCCCCACGGGGTAACGGGTTGCCCGGCGACCCGCCAGTCAGCGACGGCTGACTATGGGTGGGCACCGCCGCGCGTGGTAGTTATTATAGAGGATTCCGCCTCGCAGCCCTGTTTAAACAGAGCCCCCGGTCCGCCGGTATACCATGCGGATTACGGTATGCCCCCCGCGGCCGCTCAGGGTTGTTCTGATAAGCAGAATGGAGCTGAGCGGCCCCCTCTTCACGAGTCTTCAGCCGGCAGCTAGCACTGTCCCTTCCGACCGATAGGGAGATTGCTAGCCCCCGTTGCCCGGGGAGAACCAGGACAGGTGTTACTCCTTCCGTCTGGACATGTCCAGATGGAATTAGTAACAGCCCAGTCGCTCTTGGAGGTAACTCGTACTGTCCCGCCCAACCTAACCTAACCTAACCTAACCTAACCTAACCTAACCTAACCTAACCTAACCTAACCTAACCTAACCTAACCTAACCTAACCCTCCGCAGATATACAATCGTATGATGGATAGGGAAGTTGTACACATCGACATCCAAAGGATACGGGTTGCAGACCAATCCCCGCTCGTCCAATGCTCAATGTGTCTGGCGTATGGACACGGAAGGCGTTTCTGCAAGGAAACCGTTCCGAAGTGTACACACTGCGGAGAGCCACACATGCGAAGTGAATGCCCAGATTGGCTGACTTCAGCACCACCGAAGTGCAGTAATTGCACAGCGGCAAAGTTAGAGGCAACAGAGCACAACGTGTATAGCTCTGAGTGCCAAGTGCGCAGGAGGTGGGAGGCACTGGCACGAGCCAAAGTGCAATACTGCTAAAGTGGTTCCTGCGCGTTCCGGGGCAGGCGTCCCCACCAGATGTTATGCAGTGGCCCAGGCGAACCTACAGCGCAAGCAACTTGCAACGACCGAACTCATGGTGGAGGCCAGCAAACGCAAATTGGCGCTTGCGCTAGTACAGGAACCCTATGTGGGCGGGGTGAGAAGAATGAAGGACTACCGTGGGGCGAGAGTCTTCCAGAACGCAGCAGTAGGAGATGGGACTGTGAAGGCGGCGATAGTCGTCTTTGATGGCGATCTCGACGTCGCACTGTGCCCGAAACTCACTAGCGACAATATAGTCGCAGTGAGGATCCGAACCAGCGCCTGGGAAATCGCGGCGGTGTCCTTCTACTTTGAACCGGATCAACCCATCGGGCCATACCTGGAACGGCTGAGGGAGGTCGTAGAGGAGCTGGGCCCAAGATTACTGCTGATAGGCGGAGACAGCAACGCCAAGAGTACCTGGTGGGGCAGCACCGTAGAAGACCACAGGGGCGTAGAAATGTCCGGGACCCTGGAAGAGTCGGGACTTCAGGTACTCAACAGAGGTGATACGCCAACTTTTAACACCGTAAGGGGTACGAAGGTGTACACCAGTCTAGTAGACATCACAGCCTGCACAGAAGACCTGTTAGATCTGGTCGATAACTGGAGGGTAGACCAGGAGATGACGAGCTCAGACCACAACGCCATAATCTTTGACATAAAACTCCGCAAAGACAGAGGACTGAGAGTCCAAAGGACGACTCGTCTTTATAACACCAGAAAGGCCGATTGGGATCTCTTCGACACTACATTATCAGAGGCCAAGACTCAGAATAATATCAATGTTGAGTATATTAACAGCCTTACCAACAAAGACCAAATTGAGAAACTAACGAGAAACTACGCAGAGGCCATAGCTGCAGCGTGCAAGACCAGCATGCCGGCTAAAAAGAGTACAGAGGTACTCAAGATCCCATGGTGGAATGACGAGCTCGCAAGGCTGAAAAAAGTTACCACTACCTTCAGGCGAAAGATCAGGAATGCGGCACCGCACCGCAGAGACATAGTGGTAGCTGAGTACCTGAAAAAGAAAGAAGAATACGAGTGCCAAGCCAAGAAAGCCCAAATAGACAGCTGGAAGGAGTTCTGCAGCAAACAAGACCGAGAAGGCCTATGGGAGGGGATTTACAGGGTAATAGGCCGGACCGCCAGGAGAGTAGAAGACATGACCTTAACCAAAGACGGAGCACACCTAAACCCAACAGAATCGGCGAATTTACTAGCGGAGACATTCTACCCACAAGACCTGGAGGAGACTGACACTGAACACCATCGCTGGACTAGAGAAGCAGCGAAGTTGGTAAACGTACATTGTCATGATGAACAACATGACCCACCGTTTACCCAGATGGAGCTAAAGACCGCGATAGGGAGTTTCAACCCAAAGAAGGCCCCGGGGGCGGATGGCTTCACAGCAGACATCTGCAGCCGGGCTATCAACCAGGACCCGGACGCACTCCTTGCCCTATTCAACAAGTGTCTACTGATCGGACACTTCCCGGACATCTGGAAGGAGGCCACAGTCGTGGTACTGAGAAAACCGGGCAAGGACGATTACACGAACCCTAAGGCATATAGACCGATAGGTCTTTTGCCGGTCTTGGGGAAGGTCCTGGAAAAGATCACAGTAGCAAGGATGAAATGGCACCTAATACCGAGGTTTAGTACTCGCCAATACGGATTCATGCCCCAGAAAAGCACTGAGGACGCCCTCTATACGCTAATACACCGAATCAAGGGTAAGATTGAGCTGAAGAAGCTGGTAACCCTAGTGTCATTGGATATAGAGGGGGCCTTCGATAGCGCCTGGTGGCCAGCAATCCGAGTCCGTCTGGCTGAGGAAAAGTGCCCGGTAAATATCAGGAGGCTACTGGATAGCTATCTGGAGCGCAGAAAAGTCAGAGTAAGATTCGCCGGGGAAGAAGCGGTAAGGAACACGAACAAAGGATGTGTGCAAGGGTCAATCGGCGGTCCAATCCTGTGGAACCTTTTGCTGGACCCTTTACTGCAGGAGTTGGAGAGGAGGGGTCACTACGTCCAGGCTTTTGCCGACGACGTGGTGATGATTTTTGACGGTGACACGGCGGCGGAAGTGAGCGATCAGGCTAACGCAGCACTGGACTACGTGCAAGAGTGGGGAGCACAGAACAAGTTAAGATTTGCACCACAGAAGACGTTCGCAATGGTCCTAACGAAAAAGCTGAAACACGACACTCCGCGCCTAAAAATGGGGGGAATCGACATCGCTCTTTCTAGAGAAATTAAAATTTTAGGGCTTATTATAGATCATAAATTGACATTCAACTCACACATCGTCCAGCAGACTAAAAAGGCGATAGATATTTACAAACAGCTCTCAAGAGCCGCTAAGGTAAATTGGGGCCTCCACCCCGAGGTGATTAGACTTATTTACATAGCAACTGTCGAACCGGTGATTATGTACGCGGCAGCAGCGTGGGCTCCTTCAACCGAGAAGATCGGGGTGCGGAAATTGCTGGACTCGGTACAAAGGGGTTTCGCCCAGAAGCTCTGCAAATCATATCGAACAGTCTCTCTACACTCGGCGCTGACTCTAGCTGGGATACTGCCTCTCGACCTCAGGATACAGGAGGCAGCTGCCCTGTATGAGACGAAGAGAGGGTCACCCCTTCTAGAGTTAGGAGACAGAGAGACCGAGAGTTTGGTTGGGTTTGCAGAAACTCCTCACCCAGCTACGCATATGGCCATAGGGTTCGAGTGTCTGGTGGACCAGAGCCTCGTAGATAGGCACAATGTGCAGGCGGTGCGTATCTTCACCGATGGCAGCAAGATCGAGGGGAAGGTCGGAGCCGCACTTTCCATGTGGAAAGATGAGGCCGAGATTCGGAACCAAAAGTTTTGTCTGTCATCATACTGCACAGTCTACCAGGCGGAACTACTGGCTATATGCAAAGCAACGGGCGCGATCCTCAAGGGGAGGGAGAAGAGCTATGGTCTATACAGCGATTCGATGGCCGCTCTGGAGACGATCGTTAACCATGGCTCCCTCCACCCCCTTGCTGTCGAGACGAGAGAGAACTTGCGGAAAGCCTTTATCCAGGGCAAAATTGTATCTTTGTTCTGGATAAAGGCACATGCAGGTCTCGTGGGCAATGAACGCGCCGATGATCTGGCGAAGGAGGCTGCTCTGGCGTCAAAAAGGAAGCTGGATTACGACCGGTGTCCGGTATCTTATGCCAAACAAGTTATACGTGCGCGATCCATTTTAAAATGGAACGAACGATATAAAGATGGTAACACTGCGTCCATAACTAAAATCTTCTTCCCTAGCGCCGGAGACGCGTACCGCCTTGTACGGAAGATACAGCCAGCGGGGATGCTAACGCAGATCCTCACGGGGCATGGTGGATTCTCCCAATACTTGCATCGCTTCAAGTGTAGGGAGAGTCCATCATGTGACTGTGACCCCAGTAAGGAAGAAACCGTCCCTCACCTCCTAACCGAATGTCCTAAATATCATATAATGCGTTTTGATCTGGAACAAAAAACAGGCTTAAATGTTGACCTCGAAAACCTCCATATCTTGATAGGTAATAAAGATTGTAGAGAAGATTTTATCGACTACTGCCTCAAAATATGTAAAATAGTCATAAGCAAAAATAAAACCTAGTTAGATAAGTTTTGTTATCAATATTACTGATGTAATACTACAATAACAAATAAATGTTAGAAATAGGTAAATAAGATTAAGAAGTAGTGATAAAATTGTTAATAGTTTAAGATATGAAAAAGGCACATAGTTATAGTATAGTCATAAGTCGAAAGAATGTATTATAGAGCATAAGACAGAACCATTTTAAAATTCCTGTGTGAAAAAGTGTATGTAAGTCACAAATAAAGATAAATATAAGATAAAGCTCATAAAGAGCTAAGAAAATGTATTAGAATAAGAAGATAATAAGAATAAGAACAGCGGATTTAAGTTAATAAACGGAACGACGAAATAAAAAAAGGCAATAAAAACAAAACCCTTGAGATCTAATCCTGAAAGAATATTCGGGGAACAGAGCCGCTACAAAAAAAAAAAAAAAAAAAAAAAAAAAAAAAAAAAAAAAAAAAAAAAAAAAAAACCTAACCTAACCTAACCTAACCTAACCTAACCTAACCTAACCTAACCTAACGCGGTTAGGTTAGGTTTCTCAAAAAACCTAACTTTTTGTAGTGTTTTGTAGTATTCGTCACTAAGCCTACCTTTTGTAGGTTAGGTTACAAGAACCTATTTCATTGGAGTTAGGTTAGTGTAACCTAACTCGGTTATGTTAGGTTTCTCAAAAAACCTAACTTTTTGTAGTGTTTTGTAGTATTCGTCACTAAGCCTAACTTTTGTAGGTTAGGTTACAAGAACCTATTTCATTGGAGTTAGGTTAGTGTAACCAAACCCGGTTAGGTTAGGTTTCTCAAAAAACCTAACTTTTTGTAGTGTTTTGTAGTATTCGTCACTAAGCCTACCTTTTGTAGGTTAGGTTACAAGAACCTAATTCATTGGAGTTAGGTTAGTGTAACCTAACGCGGTTAGGTTAGGTTTCTCAAAAAACCTAACTTTTTGTAGTGTTTTGTAGTATTCGTCACTAAGCCTACCTTTTGTAGGTTAGGTTACAAGAACCTATTTCATTGGAGTTAGGTTAGTGTAACCTAACGCGGTTTGGTTAGGTTTTTAAAAAAACCTAACTTTTTGTAGTGTTTTGTAGTATTCGTCACTAAGCCTAACTTTTGTAGGTTAGGTTACAAGAACCTATTTCATTGGAGTTAGGTTAGTGTAACCAAACCCGGTTAGGTTAGGTTTCTCAAAAAACCTAACTTTTTGTAGTGTTTTGTAGTATTCGTCACTAAGCCTACCTTTAGTAGTTTAGGTTACAAGAACCTATTTCATTGGAGTTAGGTTAGTGTAACCTAACTCGGTTAGGTTAGGTTTCTCAAAAAACCTAACTTTTTGTAGTGTTTTGTAGTATTCGTCACTAAGCCTACCTTTTGTAGGTTAGGTTACAAGAACCTAATTCATTGGAGTTAGGTTAGTGTAACCTAACGCGGTTAGGTTAGGTTTCTCAAAAAACCTAACTTTTTGTAGTGTTTTGTAGTATTCGTCACTAAGCCTACCTTTTGTAGGTTAGGTTACAAGAACCTATTTCATTGGAGTTAGGTTAGTGTAACCTAACGCGGTTTGGTTAGGTTTTTAAAAAAACCTAACTTTTTGTAGTGTTTTGTAGTATTCGACACTAAGCCTAACTTTTGTAGGTTAGGTTACAAGAACCTATTTCATTGGAGTTAGGTTAGTGTAACCAAACCCGGTTAGGTTAGGTTTCTCAAAAAACCTCACTTTTTGTAGTGTTTTGTAGTATTCGTCACTAAGCCTAACTTTTGTAGGTTAGGTTACAAGAACCTATTTCATTGGAGTTAGGTTAGTGTAACCAAACCCGGTTAGGTTAGGTTTCTCAAAAAACCTAACTTTTTGTAGTGTTTTGTAGTATTCGTCACTAAGCCTAACTTTTGTAGGTTAGGTTACAAAAACCCATTTCATTGGAGTTAGGTTAGTGTAACCTAACTCGGTTAGGTTAGGTTTCTCAAAAAACCTAACTTTTTTTAGTGTTTTGTAGTATTCGTCACTAAGCCTAACTTTTGTAGGTTAGGTTACAAGAACCTATTTCATTGGAGTTAGGTTAGTGTAACCAAACCCGGTTAGGTTAGGTTTCTCAAAAAACCTAACTTTTTGTAGTGTTTTGTAGTATTCGTCACTAAGCCTAACTTTTGTAGGTTAGGTTACAAGAACCTATTTCATTGGAGTAAGGTTAGTGTAACCTAACTCGGTTAGGTTAGGTTTCTCAAAAAACCTAACTTTTTGTTGTGTTATGTAGTATTCGTCACTAAGCCTAACTTTTGTAGGTTAGGTTACAAGAACCTATTTCATTGGAGTTAGGTTAGTGTAACCTAACTCGGTTAGGTTAGGTTTCTCAAAAAACCTAACTTTTTGTTGTGTTATGTAGTATTCGTCACTAAGCCTAACTTTTGTAGGTTAGGTTACAAGAACCTATTTCATTGGAGTTAGGTTAGTGTAACCAAACCCGGTTAGGTTAGGTTTCTCAAAAAACCTAACTTTTTGTAGTGTTTTGTAGTATTCGTCACTAAGCCTAACTTTTGTAGGTTAGGTTACAAGAACCTATTTCATTGGAGTTAGGTTAGTGTAACCAAACCCGGTTAGGTTAGGTTTCTCAAAAAACCTAACTTTTTGTAGTGTTTTGTAGTATTCGTCACTAAGCCTAACTTTTGTAGGTTAGGTTACAAAAACCTATTTCATTGGAGTTAGGTTAGTGTAACCTAACTCGGTTAGGTTAGGTTTCTCAAAAAACCTAACTTTTTGTAGTGTTTTGTAGTATTCGTCACTAAGCCTAACTTTTGTAGGTTAGGTTACAAGAACCTATTTCATTGGAGTTAGGTTAGTGTAACCTAACGCGGTTAGGTTAGGTTTCTCAAAAAACCAAACTTTTTGTAGTGTTTTGTAGTATTCGTCACTAAGCCTACCTTTAGTAGGTTAGGTTACAAGAACCTATTTCATTGGAGTTAGGTTAGTGTAACCTAACTTGGTTAGGTTAGGTTTCTCAAAAAACCTAACTTTTTGTAGTGTTTTGTAGTATTCGTCACTAAGCCTACCTTTTGTAGGTTAGGTTACAAGAACCTATTTCATTGGAGTTAGGTTAGTGTAACCAAACCCGGTTAGGTTAGGTTTTTCAAAAAACCTAACTTTTTGTAGTGTTTTGTAGTATTCGTCACTAAGCCTACCTTTTGTAGGTTAGGTTACAAGAACCTATTTCATTGGAGTTAGGTTAGTGTAACCTAACGCGGTTTGGTTAGGTTTTTAAAAAAACCTAACTTTTTGTAGTGTTTTGTAGTATTCGTCACTAAGCCTAACTTTTGTAGGTTAGGTTACAAGAACCTATTTCATTGGAGTTAGGTTAGTGTAACCTAACTCGGTTAGGTTAGGTTTCTCAAAAAACCTAACTTTTTGTAGTGTTTTGTAGTATTCGTCACTAAGCCTAACTTTTGTAGGTTAGGTTACAAGAACCTATTTCATTGGAGTTAGGTTAGTGTAACCAAACCCGGTTAGGTTAGGTTTCTCAAAAAACCTAACTTTTTGTAGTGTTTTGTAGTATTCGTCACTAAGCCTAACTTTTGTAGGTTAGGTTACAAGAACCTATTTCATTGGAGTTAGGTTAGTGTAACCTAACGCGGTTTGGTTAGGTTTTTAAAAAAACCTAACTTTTTGTAGTGTTTTGTAGTATTCGTCACTAAGCCTAACTTTTGTAGGTTAGGTTACAAGAACCTATTTCATTGGAGTTAGGTTAGTGTAACCTAACGCGGTTAGGTTAGGTTTCTCAAAAAACCTAACTTTTTGTAGTGTTTTGTAGTATTCGTCACTAAGCCTACCTTTAGTAGGTTAGGTTACAAGAACCTATTTCATTGGAGTTAGGTTAGTGTAACCTAACTCGGTTAGGTTAGGTTTCTCAAAAAACCTAACTTTTTGTAGTGTTTTGTAGTATTCGTCACTAAGCCTACCTTTTGTAGGTTAGGTTACAAGAACCTAATTCATTGGAGTTAGGTTAGTGTAACCTAACGCGGTTAGGTTAGGTTTCTCAAAAAACCTAACTTTTTGTAGTGTTTTGTAGTATTCGTCACTAAGCCTACCTTTTGTAGGTTAGGTTACAAGAACCTATTTCATTGGAGTTAGGTTAGTGTAACCTAACTCGGTTATGTTAGGTTTCTCAAAAAACCTAACTTTTTGTAGTGTTTTGTAGTATTCGTCACTAAGCCTAACTTTTGTAGGTTAGGTTACAAAAACCCATTTCATTGGAGTTAGGTTAGTGTAACCTAACTCGGTTAGGTTAGGTTTCTCAAAAAACCTAACTTTTTTTAGTGTTTTGTAGTATTCGTCACTAAGCCTAACTTTTGTAGGTTAGGTTACAAGAACCTATTTCATTGGAGTTAGGTTAGTGTAACCAAACCCGGTTAGGTTAGGTTTCTCAAAAAACCTAACTTTTTGTAGTGTTTTGTAGTATTCGTCACTAAGCCTAACTTTTGTAGGTTAGGTTACAAGAACCTATTTCATTGGAGTTAGGTTAGTGTAACCTAACTCGGTTAGGTTAGGTTTCTCAAAAAACTTAACTTTTTGTTGTGTTATGTAGTATTCGTCACTAAGCCTAACTTTTGTAGGTTAGGTTACAAGAACCTATTTCATTGGAGTTAGGTTAGTGTAACCTAACTCGGTTAGGTTAGGTTTCTCAAAAAACCTAACTTTTTGTTGTGTTATGTAGTATTCGTCACTAAGCCTAACTTTTGTAGGTTAGGTTACAAGAACCTATTTCATTGGAGTTAGGTTAGTGTAACCAAACCCGGTTAGGTTAGGTTTCTCAAAAAACCTAACTTTTTGTAGTGTTTTGTAGTATTCGTCACTAAGCCTAACTTTTGTAGGTTAGGTTACAAGAACCTATTTCATTGGAGTTAGGTTAGTGTAACCAAACCCGGTTAGGTTAGGTTTCTCAAAAAACCTAACTTTTTGTAGTGTTTTGTAGTATTCGTCACTAAGCCTAACTTTTGTAGGTTAGGTTACAAAAACCTATTTCATTGGAGTTAGGTTAGTGTAACCTAACTCGGTTAGGTTAGGTTTCTCAAAAAACCTAACTTTTTGTAGTGTTTTGTAGTATTCGTCACTAAGCCTAACTTTTGTAGGTTAGGTTACAAGAACCTATTTCATTGGAGTTAGGTTAGTGTAACCTAACGCGGTTAGGTTAGGTTTCTCAAAAAACCTAACTTTTTGTAGTGTTTTGTAGTATTCGTCACTAAGCCTACCTTTAGTAGGTTAGGTTACAAGAACCTATTTCATTGGAGTTAGGTTAGTGTAACCTAACTTGGTTAGGTTAGGTTTCTCAAAAAACCTAACTTTTTGTAGTGTTTTGTAGTATTCGTCACTAAGCCTACCTTTTGTAGGTTAGGTTACAAGAACCTATTTCATTGGAGTTAGGTTAGTGTAACCAAACCCGGTTAGGTTAGGTTTTTCAAAAAACCTAACTTTTTGTAGTGTTTTGTAGTATTCGTCACTAAGCCTACCTTTTGTAGGTTAGGTTACAAGAACCTATTTCATTGGAGTTAGGTTAGTGTAACCTAACGCGGTTTGGTTAGGTTTTTAAAAAAACCTAACTTTTTGTAGTGTTTTGTAGTATTCGTCACTAAGCCTAACTTTTGTAGGTTAGGTTACAAGAACCTATTTCATTGGAGTTAGGTTAGTGTAACCTAACTCGGTTAGGTTAGGTTTCTCAAAAAACCTAACTTTTTGTAGTGTTTTGTAGTATTCGTCACTAAGCCTAACTTTTGTAGGTTAGGTTACAAGAACCTATTTCATTGGAGTTAGGTTAGTGTAACCAAACCCGGTTAGGTTAGGTTTCTCAAAAAACCTAACTTTTTGTAGTGTTTTGTAGTATTCGTCACTAAGCCTAACTTTTGTAGGTTAGGTTACAAGAACCTATTTCATTGGAGTTAGGTTAGTGTAACCAAACCCGGTTAGGTTAGGTTTCTCAAAAAACCTAACTTTTTGTAGTGTTTTGTAGTATTCGTCACTAAGCCTAACTTTTGTAGGTTAGGTTACAAGAACCTATTTCATTGGAGTTAGGTTAGTGTAACCAAACCCGGTTAGGTTAGGTTTCTCAAAAAACCTAACTTTTTGTAGTGTTTTGTAGTATTCGTCACTAAGCCTAACTTTTGTAGGTTAGGTTACAAAAACCTATTTCATTGGAGTTAGGTTAGTGTAACCTAACTCGGTTAGGTTAGGTTTCTCAAAAAACCTAACTTTTTGTAGTGTTTTGTAGTATTCGTCACTAAGCCTAACTTTTGTAGGTTAGGTTACAAGAACCTATTTCATTGGAGTTAGGTTAGTGTAACCTAACGCGGTTAGGTTAGGTTTCTCAAAAAACCTAACTTTTTGTAGTGTTTTGTAGTATTCGTCACTAAGCCTACCTTTAGTAGGTTAGGTTACAAGAACCTATTTCATTGGAGTTAGGTTAGTGTAACCTAACTTGGTTAGGTTAGGTTTCTCAAAAAACCTAACTTTTTGTAGTGTTTTGTAGTATTCGTCACTAAGCCTACCTTTTGTAGGTTAGGTTACAAGAACCTATTTCATTGGAGTTAGGTTAGTGTAACCAAACCCGGTTAGGTTAGGTTTTTCAAAAAACCTAACTTTTTGTAGTGTTTTGTAGTATTCGTCACTAAGCCTAACTTTTGTAGGTTAGGTTACAAGAACCTATTTCATTGGAGTTAGGTTAGTGTAACCTAACTCGGTTAGGTTAGGTTTCTCAAAAAACCTAACTTTTTGTAGTGTTTTGTAGTATTCGTCACTAAGCCTAACTTTTGTAGGTTAGGTTACAAGAACCTATTTCATTGGAGTTAGGTTAGTGTAACCAAACCCGGTTAGGTTAGGTTTCTCAAAAAACCTAACTTTTTGTAGTGTTTTGTAGTATTCGTCACTAAGCCTAACTTTTGTAGGTTAGGTTACAAGAACCTATTTCATTGGAGTTAGGTTAGTGTAACCTAACGCGGTTTGGTTAGGTTTTTAAAAAAACCTAACTTTTTGTAGTGTTTTGTAGTATTCGTCACTAAGCCTAACTTTTGTAGGTTAGGTTACAAGAACCTATTTCATTGGAGTTAGGTTAGTGTAACCTAACGCGGTTAGGTTAGGTTTCTCAAAAAACCTAACTTTTTGTAGTGTTTTGTAGTATTCGTCACTAAGCCTACCTTTAGTAGGTTAGGTTACAAGAACCTATTTCATTGGAGTTAGGTTAGTGTAACCTAACTCGGTTAGGTTAGGTTTCTCAAAAAACCTAACTTTTTGTAGTGTTTTGTAGTATTCGTCACTAAGCCTACCTTTTGTAGGTTAGGTTACAAGAACCTAATTCATTGGAGTTAGGTTAGTGTAACCTAACGCGGTTAGGTTAGGTTTCTCAAAAAACCTAACTTTTTGTAGTGTTTTGTAGTATTCGTCACTAAGCCTACCTTTTGTAGGTTAGGTTACAAGAACCTATTTCATTGGAGTTAGGTTAGTGTAACCTAACTCGGTTATGTTAGGTTTCTCAAAAAACCTAACTTTTTGTAGTGTTTTGTAGTATTCGTCACTAAGCCTAACTTTTGTAGGTTAGGTTACAAGAACCTATTTCATTGGAGTTAGGTTAGTGTAACCAAACCCGGTTAGGTTAGGTTTCTCAAAAAACCTAACTTTTTGTAGTGTTTTGTAGTATTCGTCACTAAGCCTACCTTTTGTAGGTTAGGTTACAAGAACCTATTTCATTGGAGTTAGGTTAGTGTAACCTAACGCGGTTTGGTTAGGTTTTTAAAAAAACCTAACTTTTTGTAGTGTTTTGTAGTATTCGTCACTAAGCCTAACTTTTGTAGGTTAGGTTACAAGAACCTATTTCATTGGAGTTAGGTTAGTGTAACCAAACCCGGTTAGGTTAGGTTTCTCAAAAAACCTAACTTTTTGTAGTGTTTTGTAGTATTCGTCACTAAGCCTAACTTTTGTAGGTTAGGTTACAAGAACCTATTTCATTGGAGTTAGGTTAGTGTAACCAAACCCGGTTAGGTTAGGTTTCTCAAAAAACCTAACTTTTTGTAGTGTTTTGTAGTATTCGTCACTAAGCCTACCTTTTGTAGGTTAGGTTACAAGAACCTATTTCATTGGAGTTAGGTTAGTGTAACCTAACGCGGTTTGGTTAGGTTTTTAAAAAAACCTAACTTTTTGTAGTGTTTTGTAGTATTCGTCACTAAGCCTAACTTTTGTAGGTTAGGTTACAAGAACCTATTTCATTGGAGTTAGGTTAGTGTAACCAAACCCGGTTAGGTTAGGTTTCTCAAAAAACCTCACTTTTTGTAGTGTTTTGTAGTATTCGTCACTAAGCCTAACTTTTGTAGGTTAGGTTACAAGAACCTATTTCATTGGAGTTAGGTTAGTGTAACCAAACCCGGTTAGGTTAGGTTTCTCAAAAAACCTAACTTTTTGTAGTGTTTTGTAGTATTCGTCACTAAGCCTAACTTTTGTAGGTTAGGTTACAAAAACCCATTTCATTGGAGTTAGGTTAGTGTAACCTAACTCGGTTAGGTTAGGTTTCTCAAAAAACCTAACTTTTTGTTGTGTTATGTAGTATTCGTCACTAAGCCTAACTTTTGTAGGTTAGGTTACAAGAACCTATTTCATTGGAGTTAGGTTAGTGTAACCTAACTCGGTTAGGTTAGGTTTCTCAAAAAACCTAACTTTTTGTTGTGTTATGTAGTATTCGTCACTAAGCCTAACTTTTGTAGGTTGGGTTACAAGAACCTATTTCATTGGAGTTAGGTTAGTGTAACCAAACCCGGTTAGGTTAGGTTTCTCAAAAAACCTAACTTTTTGTAGTGTTTTGTAGTATTCGTCACTAAGCCTACCTTTAGTAGGTTAGGTTACAAGAACCTATTTCATTGGAGTTAGGTTAGTGTAACCTAACTCGGTTAGGTTAGGTTTCTCAAAAAACCTAACTTTTTGTAGTGTTTTGTAGTATTCGTCACTAAGCCTACCTTTTGTAGGTTAGGTTACAAGAACCTAATTCATTGGAGTTAGGTTAGTGTAACCTAACGCGGTTAGGTTAGGTTTCTCAAAAAACCTAACTTTTTGTAGTGTTTTGTAGTATTCGTCACTAAGCCTACCTTTTGTAGGTTTGGTTACAAGAACCTATTTCATTGGAGTTAGGTTAGTGTAACCAAACCCGGTTAGGTTAGGTTTCTCAAAAAACCTAACTTTTTGTAGTGTTTTGTAGTATTCGTCACTAAGCCTACCTTTTGTAGGTTAGGTTACAAGAACCTATTTCATTGGAGTTAGGTTAGTGTAACCTAACTCGGTTAGGTTAGGTTTCTCAAAAAACCTAACTTTTTGTAGTGTTTTGTAGTATTCGTCACTAAGCCTAACTTTTGTAGGTTAGGTTACAAGAACCTATTTCATTGGAGTTAGGTTAGTGTAACCAAACCCGGTTAGGTTAGGTTTCTCAAAAAACCTAACTTTTTGTAGTGTTTTGTAGTATTCGTCACTAAGCCTAACTTTTGTAGGTTAGGTTACAAGAACCTATTTCATTGGAGTTAGGTTAGTGTAACCAAACCCGGTTAGGTTAGGTTTCTCAAAAAACCTAACTTTTTGTAGTGTTTTGTAGTATTCGTCACTAAGCCTAACTTTTGTAGGTTAGGTTACAAAAACCCATTTCATTGGAGTTAGGTTAGTGTAACCTAACGCGGTTTGGTTAGGTTTTTAAAAAAACCTAACTTTTTGTAGTGTTTTGTAGTATTCGTCACTAAGCCTAACTTTTGTAGGTTAGGTTACAAGAACCTATTTCATTGGAGTTAGGTTAGTGTAACCTAACGCGGTTTGGTTAGGTTTTTAAAAAAACCTAACTTTTTGTAGTGTTTTGTAGTATTCGTCACTAAGCCTAACTTTTGTAGGTTAGGTTACAAGAACCTATTTCATTGGAGTTAGGTTAGTGTAACCAAACCCGGTTAGGTTAGGTTTCTCAAAAAACCTAACTTTTTGTAGTGTTTTGTAGTATTCGTCACTAAGCCTAACTTTTGTAGGTTAGGTTACAAAAACCCATTTCATTGGAGTTAGGTTAGTGTAACCTAACTCGGTTAGGTTAGGTTTCTCAAAAAACCTAACTTTTTTTAGTGTTTTGTAGTATTCGTCACTAAGCCTAACTTTTGTAGGTTAGGTTACAAGAACCTATTTCATTGGAGTTAGGTTAGTGTAACCAAACCCGGTTAGGTTAGGTTTCTCAAAAAACCTAACTTTTTGTAGTGTTTTGTAGTATTCGTCACTAAGCCTACCTTTTATAGGTTAGGTTACAAGAACCTATTTCATTGGAGTTAGGTTAGTGTAACCTAACGCGGTTAGGTTAGGTTTCTCAAAAAACCTAACTTTTTGTAGTGTTTTGTAGTATTCGTCACTAAGCCTAACTTTTGTAGGTTAGGTTACAAGAACCTATTTCATTGGAGTTAGGTTAGTGTAACCAAACCCGGTTAGGTTAGGTTTCTCAAAAAACCTAACTTTTTGTAGTGTTTTGTAGTATTCGTCACTAAGCCTAACTTTTGTAGGTTAGGTTACAAAAACCCATTTCATTGGAGTTAGGTTAGTGTAACCTAACTCGGTTAGGTTAGGTTTCTCAAAAAACCTAACTTTTTGTAGTGTTTTGTAGTATTCGTCACTAAGCCTACCTTTTGTAGGTTAGGTTACAAAAACCCATTTCATTGGAGTTAGGTTAGTGTAACCTAACTCGGTTAGGTTAGGTTTCTCAAAAAACCTAACTTTTTTTAGTGTTTTGTAGTATTCGTCACTAAGCCTAACTTTTGTAGGTTAGGTTACAAGAACCTATTTCATTGGAGTTAGGTTAGTGTAACCTAACTCGGTTAGGTTAGGTTTCTCAAAAAACCTAACTTTTTGTAGTGTTTTGTAGTATTCGTCACTTAGCCTAACTTTTGTAGGTTAGGTTACAAGAACCTATTTCATTGGAGTTAGGTTAGTGTAACCTAACTCGGTTAGGTTAGGTTTCTCAAAAAACCTAACTTTTTGTAGTGTTTTGTAGTATTCGTCACTAAGCCTAACTTTTGTAGGTTAGGTTACAAGAATC
This sequence comes from Anania hortulata, assembly GCA_963576865.1. NCBI lineage: Eukaryota > Metazoa > Arthropoda > Insecta > Lepidoptera > Crambidae > Anania > Anania hortulata. The sequence goes on from OY756395.1 coordinate 91,212, forward strand.
TATTTCATTGGAGTTAGGTTAGTGTAACCTAACTCGGTTAGGTTTGGTTTCTAAAAAACCAAACTTTTTGTAGTGTTTTGTAGTATTCGTCTAAGCCTAACTTTTGTAGGTTAGGTTACAAGAACCTGTTTCATTGGAGTTAAGTTAGTGTAACTTTCAAAAAAAATCCTAACTTTTTGTAGTATTCGTCACTTAGCCTAACTTTTGTAGGTTAGGTTACAAGAACCTATTTCATTGGAGTTAGTGTAACCTAACTCGGTTAGGTTAGCTTTCTACAAAAAACCTAACCTAAGGCTTGTAATTGATAAACAATAATCATAATAATTTGTAATTCATTAAGGGTAAATAAACAATCCCAAATACTTAGATGAAATAAGTAACAGGAAACCTGTTTGAAGTTTCAAACTCAACTCATACAAGCTTAGTAGCGTCTCTAGCGGCAGCGGCAGTAATCACAGGCTTAGTTGTGAATGTGTCACTCTGAAAGAAAAATTGGATGCTAACTTTATTCTGCACGTCCGGCTTCTTCCAGCACATGCCCGAAACAATTCCTAGTTTTTTTTCTTTCTGAAGTGACCTGAACTGAGACTTGCTTACAAGGCGTATCACAGCGCCACTACGCCAAATTTTAATCGCACATTAATAAGCTAGTCGTTTTGTTCCAGAAAATTATATATTATGTAAACTTCTAAATAAAATAAGTCTCTTCTCTCTAACGCACTTGTTTTACTTAGTAGTAAAACTTGGTTTGTTTTCTTGTCCATAGATCTTGGACACAGTCATGTGAAAACGGTCTTTGGAAGCACTTAGGTAAGCCTGTCAGAAGTCAAAGGCTTCTTTGGGGTTTGGGGTTATGTAAAAGTTGCATGTATCTTATTTTATTTTACACAAAATACAAAGCCCTTAAATAACAGTTATAGATAGATAGATATTCTTTATTGTACACCATACAAAGAAGTTACAATTTGTGTTTACAGAAGATTCACAATTTAAGCGGTCTTATCACTAGCGATAAAGCGTTGTAAAAAACTTAAGTTCTAAGTCTTATATTAATAAGACTTGAGTTCTCTTTGAGGGCTCAGTTCTTTTTTTTTTAAAGGCTGGTCCGAGTCGAGCTCAAGTCCTTTTGAAATTTAAGTGTTTTACAGGAAATACTTGAGTCTTGACTAATAACTCGGGACTGACTCCTCAGAGTCCTTAGCAGGAATCAAGTCAGACAAGTGAATGAAGTATCATTTATGCCAAGCCCTACCTGTTAAATAACACATGTACATAAATAATTTGAAGCTCATTTCATAATTTTATTCCATAAGCTTTGATAACATGAATATACCAACTATAATGCTCATGGCTCAGTTTAGCTCAAGGAACTTAAGACTCCAAAAAACTCGGAGAACTCTAGCCTCGTAAACCCGAATAGTTACTGTAAAGAACAAAAACTTAATAATCAGTAAAACCGAAGCTTCTAAAAAAGCAAGCTAAAATTAACGCCGGATGTGTATTTAAGTGAACAAAAGGATGTCAGATGTAAAATTGTCATTTTAACCGGCAAGATGGTCGCAGGAGAGGACGTGGTGAGAAAATTATTAGTTGTTTTTTTGTAAATAGTACAATTGTGAAAATAACTACAATTGTGTAAGTTATAAGACTGGTGAACATGCTGAAATCATAATTTAACCGATTTCTCTCAGTTTTATCAGAAAATATCTGTATCGAAAAATATTTGTTCATTGCGAGACACATTCGGTCATAATATTACAACACTTATTTTAGAAAAATATCATTGTTATGTGCAGTAATTATGCTTCTAAATGATTAATTAGGAATGAAATAGCGACGTAAATATTTGGTATATCGTTTCGAAACACAAACTCCGAAATTAATTTGTTCTTTGCAAGAAACTATCAGCTTCTAAAAGTCGACTTATCTTTATTTCTGTATCAAAGTAACACCATTTTTTTTCTTTTTAAGGATCAACGAATAAGAGGCATACGCGACATTAAAAAATAATAGACATAGAATTACATAACTAAAGAATTGACTAATATAAAATTTATGTAGGAATGGATGGTACACCTTAATTTAGTGATTAAAGCCGATTGTACCTCAAAAAGAACTAAATTTAAATGTCAAATTAAAATATAACCGATTTACTAATTTAAATAAATCGATTACTATAATTAACATACACGGAAGTTCAACTGAATAATTGCAAAATATGCATTCATCCTTCATTTTAACAAGTTTTATCAATATGATTATTTTTACCTTATGATAGTCAGTAATGCCGATAGCCTTTTAAATTAACAGAAAAAAAGTTTTTTTTCATAAATATCTTCAATAAAGATTTATTGAATACTCCTGTAGATATGAGTTCAATCTGGTGACTCTAACTTTGTTAAATGTTTGCTTGAAGTGCTCGGTGAAGTGAATTTTTTAGTCGAGTTCTATTTAAGACTATTTTGTTCCTCAGGAGTCACATGCGGTCTTAAATAGAACTCGACTAAATTTGGTTCCCGGCGTTATGAGGCTAGAGGACTCAAAAGACTCAAAGGACTCGTGATTCTCGAGACTAATTTGTCTCGAGTCATGCAATGCGACTCTTCTCTCTAAATTTGGACTAAAAAACTCACGTCTTTTACAACACTACCCCACGCGATTTAACGACTGCCTGGACATTATAATTTTATTGGATTTATCAATTGTTTTTTTTTTTACTTACCTATTGCATTCACAATAAGTAATGCTAATTTATTTGAACAAGGATAATTATTTTTCACTTCAAACAATGTTTTTGGTCGGATTCAAGCTCACGAGCTTTCGTTATTCGAGCGACTGCGCTTACCAACCGAGCTACAGAGGACATATACATTTGTAAGGAACCCTCGGTGGGCGAGTCCGATTTGCACTTGTCCGGTTTTTTATAATTGATTTTGATTTGAAGTTTGCAAGCGTCTTCGTGTCGGCACTCGGCTATCATAGAAGTAATCGACGAATCAGAATCATTTATTTGCCATTGAACAAGGTACATAATATGAAGATCACAATTTCAAATTAGTTTCACTCAATAAAATAAATAAATAAATCGTGTATTAAAACACAAGAAAAGCAGATACATTCTTAACAGTACAACTTAAAAACTATACAGTGCAAGGAGTTACCTTTGCCTGAACTAGGTGCCTCAGGCGAGATGTTCAATGTTACAGTCGGAAGCTCGGGACGGGTTCAGAAGATGGCATAGATTGTTTCTCTTCCATGGACGCTCAGACAGGGGTGTCTTCGGTAGAGTTTCAATTACGAGGCTGCCTTAAGAGGCTGAATGTAGCCAAATTGTGCTAACAAAAGAAGGGCTTGTGTAAAATCTATAGCTCATTTGGTGATATGATTGAGGTGGTGGTGAGTAAATGATAACTACGTTAACTGCTGAGTATCGAATGTATATTTACAGGAAGGTAGGCTTTATTTATATAAACAGTATTTGACCAATTAGAAAATACAAATATTAGCTAATAGCGCGCAGTTATTGCTGTCTCTTTCCTCCACATCTTCTCGTTTGTTTGCCGCATCTCGCGACACGCACAGGTGGCTTCGGGGGTCGAACGTAGCTACTCATATCATTTTAAAAAGACAAGGCGATTAAATTGATCGTATCTGATCTAATGCTCTTTTCCAAAACACGATTGCATAAACTTCACTCGATGGAAAACATAAATAAATTTGCCTCTGAAAATACCTAAATTCAACTCTTTCTCATTTGTACTTATAGTAATGTTGATGATCTTAGGCAAAATTATGGCTTTTATATTACTAAAGCAATTGGCTACTTTTGATTTTCAACAAAGTGGTTATTTTCATTAAAATAATGGATTCTGTGGTTCGACACTTAGGGCCTTTCATTCCAAGCAGCAACTCCTATGTCACTCCTACCGAGTTTGACATACGTGGCTCTGCTCTAACGAAAATTAAATGGGCATGTCTATTGCTCAAGGTCAATGGCTCTAGTCAGCGCCTTAATCATTAATATAAAATAAAATGAGCGATCAGAGAACGTTTAATGTGCACTCGATCAGGCGAACAGACTGTCGGCGGGGGCGTCGGGGGCGGCGGGGGCGCCGGGGGCCAGCAGGGCGCGCAGGCCCCGCAGGTGCGCGGCGCGCGCGCGGCGCAGGGCGGCGGCGCCGGGGCACGCGCCCAGCAGCGCCGCGGGCGCGCCGCAGCGCAGCCGCGCCTGCACCGCGAGCCGCGCGCCCGACCCGGACCCGGTAACCAGCCACTCGATCTCGATTTCATCTGGAAATTACAAAATATATATAACTATTAAAACGACCGACAAGATCGAACACTAATACGTTAACATTTTTTTTAAAACATGACGTGAGGTCCGGCTTGAGCCTTCGCTCCCTCGAACTGTTCGGTTAAAAATAGCTTAGCCGCTCCTCATATGAGGGAGTTTCTTTGCTTTTTAGGTTTGGTAATCTTCAAATTAGCCGCAGAAGCAGAGGGCAGCTGCCGCGTCGCTCGCAGAGCTGACGACAGTTGGAAAACAAAGGTTCTCGAGTGCCGACCGCGATCTGGAAAACGCAGTGTGGGTAGGCGGGTTGCCTGTGCCGGTAGATTGACGACCTAGTCGAGACTGCGGGAGGCCACAATAAATAAATATAAATATAGATAGATAAATCATTTATTTGCTAAACATTTTGGCACAATATATGATTAAAATCTAGATTAAAGACATGTCAGAGGGGAATGGAGAGAAGTATCCTAAAACTAAGAAAAATTCACAAAGTTAAAAGCGAAATAATCAGAAGTAAAATAAGTTAATCTTATAAAAAAAATAAAAACCGACTTCAAAAAACTAAAACGCTAAAAATAATCTTAACACTTAAGTACCTAATCAGTTACTTTTGGAGTCGGTGCAAACGAAAACATTGGTCTCTCAATGACTGGCACCGACTCCAAAAGTAACTGATTAGGTACTTAAGTGTTAAGATTATTTTTAGCGTTTTAGTTTTTTGAAGTCGGTTTTTATTTTTTTTATAAGATTAACTTATTTCATCCATTTTATTGATAAATCCTAATCAAAACAAATCTTACGAGTGCAAACATAATTTAACTGCTGAACACCGATTTCATTTCCTATTTTTCCACTCTTAGGGGTAAATTTTTTTCCAAAAAATTTTATTATAGTATCTTTGAAGTATAAGCTATTCATTAAAAAAAGAATCATCAAAATCGGTCTACATTTGGCAGAGATATAGGTAAGATAGATACTAAAATCAGTTGGCGTGGTACGGAGTTTATGCAATGTTTGATGATTTTCTTATAGATCCCATCATCAGAACATCATTACAACATGCTTTGAGATTGAAATGGCAGTGGGCAGGTCATGTTACACGGCTCACGGATAAAAGGTGGACTATTAACACAACAAAATGGAAAGGACCAGGAGGTAAACGAAATGTTGGTAGACCTGTGAAGCGGTGGGCCGATGATATCGCAAAAATAGCAGGGAAAGATTGGATAAAAATAGGAAAAGACCGAAAAGAATGGAAAATGATGGAGGAGGCCTTCACCCAAGATGGGATCCAAACCTCCAACTAAGATAAACCAACTTTACTAACCACTAGTTAAAGTTATACTAACACACTACTTATCAAATGTAAACTAGGGAGTTTTGGATCAATAAAGGCTTTATTTATTTATTTTATTTATTTATTTATATGATTAAAAACATGAGTGATTAAATTAATATTGGACAACACCACATATTATATTGCTCTGATCCTAAGCTGAGTAGTCAAAGCACTTGTGTTATAGAAAACAGAAACAACGACGGTACCACAACACCCAGACCCGAAACAATATAGAAAAGTTACTTTTCTACATCGACCGACCGGAAATCGAATAGGACCTTAGAGATAGCGACACCGAGCCCGGTATGCTCGCCTCTCAGCTACGAGGTCGACGATGTAAGCTAAACAGAGTCGCTCGCCGTCGCGTTATATGGCGGAGGCCTATATCCAGCAGTGGACCCCTAAATGCTGGTGACGATAATTATAATGAATAAACATCGAATGTGAACAGTGCCCGTGTCGTATCACGGTATCGGTAACGTTACCACAGAGCTGCGGCCAGGGCAGCGGCAGCAGCGGCAGCGCGCGGCACTGCGCGCGGCGCAGCAGCACGGTGTGCGCGCGCGCGGCGCCGTGCTGCGGGTGGGGCGGCTCGTCGGCGCCGAGCTGCGGGTGGGGCGACTCGTCGTGCGCGCGCACCCACGCGCGCCCGGCGCAGTGCGTGCCGCACGCGAACGAGACCGCGTAGCGCCACGACGTGTAGTTGCCAGCCTCCTCCTCCAGCGTCCAGGGGGTGCTGCCGGATTATTGGCTAATAATAGGCCGGGATTTTTTTTTCCTAATGTTCATCTACCCAAAACTATAAAAAATTGCTCTTTAGAGTGTGATATGATAAGTTTAAAAATTTGTTTGACATGGTATTGTTAAGAGTGCGACCGATACCCGTATGTTATACCTAAACGTTTGAATTCAAAAATACCTAAGCCTTTGACTTTGAGCTATTGTTTGGTGACGTCACCGGTGACGGTGACCCCCATGGCGCTCGATGTGTATGACCGAAAACACAATAAAATTTTAAAACACGGCTCGGTACCGAAATGGGTTCCGTTTAGAATATGGTATCAGTACAACATAATTTAGATTTATACCCAACTAACAAATAAACGTTGTATAATTGTTAAATAAACGTTTTACAACTTCTGTAGGTATTATAAAATTGGTCATACAAACGTCTTAAAAACGTTTATAAAACGCGGATTTGGCCCAAATTATACGACATTATAGTCGTGTTGTGGTTATGTAGATGTCTGTTAGTGACTGTTGAACGTCATGTAGAAGTTACATAATCGTTTGAATAACGACTGTTCAGTCTAATACCGGTCTTGTTGAGACCCTTATATGACCTCTTAAGTTATGTACTAGTTAGATTAGCGTCAGGAAATGACTGTAACGTTGTACTTGCGTCCAACAACGACTATCAATACGACGATTTAATTTGAGTTGTGCTTTGAAGCAAAAAGGAAAGATATGTCAATTTTTTTTGTGAAATATAAGGGAAGAATTATTTATTACACGTACGAGTATTATAATAATGGATGTATGGTATTGACATAATTATCTAGCGAGTAATCCTTTAGGGAACTTTAGTTTTTCGATCATAAGTATAGATTTTATTGTGAAGTATTTACGGGCTTCGCTATTTCTTTGAAAATCGATTATTGTAGTAAAATTTTTCGAATTGTAATTTCCCTAAAATCTCCATCCATCTTGTTTAAGTTTTAAGGAAACTTATTTACTACGCTTACAAAACAAAAAGGTCGTGTAATCGTTTTTTTAAGACTACAGTTTCCGCCATTACAATAGACTTTAGGGTTCCTCATACGTAGTCTCTGTATTTTTTCATGAACATTAAGATAATATTATATAACATACATTTCAATAATACTTTCATATAATATTATTTATAATATGCTCAATTTTAATTTATTTTCAGGTTTTTTGACTCGAAAACATATTCAATATTTCTCGCAGTGGCGACGTTACGCCATTATGCCAATATTGGCCTTCGCCTACTGAAAATTGTTTAATATTTTCATGATTAGTTTGAAGAAGGGTTCTAGGGTCTCTAGGAACTATATTAGGAAGTCTTTTATTTATAACTGTACTCAAAGATTTTATGGCTTCATGAGAAATATCAAAATCAATAGCCCATTTCTGTATGTCTTCGTGAAATGTAATATCCTAATCATCATCAGATACGCTCGAAATGTCTGTGTCTGTATTATCAGAGGCTGGTCTTTCAGACCAATGACGAAAATGACGGTTTTTCGTCATTGCGGTTTTTTGAAATGACGGTTCCAAATAACCAGTATCAGAGTCATCTGAAAAAGTAGCATTAAGTAAATTTAAACTTAAAGATTCGCTTTAAATAAAAACAATACATACTATATGTATTGTTTTAACTTAGTTCAAGTTTTATTAACTTAGTTTAAAAGTAAACTAACCATTTGTTACACCACGAATTGGAAGTGTAGATGTTACACTAACAACATTATTTTGTTCGCTACCATTTGAAGTATTTAAGGCTAAATTTGTTTGATTACTAACATCTGCAACATTAAGTACAACAGCGTCAAAAACAGTTTAATCGCCATAAAAGATTAAATGAATAAACATGGTCAATAACAATAACTAAATATGGTCAGTGGGACCACAAAAGTTTTTGGTTTGTTGGTTAAAATATGCTGATTTTAGTGGTTACCAACTAAAAACTTTTGTGTTAATAAATCCTCATATTTTAAATTTAAGAGTGTTGTTCAGGCAATGGATTTCAACCAAACATTCAAGTCCTAATTCTTCGATATTAATGAACTAATTTTTATGAAACTAAATACACATAAGTAGGATATAGGGCTAAAAAGTTAGTTTAAAACATTTTCGAAATATCCAATGTATGTAGAAATAATTGTGATTTTCTGTTAGTATGAAAAACTTTAAATGGCTGGATTTAGCTGTAACTAGGACTTGAAAGTTTGTATGAAATGCATTGCCAGAACAACACTCTTAAAGAACACCGAAGAGCATGGTGCTACAAAATAAATTATAAAATAAACAAAAGCTTTGATACATAAAAATAGTTGGAACTCTTCATCAAATAAAAATATATAAAGTGAAACTTAAATAGACAAAATATATACGGAACCGTTTTCTGAACCATTGATGTTTCCTTGACCATAATTTGCCTGAGGTAATACTGACATAGTGGTCGTCAGCCGACTCTTTAATGACTGAAATATTTCCTTTCTTTTTCGTTTGAAAGTACAACTTCGTTTTATTTGTTTCCATTTATTTGGATTTATCATATTTGAACAAATTAATTACGCTTGTACGTTCACAATAATTAAAACAAATGATGGATAGTTTTATTAAAGTGTAGTTTTGACTTTTAATTGCTTGAAGGCCATTTAAAGTAGTATAACCGTTGCAACCAAGCTTTTTTGTTGCGTACTTGTTTTTTTAAGACTACAATAAAACTATTTATTTCTGTTATTTATAGGGTCATCTACAAACATTTAATCGACGGTTTCATTATATAAAAGCTTGTTTAAAGTTTTGCAGTCGCCGAACGTTGTCTTACAAAAACCTTTTAAACAACTGAAACGTTTACACGACTAACGCATTGTCCTATAAACGTCATGGCTGATACTATCATATAACGACGTATAAAACAGTCGTAGAGTCGTTTACTCAACGTATATAATACGACACTACGGTCACGCGACTGAAACGTCGTGAGATAACCGTTTATACTACAGAATATTCAGCTGAATACCATTATATAACTGCTACATAACTGAAAGTCATATAAGTCTGGAATTATACGACGTATTTGTTTGTTGGGTAATAGAGTAAAAATTGCTATCGATTATTTCACTACTTTTTAACAAACGACATGATGGGGAACCATACTGCACATATTTATCACGTTCGGTCTTGTCCGTTGTGATTAAATTCTCTGATTCGCTGGTTCTGCCACTGATGAGATAAGATAAGATAAGATAAGATAAGATAATTTTTATTTACGTAAACATGTGTGAGATATACAAAGCATTGGCCGACATATCTAATTGGTGTTAGTGTCATTAGTATCAACATGTCGTACCGATATACAGTGTGTAATAAAAATGTGTGATAAAAATTAAATAATCGCCACGTTATTAATTAGCACAAAAGGCTGATATATTAAGCCCAAACACAGTGGCGCCATCTGAAACTAGCTTAGCCTGTGCTCGCCCATTAGTAAACTCACGGAATAAGCGCGTGCGCGGAGACGTCCGCGAGCAGGTGCGCCAGGTCGGCGGGGCGCACGCGCGGGAACTCGGCCACAGAGGCCGCGCGCGCCGGGGCCAGCGCGCGCGCCGCCGCCAGCGCCGCCAGCGCCAGCGCCGCCGCCGCGCACGCCGCCCGCGGCCGGCGCCGGGACCAGCGCGACGCGGCCCGGATCATACTGGGACTTTGACACGAGTCGGCTAACGACTCACGAAGCGTATTTCACCGGCGCCCTTTGCGGTTGCGGGCGAGCAGCTGCTGTAGTACCTATGCAGAATTGCAGATATATTATTTAAAAAAATAAAGCCCATATTTTCACGACGCGTTATACTTATACCCGCGGCGTGCGCGATTGTTTGCGGGTCGGTACTCCTTTAACTGAAATAAAATAATATTCAGCCCAGAGCCTATTATTTAAAGTGGCAATGTCGTAAAAAAATACTTTACTGTTTACGAGACCACACGCCACTTTAGTAACAAACAGGTGGCCGAGGTGTTTAACTCTTTGTGGCACACTTCCAGATACTGACCTACTTTAAAAAATATATAGATAGTGCTACTTTATAGGGGAGTAAGAGGGGAAGGTAATCAACATCTCTATCATCCCAAATGTCAACCTCACCTGCAAGCGCCGTATGGCGGCAGAAGACGACGACGAGGCTCTGGCGACCGAGTAAGTGGCGATATAACTACTCACTCACCTACCTAGAGTAGATGAGGCTACAGCAGAGTGAGGTCTAAATAACCTCATAAAGTAGGTACTGGAGCAGAAGGCAACGCGAAACCACTACTATCATTTTTTCCCTTGAGAGTTATGGAAAAGACTAAAAATAATTTTAAGAAGCCGAGCGATCCGCGTAGCATCCTGCGCCATGATTTTCCGGGGGGACAGGGTATGAAATGTGATTTTCAGAGATCACGGGGGATGTTGTTGCGGATATATTACACTCTATGTGTCTGCGGATATGAAATACGGAGAGGCCAAAGTATTGGTCGCATTTCTTGTTCATCCCACTTAACAAAAAAGGCTCTACTAAAAAGTGTAACAATTTCCGTCTAATATCTCTAATATCTCACGCTGACAAGGTCCTCGTTCATTTAAAAATACGAGGCTAAAGGCATATTTGAGTCGAGAGTTAGCTCAAGAACAAGCCGGCTTTATCAAGGGAAAGGGAACACGAGAACAGATTATAAGCCAAAAACAAATTATAGAAAAAGCGCGCGAGTTCAATCACCCCCTGTTTATTTGCTTCGTGGATTCTCGTAAAGCTTTTGACACCGTTAAGTGGTGTAAGCTGTGGCAAGTACTGTTGATAATGGGTGTAGCACGACATCTGGTTTACCTCGTTAAAAGACTTTACGAAGACGGTACAGCTGCTGTTCCCGTGGACGGCATCGATTCCGGAAATTGAGCTAAAACATGGACGATCCATCCAAAATATCTTAAGAAGATTGTTGCCCTTGAGATGTGGTGCTGGAGACGCTTGCTGAAGATAAAATGGACTGCTCACCGCACTAACGTTTCTATACTGCAAGAGCTTCGCATCAAAGAAAGAATTTCGTCATTGTGCAAGTGCGAATCCTTACGATGTTTGGACTTTGGACATATCATCCGCAACGAAAGCTCTTTGGAACACTTAGTGATACAAGGTAGAGTAGAAGGTCAACGTTCTGGCGGCCTGTCACCTACAAGATGGACCGACCTCATAAAATCTACGAAGCGTTCCCTTGTTGACTGAGCCCGCAGTGCCACGGATAGAGAAAGATGGAGAAATCTTGCAAAAGCCGCAACCAACGTATCAGGCAATCCATAACTACCTATGACCACTCCGCCAGGAGTGTACGACTAAAAAGAAGAACCTTATTAAAGGACAAAACAAAAACACAAAAACTGGAAAAATATTTTTCAAGCATCAATGAAAATTTTAAAGAGATTTTTAGATAATTTTAGTTACATTTTTAAGAAAAAAGAAAAAAGAAATTTTCGATCTATTTTTAAGAATAAAGTTGTTATCTAATTATTCAAGTAAACCGGATAGAAATAATTACCTACATTACATTATAGCACCCGAATACTCTACCTTTTTTTTCTATTAGAACGGCCTGGGTATAAAATCATGGTTGATGTTCAAACGTGCCTTCTTGCTTAGTCACTTATTCGAAGACAAAGCAACTAAATATAAATACAATTAAATATACTTTCCACTGACATGTACTTAATTTAATGAAAATTACAATAATTTACCTGAAAAACAATCGCTTCCGACAACACTGTATAAAATAAAGTCGAGCACTGAAAACTATACAAACAATTTAATACAGCCGGCTGCGCCAACTGCGAGTGCTTTTGACGGAAGCTGTACCAGATAGTGACATCCGCGCGCTCTTGAGTTACTTACCACAACTTTATCACTTTTGTTACAAATTAATAATTGTTTCAGCGAATCAACGTAGAACGTGAGTGCGCGCTAGCGGCCTGCGAGTGCGGCGTCGGCGCCCGCGTTCCAGCGATGCTATTTTTAGCGCAGGACGCGCGTTTGAAAACTAAAGAATCGCGCGAGCGCCAATAAGGAGCGCGCTAGACACAAACAAAAACACGCGCACAGATTAAACGCAGTATCTACAACTCATTCTCCAAATTGTTTATCGAATAATACTATTTTAATTTATAACCGAAATCAAAGGTGCTAATTAAATAATACTTATATTCTGTTATTCATTCATTTCAGGGACAACTCCAAAGGCGTAAAGCAACGTGATCATTTTGTTCTTTAAGAAAGAGAAGAAAAGCCTTTTCAACCGACTTCAAAAAAGGAGGAGGTTCTCAATTCGACTGTATGTTTTTTTTTTTTTTTTTTTTGTATATTTGTTACGCGATTACTCCGCCAATTATGAATCGATTTTAATGATTCTTTTTTTGTTTGGTAGATCATACTTCAGAGGTGGTCCCATATAAATTTTATCGAAATTGATTTAGAACTTTTTGAGAAAATCAACAAATATATACCCAGATAATATTTTGGTTGTGGTTCTTGTTACCTATCTTCGACAAATATGAGCCGATTTTGATGATTTTTGTTTTATTGAATAGCTTATACTTCAAAGATGCTATAATAAAACTTTGAAAAATAAAAAACACCCCTAAGGGTAGGAAAATAGGGGATGAAATCGGTTTTCAGCAGTTAGATTAGGATTTATCACTAAAAATAGATGAAATAAGTAAATTTTATTAAAAAAAATAAAACCGACTTCAAAACACTGAAATGCTAAAAATAATCCTAACACTTAAGTACCTAATCAGTTACTTTTGGAGTCGGTGCAAACAAAAACATTGAATCTCTCATCGGCTGGCACCGACTCCAAAAGTATCTGATTAGGTACTTAAGTGTTAGGATTATTTTTAGCATTTCAGTGTTTTGAAGTCGGTTTTATTTTTTTTAATAATTACAATTATAGACCGGGTTCCCTTCTGTACCATGTCTATAAGCTCTTTTCGAGGGGCATAACGAATCGTCTCGCGTATAGACTAAGCCGGTTTCGGAGGATATATTTGAGACACACGGTATTAATATTAACGGCGAGTACCTACACTCACCACACATTTCGCGATTCGCAGATGATATAGTCATCATAGCCGCAACGGTTCAAAACCAACAGCACATGCTTATTAGCTAAATCTTCCCAGCGCATCGGTCTCCGGGTGAACCTTAGTAAAACTAAGGTTATGTTCGATGAAAATTTTACTCCGGGACTGATCGCTGTTAACGGAGCTGCTTTTGCTGAGGTTGTCCAAGAGTATGTTTACCTCGGGCAAACATTGCAGTTTGGCTCTATCCGACAGCACACTGCTGTACGCCCCCGCAACGATAAATTGGCAACGTATCGATGGTAATTTCGCGGTTCTTTTTAGTTAGGTAGACATCTAGTAACTCTATTCTGAACTATTGTAACGAAAAGCGAAACTTGTCAAGAACAAAGTTTTGTCGTTAAAACCAGACTTAGAATACGCTACGATGGTTAAAACCGTAAAAAGTTTAAACAATGTCTCTGAGAAGTCAACAATAGATGCCACTAGTATTGAAAGGTCTTTCAAAAATCAACAATGCCTGCCACCCGCACTAAAAGGGTTAAAACAACTATTTTTAATTTTGAATCGCCTTTAATAAAACTACAACAAAATAATGGAAATGTAACAATAAAACACAGCATCATATTCCACGTATTTATTTTTCATTCTGGCACATAGCGCCCGTCAATCAATTAACAATCGAGTAATCACCACTTGAACGCAGACTCGGCCGAGCGGCCGGCTCGGACACTCGCTCTAGCCATCGACGAGCGGGCCACGTGACGATCAGAATGCATCACGACGGCTAGATTGTCGGCGCCACAGTTTTGCTCCCGCAGGTAGCCCGAATAATCTTATAATTATAATCTAACATACTTTCATACTGTGATGTCTCATACGAGTCGTTTGCTGCTATGAATGATGACAAAAATCATTCGTGAACTAGTTGTTCAATGAAATAATAAACAATTTAATTAACTATTGATTAAAGCATATTCCATTGGGAGATCATAATGTAATTTTATTATTCCTTCAGTTTGGCAAAACTATGTGCCTGCCGTGTTTAATTAAACGACCGGTTCTATAGTTTTATCTTAACATTATCTATCATAGAGCATCGCAAATTCGCAATTCGCATTTCATTATAAAACTTGTTTAATTAATACATTATTTGGTTCAATTCGACCATAAAAGTATACTAATTGAATCAAAAATAAATTACATTATTTAAAAAATGATTAATCTCCACTAAATGTATTTTAGGTATGATGTGTTAATTTATTACATGATTCAGTCGATTCTACTAATACATCTATATTTTTTAATTATAATTCTTACATGTAATGAAAAAATAAATAAATCGGATTGTACATCATCATGGATATTCGAAAAATAAATGTGGACTGTGTGTAATTCAGTTTGTGACAAGTGTGAAGGTCGTTTACTATCGGGCATTTTAAGCACTCGCATCACAACCATTGAACTATAACCGGTACAAAGGTACAAATTCGTCATTTCCTTGACTGAGGAAACTTACTTTAATTGTACCTACTCACTCGTAATTCGTTGAATACCTATCTATTTGTTCATCGCTATAATCTAATCTTTGTAAAAAAATAAATATAATGTACAGCGGTAGTCGACGACCGCCGGCACACACAAAAGAGTAAATCACATTTATGTACAGCACGAGCACACGGAAGCGGACATATTTACAGTTTTGTTCGATGGCCCAGTCGAAGTAACCGAATAAACTACGAGTCGGCGCCCCCGCCCGGCGCCGAGCACCCCGCCGGCAGCCGCCCCGCCGGCGGGAGGCTTCGGGCGTCACGGGTCAACCAACCTAATTTTTTACCGAACAAACACTGCACGGGAGAATCTTTTATCGAACAAACACCGGGGACCAATTTGAAAATTTCGTCTCGCGAACGGTCACATCACATCACATCCCACCTAGGAGCCTAGGAGATCGGGCGGGCGTCGCCGCCTCGGCGCCCGCCGGGCTCGCGCTACCTGCGGCGCCGGCCCTTGCGGTACCCCTTCCCGTACCAGCCGCCGGTGTCCTCGGGCGGGCCCGCCGCCGCCGCCGCGTCCGTGCAGCACGCGCACAGCACGCGGCGCCCGCGCACGCGCCGCCACGCGCGCGCCTCGGCCGGCGTGAGGCGCGGCGCCCCGTACCACAGGCAGCGGCGCGCCGCGTAGCGCCGCAGGCACCACGCGCACTCGGCGGCCGCGGCCGGCGCGGGCGGCGTGGCGGCGCGCGCCGGCGCGATGATGGTGTGCAGCCCGGGGTACAGCGAGGCGCGGCACACGAGCACGGCGCGCGCGAAGTACGCGGCCGCCAGCGCGCCCGCGCCGCCGCCCTCCTCGGACGAGCTCGACTCCTCCTTCGGCTCCGGCTTCGGCTCCGGCTTCGGCTCGAGCTTCGGCTTCGCGTCGGCGCCGAGCCGCGGCTCGCACTCGAGCAGCCGTCGCAGCCGCGAGCCGAGCCCGTTCGGCGGCGCCGGGTCGCCGTTCGTCTCCTCCTTTTCGAGCTTGACGAGGGCCGACTCGGCTCCCGGGACGAGCGGCGGGTATGAGGCGGGGCGAGGCCGGATCATGCGGAAGCTGCGCAACGAGCCGGGAGGGGCGCGCGGCGGGCCGGGCGGAGGGCGCGGCGGGGCGCGCGGGGCGGGCGGCGGGGCCGGCGGGGCGCACTGCGGGGCCGGCGGGGGCGGCTGCACGCACGGCGCGTGCTCGGCCCTCAGCAGAATCGTTGCGTGCCCGGACCGCATGCTCACCTGTTAGATCACTTCGGTAATGTAATGAATCTAAAAAAGCAAAAGCTTCTCGATTCGACTGATCGCGTTCCGCTCCCGACTATGCCAACGGGACCCTGTCGCATTGGCTCTGAGCTACTGTCTGTCTGTCATAAAGCCGTATCTTTTGATCATTAATAAAACCTTCAAAGATGTGTTTTACAACAAAAAAAAAAAGAATAGACAAGAAACTATTTTGTCCGTTTTTTTAACTCTACTTTTGACGACGAGAAATGTTCTAAATTGAGCCGAGTCACACGGTCGGTAGCTACTTTACTATTCTGTAACTAGGAACAGACTCAGACTCTCTCGAACTTTGTTCGAAGTCAGTATAGAAGAGTGTGATGTTTTTAGCTTCCTTAAACTGTAAGCAATGAGTGATTTGTGTGATGTTAAAGTTATATTTATCAACATTTCTAAAATAACGCGTACCTGGAAAGCACGTAGCAAATCTGGTGGTCGAGTCCGAGGCGACGGTGGGTGAGGGGGAGGCGGCGGGGGTTCCGGCGGCGGCGGCGTCAGCGCCTTCGGCGGCGGAGACCGCGGCGGGGGCTGGGCGGGCGGGGCCGGAGGGGCGGGAGAAACTCGAGGGGCGGGCGGGGCTCGAGGGGCGCGCAGGCGCTCGGCGAGGCGGCGCAGCGGCAGCTCCTCGTCCGAGTCGGAGGCGGAGGGGGAGGTGGAGGCGGAGGAGGAGGCGGAGGCGGAGGCGGAGGAGTCGGAGGCGGCGAGCGGCCCCCGCAGCAGCGGGCGGCGAGTGGTGTGCGCCTCGGGCTCGGCGAGCGGCTCGGCGTGCGCCAGCAGCGGGTCGCGGCGCGCGCGGTACCGCGGCACGCGCAGGCGCAGCCGCCGCGCCACCTGCCGCATCACGGCGTCGCAGCGCGCGTTGATCTTGAGCGCCGCCACCGAGTCCTTGGGCGTCCACTGCAGGTTGACGATGTAGAGCGCGGGGCGCGCGCGCGGCGCGGCGTGCATGCGCCACAGGCGCGGGTAGCGGCGCAGCACCTTGAGGCTGGAGCCGAGGCACAGCACGACGTCGGCGCGCGCGGCGTGGCGCAGGGCGCCGGCCCAGTTGAGCGGCCAGGCGGCGCGGCCGCGCTCGCCGAAGTGCACGATGGAGTCGCGCAGCTCGGCGCCGCACGCGTGGCACAGGCGCCGCGTGCCGTGCGCGTGCCGCGCCGTGCGCTCGGTGGTGTCGAAGGCGCGCAGGTAGACGCGGCGGCAGGCGGCGCACAGCTCGGCGAACATGTCGCCGTGCAGCTCGGCGAGCGCGCGGCGCGGCAGGCCGGCGCGCAGGTGCAGCCCGTCGCAGTTCTGCGACACCACGAACTTGAGCGCGCCGCGCGCCCACAGCGCCGTCAGCGCCATGTGCGTGAACGTGGGCCGCGCGCGCGACACCTCCACGCGCCTGCCGCCGCAACACAACACCACACACGATCACATTACTCGGTACTCATACCACTATTAGAGATACAGACTTAGATAGTTTGACCGGACTTCTGAAGTATTATCCCGAATGGCTGCACCTATTTGGCAAATTCTTTGGTGTAGAAAGAAAAACTGGTAGTTTCCTGAAACTTATTCAAATTCAGGAAAAACTGAACACTCTTTGTCTATGAGATTTTTGCTACTACGGGCGCATATGCTTGTTCAACATTGTCAAATTTGGACAAGACAATGTCTGTCGGGGCAGTTTGTACTCAATAATACTCATGTATTCAGTATATAGGCCCTCTTCAGGGCACTTATACATGTCCCAAAGTAAAAACATAAAAAATACATATTCAAACGAAACAAATTATCATTTACGACATTTTGTCAAAGAGTAGGTATTTGTTGATTGTAAATATTTTTTGAGACAATTTAGTACCAGGCTCCATACAAAAAAGATCGAACACTTTTATGATTTTCAAAATGTATTTCTTCAGTCCATAAGAATTTTAAAATTATATAACATAATTATTATTAAGCTAAACATTTAAAAGTCTAGTCAAGTTTACTTCAAATGAATTTTAGTGGAAAAAATAAATACTCACCCAACAGTCTCCCCACGCTGTAGCCTCGTCCAAACCCCGTGGGGGCCGCGGTAGTCGGGGATGTCCGCCGCAGTGCTGATGCCGGCGCCTGTATACACCTGTAAAAACAAGTTTTCATTCATAAAAACATTAATTTCGCCTGTTAATGTGTGCCATTAGTTTATGGTCGATTAAAATTGATTCTTAAGCAAAATCAACATAGACAGTTATGCTGATGGTGCCACTCACCACAAGATGCTTTGCGTTGCGCAGAGCTCGGGCCAGTCGACGGCACTTCTCGCGCAGCACTCGTGGGCTGTCCTCAACCTCTTTAGCGCGCTCCGCGGCCCGCTCGCGCCGTAGCGCGGCAGCTGCTGCGGCGGCGGCCGCCACCTCCGCCGGCCGTCCATTGCCGCTACTACCACTGCCGCCGCTACGGGCTGCTTCTCCACTGAGCCTCGCACTGCTTCGTACTCCACCTCGAGCTTCCATGCCTCTGGCTACTGCTCTGGTCGGCCCTTTTGAGTCCTGGTTCGGGCACCTCTGATTACTTTCGATCTCTGCTTTTTGCACATATCGTTTGTAGCCAATGTGATAATCACAATAGTCAATAATTAAAATT
Organism: Anania hortulata; assembly: GCA_963576865.1. Taxonomy (NCBI): domain Eukaryota; kingdom Metazoa; phylum Arthropoda; class Insecta; order Lepidoptera; family Crambidae; genus Anania; species Anania hortulata. The sequence goes on from OY756395.1 coordinate 110,114, forward strand.
GAGTCCCTGCAACAAAACCACTCGACGAAGGAAACATAGGTCCACACAGATAATTAAGAAGAACCCGAACGACGCTGGCTGTCAGTTCTGGTTGTACGTTCAACCACAGAGCAATTAACTTTGTTCAACTGCATAGACAAAAGAATAAATATAGACTGGCTTCTATCAAATTGTATGATGCCTATTTTAATATCGCCATTTTGGCGCTGTAGGGCCTAGTATTGGAACTTACCGGTGACAGATGGCGGCGGACGCGGCTTCGGACTCGTCTTAATATTGTAAGATGTCCCCAAGTCGATATTCGTAACGTTTTTCGATCTATTCATTAAAGTTACAGTATGACTGACTGTGTTTGGTTGCCTTGACTAAAATACTTAAATTTCCTGTTACGGTATACTGAAGATTAAATAATATAAAGACTAGATTCGGATAGTTTTAAAAAAATATATAATCTAGTTTTGAATCTGAACGACAACTTAAAATTTTACAGTAAATTAATGCAGCGAGTAAGCCTAGTTTAAGTGTGTATGAAACATGGAGCACATACCCTATAGAGCAGAAATGTCATGATTTGTTCGAAAAAAAAAAACCGCTATTTTTTCATCTGTATCTGCATTGTTTTTGTATGGGCGAGCATTGACAGGAGTTGTTATTTCATAGTAAATGTAAGAGAAAAATCACCAACTAGTTTCGGAGAAAAGGGGTTCGTATTGCTGCTCTACAGGATATGTGCTCAATGGTATGAACGAAAGTTCATAACCAGTAATCGGTCTCACATAAAAAAACAGGCGTACTTATCTTTAAATTATGTATATTTGCAAATATATTTGAGAAAAACGTTTACCAGGTATATGCCGCACTGCAGTCATCTTTAACGTTGGAGCAGCATGGGTTTTTGGACGAAGATCGATTGTATCCAACCTCCTATTTTTTAATGATTACACGACGCCACAAGTGGATTCAGGACAGCATGTAGATTGTATATTTACTGATTTCAGTAAAGCTTTTTATCGCATAGATCACCTGCTGCTCCTCAAGAAGCTATACAAAGCTGGCATCTACGGTTTAGATGGTTCTCGCAACACGTTAGTAACAGGTCCCAGGCAGTTGCAATAAAAGGGTTTACATCGGCATGGATAGAGATACCTCTAACGTGCCTCAAGGTTCTTTATTGGGACCTTTGTTATTTGTTGTATTTGTTAGCGATATTGTTTCGGGCCTCAAACATGACAAAGTTTTATTGTATACAGATGACACCAAAATGTTCATCAAGAGTTTTGTTGACTACCGGTTGCAGCGTGATCTGAACAATTTTGTGCAGTACTGTATTCTACACAAACTTGATTTATATATCTCTAAATGTTTTGAAATGACTTTTTACTTGAAATACACCCTTAGGAATAATCAGTTTATTGGAATCACACTAAAAAAAACACAACAACAAAACAATCAAGGGCATCTGGTACGTTAAAAAGATTCTCGCTTAGCATTTGTCGTGACAGTTACGGACTTGTCATGACGCTGATTTTCGGGGGGAAACTCCGATGCTAGGATGTTCAGCGAGTGATGCAGCGGCAAATCAGACCACCAAAGTAATAAATTATTTTAGAGAGTTACGCCCATTAAAGATCTGGGGCTAATACAAGATTCTTGGCTTTATTATAACGTCAACATATGAATTCCAATCCATGAAACCAGTCAAATTACCCTTCTATGCTTACATGGGCAATATCTTTGTGTATGCCTCTGAGGTCTGGAGTCCCCAATATAACGTATATGTCTCCCATATTTCGTCCATACAGAAAATATTCTTGAGGTGTTTATAGTTAAAAGTAAACGACGGGATCATGGATATGAGGCTAGATGTAGAAGATATCACTTCTTACCTTTACAGAAAAGGCGACAAGTGTCGAATATTAAGTGTCTTTTAAAAATTGAACATGGTACCATTGATTGCTTTGCTTTAATAGAACAAGTTGGTATCTGGGTAGTACGGAAATTACCGATCAGACGTACTCAACCTCTAGCTATACCCACACACACAAGTTAGTGTCGCAAAAAATTACTTTACTTTTTCCGAGCGAGCAGGTTTTTTAATGACATGTTCACCTGTCAAAAAGCAACGGCAAGCTGCAATTATTTCTGACTAAACCATCAACATTAAATACATTGTTTAATTCTGAGTATTACGGCCCCCAATTTAAAGGTGCTTTATGTTTATAGTTACTAGAAAAAAAAAACTTGAACCGTTATAATATCATACACAATGAATTATAATATCATATTAATATCGAATGTCGTATCGATTCGTCAAAGTATCACGGCAGTGTGTACTTACGAAAAGTATACAGTTTTAGAAAATATATAGTTTTAAAATCCGATATTAAATATCGATTTACAGTTAAACCGATATTACCCACCGCTAGTAGCGCTTCAAATAGGCATTCTAAAACTGGCAATTGTGTGGGACAGCCAGTCCATACTTATTTTTATGTCAGTGGTTTACTTAATCAGTGATGCAATCGATCAGAATACGTCACCAAAACACGATGCATAATCGAATAAGTCTCACATTCAATGATAGAAATCACAGTGCAGCAAGCTTATTATTTATACCCTTTTCAAGATATAGAAACTTGTGACACATTACGTGACTTCCCTGTTGTCACAAATAGTGATGTGCCTTACTATTTTATATCATACTATTTCGATTTTACTTTATTGATGTACACAACAGGTAACAATCATAGGGGTATAAGGTAAACAATTTAAGAACTTAGATCTAGATTGTAACTCAAAAACATGTACACACAGCATGACCAACTTAAGTAAACACTATGCTACTATAGCCCTTCTAAGTTATGAAGATATTTATGACACTTGGCATTTTCCGTTTCACCCATACTATTTACGATAATATTTTATAAAATATTTTTTTAATTTTTAATTTGTACTATATTGCAAAAATACATATTCTTTGCCTCTAAAAATTAAAGCAAATATTGCAAACCAATAATATATCTTAATGATTTAACAAATAAATTAATAGGACTTCCTTCAAATACTTGATGCGTAAAATGGAACGTTTACTTATAGGGATTGACAATCCTTAGTCAGAACTAAATTGATGAATCGGTTCGATCATCTTGTGAAAACATATGCGTTGACGACAGTAGTACGAGAGCGTCTGCTTTGTATGCGATTTGTGTTATCGTTATTTTTCGCAAAGTTCCTATTTTGACTTTTGTTACTGTTTTTGTTATTATTAATGCCAAAAAAGGAAAAAAAGACATCAAAAAGCTGTGTACGGCACTCTGGCAGTAGAACATTGCAGTATATCTCTTATTTTAAATAAGTTCATTTGAATAAAAATCGACTAAACTTTCTTTATAAACTTTCTCGATTTTCAAAAAGAATCGGTTGGATTTTGTTAGGGTACATTACTATTTGTGTCAACAGGGAAGTCACGTGATGTGTCATAAGTTTCTTTTTATCTTGAAAAGTGTATAACAATTCAGTTTCAAAAATGTGCAATTAATGACAGTCTTTAAGTAATATTTTTCAGTTGTTATTTCATAAAATTCTAATAATAATAAATAATATACTGCAATGTTCTACTGCCAGAGTGCCGAATACAGCTTTTTGACATCTATTTTTCCTTTTTTGGCATTTCGCCAAATAAAAGCAAAACAATAACGAAAACGTTACAAAAAACAGTAACAAAAGTCAAAATAGAGTTCCTATTTTGCAAAAAATAACGATAACACAAATCGCATACAAGGCAGACGACTCTCGTACTACTGACGTCAACGCATAGTTTTTCACTAGACTTGACAAGTCGACCGAACCGATTCATTTATTTAGTTCCGATTGTTTACATATTCCCAAACCCTATAAGTGAACGTTCCGTTTTACGCATCAAGTATTTGAAGGAAATCCTATTAATTTTGTTGTTAAATCAGTAAGATAATATATTATTGGTTTGCAATATTTTTTCGATTTTTAGAGGTAAAGATTATTGTATTATTGCAATGATATAAATATATATTTTTTAAATATTATCGTAAATAGTATGGGTGAAACAGAAAATGCCAAGTGTCATAAGTATCTTCTTAACTTGATTGAAAGGACTATAGTTTGACATTATCCTTAATCTGTGGACATTTGTATACATTAATTTTACTATCGTTTTATCACTAAATTATGATAATAAAAGTCACAAACAGCAATGAGTGAGGAAAGGTATTTTTTAACCCAATAATGGTAAAAACCTATACCCTTAATTACCCGGATTAAATATCCGGGTTAAGAATATTGAGGTTATTCCGTCGCCACGATAGGTGATTAGCATCCAAGCCACTAATTTCAAACCTAAACAATTCGAAAGGTTGGTACGTAATCTACTTTTATGAAATATTCGGAAAATAGCAATTTATTAAAATATTTACATATTACTCGCCTCCCATTTTTACATATTATACGTCATGTCTGCATTAAATGATAGATGACATTTAATCCCATACAGTGTTGCCAGATTCATAGGTAAGAATTATCGTAGTTTTGCTAAAAAATTATCGTGTTTTTATCGCAACCCCAGTTCACAAAATTATCGTTTTTGTAATTCCACCGAATCTAGAAAAAAACAGAATATACGACTGAAAAGTTTAAATCTTGTTACTACACTTCTTTACTTTTTTTTATAACGAGTTTTTGTTAACTGAACTGCAGTACTCACTACACAAGTAATAAAGTAAACCGGTTTTTCTCGTGATGATGACTGACACCAAACTGACAGTGACAATTCACCCTTTTCAAAACTGACAAATTTTACGCTGACAAGAGTCGATCTCGTTCTTAGAGCAAAGAAATTAAATTCACTATCGTGCTGTCAGAGTCAGACTGTCCAAATAAATGTAAAATGTGTACAAATACACGGATTAAAATGATTTCCTAAAGTTATCTCCAACTGAGCAAAATATCGTGGATTATCGTAGATTTATCGTGCGATAATAAATTATTTTTTCTGTGGAAATACACTCAAAAATATCGTGGATCTAGGATAATTATCGCACGTCTGGCAACACTGATCCTATAGTGTCGACGTGTCGTCTAAATTCTGGAGTAAAGAGTTTGGACGCCATTTGCCAATTTATTCTTGCATCATTATTCATTAAAGAGCCTTATTATCGTGATTATTGTTTAATAATTAATTTTTAAATTCAATTATTCTATTAATCGATTATATATAATCGAATCCACCCATCACCAGTACTGTCAGAATTGACATTTGACAATATATTTCTTTTTCACTAATATTGACAGGTAAACGTAGTGTTTTTAACTATTTTGATAAAAATCTAATAAAATCTTTGTGAAAACTACTATTTTTATGTGTTTAATGTGTTTATCTTTGCGCTTTGTTTAATGGTGTACGTATAAAGCATCGTATTTTATTTAATAAGTATTAATTATACTTTCAGTGACGGTATTCGTGACTGTCTCCCTCCTGCAGTTCAACATGGTAAGATCTTCTGTTTACAGCGGTGTCAATACCTTAACTTGCTGGATTGCTTGTAATCCTGCACATTTTCTGGTACATAAGTTCGAGTAAAAGCGTCCGCGTCTAATTGTATTGATATGTATACGAAGTTTATTTTCATGTTATTTGTGAAATCCGATTGTTAAAAAATTTGTTGAAATTTATTTTTTCAGCCGCGTGAAATCAAGGATATCAAAGATTTTCTGCTCAAGGCCCGCAGGAAAGATGCCAAATGTAAGTAATTGTTTGTCTTTTTAAACCTGGCACATAGTGTAACTTTGAAGTAACCTTATTAGTAAGTACCTATATTAGTAACAGAATAGCTATTTTAATAACCCTAAACTTTAAAATGTCATCTCTTTGACGGCCTCTGTAGCCGAGGCAAGTATACCGGACTTGGTGTCGCTAGGAGGCACGGGTCTGGGTGTTTGGTACCGTCGCTGTTTCTGATTTCTGTCACACAAGTGCTGTAGCTACTTGCCTTAGAATCGGAGCAACGTAAGTATGTGGTGCTATCCAATATAATCATAAATAATTAATAGACAAAATTTCGAAATGTCATGATCTTGCCATAGAACGTAATGGCATGCACACAGTTAATAAGTATAGTACCAATAATAATTCCCCAGCAGTAGTAATACCAAGAAGTTGGAAAAGAAGCCTTGAATTCCTCATTTCAGACAGAATAATATCCCTTTCTAGAAAGCAGTACTTCTGTATACCTGCTGACCTACATGCAAATGTTTGTCCTCTGATATTTCAATACTCCTCGCTGTTATGCTTGGCTACAACTTCCATAGCAAGCATTATTATGTATTGGTAACTCCAAGAAACATTTAACAGCTAATTTTGTTTACATTGTGTATATAAATGTGTATTGTATATTAAACCTCAGCCAGTGCCCAGCAATAAAAGAGGCATCGAACCTCACTGGCAATACTGGCATGTCTAAAGTTAAGTAAATATAAATATTACATTATTCAAACTGGAATTCTCATCATTTATGGCATTTTGTCAAAGGTTATTTGTTGTTTGTAATAATTTTCTCTGTCGATTGGTGTATGTCTCATAGGTGTACACCAAAATTACGTAATTTTAGGTACTTGCAACTTTGTTGAGAGAGTTTATAATCTTTTTGTTAGTACACAGTGTCATGTGTCAGCTTGGGGTTTCATAAGTAAACTTGTCTTGGTTAGGTCATACACATTACATAATTAAATAATGGAATATTTCTCATCTGTACATATATATATTTCCTCTTTGCAGCTGTAAAGATAAAGAAGAACCCTGAGAATGTAAAGTTCAAGGTGCGCTGCTCGCGGTTCCTGTACACCCTCGTCATCACCGACAAAGAGAAGGCTGAGAAGCTAAAACAGAGTCTACCTCCTGGTAAGTGCCACTCATTTAATCTATTATGTTTTGTCAGAAGGAATTATTCTTGAGCCAATTTATTATATCTACCAGTTGAAATAGGAATACTATGTGGCTTCAATTGGCACTTTGATACTCTTCCTGTGTTGACTGACTTGTTTCATATTAGGATTAGATTCCTGGTTGGTCAATGAAGAAAAATAACTTTTATATATTGTCTCGGGTCTGAGTGTTTGGTACCATTTGTACTGTGACACAAATGCTTTGGCGATTTACCATAGGATCAGAGCAATGTATGTGATGTCCAATATTTATTTATTTATTTTATATATTCTAGTTTGATAGCCACTGCTGTTTCAAGCAATCTCTTGTTTGACAGAATTATTTTTAAGATCCTTGTGTACATAATTGTTGCTCATGTAGTAGGGTATTCGTAGCATGGCTCTGTCTGATACCTTTTGAGAATCTGTATGTTATTTTTAATTACAAATTGGTTAGAATATACTCGGAAAGTTTTAATAATGCACATAATATTACCTAAGTATACTTTTGTTTTTAGATTTAGTCACTAATAATATATTTTTTTAATTTTGTCCCTTTCTTTCTGTTTGTAATAACACAAATACCTACATAAAAAAATACTTTTGTTAAAAAATATTATTATGATAATAGCTGTCAATCTAGCATTAAGTGCTAGTGTGGCCAAGGAACTAATGTTTGGAGCATGTTAGATACAAACTAGCCCAAAAAAATAATTGAGTTTGAGACTCCATATTGATAGCTAGCAATGATACATTCTTGTTCAATAGAAAATTGGCAAGACCATCCTTATGCATAGACATTTGAATATCCATGGTTAATTTAACTTAAATGGTTGTTCAGGAAGAACACTGCATTCGAGTGCGTCAGTTTATAATAACCCAACTCCGATCATGGCCTATCTTTCATCATCATCATAAGAAACATTATCAATGTTTGGTAAAATTTAATAAAGATAACAACAATTATACAGGACACAGAAAAACAACAGGTAGTAACACTCATTAAATATAAATATGAGAAGAGACAAATAAACAAAAATAAAATTTTAGTAGCATTAAAAACAGAAAGCACAAACTAAAATGAAATAAGATAGCAGTAGTGTCGCCACGCGTGCTGTGCGCGACGCCTCGCAATAGAAACAATACCACAGAATATTTAAACAGTACAAGATGTAACCTTGTTATTTTCTGTTGCAGGTCTCCAGGTCAAGGAAGTAAAGTGATGTGACTAGGTATAATCCAATAAAAAGCTAAAAATCCACTACTGCATATTATTTGACTCCTGCAGGTTCCTTAGCTAACTTGAACAAATAATAAATAGATACTTTAGGTATCTCTGTTATTTTCATTTATTTATCTTTCTATTATTATTATTACTTGTAACTCCTAGGGCGAGTTCACGGGCCAAAAAAGACCCGGTCCTGTACAAGGCTTGCGTGGGGATACTGATCCAACACGTAGAAGCCGTATTAAGCATAAATATTCAAACCTGAGTGTTACACTACTGGATCCAATCTCTGACTACATCATGGGATGTAATCAGAGATTATACCCAGCACGTGTGCAGGAACTATTGCAGCTAATGACAAATTAATTAGATTTAAAGGAAAATAAAGGGATTGGGTTCTGGGCTATAGATGGAGACTATCGGTCACCTGCCTGGTTCATACTCGGACTGAAAAAATTGGCAGGTGGTGAGTCGCCGGCAACTGAATGCCCCCCCCCCTGGCTCCATGGGTCATGCAAGACCGGACTGAGGGGCAACACTTGTTGGCGGCTAAGAGTGGAGAGGTGGCTCTGGACTTAAAACGATGATCACTTGCTCCCCCCTGAGGGTCGGGCATCACGTGCCCACTCGCCACTTACCACATCCACTTTCGAGCATCATGCTCTAGCGACTTCACTCTGGCCGGCCGGCTAAGGCAAGCCAGAGATGAGAGTCCTGCAGACCCCCTTGGGTTCCACTTCGACAAGCCGACGATTGGGGCTTGGCCGACTCGGGGGCACTCTGATTACAACGGACCCCGTGGTGTCGCTCTCACCACAGTTCGCCAAAAAGTTGCTCTAAGTTTTCTCAATCACGTTTTAACAGCCGAATGGAATTAGCCGGAATTTAGCTTTAGCATTGGGGTAAGTTAAGTTTGCGAGAATATTTCTCTTAATGTATCCCGAATACATAATGCGATACAATTATTGTCAAAAAGTCAAAAATAATTTATTTAATTTAGGACATAAAATTGCCACCTAAGAACGTCAATAATAACATTATTGGCCCATATGGGGCAGAAAATGTCTCCTTATTTTTTAGATATAGATAGAATAAATAATATAGCAGAAGCGGCACTTGAAGACATTTGTTAAAATAGATTATCTACTCTCAATGTGCGGCAACAAAGAGCAAATTGCAAGCTAATTTGCTCTTTGTAAAAAAGTACTCTCATTTTTTAATAGCCTACAAAGCGTTACTGCAAGCGATAATCCACCAAAACGCCACAAGTGAGAGCTCTTTTTACTTTGTCCTGTCAGCTACCGCTTTCTCGCTAGGGCTGCGACTTGTGTTTGTGAATTTGGTCGATACCTACCTACGCATGAAATAGCGTGTAGATAATTAGTAATCATTTCAATGAAAATATTACTTTCCATTCCGGTATATCGATACAATTAATTTATGATAACACTCTGATCGTAATATTAGTGTTAAAGAGCCCTGTATAAAAATGTCGTAACGTAGTAAGTACCTACTTAATGAGGACTTAAAATATTATAGAAGTGGTTTAAGGACTTATTATGGACTTATTATAATATTGTGGTAGGTCTGCTGGAAATCGAGTCGTTAGTATCGTGTTGCCAGACGTGCGATAATTATCCTAGATCCACGATATTTTTGAGTGTAATTCCACAGAAAAAATAATGTATTATTGCATGATACATCTACGATAATCCACGATATTTTGCTCAGTTGGAGATAGCTTTAAGAAATCATTTTAAGCCGTGTATTTGAACACATTTTATTTGGACAGTCTGACTGACAGCACGATAGTGAATTTAATTTCTTTGCTCTAACATCGCGATCGACTCTTGTCGGCGTAAAATTTGACAGTTTTGAAAAGGGTGAATTGTCACTGTCAGTTTGGTGTCAGTCATCATGACGAGAAAAACTGGTTTATTTTATTACTTTTGTAGTGAGTACTGCAGTTCAGTCAACAAAACCTTGTTATCAACCGACTTCAAAAAAGGAGGAGGTTCTCAATTCGTCAGTATATTTTTTTTTTTTTTTTTATTTTTTTATGTATGTTCAGCGATCATTCGTTACTGCGTTGACCGATTTCGATAATTATTTTTTTGTTTGAAAGGTAATACTTTCAGAATGGTCCCATATAAATTTGGTTAAATTCTGATGATGGAATCTATAAGAAAATCATCAAACATTGCATAAACTCCGTACCACGCCAACTGATTTTAGTATCTATCTTACCTATATCTCTGCCAAATGTAGACCGATTTTGATGATTCTTTTTTTAATGAATAGATTATACTTCAGAGATACTATAATAAAAATTTTTGGAAAAAAATTCACCCCTAAGGGTGGAAAAACCGGAAATGAAATCGGTGTTCAGCAGTTAAATTATGTTTGCACTCGTAAGATTTGTTTTGATTAGGATTTATCACTAAAATGGATGAAATAAGTTAATTTTATAAAAAAAATAAAAACCGACTTCAAAAAACTAAAACGCTAAAAATAATTTTAACACTTAAGTACCTAATCAGTTACTTTTGGAGTCGGTGCCAGTCAATGAGAGACCAATGTTTTCGTTTGCACCGACTCCAAAAGTAACTGATTAGGTACTTAAGTGTTAAAATTATTTTTAGCGTTTTAGTTTTTTGAAGTCGGTTTTTATTTTTTTTAAGAAGTAAAGTAGTGGGTAGTAACAAGATTTAAACTTTTCAGTCGTATATTCTGTTTTTTTTCTAGATTCGGTGGAGTTACAAAAACGATAATTTTGTGAACTGGGGTTGCGATAAAAACACGATAATTTTTCAGCGAAACTACGATAATTCTAACCTATGAATCTGGCAATACTGGTTAGTTTTTTCAATCACAACGAAGCGGTCGCGTCGCTGCTACAATGCTACCGAGCGACCCGGTGGCAAAATATATAACCCAAATGCTGCGCAATATTTTCGATTTCTTTTAATTTTCTTATTTACAGTGAATAAACTCTGAATAAGGTCGGAAGTGTAACGCGTACAAAAAACTAATTTTAATAATAAGAACGTGTAACAGCGCGCGCGCGTGACACTCGACTGATTTTAGCTTCTTCGAAGGTGCGCGTCGCGTAGGTATTTATCTCAACCGAAACGCGGAGTGTCATAGGCCTGACCCTACTAGCGCTTCGAGACAAGACAGACAATCTGGCAAGTGCTGAGAATAAACGCCGGAACAAACTCAGTCACCACTAGCTGCCACAAAATAAACAGGTAGGTATATCAGTTTAGTACAGGCTGGATTGACCATACATTCTTGTCATCAAGATAGTCTTGAATTTCTAATACCCCATAGACATTAGGGTAGTTTTGACATGTGACTTAATTTAAGAAAAAGCAGCGCAAGAAGCTGTCACTGTCGTCAGCCTCTTTGAAATAGTTGTTTACAAGAATATGTACTGTGCGACAAAGAGTAAAATAATACTTTCTGTGCGAGCAGGGCAGTATCTAATTCCAGACATTTTTCTCATTTAAATAGTCATAACAGTATAATAACCCTTTTTCATTAAAGTAATCTTATTATGCGATTTTAAAATCTAATAGCACGAGTTCTCTCAACAATTCCTCAAATAAACCAAATGACATTGATATATTCTCAAGCGATTTTACAAGATTCCCCAAAAATTTGATGTGTTTGGAATAACTGTTCTTCTGCGGTTTTTCTCTTTAATAATGCACAATGATATGCTACTTTTAAAAGTACCTAATTGATGTTATTTTTATTTTATTTTATTTATTTATTTCTAAATGGAAAACAAACAGCATTTGTATAACAAATATAGATAAAATACTAAGAAACAAGTATGCCTTGAACAGTTTTCGCGAATAGAAATGTATATAATCAAAAAACTACATATTTCTTTAACGGAGTTAAGCAAAAGAACAAAACAGAATTACAAACAATAATTTTAAAGCCACATCAAAATGAGGTACTAATACACTAAAGAAATGAAAGTGTCACCAAGTTACACTTCGAAAAATTCATTATCAATTTTATTCTTAAAATAATTGGGTCTCGCCGTAAATAGGTCAACATGATCTAAATAATTACGGTTAAAGTTTTTAAATACCCTGTTGAAATAAGAATTCCGTCTATAATTTGTAGTACATGCATCAACATGGAGTTATACTAATATTAATAATTTAGCTATTTAACAATTACAAAATATTCAAATCTACTTAAACGCTACGTTAATTCAATTACTTTTGTGTAGTACCTGTAATTAAGGTAGCACTTAGCTTGATATATTAGCATGTATAGTTAATGTTGTCTAAAATAGTGTGTCTTGTTGGTGTTAATATCAAAATAAAATAAAAATACCACTTACCTACTAGCTTTTAATATAGGTAGTACTTATTTGAAAAGATAGTCTTCAATCAACTCATCACATTTTCAACCGACTTCAAAAAAGGAGGAGGTTCTCAATTCGTCGGTATCTTTTTTTTTTTTTTTTTTTTTTTTTTTTATGTATGTTCAGCGATCATTCGTTACTGCGTTGACCGATTTCGATAATTATTTTTTTGTTTGAAAGGTAATACTTTCAGAATGGTCCCATATAAATTTGGTTAAATTCTGATGATGGGATCTATAAGAAAATCATCAAACATTGCATAAACTCCGTACCACGCCAACTGATTATAGTATCTATCTTACCTATATCTCTGCCAAATGTAAACCGATTTTAATGATTCTTTTTTTAATGAATAGCTTATACTTCAAAGATACTATAATACAAATTTTTGGAAAAAATTTCACCCCTAAAGGTGGAAAAATAGGAAATGAAATCGGTGTTCAGCAGTTAAATTATGTTTGCACTCGTAAGATTTGTTTTGATTAGGATTTATCACTAAAATGGATGAAATAAGTTAATTTTATTAAAAAAATAAAAACCGACTTCAAAAAACTAAAACGCTAAAAATAATCTTAACACTTAAGTACCTAATCAGTTACTTTTGGAGTCGGTGCCAGTCATTGAGAGACCAATGTTTTCGTTTGCACCGACTCCAAAAGTAACTGATTAGGTACTTAAGTGTTAAGATTATTTTTAGCGTTTTAGTTTTTTGAAGTCGGTTTTTATTTTTTTTATAAAATTAATTGAGTTAACAAACTACATACTTGAGTGTTACTCGAGTGTTATATTTGCAAAACAAATCAATGGTTGTTACTTACTTATTGTAAGAATTAAAAAATACACAATTGCACAGATATATTGTTTGTTTACTCCTGTGCCTTCACCTACCTTATGTATGGATAGGCTGAGAGGAACAAGAAATCCATTAAATGTTATCTTATGTTGTTAATGTAAGTACTAAGTCTTAAAATTGGTGCTTATTTGACATCCGGGTATCATCCAGGGAGCAGGATGCCTAGTAAATAATGTATAAGCAGCAGTGCTGAGCGGCAATCAGCATCTCGGCGAAATTTCATCGCACTCCTTATGGAAATTTTATTTTCAATTCCGCGAGCGGTGCCGGCGAGTCGCGGGGCCATTACCGTTACTGGTAACGGTTACGCGGCGGGCTCAGCGGGCTGAGTGCGCGGGAGCGCGCCCGCAGCAAACGAGCCGCGCTTCTCAATTACCTGCTAAGAAGCGCTGCTGCATTATCATACGGATTGCAACTTAATTATGTAATGTTTTAATTCGCTATTATATCAGCTCTAGATGAATCGATGTAGGTATAGGGCTGATTAGGGCTCTACTGCAATGATAAGTTAGGTATATTTGAATTATCAATAACATTCGTATCTTCTCTACGTATAAGTAGTTGTAGTAAGTTTGGTTGCTATAAATAAATAAATATAATAATAAAACTGTAAAAAGTCAATTCCTGTAAACTGACTAGAAAAAATAAAAAACAGTCCCCAGACTTTCTATATGATCAGTGGAGTCCAAAAAATGAGTTTTTAGAATTCATGTCAGTGTAAGTATGTGTGTTAGGTACCTATAGCACAGAATACCGAATGTACAGTACTCCTATAGGCAGGAAACTACTAGGTCGATATTGATTTAGGTCTTTATGATTTAGGATTTTATGCAAATAAAGAATTTATTATTATTATTTGTACGCTCTAGGAGTTCACGGGCCAAAAGTGACCCGGTCCTTTATAAGGCTTGCGTGGGGATACTGATCCAACACGTAGAGGCCGTTTTAAGCGCAAATAATCAAGCCTGAAAGTGTTACACTGGTGGATCCAATCTCTGACTACATGATGGGATGTAATCAGAGATTATACCCAGCATGTGTACAGGAACTATTGCAGCTAAAGACAAATTAATTAGACCTATTGAAGGAAGATGGAGGGACTGGGTTCTGGGCTATTGATGGACACTACCGGTCACCTGCCTGGTTCATAGTCTCGGATTATTATTATTATTATTATTAGTTTTTACTTTTGAAAGTAGAAAGTCCAACTTAAAATCTAGGGTAGGTACTTATATCTAATCGCCATTGCATAAGCACTCACAACTGCAGGTGCAGCTCTCTTTTCTATGCAGTTCCAAATAAAGTAGGGATAAAACCAATATACGATTAGGTATCGCTCTCTCACACTAATCCTTATGTAGGTCTTCTGCGGAACGTTGGCAGCGAGAGTTAGAACGCAGAACGAATAGATCATTCCATATCTTTGCCGCTGCACACTAAACAGCCTCTAGCACTAACCAATCTCAACTTTAAAACCAATAGTAATTTCTAAATGACTATGTCATACTATATTGGGAGTATAATGACAATTTATACATAATATACTAAAAATAGCAAGGGAACATCATAATGAGGTGTTCATAATATTTTATTTAGGGAGTGCCTCCGCTGCCGGCGCCGGTTTCCGAAATTGGCTGCCGGCGCCAGCTGCCACATTGGTTGCCGGCACTAGTTGCCGAATTGATTACTAATTAACTACTAGGACTAGATAATAAAAATATGTTTTGTCGTTTCTCGCTCAAAGGCTTAGTATAGCCATTCAGCGAGGAAATGCTGCAATCTCTTGCCTCTTTGCCTCATGGATACGCTTTTATTTTTGAGTAAGTACGAGTAGATTTTAGTTTAAGTTTAGTTTATTTTGGTATTAGATGCACTAGTATTGTATTCAAGATGTTGATTTAAGTTTTAGTTTACGTTTTTGACGACCTCTGTAGCCGAAAGGCCAGCATACCGGACTTGGTGTCGCTATCTCAATTTTTTTTTTCTATATTGTATCGGGTCTGGGTGTTGAGGTACCGTCATTGTTGCTGATTTCTTTTACACGAGTGCTTTGGCTACTTACAATAAAAAAGAACAATGTATGTGATGTTGTCCAATATTTATTTTTATTATTTAATCATCCATAAGACGAATATTCCTCACCGACTTATTTTTTTTACTCTAAAGGATGTCCCAAAAAGAGTACCAGCGGGCGCCTGGTGTTAGAGGACACTATTATCTATCGATTAAACCCCCATGTATGTTCACCGTTCTCGAAATCTCGGAACATCCTGGAACGCCCAAGTCCAAGTCTTCTAAGATCGTGTACCTGAGCGATGTCTATGTGTGCGTTGTTCTAGCGCGCATTATAAGAAGCTTAACTTCTAATACTCATAAGTAACAATTTGTCTACGTCTATTACTTGGTAAAAATAAAACAACAAATATTTTTTGTAGTAGGGCAACATTGACTTTTATATGGTATCACTTTATGACTGTCTGTTTCCTGTTATCTGTGTTCCCAAGTCTTAGTTGCCTACTAGAAAATAAATAGTAGGTACAGATGTGGCCGCCTATAAGACAAGCGCCATACAAATTTGCCCATTGGTATGTATGTCAAGGCCTGCTAATAAACTGGAGAACATTTAGATTCGTTTATTCAGCAGACTGCGAAAAGATGTACCGCATGATACTGGTTCATGAAAACGATCAACATCTACAAAAGATCGTATGGACAGACCTTCCACAGAACCCCATACAAGAGTATCAGTTATGTACTTTGACGTATGGCACAAAAGCAGCTCCATTCTTGGCATTAAGAACTATGAAACAGCTCGCAAAAGATGAAGCCAACAAGTATCCGTTAGCAGCAAATGTTTTATTAAACAATGTTTATGTTGACGACTTGCTGGCAGGTCTTAATCAGCTTGAAATTGCTAAACAAACTCAGCTACAGTTGATTGGTATGTTACAAGGAGCAGGTATTAACTTACGGAAGTGGTCTAGTAACTCACCAGAGCTATTACATCATCTGTCTAAACAACAACTAAACCCGAGTGTATTGAACTTTAAACATGCAGAGTCGACTAAAACTTTGGGACTTAGATGGGAACCAACTACGGACTCGTTTTAGTTTCAAAGTAAACTTGACTATGACATTGACATAAAAACGACAAAGTATATACAAAACGCATGATGTTATCAGATATTTCTAAATTATTTGACCCATTGGGATGGCTGTCGCCAATGACTATCAAAGCAAAATTGTTGTTTAAACAGGCATGGTCGTCACCAATCGGTTGGGATGACGTCATAGCTGATGACATACAATGCGAATGGGAAAAGCTGAGAAATGATTTAAAAAACATTGACAAGTTCGATATACCTCGATGGGTTGGCAATACGGAAAGACCTATCCAATTGCGTGGGTTTTCCGACGCATCAGAAAAGGGTTAAGCATGCTCGGTATATGTAAAAAACATAGATGACAGTGGCCAGGTTATCATTCGACTACTAGCCGCCAAAACAAAACTTGCACCCGTTAAAAAGCCAATCAGTTTACCTCGATTAGAACTCTGTGCATCAGTATTGTTGACAAAATTATGATATCAGTACCGGACAATATTAATATACAAATATATGGATACACAGATAGTATGGTAATGATTGGATGGTTGCACTTGCAAGGTGACATCACGCGATGGAAAACATTCGTCGCTAATCGTGTAAAAGAAATTACCGACACCATGCCAGCATCTAGCTGGAGACATACGAAGTCCGAGGATAATGCAGGGGATTGTGCCACGCGAGGAATGGCACCTTCCAAGCTCATTAACCACTCTTGTGGTGGGAAGGCCCTGCATGGCTAAAAGATGACATAATGCCGGAAGTAAAAAGATGTGGACCTCCAATAATTGAGACTTAAAGCAAACAAGCACTTTCTGTCCAATTAATATCATCGCCTCTAATACTTGACATAGTAAATAAACACAGTTCATTGACACACGCGGTAAGGATCATATGTTGGGTATCACGTTTTATTGCGCGCACGCGACTTAATACGGACGTACTGATAAGCGAGCACCTTACAGCGAATGAAATGCGAGCAGCGCTTTAGCTGATAGTACGAACAGTACAAGCTCAGCATTTTAGCGAGGACATTGCACGACTCAAGGCCAAACAAAACCTTAAGTCAAAAGTTCTCTTATGACATTAAATCCATTTTTGGATGACAATGACATTTTGAGGGTTGGGGGTAGATTACAACAGTCACAATTGACATACGAAAGGAAGCATCCTATACTAATACCTCATGACTCTCATTTGACACGGCTTATCATTACTGAAGCACACAAAACCACACTGCATGGGGGTGCATCCCTTACACTGGCACACTGTCGTGATGTGTATTGGATCCTAAGTGGCTCCCGGGCAGTAAAAAAGCTAATTCGATAATGCACAAAATGTCAGCGGTTTGGGGCACAAGGTCAAAATCAATTAATGGCTAATTTGCCCGCGCCTAGAGTGACACCGTCCAAGCCTTTTACTCACACTGGCGTCGACTTTACAGGGTTTGTTGATTTGAAAGCAAATAAAGGAAGAGGTATAAAAACTCTTAAGGCTTATATAGCCGTCTTTGTTTGCTTTGCTACGAAAGCTGTAGGTACACTTAGAGCTGGTCGCAGATTTGAGTGCCGCAGCGTTTCTCGCAGCATTCAAGAGAATGTGTGCACGACGCGGAGTACCACAGCACATGTACTCTGATAATGGCACAAATTTTGTCGGCGCAGCGAAGGTGTTAACAAAAGAATACAAGGAAGCATTAAAGGTTATTAACACCGAATGTTTAACTGACATAAGCCGTATGGGCGTCTCATGGCATTTCAACGCTCCATCAAATCCCAGTGCTGGCGGGTTATGGGAGAGTGCTGTCAAAAGCGTCAAACATCATCTCAAACGGGTGATAGGAGGGCAAACATTGATATTTGACGAGTTTTATACGTTATTGACACAAATAGAGGCATGCCTTAATTCAAGGCCCTTATATGCTCTATCGGAAAACATTGAAGATGATGTTATGACACCTGGGCATTTCCTGGTCGGGGGTCCGTTGCTCTCAGCGCCATTATCTGATCCAGGGGAGCCCATGAGCACACACACTCGCTGGCAAATGATTAAGAAAATGCATAAGTCATTCTGGAGAAAATGGTCAGCCGAGTATTTGCATCATTAAAAAAGCGTACTAAATGGCAGCATAATCAAGCCAATTTAAAAATCAATGACATTGTGTTGATCAATGAAGATAATATGCCTCCATCAAAGTGGGCATTGGCGAAGATTATGGAGGTTCATCCTGGTAAAGATGGGCACGTTCGCGTAGTTACATTAAAGACGAAAAATGGTGTGATAAAACGCCCAGTTGTTAAATTAACTAAGCTTTCTGTGCACCAAGGATGTGACAGCGAGGATCAGGATCGGATTAACACAGACCGTATAGATGACAAACCAATTTCTCAAAGGCCTAGTAAAAGAACCAGAAAACGTCCTAACTTATTTGTAGCGGCACTTAAATGCTGCTTATGACATATATTACATCGTCGTATCAACAAATAAGTAATGTGACCTCTATAGGGACTAACACGACTCTATACTTTGACAAAGTGGCTGACATGAGAGTTATTCAGGATCAATGGAAGATGGTAGTTTTTTATAAATGACAAATTATTGGCAAAGCATGACTGACATTGACAATTACTTAGATCATTTAAAAAGTGTTTGCAAAAATGACATAACGTTTCAACCTATACTATCGCAATTTGACCATGAACTAAACGAAATGACACACTACAATAACTTATTACAGACAAAAGATATCAACCGTCCGTGTTGGTTCTCATTTCCCTCCGCTGCGGCCAAGACTACCTTAGCCGTCACTATCACTATATTATGATCAGTCTGGTGAGTCTGCCAGACTGGCAGCGGGTCCACACCGCCTACCTACCGTCCTAACGCAGCAGCGTTAGGACGGTAGGTAGGCCCTGGGCGACCTGGGGACCTCTATCATTTCCTCTCTACATCCTTATTATATTTACGTATCTATTGTTAGGTGGAGCTAGGGCTCTAGGGACTTAGTGTCTTGGGGTAAAAGGGACTCTACGCTCACTAGGGAGTTAGTATCCTGTCTGACCTTATATTCTGGACGTCGGGAGCGGTGCCACACTTGCTTCCCGCCTGTTCAATAATAATTTATGACAAAAACGAATACTGTAATAGTTTTAACCTGTTAAAACTATTACGACCTGCATTCCTCAATTTCTTAAAAACTGGAATATATTTCCAGAAAAGAGTACCTACTGTCATACTGTCAAGTACTCCCAGATATTTGATGTTAATCGGTGGTGAATGCGTTCCACAAAGCTATTGACGAGTTCTATATTGATGACTGGTCCAAATACTTTTTACAATGGTTCTAGCTAGGTAATGCAAAAATGTATAAATTGTTAGGCTATGGTCGAAGTACCAACATGATTAAAATTTAATTGTACTTGTAGTTAAATATTTTTAGGGCCGATTTTTCAATGGCCAGATTACTTCTATGAAGAATAAGTTTGACATGTTGACAGTTTTTGTAAAGAATAAAAGTTATTGGCTCTTGAAAAATCGGCCCTTATCACCTAAGCATGGTTAGGATGATGCACTTTGGTCGCGACCCACATTCGGGACAGTGACAGGTGAATCTCGCCGTAATCATCGCAACAATAAAGCAGTGTTCCTTGAATCCAATCGGTCAACTTGGGTGTTTAATTTTGTACATTTCAAATAACCCTTGGGTACTCATGTTTGATATAAGTATTAAGTTACCTACTTGACATAATAGCTGACTGTTACAACATATTAGATAATTTAAAAAACAATGTATCATACATATTGCCTTATTTATAAGAATGCAGAAACTTTCAGTATTGCTTAGGTACTTGTGTATCCGTCGGTACCTAAAACACGTTGAAGGTGAGTCAGTCAGAAGGTAAGTGGGTAAATAGGTATCTATCCGTCAGCGAGGATGTCCTACGGCTGGCATCGGGCGCCTGCAGCTCTGTCCGGCAGCCGCGCCGGCAACCGGGCCGGCGCGGCGGCGGCAGTCGGCCTGCGACCGGCGGTGGTAGCGGTCGGCGGGGTCTGAGCGAGACGCGCCCGCCTCGGCGACAGTGCGCGATATGACTTACTTGTGACTTACGTTAAACTTTTCCCAATGTAAGTTAATGCAAACGCTTGCAATGCAAAGGTTAAACATTTATTGTAGATTTTTTTGTGAAAATACTTGGGGCGAAAAGTTTGAAAACTAAATTTCAGTTAACTTGTAGTTCAAGTTACACGTAATTTTTTTTCACGTTTCTTTTATTTTGGACTGCTGTGCTTAAAATGTTTTACATCAAGTAACGTCCCCTAAGCGCTTGTATAGTAGGTACCTACTGCAATCGCGTTCTGTGCGGTCAGGGAGGATCCTGGAGCAGCGCGGCCACCACCAGGTAAACCAAGAAGTACCTACAGGTACCTTATAAGTCCAGAACTCCATCCAATTAATAAGTACGTGATTTACGTTATTTAATGTTGCAAAGGTGTTAAAGTTAAACAAGGTATTGTGAGATATTTGCGTTCCGTCGTAGCTTTTTATAATTAATTATATTTATTCAGGTATTTAATATTAGAAGCTGCAGCTATCGTTTTTTTATTTTTTTCCTGCAATATTAGCTATAAGTACGATTACAAATAAAAGATAGATACATAATGCTCACTCACATAATGCTGGCACCTAGAATAGATGATGGGCAGAATAGACGACATTATGCGCCCGAGGATGAGTTTTTTATATTATTGACTGTCTGGCCGTCTATATCTTGGCCTCGCATCACACCGAAACTACTGAATTATTATAAAACTTGGAATGATTTGAGTTCATACTACGAGGTAGGACACTGGATACTTTTATCACGTAATTCAGCACGGTTCCTTTGAGAGAAGGGATGAAAGTATTGAAAGTCAAATCTTAGAAAGAAGGTACTTAAAACATTGTCCGGTACATGTTTCAAGGTCATCGGTTTTGTAATTTAGAAATTTCAAACACCACAACCCTCTGTATTAGGTCTCAATGTATAAATGTAATGTAACTTGAAACCTGGAATGTACAGGAACATTTAAACGTACGCCTCATCTTAAGCTGGCGTCCGCACATCGATAGGCTTAAAATTGATGGTTATTGACAGAAACAGCTCATCCAAAGGAGTCCGATATTTTCCATAATAATATGCAATGCTCTAATTTGTAATGTAAGTAACATCCGTTTACAAAAGTCGTACGCACGCCTTCTAAAATCCTATTCCTTCTATTCTAAACTTACTCACCAGCGGGACAGGAGTGGAAAAGGCGGGTAGGGAGGCGCGAGGAGTATGACGCGCGGTACGCATCTGACGTCTCCAAATTACCTTTAAAATGTACATCTTAGAGTCATACCCTTTCCTAAAAGAAAACTCTTTGTCATTTTGTTGCAACCTTACTTATACTACATGGGCATCTACAAAAAAACATTAAGCTATTGGAGGATTTATCCGCTAAAAACCACGTAGAGACTATGGATTCAACTGAGAGGCAACGAGGTAAGAGGCTTAGGAGGGCAAAGCTTGCCTTGCTAAGATAAAATTAAATCTAAAACCTGTACATCGCTACAATCAGTATGTCTTTGTCTAAACTATCTGTTTTTTATCGGATAACTAACTTTCCTTCATGTGACTTGCAATAAAGATATTGAATTGAATTGAGACTGTGCAATGGAAGTGCACAATATTAATAATAATATCCCTATCTTCGTTTCACCACCAAACGAGGAGAGTCTCGGCGAAAAGACACTGTTTTACAGTCCAAAGTCCAAAGACTCTCAGAAAGCATTTTGCATCAACATTTAATGTGCAAAATCGCTAAGGAATTCTTCATCAGAGTGTTACTATCTTACATATTTACTATTATAAATAAAACCTGGGAGTTTTCAAATCCAATTTAAAAAGATCCCTTCTCGAAAAGAGTGGTTTAGGACCTCAGACCAAAGCGTTTCTTAACATAATATCAAACATCCTGTAACCATTCACGCGACGAAGTCGCGGGCTCAGCTAGTCATTAATATACATACAAGTAATTAACATGCACCATAGCTACAGCCAAAGACTACTATAGAATACTGCAGCACACCCGTTGTCCCGGTCTCGAAGGTAGGAATTTTCCCCGTTATATTTAAAAGGTGAAAACGTTCAGGACTTCAATTTCTTTAGGTCAATGCTAACAAACGCCTTCTGTGAACATACAATAAGACAAATAATTGCAATGTCGAAAAATGGTAAGACGCAGTAAGATAAGATTTGGAAGAATGGCGACATCAAACGAAAATCTTTTCAATCTTCTAATTACAAGACCTTAATTATTAATTCCCTATCTATCACCTAACAGGAAATTATATTGTTTTGCTGTATTTTGCTTAGATCAGGTGCGTTATAATATCGTGTACCCTACCTACCTTGCTTGCTTGCTAATTGTAGGTAGTTCAAGTTTTAAAAAATCCTACCTATTAAAACGTGTGTATTATCTCATCTACATTACTATTACATTTTAATAATTTCATTAAACGAAGTACCTAATAAATGTTTATCTTAACAACGCATGATGTTGCGAAAAACGAAATAAGAAGGTGATATACACCATTACGACACGTAGGCGACTCAAGCTAAGGATGCGCGTGTGTGCTGCGAGGAAAGGACTAATGTTGTCTGTCATGATATACTTTTGATGTACCTTCAAAATCTCAGATTAATGTTACATGTTGCTTTTTAGGTGTGCTAATTGAGTTATGTTTGTTATTGATTTTCTGATTTATAAATATATTTTAGGTCTTAGTGCATACTAATACAAAACAGGTTAACACAGTTCACGAAGTTTCATGCATACGAAACGGCGTGAATTGTGAACCTGTTTTTTCTCAAGTAAGTTAATTTATTTGTTGACAAACTTAAACTGTAAACTACAAGCAAAACCTAATACATCTAGTCTAGTTGTATAGTCACCATAGTACGGTCAGCATCAAAAATCGATGACCACATTTAGATTTCAAAATCATATACACCATAATAATCCAATTCTGGCGCTTGTCATGTTGAGTACTTTAGGTATCATCGCTATATATATAATTCACGATGTATTATAGCGAATACAGCGATTTTGAAAATCGTGTGTCATCGACTTTTGATGCACAAGCTTTGCTTAGTTTGAGGCTAGATAATACTCAATAATACTCAATAATACTCATTTATTCAGTATATAGGCCCTCTTCCGGGCACTTATACACGTCCCAAAATATAGCTTTACCCTACCACCGCTTCGGGACTACATATCGGCTGGTGATGAGAAGAAACGGCGCAACAAACTCAGTCACCTTTGTCAGCCTTTTTTACAGGAAATACAATTACAAGACATGAAGTAAGTGCGAGCTAAGCAGGTTAAGTCCATGCACTCTTGTCGTTCAAAAAATCGTCTACCTTATAATACCCTTTTTTCATAAGGTTTTTTTTAATGTGAATTTTGAACTCATGTACAGGTAGTTCAACAAGAGTCTGTGGAACTTTATTAAAAAATTTAATACATTTCCCCAAGAATGAATTACCAACTTTGTGAAGTCTGAAGCTCGGAACGGCAAGTTTATTTTTATTACGAGTAAGTATTATAATGATGAAAATCACTTTTTAAGCTAAACAAACTTAGATTTTTTCGAACGTACATAATATTTTCAAAAATGTATTGAGAGGCTACTGTTAATATATTAATATCTTTAAAAATCTCCCTCAGAGAGTCACGAGGTCCAAGACAGTATATTGCACGTACGGCTCTTTTCTGCAACACAAAGATTGATTCAATGTCAGCAGCAGAGCCCCATAGCAGTAAACCATACGACAACAAACTATGAAAATAACTAAAGTATACTAGTCTTGCCGTTTCGACATCAGTTAAAAGCCTTATTTTCCTCACTGCATAGGCCGCTGAACTGAGCCTTCCTGACAGGGCAACTATATGGGGACCCCATTGGAGCCGGGAGTCTAATGTAATTCCCAAAAAAATTGTGGAATCGACTGCATCTATATGATCGTCTGACATATTAATATGCGTACTGACCTGCCTCACATTGGGCATAGTGAATTTAATGCATTTAGTTTTGTTTGCATTTAGCAACAGGTTGTTAGCTGTAAACCAGCGTACTACTTGAGAGAGAGCACTATTTACATCGTCAAAGGCAGCTTTACCTCTGACAGTTTTAAAAATCAATGATGTATCATCTGCAAACAATACTATCTCACAAAGATCTTTAGTGAAGTAAGGAAGGTCATTTATATAGATTAGGAATAATAGAGGTCCCAATATAGAGCCCTGGGGCACACCAATGCGTATTGGAGCTCCAGAAGAGTCAGTTCCATTGACATTAACTTTTTGAATTCTATCTGTGAGGTATGACTCTAACAATTTACCTGAATCATTTGAGACACCATAATGCCGTAATTTCATTAATAAAGTCTTGTGATCTACACAATCGAAAGCCTTAGACAAATCACAAAAAACCCCTAAAGCATCTTGTTTTCTTTCAAAAGCATCGAAGATATGCTTAAGGAGTGCAACTCCAGCATCAGTTGTGTTTCTACCTTTGGTGAAACCAAACTGCTTCTCATGCAACAGTTTGTTAGTTCTAAAATGTGATAAGAGTTGATTGAAGACTATCTTTTCAAATATTTTACTTAGAGCTGGTAGTTTTGATATAGGTCTAAAGTTGGAGGGATCACTTTTATCACCGGATTTAAATAATGGTATAATTTTACTAAATTTCATTAAATTAGGAAACGTACCTTCATCAATACACTGGTTAAATATACAAGCAAGATGAGTTGCTATACTATCGATTATATGGTTAATTATATTGGTCGAAATGCCCCATAAATCTTCAGTTTTTTTCATATTCAGCTCTCTAAATGTTTTAAAAATAACATCAGAATTAACATGTCTAAACTTTAGGGAAGAATTGCATTCATCCACATTTGATTTCAAAAAAGTTTCCGCAAGACCTGGCGTAGAGTTTAATTTATTAGTTGTAGCAATTGGTATATTAGAAAAGAAATCATTAAACGCGTTTGCTACTTCACTGTCTGATTTAATAATTTTATTATTAATATTAAGGCTAATTGTGCGATCCGATTGTCTGTTTCTGCTTGTTTCTCTATTAATAATGCTCCAAGTAGCTTTTATTTTATTTTTAGAGCTAACAATAATATCCCGAATATATTTAGCTTTAGCCAGTGCACATACCTTTTGGAAAATTTTTGAGAATTTTTTAACATATTCAATATTAGGGTCTTGAGTGTGCGCTTTTAGGTCGTATAATTCGTATAATTTTTTCCTACTTTTATGAATACCAGTCGTGGCCCAGTCACTAAATTTACATTTATTTGTGTTTATTTTAACATGTTTTTGTTTAAATATATTATTAAATTCATCTTTGACCAATCCAAACAGATTTCCATATGATACATCTACAGTGTTACTGTTGGCTGGTAATAGATTTATTCCACAATCAATATTATTCTTAAATCTATCTAATTGGCTAGCAGTGACTGGCCTACAAACAATATCCACCATAGGCGAGACATGATGGTGCTCAAATGTGGCTATTTGTCCACTATGATCCGATTGGAGACAATTTATAATCGATTTATTTATTACTTTACAATTACAGAAAATATTATCTAAGCAAGTAGCTGATGTAGGAGTGGTTCTTGTAGGTTCATTAAATAGATTATATAAATTATAAGATTTAAAAAGATTTAGGAACCTTGCAGAGTTTTGTGTATCTACTAATAAATCAATGTTGAAATCTCCACATACAACTATCTTCTTATTCGATTTACATACCTTTTTTAATACCTCCTCCATAGTGGACTCAAAAAGATGGTAATTTGCTGATGGGGGTTTGTAGACACTAATAATAATATATTGCTCCAGCTCAGCACATGCTAGTTCAATAGTTTGTTCTATAGAGAGTGCCACGATATCTTTGCGTTCTTTGGACTTAATATTCTTTTTAATTAGAATTAGTGATCCCCTCGTATAGCTGACTCTCTACTTAACAAGCTAATGACTTCCCAATTTTCAATTCCTATGAGCACTTCACATTTCTTAAGCCAGTGCTCAGTTAGACAGAGGACATGTATATCCATGTCTTGCAAATACAATGTTATTTCCAGTTCTTTGCCGGAAAAGCCTTGTATATTTTGATGAACAATATTAAGGCAGTTAGACTTTTCCTTTGTCGCTATAGGTAGGTTGCAAGAGATTTCCTCTGTTGTCTTAATGTTTAATTTAAATGTATATAATTATTCGTTGGAACTGATTCCAACTTGTGAATTATTATGTCATTGCTCTGCTCAATAAAAGCAGTTTGTTTAGCCAAGTTCTTGGCTGAACACTTAATAAAATATGATAGCGACATTGCTATCTGTCTTTTAATTTTACTGCTGAGATAATATTTATCTCGGGTCAAATAAATTGAATTATATTTTAAATAATAATTAATGTCAATAATATGAAATTTTTCTGAATTATATGTCATAGTATTTAAACACAAATTAATTTTATATCTAATATTATTTTCTTCCTGTGGCAAGCCGTCACTGTAAGGTAATGTAAACATTACAATTTTATTTAAGTTTAACAATTGTAATGAGTCTAAATATTTTACTAACTCATTTTTGTTTACACTGCCCCTATTACCAATCAAAATTATTAAAGTAGTATTTTTATTGAATTTATAATTAATAATACTATTTACAATTTCATAATATGAAGAACCTGGCATGCAGTGGTTAATAACACTTTGTCCCAAATATGAGTTCAATAATAGGCCCATGTTTTTACCTACTTCATCGCTGAACATAACTATATTCGATTTTACAGGTCTATTTATATGATTATTCTTTGCTTGGGAATTAACGGAGACATTACATTGGTTGTGACTTTTTTTGTTTTTTAATGTTTGAGTAGATTAGAAATTGGTGTGATTCGGGAAATAATTTATTTATTTATTATAGGACGCAATCCTCTGAAATTTATACGTAATTTCCTAACAGCAAAAACATAATGCCGCAGTCTGTAAAGAGCGCCCGCCATAGCATGTCGTATCGTAGTCCGTAGCCGTAAGCTATCGGAGCCGTAGCTCGTAGCTCGTAGCTCGTAGCGTGGCGCGCGGCTCGAGCCGGCGAGGCAGCCGGCAGGGCAGCCGGCAGGGCGGTGCAATGAGGGTAGGGAGTTGTTTCTATGGCTATTAAACTTTATGCACTGAGGCGTGCATTCCTTCTTGCGAGATGTAGGTTCGAGTACAGACATAGAAATAGAAACTTAAAATGTTATACTCTCAACAACTCAGTTGAGAGTATAACATTTTAAGTTTCTATTTACTTACTACATTGGATTTTCATAGTTCTCACCTCAACTATGAGGTGGTTTGGGTCATACTCCGAAACGCGTTCTTGATGCGGATTGGTGAAGGGGTGTTGTACGGCCTAAACCTTACTGTCAAATGTAATCAAGCCGCCTTAAGAATTCTGACTAGTTTTAACTACTAGTATTAAGCGATATTAACTTTGTCACTAAATATAGTCATGATTCATGACCCATCCACTCACAGCCGTGGCGTGTGTTGCTTACCTTTCAGTCGTCACTACCAAAGCACTGCCACCACCAAGTAGCAACCTACTAGTAGCAAGGTGGTGGGGTGGTGGCGGCAGCTGATGCTTGCAACTCTATAATCATGTCCTCCACACCGTTTTCGGTGACGGCGACTCCTATACAGGTCTAACAAAATCAACTGCGTTCCTTTAAAGGGGGGTATCTATACATCATACTGAATGCGATGACAAAAAATAAGGTATTGTTTTATAGTCATTTTTAAAAGTTATGTTTTCTAACAAAATAAATAAATTAAAACGCAGTCAAAAATGAAACACTCTGTATCTTTCCTTACTCATGCAAACTGTAGTTCACAGATGGTGTGTACGTACACAGCATACACCAGCATTTTATTACCAAAGATCGTTGTGTGCATCACCCTTGTCAAACCAGCTGATCTGCGATTGGTCGAGTGGCACAGCTAGGCTTTTTCGACCAATCACAGATCAATTGCAACGAAGAATAGCTTCATACACACATGTTAGTACACTAGTGTGTGTAGAATGCACTTTCATGATAATAATGTTTTCGAGAACAAACAAAACAAACAATGTCAACTAAATTAATAACCAACATCGTTTTTTTGTTACTTCAAGGCTCTAAGGAAAGATAATTTCTATGTTTTATGAGTTAGATTAAATCTTAGTTGTAGGAACTAGGTAGGTATTTACTTACTTTCTTGTAATTGTTGTTGTACGTAATTCGTTATTTACCTCTCGAAGCTCTTTAGAATCACTCCTAGCAGAATGGCAAGGTGGATAGAAATAAAGGAAAATAAAGCGGTTTTAAAACATTTATTAATTTAATTCTGACGCTGACTGACTCTATCACACTTTCACAGGCTTTGGACTAACAAGTAGGTTAGCGTAGTAAATAATTTATCTGCCTGGTCAATAATTTATCTGACTAACAAAAAAATTAAACAAACAAATCAATCAAGTAGGTACCACTTTACTCTCAATCTACGCTTACTTGGCGTGTTTAAGTTCAATAAGAGGTTTACAATCTTTACAACAAATTACATTGATCATAATCACATTACAAAAAAACATTGCACAGCAATGCGACGTGCACTTTTACGCGAAATAACAGTCTCTGTCACTTTTTATGTTTTAAAGCGTTCACACGGTTTGCAATAAAATTCGCTGTCGTAGTTGTGTCGCACTTTCAATGTTATAATCACCTTCACAATACACTAAGTCCTACACTTAGCCCCACACATGGAAGCCCAAATGTTCAGGCTACTGCTACATCTAGTCTGAAAATGATCGGGCCGAACTAGGTTCTGTTCAGCCCAATAGTAGGCGCCGCGGCATAGAGGTTAAACATCCAACCACTGGTGAAGCTTCTCTCGTCCGTCCAGAGAATGTTGCAGCTTCTGCGACTTCTGCAAAACTGGACTCGTAGTGTGAAGTCATGCGGCTTCAGCTCTTGAACTAGTGTAAAATGATACAGGCGCCTGCCCCTCGTCTTGCGTCTCGCCGCAGAATTCGCAATAATGACGCCTGCGCCTATGAGCGCTTGGCGAAGACGGACGCTGCATCAGTCGCGCTTGCGATTGGGTTGCCGATCAAAAATCTGCATCACACTGTCTTCTCATTGAACAGGCTGGCGTGGCCTTCCCTGGTCCCCGACGGGCATAAACAATCATACTCCAGTCCCTGAACCGCTCACGAAAACGCCCTTAATATCAGCGTAAAGGCGCGCTGCTTTAGCACAAATTAAAGTTGCGATCCTGGTAGCACATAACCCTGGACTGACACCGTTGCGGCGTCGCACACGCACGCCGCACGGAAGCGAATTAGAGACTGCGCGCGCGGCGCGGGCGCCTGGGCGGTCGTCCTGCAAAATCCGAAAAGGCTCAAGCTAGGGATGCGCCTAAGATGGGATCATAATTTAAAGGATACTAAAAACTAAAACATACCGGATAACTGATCGTGAATTGGGAACTGACACCTCGCATTTAATTAAGTATTATGGCGAGGTAACCTACTACTTAAACGAAATCGTGAGTGCGACACAAGTTTTTTTTGTACCTTAGCTTTCAACTCGTCAATCTAGTTAAGTGTAACTCTTGTTTTTAGAGTAAAATTATTTTGTCCAAACCGGTAATAAATGTTCTAAAGTGTCAGTTTAAGACAGACAAAGACTGATAAAACATACAACGACTGAATTTAAAAAGTCACTAAGAATTATTTTTAACGAACTAACTAGGCCATAGCATTTAAACTCGGACATATCGTACTTTATCTAGCAGTTATTTCTTAACTGACAGTCGCAAAACTACCAATATGTATTTTTAAAATGCTTATTCACATAACTACTTACTTGAGTTACTGTAAGTGGCAAAAAGGAAACAACTTCGAGAGAAATCAAAACACTAATAACATGTTTTACTTACCACTTAATATGAAATATGCGCTGATAAGACTATTTTTCGAAACTCATAAAACATTGTTATCGTCTCAATAACTTAGTTAAAATCAAATAAAATCAAATTTTAGTTTAAACAAAAATAAAATCTTAATTAGTAATGTAATGAATGAATGATCCGATCTCGTAAAAAACTATGAGCCTAGAAATCAGAACAAATGTGGCACATCCCTATCTATCCGCATGTACACTTTGATTGACCCCGACACGTGCCCGACACCGGCCTTTCGGCTCGAGCGGCATAGTCAGCAGTTTGCGAGTACGGTAGGGCTTCCACGTTAAATAAATATCTAGGACTAGGATTACGATTTTACACGAATGTTTGAGTAGGTTTATTAAACAATCCATATCATTTTTTATTTAATTATTTTTAGCAAAACAATTATAATCGTGTTTAATTGAACGAAATATCACATTTTAATACTTTTCTCATTGTAATATTGCGATCGGTTAAGAGTTAAATTCTAGGTAACTTTTAAAGCATTTTTTGAAATGAGTTTGTCCCGTGGTTTGTCAAGTTAATATCAACTTTTACGGTGTCGATTTCATTATCTAGACGACTAGTCAAGAATTAATTACAAAATAGCAAAACCTTTTTATTCCAACAATTTTCCTTATAAACAATAATAATATCTCAAATGTTGAAACTTAAATAATAAGTAAAATGTATTTCAGTTCCTAAAATAGCAAAATGTTTTATTTCCTTACGAATACCTACGATCTTATCTTAGCTAAACAAAATGCTTGTCACCCTATCCAAGATACCGACAAACACGGCGGGGTACTTTTGTCGGGGCCACCTTTGAAACTTGGTCTTGCTAACTCCAAAATAATTTTACCCCCAAAATTTATTAAAAAATAAAGTAGAATTAAAGAAGGCGAGAAATTTAGACTTTAATGACCTTGTTATTTTCAGTTTAAACAACTCGATTGTGGTTTTGTTTGTAAAATTTAATTTAATAGCACATTACACGACGAGTTTACAGCCGTGGTGGGAAGTTGGGAACGGTTAGACGTAAAGTCGTACAGCCATTTTTATTGAAGCTGAATAGACAAGAGCGTTGATCGAAATTGTCGTTGTCTCCGCGGTATCTTCGTTCTTTCAAAATGATATGTGAATACGGCTTTGGTTACTACGAAAACTAGTGTCGTTGAAGTTTTGTTACGTAAATTAGGTCACAACATCACAGTCACACTCTCCGGTCAGTTCGCGAACAACGCACTCTGCGGTCAGCTGTTCGTAGTATCTTGATCGATTATGAAGTACCGCCAACTTTTGATTCTCTCGACGTCGGTTCGGTTACGTGACCGCAAAAATCAACAACCAATTAAAACCCCTAATTCCTAATTCTCTAATTGCGAAACACATAATTATACTCCAATCCGTAGTGAAAAAAATACTCATAAAAGAAAACCCACAAACTTTATTTTACCCTAAAATCAGGGTAATTCTTTCATGTTGGTATTTCTGAGTTACCGTCGCCGCACCGCCGGTAGTACTATTAGGTATTCTGTGGTTATCTTGAGTGTGTGCATGTGTGGGTCACGTTTGCTTGTATGCGTGCGTAGTGTGTCAATGTAGTAGTAAACAGCTGTAAAGGGTGTAGATTTTCGTAGTTACGGAATGAGATTGTTATGATCAATATCTCCGTAACTAGCCTGCATTTTTGGCTCAAATTTGGTGAGCCTGCTCAGCTCGATGTACAGATACCCCCATTAAAAGGAATGTAGTTGATTTTGTTAGACCTTATATGTTCAGCTGGTCAATAATATGATGAAACCGAACTTCGACCTGAAGATACTATCGCATGGCGTACAATATAGCTGACCACACTATTCTTCGTAATTTTCACAGACCCGGACGATATTGCGTCATTCCGATCTAAGACGGGCAAACTATAATACACACATACCGGAGCCAATTTAGAAAAGTTATTTTCCCGAATTGATCTGGACCAGGAATTGAACCCGGGTTTCTTCGCGTTCAAGGCAAATCCCCGCGACACTGCGCCAATTCAATTCGAAAGTCGTCAATGACCGAACAAAATAATTTTATATTTATTTACATTAGGAAGACCAAGGTTTACAATTTTTCAATAGGTATATACAAATAACACTAAAAAACCACATAATCACACACACATATATGAAATTGAGTAATTCAAAAAAGAAGGAATTGTACAATTCGGAGTACCACATTGAGCAACACATACACCAGCCAAACACAGAATGTGAAACTAATAACTCCTTTGCTTTGCTTACGTAAACATATATGTGAAAGTATTTATTTAAATAGAAGATAGTAACGTTAGATTTAGTTGGATTTAATAGTGACATTGTAAGAATTATTAAGTATTTTTTAATTGCAATTGTTAATCATCTCGTCACGGATGGGGTAGGTAATAGTTCCGCAGTGGAACGAGTGGCGGCAATTCGTTTGATCGGGACTCGCCAGCGTCGGCAGCGAGCTTCTTCACTTGTCGCCCTCGTTGAAATGCCTAGACAGATAACATTTTCAAATCTAATCTATTCATATTTTAATCGGACATGAGTTGATTTTTAACCGACTTCAAAAAAAGAGGAGGTTCTCAATTCGTCGTTTTCGTTTTTTTATTTTTTATTTTTTATGTATGTTCAGCGATCATTCGTTACTACGGTGACCGATTTCAATAATATTTTTTTTGTTTGAAAGGTAATACTTTCAGAATGGTCCCATATAAACTTGGTTAAATTTTGACGATGGGATTGCATGAACTCCGTACCACGCCAACTGATTTTAGTATCTATCTTACCTAATTATCTTTTGGAGTCGGTGCCAGTCGATGAGAGATTCTATGTTTTCGTTTTGAAGTCAGTTTTTATTTTTTTTATAAAATTATGTAATACTACTGTCTAATATGATTTATTACTTATCATACTTGTAAGAAAGTTTATAAACAAATAATAAATAAATTGTATTTATAATCACAACAATTATCTAGCCTAGTCTAGCAATTATGACGCTTAGATAACGGATAAACATACTCAAATGCTCGTGCTCATCACAAAAATATTTGCCCTTTACGGGATTCGAACCCGCAACCGCTGGCTTTGTGGTCTGGAGCACGAACCACTACACCAGACGGTATCAAATGCGTCTATTTCATGCGACGTTTCATGGCTCCCAGGTACGAGTGGTTCCATTATAATTGTTTCTAACGCTACTTAGGATCAAGGCAATGTAGTGACGTTTTTTTAAAGTGTCTTATTTCTTGTGATTGCAACCACAGAATGCGTAGCGTTCATTCCTGTGTGATTGTTGACGGTTGCCTGCAAGCACCTGTCAAGTGTTCACTGTCAGCTATTGGCATAAGGTGCCATAGGTTGCGACTTTTTTGACGTGCTTGCAGCAACCGGCGCCATCTCAAAATATAAAATGTACCTGCATAATTAAATTAATTATATTTTTACGATAACATGTACCTACCATACACGAATTTCTAAATTACGGTAGCCAGTCACGGTGTGGATTTACGCAACTTTGGGAGCGACGTGGCGTTCGTGTAGTTATGTTATGACCCTGATATTAAATTATGTTCCATAATCTCGTCCTCATTGTGTACAATGTAGTACGCACTTTTTGCTACTGCACTGATTACAATCTTCAAAGTTAGGCGCGTGCATGAACGCGTCAATAAACTAAAAAATAAATAACCGGAACGTGCCCGCACCGTCACCTATCAATGTCATCTGTCACCTGTCAATGTCATTGTACTTTTTTGTACACAGCACTGAAGACATAAATATTTAGAATAAATTAGTTTTTAAACTAATTAGTGATTTACAGCTTACATACAAATGCAAAAAACCAAGAAGAAAATACGGTGATGTTTGTGTAAAAGTATGGTGGCTGGAAAACAAAACTTGTCAGTTGAATTTGTGAAATTGTTGGATCGGCTCGGCTCAATTATTACGATTACTACGATTTCTATCACCACCACAGCACACTAACTTTAGTGTTATTATATTTATAATATCATCACCATCACCATCATCTCAGCCTATTACAGCCCACTGCTGGACGTACGGGAAGGACGCAAAGAGCGCCAAGGAGTACGATCTCCTGCTTCGATACAAATGTATCTAGCCATATTCCCGAGTTCGTCGGCTTATCGAGTTGAGAAGTGTCCTACACTACGTTCGCCGAGACGTGGCCTCCACTCCAACAACATAATCAGCCAGAAATTAATCATGAAAACAAGGAGTGTGTGCGACAGAGTTGCGTTATTCTTCAGCCCGCAAACGAGACAGAATGAATGACATCGGAGCTTTCACGGGAGGTTGGCCGTGGTGATCATTAAGTTCATTCTAGTTGTCTCTCATGTCTCAGAATGAATGACATTGGAGCCTTCACGGGAGGTTGGCCATTGGTGATCAATATGTTCATTCTAGTTGTCTGTCATGTCTCCGAATGACTCCACAGAAACTGCTCTGTACAGAAGCACTGGCCTTTACGATGGAGTGGCCAGTGGGTTTTTGTTCAGTCTGAAGCGTCTCCTCGAGGGATTCCTCCTGAGACGTAACATTATGGCTCTAGTCTTCATGAAGAGTTGACCATGAGACCGATACAATGTTGCACCAGAAATATACTACAAAGGATCTGTAATAGCATAAGGTAAGTTATTAATATTATAAAATTCTTCTAGCGCATCATATGTACCGAGAGAACAATTATTCCTCTTTTCTGTCTCGCAGCAGAATTATAACACTTCCACTTGCTTTCACGAGGGGTTAGCCTGTGGCTTAAAATTTTTGTTATAATATTGCGGGTCTGCAAATCTTATAAGGTTGACCAGAGACCGACTTCATTAATTGAAGTTGAAAATATAGTCGAACACAAAAGTATCAAGACGATACATATCTTCGAATGCCACTGAAGAAAAAAAAAGAGAGGAGGGAGAATATGGGTACCGAGACCATGAGGTAATGCCCTCCATCTTAGTAATTTTTTCAACTTAACACTTTGACTCTAAGGAGGCTATGAAAGAAGCTCCTTTGCCTGCTGATATTGAAGGCTTAAGGAATTCTGAGTCTTGTGTAAACAAGTCATATACTTACCTAGACAATTTCAGTCTTTTTATAAAGATTTTAAGTTTTTAATAATTTCATCAGTTGTTACTATCAAATTGGGCCTTTGGCAACCATTAATGGTACCAAGACAATCTGTTGGTCTCAGATCTGCTTGTCTTATTCTGCCCCATTTATATACATACAAGTCAATGATAAATAGCGCTTTTACAAATTATGGTTTATCTCGGTGTGGATTTCCACAAGTTTTTTACCACAAGTAATTGAGATACTTCTTGATGTTGGCCCAAGAGGGCAAGACTTTATAAAGCATACCATAGAAAACAACCTGTTTACTCCAATAGTTCATGTAGTTATGACCATATTAAGTTTTTTTTTTCTCTTATATTTTACTAAAAAGCTTAAATAAATAAATAAACATTACTTGACATTGCTAATTGATATCTGTGACTTAAAGATCATTAGTCCACTTGATTCGTGAAGTGCCTTAACGTAAAAGGTCCCAGGTTCGATACTCTGGTCGAATGACCCTGGCGAGATACATTGTCTTGTACCTCATAATACAGGGAAGTTGACTCCCTGTTTGGAGACCATGACAAATTGATGCTGGCTGGTGCATGTTTGTATGTTCCTATACAGCTGATATGGTATCCCATTTGTGTAACTTATAATATTAGATCTGGTTACAACCGGGTAAACCTTAAATTCTCATAGTATCAAGCTTAATTCTCAAGATTCTATAATAATCTATGAAAGCAATTAAAATTTAACACTGTTACTGACTTAAGGTTATTATTCTAGCTGATCGCCATGGCTAGTTAGATTATTTCTAGTCTTCATCAAGTGAAATAAAGACACACTCAAGATGAGTGTTACTTACAAATAATGTGAGTGAAGATCACTGTTACAGAAATGGAAAAATAATTCTCCTTGTTATCAACAAGATAAAAATTACCATAATTAAAAACTTTTTTAACTGTAACTGTATGTTATATTCCAATATTTTCAGTCAGTAAAAACCCATGGAAAGATTTATGCAGCTTTATTTACAGGCAAAAATGTCGCACCATAATTGATCCTTATGTACTTGTCATAAGGTCGAAAACCAATTATTTTAATTTTTAAGTAGGTTCCTGCTACCTTTGGAAAAGTAAGAGAAATTCAAAACTAGACACAAAGTTCCAATGATAACTTGAATTTTCAAATCTGACCTAAATATATTTTTAATATATTTTTGTTATAAACCATATTATTATATTTCTAGACATTTTATTATTTGTGAAAATGTTTGATACCAAAAATTGAAGACAAAGATAAATAATCATCCAATCATTAAATTATCAAGATACTAAAGATAGTAAATAAACTGAATTATCCCAGGTGGATAACAAAGGTTCATATTTAAATAGATGATTATAATAAAATATGATTTATTAAAACATAATTAAAAAAATTAAAATTGTATCCATGAAACTATAAACTTCATAAAAAATATACTACTGACTTAAAATTATTATTTAAATTAAGGCATGAATCTTACAATTATAATTGAAGATTGTCAAGTACCTATGTAAGTCTATGTATAAATAATTTTATTAGATATTAAATTACCATGTAAAGCAAAAATGGAGATGATAAATAATGACAGAAAATTTCTAACTTAACTTAAATTAAAAAAAAAAAAAAAAAAAAAAAAATTGATGAGACGATAGAGGCATTGATCAGTGGCAATAAATGTTGCCTTACCTTGTTATTGGACTAAGGCTGTAAGGCTGCTACAAGTATTTTGAGCCGGAGTAAACTTTCTATCTTATCCGATGTGATGTATTGGTAAATTATTACTTATTTAATTATTATTTTTTATTAGCTTACAACAATTGACCAGTCATTGAATCTTTTTATAAATAAGTATTCAGACTGTTTCATTAACTTATTAATATCCCCTACCAGGGATCCACACATAAAGTGCAGGAAGTCTCATACTGATTTCCAGCCATACAAGTGTAACACATATAACGGTTTTCTAAGAAGATGAGTAAAAATCAATCTTTCTCAGTAAAATAACGTTGAAACTATTGTCAACAAAATAGGATCCCTACTGGAACAATACTAGTAGTATTTGTATATAATTTCCTTATTTATAACATATAATTAATGAAAAATTTGCGATAGTAAACATCCATATTATTTTTTTTAGTTTCCTTTACTTTGGAACTACACCTTGAACAGGAGTTATTAAGAATACCTAAGACTAATTTATTAATAAGCATAAAAAATTGTATTACAGACAATGATAACTTAAAAGGTTACTAGATTTTCTTATTATATAAAATAAAATAAGTCTTTTCAGAAGAAATACTAGCTTAACTACCTACTTGCACATCGATAAATTTACCTTGTTAGGTAACCATATACTAAGTATGTACTACATACTACTGGATAAATGAGACGGATATTATAGTTCAAAGCATTGGCTACATTTCCATGACAACTTATTAAACTAGCTGTTGCCCCGCGATTTCGTTTGCGTGATCTCTAGTTTATTCGTAAAGAATATACCTACTTAATAGCGCGGGGTATTTATTTAAAACTTTATTGCACAAACTTAAAAGTGTACAACAGGTGGATTATCAGTCTCAGTCCCAGCAATCTATAAATTCATAAAGACTTACAGTTTTAACAAAAATAAAAGAGTATTGCAATTAAAGTAAAATTTTCTTTTTTCGATTTTATAGAATTCCTACACATTTTTTGGCCCACCTGTATGGTATAAAATAGGTACAGGTTTGTGTCATCAAATGGGATGGGACTGTATCAATATACATGGTTGTATTAGCATACGGGGTTATATCATCATACAGGGTTGTATTATCATACAGGGTGTATCATCATACAGGGTGTATCATCACACAAGGTGTATCATCATACAGGATTGTATCGATATACAGGGTTATATCGATATACAGGGTTGTATCGATATACAGAGTTGTATCGATATACAGGGTTGTATCGATATACAGGGTTGGTTGATTAATTCCAATGAATTAATCAAACAACTATATCCTTGTTAGATAAAACTTGAATTAAGCATCTACCAATAGATAGTTAATAAAATAAAGTTTTATCATGTGCAAAGACTTTAGCAAATCATATAAATGATCATAATAAATGTTTATATTGCTTTGTCGACACAACTTTCCTCTTTGAACATCTACATTGTACACAATGAGGACGAGATTATGGAACATAATTTATATGATCGGACTAACTTACCTAGTGACGTCCGATCCTCAATTATGTGAAGTAATCTCGTCCTCATCCTATCCCCAGCCCGACCCAGTTAGTATGTATTTATCAATCCTTAAAGTACAAAAAAGATTATATGCTATAAATACCTACATACTACTTAGTTTCCCTTCTTTTTGAAAGTTGTGTCCAGTTTTATCCTTTGAAATAATGACATTGACAGGTGACAGATGACATTGATAGGTGACGGTGCGGGCACGTTCCGGTTATTTATTTTTTAGTTTATTGACGCGTTCATGCACGCGCCTAACTTTGAAGATTGTAATCAGTGCAGTAGCAAAAAGTGCGTACTACATTGTACACAATGAGGACGAGATTACTTCACATAATTGAGGATCGGACGTCACTAGGTAAGTTAGTCCGATCATATAAATTAGTTTTTGGTAATACCCGGACCTGTCCCCGCGCCATCGTCGCCCGGGCCCGGCGCCGGGGCATGTTCATATCACAGGGCACCATTAACTGGCGCACGTACGCCCCACCTTTTCTATTTATTTGTTTGTATGGGCAAACCTGTATACACGTATATGTCAGTATAATATAAAGGCTGTGCCATTAAAATAAAACAAATAAAAGCATACATTTTTATCATTTTAATTGTCACTAACAGTGTAATAACCTTTTTTCATTAAAATCTTCTTGACATGCTATTTAGATAGATAGACTGGTAATTTGGTAAAAAGCGAATATAATAGTTACATTAACTTCCCACGAACGAATTACCTTATGCAGTCTGGTAATGGCAAGTTTATCTTTATTCCGTGTATTAAGGTTATGAATGTCACTTTTTTAGGGAATATACACGTTGAATATACATTTTAGGAAAAATATTTTTAGGTGCCTCTTGTTGAGATGTATCTGAATCACCCTTATGTATGTTCTACGATTTTTGAAGTTTCGAGTTACGATTTTTTTAAATAGCTTATGAAGCCTATGAAGTACTACTTTTTTATTATTATTATGAAAGCTTAGAGTCTAGCGCATTCTCTAAAGCTACTTAGAAACTAAGAAATTATCAGTTTAGATTTTTATTTTAAGTTGAAAATTTTATTAATTAACATAAATTCTCAACTTCAGGTCAATTTAGTAGTAACTTTCATTAAAGTTAAGAGGCTGTTTATTTTATGCATAAATGCACAGTTTATAGAGGATCAGCTGCAAAAAAAAAAATTCCGGCCAAGTGCGAGCCGGATTTGCACACTGAGGGTTCCGTATAAACCTGTAAATATAAGTAAAAGTTCACCCATCACGACAATTGAGTCACAGTTATGGTATTTTTATTGCAAAATGAAATCCATAACATTAGTAATTTGCGGTTTACGATTTATGACGTTTAAAAAAACTACTTACTAGATCTCGTTCAAATCAATTTTCGGTGGAAGTTTGCATGGAAATGTACATCATATATTTTTTTCTCTTATTTTAGAAGTTACAGGGGGGGGGGGGAACACACATTTTACCACTTTGGAAGTGTCTCTCGCGCAAACTATTCAGTTTAAAAAAAAATTATATTAGAAACCTCAATAACATTTTTAAAGACCTATCCATAGCTACCCGACACGTAAAAATTTTTGGACGTCACTTTTCTGGCCATTCTGTACGAGTAGATGCAGGTTTTTACGAATATACTTACATGATATTATCATAAATGAATTGAGATGCCACTGTTAGTATATTGATTTCCTTGAACAGATCCTTAACGAGTCTCGGGGTATATCACGAGTCTACCTAAGGCCGTAAATTTTCCGTACTCTTTTGTAGTAGTAGTAAGTAAGATAGACTCAATACAGCAGGTATTGAATGCTGATGCTGAGTATAAGTAAATAAATAAATTGTTTTCACAATCACACCAATTATTTTGCTCCAAAGCCCCAAACTTGTACTATGTCGACTAGACAACGGATAATTACTTACTCAAATACTTTTATAAACATCCACTACTTAGGCACAAATGCTCGTGCTCATCACACAAACATTTGCCCCTTGCGGGATTCGAATTCGCAACTGCTGATTTTGTAGTCCGGAGCGCGAACCACTACACCCGACGGTCGTCAAACAATATAGCAATATTCCATATGATATTATTGTGTGAAAATAACTTATTTGTGATTGTTATAGAGTTTTTGTAAATCCTAAAGCGTGCGGTGATGGTACGTAGGTATCTCAGTTATCTCACCTTATTTAATTAACACTGAGTAAGAGATTACCTGAAATATTTAATACTGAGAGAGTAATTAAGGCCGAAACTGTCCAGAGATGTAGAACCAAATGATTTCAAAATACCTAAGACACAGTATATAGCTTATATTATATTGTATATATAGCATACTGTGCCGAAGAGCTAATAGCTGATAGGCGCAACTAAAAAATCAGTAAGTCTATCACACAAGCACACACAAGTGAATGTTTGTTGTCAAATGATTGAGTAAACAGTGCCGGCGCGTGAGCCGCGCGGCGAGTGCGCGTCCCGGCATAATTTCATTTGCACGAATGTAAATTAGGCCAATTTCGTTAGAATCGTTTTATTTTTGCTCGAGTCTGCTTTATGTTACGGGCACAACAGCGGGACGGAATGGCATAATCTGATTTCACGAAACAGCCGGCGGATGCCTAACGATGATTATTATGTTTATTTTAAAAATGTGGGCTCAAAGAGCACTACATAAAATGCGTGTGATGAAATTGCTTGTTACTTTTATGTAATTCTGTGTACTCTTTGCAGAAAAATATATACAGAAGGACTAATTTGTAAGTTTTGTTATTTATAAATCCTTGATGTTTCAGCTCATGTGCACAAGTTGTTCTTAGACTTTAAAAAAAGTCTTTCACAAGCGTCAAATTTATGAAACCGCTCTTTTTGCATCGAGGTTAAGAGTTGTACAAACCCTTAGAAAACGAAGCTCGGACATCTCGTTACTATTTTAATACGTACACTTCTATTGTAGGATCTGTGTTTTGAATCACATGAAACTAATAATCGAGCATATATCATGTTACTTAACTACCTGTGTGATATCGAGGTTCAGACTCAGTCAGACTTGTGGTACTTACTTAGTTGCGGTCTCCTCACCTGCACGCGTAGCCACAGATCGCAGCCTCCATGGGTCGATTAATATTAATTCACACTATCTATCCATCTTTACTCTTATCAATCCATGTACTCTTTCGACTGCTTCAGGTAGATATCTTAACCAAAAAAAAGAAGCGTGTTAAGCCTCATTGCGAGCACAGGCCTCACCTCAATTATAAGATGGTTTGGGCCATACTCGCCCCCGCAGATCAAATGCGTTGTAAATAACAAAGTGTTGTAAGGCCATTGTCTAAACCTTACCTTAAGTGCTGCCGCCTTTGAGTTGCAACCATCTTATCGAACCCTTTAGAAGTCCTTTTGCTATCTAAAGCCAAGCGGTTGTGGGTTAGTACCCGCGTAAAAATATTGTATCTTATGCATCATTTTGAACCATTAATAACATTATAAGGTGCATAAACACGAGTTTTTTAATGGTCGTTGGTCACCTACCCCTTGATTAATTATATTTTATACTACTTAGATGTCCCGACGAACTTCGTACCGCCTCTTCATTTTTTTTTTTTGGTGAAATTTTTCGATGTTTTGTAGTTATTCTGCTATTCGGGGTAAATACAGATCCAACAAACTAAAAATCATGAAAATCGGTATAGCCGCTCTTGACTTATAAATGGTGTAACTAAGCCGACTTTGTTTTATTTAGATAGAAGATAGACAATAAGGCACAACTACAGAGAACAAACTAAAAATCATACTTAGACACAAGCTCAGCATCAAGTACTTTTGGAGTCGGTGAAAACGAAAACATTCGAACTCTCATCAGATAGCACGGTCGTTTGCACCGAATCCAAAAGTATCTGATTAGGTACTTTGTGTTTATATTATTTTTAGCTTTTTAGTTTTTTGAAGTCGGTTTACTTTTTTTTTATAAAATTTACTTGTTTTATATATTTTTAGTGATACATCCTCAACAAAACGAATCATATGAGTGCCAACAAAAGTTAACTGCTGAGCACAGATTTCATCCCTTATTTTTTCCACCTTTGAGATGAAATTTTTCAAGAAAAAATGCAGTATGCCATCTTTGAAGTACAAGCTATTCAATAAAGAAAGAATCATCAAAATCAGTTCACAAATGCCGAAGATACGAGTAATAAGCAATATAGATACAAAAATCTGTTGTGACGCGGTATGGAGTTCATGCAATGTTTGATGATTCTCAAGATTCCATAATCAGAACTTGATCAAATTTATATGGGAACATTCCAAAAGTATTTCCTTTCCAAGAAAAAAATAACTATCGAAATCGGTTAACCTGGTAACGTATGATCGCTGAACATACAATAAAAAAAATTTAAAAAATTTCGACGCATTGTGAACCTCTTCGTTGTTTGAAGTCGGTTAAAAAGAAACAATAATCAAAGTAAAAAAAATGATATTTAACCTTTTCAGTACAAACACGAAAACGCCACCACTTGGTTTTGGACAGCAAAAGGACGTAGGTATGTTTTTCTTGCGATTCTCACCTGAGGCAGCCGTAAAGTATTTTCAAATGAAATATCATCATTATTATCAAATATAAACGAGAATTGTGAATA
The DNA here is from genome assembly GCA_963576865.1 of Anania hortulata. NCBI lineage: Eukaryota > Metazoa > Arthropoda > Insecta > Lepidoptera > Crambidae > Anania > Anania hortulata. Next base: position 153,745 of record OY756395.1, read on the forward strand.
AAAAAAAACAACCATTAACATAGTCCTACTCTCAACCAACGTAATGTCTTAAGTATTCACTCGTAAAGAATGACGATTACTAGTTTATTTTACAAGAGTTACCAATGTGCCAAATTTTTTGTAGCAAAAAATTTTTGGTGGCGGTAGTGCAAATATGCAATAGAGGTTATCGAGGTGACATATGTGCTTGTGTGTGGGTGGGACCGGTAGCCGGTGGCCTGTGGGTGTTGTGGTGAGCGTTTGGTGTGCGTGCAGGTGATGCGGTGGGCGTGGCGCGCGCGCGTGCTCAACGTGGCGGCGGCGCTGCTGCTGGCGGCGGGGCTGCCGCGGCCGGCCGCCTCGCCGCCGCGCCCCGCGCCCTGCCGCTCCGACGCACTGTGCCTCTGCCGCGACGACCACCTCGCCTGCAGCCATGTGCCATTCCACAGGTTTCCTGAGACAGGTTACTTATTGTATTTATATAAATAAATTGTATTCTGTGCTAGCTGGGACGGAACTGAATGGCCTGGTATCACCAGGATAGGATAGATGATGGCAGGAGGCCTGTGGCATAACTTTGGTAACGTAGAAGATGCTCGGCCTATAGTGTCTGACGCCACCTGCGTTGACACACTGGCTCTATCTCATTTTCCACTAACTTCGTCAGGAGCTAGCTTTGTTGCTGCATCAGCGGTCGGTATCCCTCAAGTGTTGCGTACATTGGAGACTTATGGGACTTAGCGCATATTGGCTGTAGCCTTAGGTACAGTCAGTTAGCCAAGCGACTGATTGACTGTAGGACAGGCAATTTGAAAGGTTGGCGCATTTATAGGGCAAAGTATTAGTTAGTCATTGTAGAGTGTAAAGCTACCGTTTGATGATATTAATGTGATAAAGATGATAAAGGGTGACATGATAATAGTGCGGGAAATTCTAATAAAATACCATAATCTATGAATGCCTTTATTGCACTAACTTTGCGGAAATGCAGCCAGTCATGTAAGCATCATGTCGCGGTCGTTGGGCGGTAATTTGGAACTCATTCTTTTAAATATTTTTTTAAAGAAATTTTTATGAGAGCTTCTGGTCATGACAAACATGGAGTTGATTATAGGTAAAAAAAAATCTTGTAAGTAATGAATTGTTTGTGGGTAGATGCGTCGGTGTGGCACGTGTCGGTGTCGCAGGCGCGGCTGGGCGCGCTGGGCGAGGCCGCGCTGGACGCGCGCCGCTTGCGCACGCTCGTGCTCGTCGCCTCGCACCTGCACCACATCGAGCCCAATGCTCTCGCGTACGTACAAACACTTACAACCATTTTGTAATTTCTGTTTGTAAAACAACTGTTTATTGACATTAGATAAGTACAAAAACCACATAGGTACACTTGTAAGTTGACGTTACTTCTATGCTTGCAGATCCATGGTAAATACATTAGCGTCTCTGGATCTAGGATACAATGAATTTACAGAGGTGCCGATAGAAGCGCTCCAAGAATTAAAAGTTTTAAACTGGCTTAATTTGCAAAAGTAAGTATCTATTAGGATAGATAGTTAAGGATTTAGTAATTTTAAGTGTACAGCTGTCGAATCTAAAGCGGGTCTGTTTCTTTGCAGCAACTTTATAAGTGAAATTGACGCAAAAATGAACTGGGGATTTCTGGCAGAGTCTTTGAGTACGCTATCTCTAAGTAACAATCACCTATGCGTACTGGGCGAGGGTGCTCTGTCGCCGCTGCGTCGGCTCGCGCAGCTCGAGCTAGACGGGAACCGTCTGCACGCACTGGCGCCGGGCGCCCTCCCGCCGGCGCTGGCGCTGCTGCGCCTGTCCGACAACCTGCTTCCGCGCTGGCCCTGCGCCGCCGCGCGCCTGCCGCGCCTGCGCCACCTGCACCTGCGCAATAACCTGCTGCGTCCCACCACTCACACGAACCACTCCTGCCACATCGACCACTCCAAGATAGACTCCCTCGATCTTAGCCACAACGAACTCGACGACTACTACGATTTTGAATACCTTAGCAAATTGCAGCTCAAACAACTGATCTTGGATATGAACGATTTCACGACTGTGCCCTCACTGCCGCTGGACACCGTTCGTCTCGAAAAGCTATCTATCTCGCACAATCGACTCGTGATTATCACGGATGCGGCTATACATGCACTGAAACATGATTTGGAACGTCTCGATTTGGACCACAATGTAATCGTATCGCTATCGAGTAGCGTCAGGGAGTTGACACGGCTGCGGTATTTGTCAGTCGCTTACAATAAGCTGGAAGAGCTGGAGGATCTGCCACCGAACCTGCACTCGTTGTCGGCAGCGGGCAACTATCTAACTACCTTTCCAGCAGGGCTCAGTGGACTGACACCGAGCACGCTCGGCTACTTGGACCTCGGGTACAACCGCATTGCGTCGGTGCCGCACGAGGCGTTCGGCGAGTGGGCGGGCGCGCTGGGCACGCTGGGCCTGCGCGGCAACCGCATCGCGCAGCTGACTGCAGACGCGTTCCCTGCTGCGCTGCCGCTGCGCGAGTTGGCGCTGAGCTTCAACGATCTCTACTACGTCGATTCCACAGCGTTCGCTAACCTCACCCAGTTGCAAGTGTTGGAGCTATCCTCCACACTCTTTAGCGGAGAGTTCCCTCTCGAGTCGCCTTTAGTGAACTTATCTTGGCTCACCTTAGATAATAATAATATTCATCGAGTGTCATCGGACGATATTTATAATTTTTCTTCTTTGCAATATCTGAATTTAGATTTTAACAAGATAATAGAATTTCCAAGCGAATTTAACGAAACGCATATTCCGTATAGACTGAAAGAGTTGAGACTGTCATACAACTACATAAGCAAAGTGAACTCAAATTTTTTAATAAAATTTTCAGAATTAGAAAGCGTAGATTTGTCGTACAATCGTTTGCACAATATCAGCGAGCGTAGCTTCGCGAGTTTACGGAACTTAGTTTACTTAAGTTTAGCGGGTAACCTCGTCGAGTTCGTAGCCGACGGAGCGCTCCGCGACCTGCCCAGGCTCCAGGCGCTCGACCTGCAGGAGAACCGTCTGCTTGAGTTCTCTACGCAATACTTTGAAAGCATATCCAATGAAGAAATCGACTTCGCCGTGAACGTCAGTCACAATAAAATATCTGCACTGATCGGGGGTACCTCCGTTTTTATAAGCATTTTAGATCTATCGTATAATCATATAGAAACATTACCGAAAAGTTTTTTTGACTCGTTAGGAGCGAGCATTAGACAAATAGATCTATCGCATAACAGGCTGGTGCACATCGATAATTTCAGTTTTGGAAATCTACCAAAATTGCAAATTTTGAGCTTGAATAACAACAATATTAGTTCAGTGAAAAGAAGGACGTTTTCAGAGTTGTCTTCTCTGCAGATACTCGATCTGTCTCATAACAAACTTGGACAGATGTCAATAGAGCAGTTTTACAACATGCGGCGTTTGCGGCACCTGCGCCTCGACTCAAACGAGCTGCGAGCACTGCCGCGGGACTGCTTCAAGAACACGGTGCTTGAGTACCTCGACCTCGGCGACAACCAGCTCGCGATATTCCCGAGCAGTGCGCTTGCGCACGTCGGCTTCACGCTTCGGCGGCTGGAGCTCACGCGCAACCGTCTGGAGTACTTAGACGTTGCCATGTTTCATGCGACCTCGTTTCTGCATGAGCTAGGACTTGCAAAGAATGCTCTCACTGTTCTCTCGGACAACACGTTTGCTGGCCTTTCGCGTCTCGCTCGTCTTGATCTATCCCATAACGCCATAAAAACAAACTTTAAGGAGCTTTTTCATAACCTCCCAAAGCTCAGGCGGCTAGCTCTCGCCGGAGCCGGACTCAAGGTTGTCCCGCATTTGCCCCTAGCTAACCTGACCCATCTCGATCTGAGTGTAAACCAGATCGCCTCCTTTCGTGAAACGGACGTCCGCCGTCTCACGAACTTGCGTATGCTCGACATATCATTCAACAAGATCACTTCGCTGCAGCCGACGATGTGGACGGCTCTCCCAAGTTTGACTCATTTAGACGTGTCACACAATCCATTAGTTCGAGTAATGCGTGGTTCATTCGAGGGGCTCGGTACGCTGGTGCATTTACGGATGGAGCACCTGTGGCATCTAGACGCGATCGAACCACGCGCGTTCTTGTCACTCGCATCACTCCGGTCTGTCGCACTGGAGTCGCCGACGGGGGGCGCGTCTCTAGCAGCGGTTGCTACATACGTTCCAGGGCTAGAGTCGATTGTGATGCACGTGCGATCGAGTGCGCTAGACGCGCAGTTGCACGGGCTGCGGGCGCCCAAGCTCCGCATACTGGAGGTGCGAGGGGCTACGCTGCGGCGCGTGTCGGCGCACGCGTTTGCGTCACTGGGGCGCCAGCGCGCGCTGTCGCTGCGGCTGACGGGCACAGGCGTGGCGGCGCTGCCGGCGGGGCTCGTGCGGCCCCTGGTGCACGTGCCGCACCTCGCACTTGACTTCAGCGACAACCGCCTGGTCACCTTCAGCCCGGCGACTCTATATCCGAACCTTACGGGCTGGAACCGATTCGCTACCAAACTCGCATCAGGTAAGCCTACATTATTGTCTGCTACCTAGTCATGTAAGATATTGCTTTTTATAAATACAAAAAAGAAAGTGATTTTGCCAAAGTAGGATCATACTTTATCATCATCATCATTATCAGCACACGTTAGGACTAACGCGTCAGTGGACACTGATGGACATAGGCCTCGCCAATGCACGCAACTGAGCCTGATCCTCGGCTATTCTTTTTCATCCACTGCAGCACTGCCAGCAGCCTTGCGTTTATCGTCGCTACATCTGGAGGGCGCCCCACACTGCGTTTGCCTAGTACTTGCATACTTACTTATTTAAATTTTGAACAGGTGCCAAGGTTTTTACATGTTACCAAGAAGATATACAGGTTGTCCTATAAAGAGCATGCCAAACTTAAACTGTAGATAGAGCATAAAAAGCTCATCTCCAGTTCAAAAATAGTCCTAATGAAACTCGCTCTTTACCCAAACAACCTGTATATTAGGAATATATTACACACGCATGAAAACCGTCACGTCTTTTCGCTATCCAGATGACTTATTTTCAATCTGAGCTGCTCTTCCTACTAATCCTACTCAATATTATAAATGTAAAAGTTTGTGAGTATGGATGTGTGGATTTTTGTTACTCTTTCACGCAAAAACTACTGAACAGATTTTAAAATTTGGCATACAGGTAGACCATGGCCTGGATTAACACATAGGATACTTTTTATCCGGGTTAGGTCAGCGCAGACGAAGCAAAAGCTAGTATATTATATTTGTGTGTTTCGTCCCAGTCTTGATGTTTTGTCTGTCGAAGGTAATTGATAGAAGAGTATGTTCCCAGGTGGGCTGGTGGTGTCCGGCAACCCGCTGCGCTGCGGGTGCTCGCTGTCGTGGGTGGGCGCGTGGCTGCGGCGCTGGACGGCGGAGGTGGGCGGCGGCGCGCGCGGCGCGCGGGAGGCGGCGCGGCGCGGCGCGTGTCGCGGCGCGGCGGGCTGGCTGCCGCTCGTGGCGCTGGAGGCCGACGAGGCCGAGTGCCACGCGAGCGCGCTCTCCAGCGACGCGAGCGCGCTACCACTCCCCGCGTTCTTTTGGATTGTGCTTCTCTGTTCTGTTAGTTAGTGACTCTTTGAGTGAAGTGCAACAGCAGCAGAGGTATGTTGTGTTCACAGTGAGTTGTTTTTTGCGAGTGTAACATTTTTGCATTGACGTTTTAATCATCTAGTCATAATGTTGCAAATTCTTGATGTAAATACTTAATGTATAAACTCTAAAATAGTTAAGTAGTGTTTCTGAATCCTTCTATTAAAACAAAGTGTCAAATAGGTAGGAGTCAATTTCGGTGATCAGAGAGTTGATAACTAGAAGATTGTTTTTATTATTTGGAATGCTATTTCGTCCAATAGAACTGTCCATGTGTTACTATTGATAATAGTTTATGATAAAAGTATTAATCATTATGTTTCGTACACGACATAAACCACCTGTAAATTGTAGGATAATTATAAATTACTGCATTTGATGTTACAATGAAACCTAACTTGGGTGATGACAGTGATGTAGTACATCTTGGACTGTACGTCACTGCCTTAGTTAAAAGAAAGCATTTATTTGTAATTTTATTACGTTATGCAAAGTGTTTGTTATTTAGAGATTATGAAAAAAATGTGGTATTACGAGTGAATTTTATCGCAGAATATTTTCATTGTCTCCAGTGTTCGTTTTTATCATAGTACCTACATAACTTTTAAAAAGGTAACGATTGTAATTAATACATAGTTGGTTGAAATACGAAATGATCCAGTATTTGACATTACATAAATATATTTTTGTAAACTATGGTTTTATTTCCACCATTTACTGCGACGAATCTGTTTTTTATATTGAGCCGTTCCAGAATAGACCTGTTAGTTTTCTTTGCTGTCCACGGTATTCGGAGCATCCTTCGCCTGCACCACATCTCAAATGCGTCTATCTTCTTCCGTTCTATTGCCCGAATAGTGCACGCCTCCGCGCCGTGGAGAAAGACAGAGAAAACCAGCGTCCGGACTAGTCTCATTTTGGTGACATTGGAGACTTTTCGATCCTGCCAAATTCGTGTTAGGTTGCTCATTGCTGTTTTGGCTATTTGTGTCCTTTTAATCTCATTCTCGCTTCCCCCCCGGTCAGTAAACAAGGATCCGATAAAAATACAAATTTTGATAAAATCTACAAAGGCCTTTCAGGGACCTTCAGAAATGAAGAAAACGACTAAGAAGAAGACTGCGACGGAATTAGACAAAATCATATATTATAAAACCAATAAAATTAATTTATTTCTGAGAATAGGCCTAAATTAAGCTCTATTACACATCACATTTATTTTCCCTACTACTGCTTCGGGACAATTTTGTTAACCTACTATTAGTCCTCAAAAGGTCTATAAAGACAAGGGACTAGATATTTGATCAGTGGCAGCAGTGAGTGACAAAACCACTGATCAAATAATCACACGGGCAATACTAAACACGATGCGACACCTATTGGGAAAAATGTGCACTGTGGTTCCCCATTACCTAGTCCCTTGTCTGTACTGACCTTTTGCGGACTATTAGTAAGATAATGGTTAGGTAAGTTAGGCATATTCTTTAAATTTTTATTGATCAGGGCAGGCTCAATTTTGCGTTCCTACCTGTAGTTTTAATATATTCGCGTTATTTAAAAAAACCTTAGTTAAAACTATAAAATACAATGGCTAAAACTTCAACTCAACAATTCATATATTAGTCAAATGAATTCAAAAAACAATACGTACACAGAATACAAACTAGACGTAACGCATAATAAATTACAATGATGGTTTGCTTAGCTACGACGCAGTGTAGCTCTGTAGCGCCTAGGCTACGTCGCTACGCCGTAGCAGCCGCAGCTACAACTGACGTACCGAAAGTTCCAGAAGCGACCGCGCTGCCATGAGCCAGCACGCGTTCCAATTTAATTTCAAGTTCCAGCCACTCCGAGGGCCGCCTCGTGTTCGGAAACTTCCACACAGCTACAGACATTAATTACAAAATTTTGAAGACACTTCTCCGAAGAAATATGCTTAATGTTTTCAGTTATCTGGTTTAACTTTTAATGTCAAAGTTTACAAAATCTGTTCATTATCCAGTAATTACATTTATTTATTTTGCAGCCATTCATTACAAATGGGATCTTATGATCTTTCCAACTATATTTTCATTCTATTTGTTTCAAAAGTTACTGTAAGAGCTCGTATGTTGGTAAATCTAAGGATGTATCAACACGAGTTGGCCAATGTAAGGTTTGATAATAAATAAGACAGTATTTCGGCCTTTTACTATAAGATTTTGGTACATGTTAGGTTTTACCAATGAAGTAAAATAAATAATTTAATACAATTATGTTACCTTTTCTTTAGAAGGTACGTAAGTACAGACAACAGCAGGTCAACCTACCCAAGAAGTTAAAGGTCATTGAATTGATTTTCAACTTTAAGTCCGTCTCGTAGAGATCAATATAAATTGAAAAAAATTGACGTTTGTCGTTGACGAATATAAAAACGTTTTAAAAATACTTTATGAAAAGTAGAAGAAACTACTTTTATTTAACAATAAAGATTATTTATATTATACTTACCTTGAAGATTTTTTTTCCAAACTAATAACCTACGCCTAATTAATTGGTTTAATTGATCTTTGCAGCAGGGTGCGGTATACTCTCCGCGGAGTACCATAACACGCTGTCCACGATTGTACAGGACTAGGTATTATCAACTTTTACCTTGTTCTCGGAGGTGATATCTAAGATTCGCTGAATAAATGCTAGTAAGAGTCCGAAATAACCGATAATTACAGAATGATTCAGACTTTTGTTTTTAGGACATGGTAAATCTTAGGGTTAACTGAAAAATCTTAGTATTTCCTGTAATAACATAATATAGGTATGAAACGAGTACATAACATAGGTTATTACTCGTAGCAGCATCTTTTGACAGATATACGTCAAATTATAGGTACGGACGACCTACTGTGTGTAGCGTCACTATGATCGATGATTATCATTATCATTATCGATGACCTCATGTGACGTCACTATATTATGACCTCTTGTGTGGGTGGTCGTTCGAACGTCATTACGGTTTGCAAGATTTTCATTACATCCTACTATGATTTATTTCTTACGTTTGATTTGTTTAGCGAATGCACCACTTGGCATAATTAGTATACGAGTATATTGATTTAAGTTTCGTTGAAATATGCAAAAAAAAATTTGCACATAAACCAAGAGTTAATGTTAAATAACTTCTTCGCTTATGCCTCAGTCAAAGATATTGTAGGTGACACTTAAGCAGGATGTCTGTCAAATGCGTTAGACGCCTCTTGAAAAGATCTGACTCGAGAGGTTCAATAGTGAACAATGGAAATGATAAGTATGTAAACCGATTTTTAAGTTTTAAGAGTTAAGGTTTTTTATTAAAATAGAAGACGAAGACAAATAACTTTTTAAAATAAACGTACATAGTATGGTCAGTACTTTATCACGCCACCGAACAAGTTAGTAATTTTTAAATGGAATATTTATTTTAGTTTTTTTTTAATGAAGTCTTCCGACTTCGCTATTCAACTTAACTAAAAAATGTGACTACACATACACATTTATGTTATATGTCTTCTATGTCTTGGGTACTCAGTATTACATCTATCGTCGTCCAAAATAATGTATTATTAATTTATTTGCCAGAATATGGTTACAATAGATAGGTATACAATAGTTCATAAAACTATATAGAGTAGTGAGCTCAACTCATATAAGTTTCTTTGTAACTATCCTGACGAAAATTCGGGCGCATATTTTTAAGGTGATCGCGCTGCAAGACACGTACTTTCTGAATCGTGGATCAATCCGGGTCAATCCCAGATCAATCCGGCTCAGGCCGGATATGTGCGAGTATTAGTGTGTCGGCTCGTGAACAGCACGAGCCATTCTAGTTGCTATTTCGTGTCGGTGTCATTCACCAAGATTTTTAGATAAAAATATGAGAATGTTCGCTCGTCTTCGAAGATTTCAATAAGTAATCAGTACGGTTAAAGTCGTCAGTACAAAAAATAGTAAACAATGGTGACGATTAGGTTGTACTCCTCTCTAAACTAAACTGAGTCTCTGGTGAATGTATCAGTTTTACGGCGCAGTGACTTTGCAATGTCGCGACGTTTGAGCGAAGTACGTAAAATAACGTTGTACATAATATAATAAAACTTGTATAACAAGTTATTTTGCTTTAGCTTTAGGTTAATGTTTTTTTTCTGTTTACTTTGTCACGAAACAGTTATTACAATAGATTACTTAAATTAATAAATAAGGTTAATAGATAAAAAGCGCCCAAAATTTTCTATAGTAACTATAGTAACGCTTAAAACTAAAGCTACATATATATACATGTGATATTTTTTTGAGGAGATAAGTTAGAAAACAACAATACACGATGCATTTCTGCAACAATGCTCTCTGAGTTAGGGGCAACAAACCGATTGTGACATGCGAATGTGAGACAGTATAACTAATTAAGAGTGTAGGTATATAACTAACTAAATTAATTAATTGGTAATGTTACACAAAAAAACAAGTAACTAAATAGACGACATGGTCGCTTTTTATAAACGGGTGAAACTTTAAGAGAACTTCTAATTATATTAAAGAAACCAAGCCCTATTATTTTCGTTCTAGATTTTACGAACGAACTAGATTTTATTTTTATTATGCATAACAAAAAAAAAAAAAAATTAAGAGCATCCTGTCTAGTCTGAAACGTGCCTGCGTCATCGCTCTTTCTCTCATTTCAATCGTGCCCCACTCTTCCCTCGGGGTGCACGCACGGGGCACGGGGTGTTTTATTTACGTTGAAATCAAAAAAGTGAAATCAGAAAACTAGAGTATAAAAATTTTCTTTTTTTTTAACAAAAATGATTCATTTATGTTTTTGTGATTGCTCTTTAAATTTCACCCGTTTATAAAAGGCGACCTTATATATTATTATGCTTACCTTTCGAATACAGTTTCATTCATATTGTAGGACCTTTTCATCCATAGCATTTTTTTTGACACATATTAAAAAATAGGTAAATAAGAGCTAAAATAAAAATATAGCTACCTCGTAATGGAACACATGTGTATTAAAAATATATTTGAGACTTGTGGCGGACCGGCCGAGTCGTGGTCAAAGACATGTATTTGTTGAGTAATACATGGCAGGCTGTTGTCTTAAAACAAAGCGCTGGAACGACATTAGCGACCCGCGTCGGTGACGCCGCGCCCCGCCGCCGGCCGACGCGCGCGTCAGGCACGAGACGCACGCGTGCCGCCGCGGCTGCCCTTTGCAAATGTTAATGAAGCTGCTGTGGTATTTGCCACCGTTCTACATTCAACGTAATACGAAATGACAATGGGCTTCGTTATAGTGTCCTACTTAACTATATAATTATGTTCCTAATTGGAATGTGAGTAGGCTTTTCAATTTTCAGATACAATACATTTTATGATTGGTCATAAAATGTATCGGATCATATTTGACGACTTCCGTAGTCGAGAGGCGAGCATACCGGACTTGGTGTCACTATCTCTGACTGAGGTCCCGGGGTTTGATTCCCGGTCAGTAAATGTAGAAAAATAAGTTATATAAGGTGTTAAAAAATCAGTGTCAAATATTTTAAGGGTAATGAGTTTACGTTGTGACTAACAATTTTTGTATGAATTTTTTTTTAATTTAAGCCTTAGTTTTCGAGAAAAACACGATCGAAAGTTTGATAATAAACTCAAATATCAACATCCTATAACACCTGATCACTACTACGGACAAACTACTCCGTACAGCAAGTAACGCTCGCTTGTGTGCGTGCTACTATGATTTATTGCCAAAATCTGCCGAAGGACGAACGACTTTTATTCAATTATAAACTCTAAATCGATGTAAATCGATTTAAATTTCAAAATTTTAGTGTAAAGGCGGCATTTGTCCAAATGCGAGTCAAAGATACCGCTTTAAAAACAGTCGATATTCAATTTTAGATTCTAATTCGTTTTCATAAGGTTGATTTTATTTTTTAAGTTTCTGAGGGCGGCGGAACACACACGATTTAGGAAATGCCGAAAGACCGAGAAAGTACTGTTAACAAAAACAGTTTCTTATTTTACATTTCTTATGAATTAAAAAAGGATTGATGGCAAAGTGCTTTTAGGGTAAGGTTAAGGTCTTGGATCCGATCCCCGGCAAACTAGTTATGTTTCGGAGTACTCTTACTGACCTTGATCTAAGGTTAAGGACGAGTACGCTTATCTAAAATAAATAACAATTAATTTGAACCTGCTTTTTAGATGATTTTTTATGCTTTGTGTTGTGCGTTGGTTTATTTACTAAGGACTAAAAGTAAAGTCAATGAGCCAGACGTTGCGTAGGTACGCAATAATTTATAGGTATCAATAAGGTTAAACTGGGGTATACCCTGTACAACGAAACTGTTATTCGTCTCCCAAACACTCAAACGGGGCATAATTTAACACATTTTTCTGAATCCCGTCTGGAAGTTGACTGCGACTACTTCACCACATGTAGATACATAGTAAATTTACATGATAAATGCATTTTAGTGATTAGACAGATACATTTTTGATTGCTGTTTATTCAACGTAAAGGATAAAATGTTGAATACTTGTACTTACAGTATCCGGCGGTAGGGAATGCACGCACATGGAGCTAAAGAGGGAGGGAGGGAGGGTACAACTGGCTAGTACCTTCAAAACTTAAGATTGCTAAGCTACTAGTTAATACCAATTATAACAAGTTAAATAATTAGTAGGTACAATACGCGGCGCTAGAATGAACATCAAGCTAACGAGTAAGATAATCGGTTAGTTTCGGCTTTCATAGAACGTCGTTTCTGTCGCACGGATTATCTCTCTTTTTAGCTCGATGTGCATACTGCATACTACCGCCGCGTACTGTACCTATTATTTGATTTGGTATCACTGGTAAGAACTAGTAGCAATCTTAATTTGTAGTTTAGCATGGTAATACAAGATTCGAATTGATAAGTAAAAAATAATTACACCAAAAAAACAATAACACCAAATAATTGAGTGATTTTTTTTTGCTAACGCTACACTTACACGTGCCATAGGTATGCGCTTTTTATTTATTATTACTCCTGCAAATTGCAAAACAGTCACAACAATCAATCAATCGGCGCTAGACCTTCTCTTGTGTTTGACGTTAATTGCGAAGTCTCACCATGCCATACAGGTATTCGGACTCTGATTACCTCAACATGGTTATGTGCTACCATGAGGCAAACTACAGTTTAGTGGAAGCAGTAAGGCTGTTCCACGAACGGCACGGTGTGCGCGTGTGTCCACGCACAATCTTAGGGGCTGAACAACGGTTTCGTGAAAGTGGTAGGTTCATGCCTTCTGGTGACGCTGGCAGACCTCGCACTTCAGTACAGCTTGAAGAGGACGTGCTGAATTTCTTCGAGCTCCACCCGACCGCCAGTACGAGGGATGCTGCTGCCGTTTTCAACACTAACCATGTGTACGTGTGAAAAGTGCTGAAGAGGGAGCGAAGACACCCCTACCACTTCACGAGAGTGCAGGAGCTGATGCCGCAGGACTACGCGCCACGCGTGGAGTTCTGTCTGTGGATCCGGCGTAACAGCCTAGCCAACATATTGTGGACGGATGAGTGCACCTTCACCAGAGTGGGCATGTTCAATATCCACAATGCTCACTACTGGTCTGAGGAGAACCCACATCTGGCGCGTCCAGATCATTTTCAGACGCGGTTCAGCGTGAATGTTTGGGCTGGGCTACTAGGACATCAGCTGATAGGACCAGTATTTTTTAATCGGCTGAATGGCGCCGTTTACTTGGAATTCCTTGAAAGAGAGTTGGAGGAGTTGTTAGAAGATGTGCCGCTAAATCTTATGCAGCAGATGCACTACCAACACGACGGCGCGCCCGCGCATTACGACCGCCATGTCCGCGAGTACCTGACGGCACGTTTTCAGGATCGGTGGATCGGACGCGGTGGGCCTATTGCTTGGCCAGCACGCTCGCCAGACCTGACGCCGCTGGACTTCCACGTCTGGGGCCGTGCTAAGGATCTCGTGTATGGTCAAGATGGCCACACCATCACCAGTGCCGAGCAATTAAAAGCACGAATCATTAGTGCTTTTGAAACAATGCGCGGCGAAAGTGAAAGTTTAGTGCGTGTGCATAGGCATATTTTAAAAAGGGCTGCGCTTTGCAATCAGGAGAATGGGGGGCACTTCCAACAACTATTGTAAATAATTTTGTAAATAAGTGACTGTGATTTTGTACATAATAATGAACTACCTTTAAACACGCCAAGTAAGAGTAAGTAAACCTTGTTATCTGCATTGACTGATAGAAATAGCCTAGTAGTACCTATCTCCATAGAATTATGTTGCATTAAATCAGGTGATGAGTAATAAATTATTTTACGCTTACTTGCTAGTCCAAAGCCTGGAAAAGTGTGATGGGAGGTGGAAATTCTTTATTTGTTTTGTGTTCTTAAAATAAAAGTGATATTTTTAGTAATAAGTGTATTTATTAATTGTCAACATGTGTAATTTAATTAAAAATGTTTTTTTCAATTTAACTGTATTTTTATTTTACCGTAAGAACTGATAGAAGTAATTAACATTAAAATTACAACATAAAGTGACAAACTGTCAGTTGCTGAAGAATGTATTATCTTTAAAGACAGCATTAACACTTATTTTTCTATTTTGTGTACGAACGTTATGTTACAGACCTGCATTATAGCTATAAGTCGTCTTTAAAGATAATAAGGCCCAGTTTCAATACTTGCTGATAAGTTCTGGATAACCTATCTGGCACTTGTTTTGACAGATAACCCATACAATTAGCTTTCTTAAGCCTTTCTGCAACTCGCGGCAATTATCTAAAAGGAGTAGGTACGTCGCACATGCACACACACACACACACACACACAATGACATGAAACGAGTGAGACAGAAATGATAACAGTGTTTCTATCTCAAAGAAAATTCATTCATACACACACACCCAATGTCTAGCATGAGCTTGTGTGTCGTATGATTTTATGTGCGCATGAATGAGATCCTAGGGATTATGAATGGGTTTTGACTAGTATTAGCATCGTGCGAGAGTGTTTGTTTGCGTTTGTGGGAGTTTGCGATCATGTACAGGATGATATAAATTATTTATATCAATAAACATTTTCTTTTTTCGATTTATTCAAATCCGTTCTATAGTTTTAAATTTCTCTTAAATATGATCCATGTGGTAGTCTCAGTTACCCCTTAAAATATTTGACATTGATTTTTTAACACCTTATATATATTGTCTCAGGTCTGGGTGTTGTGGTACCTACGTTGTTTCTGATTTCTGTAACACAAGTAAGTGCTTTGGCTACTTACCATAGGATCAGGATCATCAGAGCAGCGGAGCGTAGAGTGTAATTCCTGTTCTGTGATCAGAGCAATGCATGTGTTGTCCAATATTTATTTATTATTTATATCTCTTAAAACAACGCGGTCCAGCTGAACCAATATCAATATAGCTTTGTTGGAATATAAATGAGTTAAAACTTTATCAAATTTAACATTTTAAGTTAGCTAAATTTATTTTTATAATTTTTCTAGGAAGCAACAAGTCTTGCAAGTCTCGTGGCGTCCGGACGGTAAGTCATCACAGATGTGTCGAGCCGGTCCGGCGCGGAGCAGCGCCCGGGCCGGCCGGACGTTGCGTGCGACCGGGCGACGGGAGCCGGAATCGGGAGACGGCTAAGGCCGCCGCGCCCATACATTATTCAGACCCTGACGCGCGTCATATAAACGTTTGTTAACTTAGTTACTACTCTCCTTTCTATTCTAAACCATTTTCGAACATGTCATACAACTTTTTTCCCTTTAGAATTAAACGAAACATTGTCTGTAGTGATTGTGAGAGCGTGTTTTATTGGATAAAGAACGAAACAGAAACAGAAACAAAAAATAACCATTAATTGCAATCATCATATCGTATGGCATTTAGCTGCCTCAATCCTATTTTAAATGTCGAGTGCTAGTTGGCATAACCAGTACTCAGCGGCTGGGGTAAAAAGATTAAGTTCCCGCAGGCCACCAGGAAAACAATACAGCTGGCAATCGTTGGCGATACGCGCCAGGGCCTGGTCTGCGGCACCACGATCACAGGCCCGTGACTCTCTTAGCCCCCACTTACGAAGGTGGTAATTGGAACGGCCGTATCCTATCCTGACACTGACTTGACATGGAGTGTTAAAACCAGCGGGCTTTGATGTCGGGTCCAAGACTAAGTCCTTTTGTGGGTCTTCAAAGGTTTCCCAGGATAACCGCCATGCTGTTTTCAGACTGAAGTCAATTTTGAGGCTATTATCAGTCCAGATTGGAGACCTTGATGGAAGTCGGTGGGGTGGTAATGCCTCAAGTGTGCTCTGGATGGGCATACCTTGGCGTAAGCACTTCTTCCACTCATACGCAGCAGCGTTGCTTCGACGCAGGGCAGGAGGAGGTATTTGGGCCAGAACCGGCAACCAAGGGAGTGGGGTAGGTTTTATGAGCCCTGAGATTATGCACATTGCCTCATTAAGCTGCCTCAAAGTCAAAGACCGATCCAAGGTTACGCCCAGATATTTCGGTGAGTAATTTCTCCACAAAACGAAACACTCAGTTTTCGGTTAATTGCAATAAAGTACAGACAAAGCCAATTGACGTAGAGAACATTTTTGGTGGAAATTCTTAGTCATTATAACCATCACCGAGACTCGAACGCTGCTCTGGTTGTCGAAGATCAACCGCCGAGACAACAGTAGGTCCTCATACATTATTCATCGCATAAGCGCTGTTTGTAGAGCTGTCGCGTGCCGTCAATATTGTATGAGGCCTGGCTGCGGCCTCGAATCGCGTTATATACTAATATTGTGGCAAGTAATAAAATATCAATTCAGCCATCTCAGCTGATTGTACCAGGACTACTCAATATTTTTAGTATTCAAGTTCGAGTAGACGACTTTCATACCTCATAAGCCTTACCTAAGTATTATTAGATCGCAGTGTAGGCTTTTTTCAATATGAAGAATATCAATTGATTTTGATGATTTAAGTATTTTTTGTAGTAATGTAAAATGCACTATAAATATACAAAACAGATAAGATTTAGAAAAATATTTGTATTTAACCTAATCTTTTTTTGCATGTTTCAACTCCCCCGGCTTACAAGCTTATCGGAAATGAAACTCTTGTTTCCGATAACAAGCAAACCATCTCCGTGATCCATGAGCGCCGCGGGCGCGGCCGGGACGCGGCGGGGTCGCTGATAAACATACTGCAGCATTGACATAACCAGCCCCCCTAACATGACCACCAAAAATATGATTGATATAGCCGCCATATTAAATAGCCGTTGCCCAAAAATGGCGGCTATAACTTTCATATTTGAAAAAAAGACAGTTGGTGTCGATAAATCGATACATCATATCGTGTTTTGGTGGTCATGATTTTGGTGGCGGGGGCTTTAAAGGAATGAAGCGTAGCTCATTCGATGCGAGTGTCGTAATCGTAACCGCTGACACACGGCCGCCCCGCGCCGCCACTCCGTCCGGCTAGCTTACCAAATACCACTTAAAGCTACCTATTACATTTTAGGATCATGGTCACAGAATATATAATAGTACAAGTACAGAAGAGTCACTTTGGAAAACCAATTAAAGAAATAGGGACCTACGCTACGATATAATTAAGTGCAATTCAGATCGCACAGCGCTAATCACCTACAGTTATATTCACCTAGAAGTTGCCTCTCTTTCTATCGCGTAACTCTTACCTTTTCTGACGACGTCAGGGTTGTCTTCTTTTAAAGAATAATTTAATCTGAATATTTATTAACCAATAAGATAATATTACTTTACTTTTGTAAGCAAATAACGTTTTAAATAAACCTAGGATAAGTCTTACGACTAGTATCGAGGTAGATCAGAAAACTATTTTTTTACAATAATCTGCATAGGTAAGTACCTACTTTAACTGAAGAAGATGGGCATACATCATAAATTAGTGTGTACCTTGTAGGTAGGTAATTAGGTAACTGCGTATCAAATGACAAATCGGAATGACATACTACCACAGAATAAATAAATAAATAACAGTTATCATCGTATTCCGTGAATGAGTTTCAATTTTAACTGATAAATAGGTACTTTAGATTAGATAGAGGACAATTTTATTTCGTAAGTAAGTAGGTAAGTACCTACGAAATAAAATAAATAAAATAACAATAATTTTTACGTTATTAAACTGCTAATCTGACAAAACGCCAACAGATTGACGGGGTTGATTGGAGCGAGATTTTTACTTAAATACTTATTTTTAATTTTTAACCATATACCTACATTGATTTAAATCGTACTTATTAAGTAATTTAGAAGTCAATGAAACATCATGAGTTTCTTTACATGACGAATTTCGTGAAGGGCGGCCTTCAACTGCCGTCAACGAAAATAATGTGGCTACTGTTAAGCGGCTAATTGAATAAAACCAGCGGATTACCTATGAGACAATTCCAGGACTAATGAGGATTGGTATGAGCCAAATTTTACACGAAGAATTGAAAGTTAGAAACTTTGCTGTCGTTGGATCCCTCATGAACTGAAGCGGGCTCGCGTGAAATGGTGTTCACAGATACTACTGAATTACGACCACGGACATTCTAATGCTGTTTATGACAGTGTCACAGGAGACGAGACGTGGATTTATTGTTTTGAACTCGAAAAAAAACAGCAATCTTGTGAATGGGTGTTTGAAAATGAGAACAGGCCAACAAAAGTGAGGCAGGAGAGAAACGTTGGTAAAAAAATGATCGCATTTTTTTTCTCAGCTACGTGTCCCATCTGTACAATTCCACTTGAAGATCAAAAGAGTGTTAAAGCCGAGTGGTATTCTACCAGTGTTTACCCAGGGTGTTACCAGGGTGTAATAGGTTTACCTACACGCCAGTCAAGTTTGGCTAACCCTCTACCTAACACCCTGTATAGATTTCGCAAGTGTAAATGTAGTAATAGTGGCCGCCAAAGCTGCAAAGATAAACCATAAAACCTTAAAACATGAAGTATAACATAATATTGCAGTGTTCTTGTGGTCATAAATTGTGAGCTCATAGCATAAACATTTAGTTGCGTAGGCAAGAAATAAATTCTACTTTAACGAAGTCTGCTACAACCTAGTTCTCTAGCATTGTGTCGGTGCGGTAAAAGGCAAAGCGCGAGTGCGACAGCGAACCTGACGGGGAATAACCTACGCTTGTAATAAACACGCCGCTCGAGACGAGGATCATTGACACGGCGCGATCTTTGAAGGAGTCGCGGCGAAGTCGTGCGTCGGAGCGGGCGGTAAGTGCATTAATTATTCATGCTAAGAGGCGCGCGGCGGAGGGCCGGTGCTCATATGTAAATCCGCGCGAACAACTTCACTGGCGGCGCTCGCGCCGTCGTCCACGACGTGTTTTTACTAATTGCTCATATGCATGAGAGTCCTTAACAATCCAAAAATCTTTTTAAACTAGTTCCGTATGAAGATAGTAGGAATGCGACACATTTCGGAATTATTATAATAACGCCTTCTTTACGCGAAAAAATCGGAAACTTTAGACCGTTTCAAATCAGTTTTTACCGTTTTTTTTAGAAATAGAAATATCATATTATTTGTATTTTAATTAAAAAGGCCTTTGTTGGCGGTTTGCGGGTTTATAGCTACAGTTAATAGTTTTAATAATAATGGGCTTGTTTCCTGGGTCAAAAAAAAAATATTCCATTTAGTCCGTCAGTTAGATTATAAAAAAATATTGGACCCGTATTTGGTTTTTTGTCAATCAAACAAAAAATTACGGAGATAAAGCGCATCAAAGTGAGCACGTGACGTCACGACTTGTTAAAGGTGTGGCAGGGCGTGACGTTACGCGGAACTTTAACGGGCTATATCTTCATAATTTTTTGTTCGATTGAGAAAAGAAAAAATACGTGTCCAATATTTTCTGTTAATCTAACTGACGGTCTAATTAGATTTTTTTTAGGAAACTAGCCCATTACCTATCGCTTTCGAGAACGGAAAGTGGGATTAGGTACTCAAATGGTGAGTTGAGTTTTAATAACACATTTGAGTGCTCTCATATTTTTTGCCGCTCTCAAAGTAAAAAGGTTACATACTTATTTCAATGTTACCGTGCATGCTAGGTTTGGAATATAACTTAGTTTGTTACTTATACGTCTAAATATATAAATACACAGGTATATATCTATATATATCTATAAAACAAAGTCGGGTTAGTTACACCATTTATAAGTCAAGAACGGCGGGACCGATTTTTATGAATTTTGTTTTGTTGAATTTGTCTCCGTCCCGAATAGCAGAATAACTATTAAATTTTTTTTTTTTTTTTTAATGTTTGGAACGTTTTTTTTATGAATTCTGAGGCGGTACGAAGTTCGCCGGGACAGCTAGTTATCATTAAATTTAAGTAATATTTTACGATTTTAGAACGCGCGGCTGCCAACGACAGCTTTATAGAGAAAATAGTTGGGTGTATACCTAGTACTGCTCTCGTATAACATCAAAGACCAATATTTGCGTAAAGCTTCCCCAATTTATCTTCGTACACAACAGTAGGTAGGCGTTCTATTAAAATGCAAAAGCACCTATCGTATGATGAAAGTTTACATAAAGTTTAGTTACAATTTGAAATGCAAACTAAAATCCTGAGCGCTGTTCACAAAAATTTCACATTTGGTATTCACTAAGCTCGTTATGCAATCACGTTTCAACTAGTGCGATGGCAGCGGGGCAGGAGACGTATTTTTGAAACATCAGAACATAATATCTTGAATTCGAACACGATAACAATAATTTATGTATGAAATAAATTTCTATTGCTTATAATTTTACGCATTTTTGAATCACTTGAATTCTGGTGTTGCTATAAAATTGAAATTTTGTAACTGTTTTCATTTTACACAGAACATATTATAAACTCGTTCATTTTAAAAACCGGCAATAAATCGCTTTAAGAAACGTAAATAAAAAATTTATCGATTTATTTTTAGCTTTTTAGTGTTTTTGAAGTCGGTTATTTTTTTAATAAAAAATTGTTTTATTTGTCAGTTTTTAGTGTTTTTTTACATTCTAAATGGCGATCTGTGATGTAATTATAGCTAAATTGCTCCTCATGACGATTCAAATAAGTCCAAACAAGGCTATGACACATTGTTTTATCACAGAGTTCCGGTGCTTACCTTCCGCCTTCTTCATCAGATCAGTTTGATGGTATCATTCTCACCAGAATCATTTATTAAATTTTGATTTGTCGACTATGGCAAGGCTTAACTGTCATAATGAAAATATCTTATCGCGTGTGTGGGGCGTGCGTACCTTACTCGTGGAAGGCTATTGTGGCCAACTATGGTCTCCTTCATCAGTTCCACTTCAGCAAATGATACTTTCTGAATGCAAATGCTTGATTTGTTGTTAAATATACTAAGATCGCTATATGTATACCTATAATATTTTAGGAGTTCCCTCAATTCCTCATGGATCCCATCATCAGAATTGAATTTTGAAAAAAATGGGACCAATCTGGAGGTATACCCTTTCAATAGAAAAAAGAATTTTTCAAATCAGTTCATTAATTTCGGAGTTCTGAGGTAACAAACATTAAAAAAAAAACATACAACCGAATTGAGAACCTCCTCCTTTTTTTGAAGTCGGTTAAAAACAAAGAAACGGGTGGGTCCACAGAGCACTCGTAGCAGAATTCACGAAATGAATTTTCAATAGTGATTTAAGGTATTCGCACGCAAATTTTGCAATATCGTATTCCGATTTGAATTCGCATGTTTCAAAAATACGTCTCTACAATGCGCGCGACACAAATCGCCCGTTTCATACACTCGCCTCGGACTGGCGAGCGGCCAGCGTTTTTAATCGTTGTCTGGGAAAAGATGCGCCTTAATCTGCCTGCAAAAGCTTAACACTTTCGAACCTACTTTAGAAACCTCAGTCCTTATGCACCATATTTGTGACTTATACCAACGTTTTAGAATTTTATAAAGTCCCCAGTTCCTTATAATACGAATACCTACAAAACACATGTTTTATTTGTTACTAAGTACTTTAATCAGTGTGTGTTTACTACAGTGATAGATTGAGATTAATAGATGTACGAGTAAACAACGAAACAGGAAATACAATGTTCACATCAATTTACTAAGCATCATAAAAAGGCTATAAAAGTTTTATTGTTTTCGTTGAGAAAATATGAATTATGATGCTTGATTATACGTGACATATACTACTGCGTTCGGTAACATGATCATCATGTCAGCCTATTACAGTCCACTGCTGGAGGTAAGCCTCCCCTTAAAGAGCGCCAAAAAAACGTGCTCTTTCGAACTTTTTTCTTTGAGCTTTTTTAATCCAGCCACTAACAACATAAACACCTAATAAATACTTTACCTTACCAAGCAGGATAGCCTATCGAAGGCGTCCGTTAATGTACTTAATTAAGTCATCATACTGACATAATTGTGACTGGTTGCACAGTGTAGTCACCGAGCGCAGCGAAGTCTACTCCAACTATTAAGTAATGCTAGTTCCGGCCTAATTAGCCGAAACGGGCCGTAACTTGATAAACTGTCTTTAGTTGCACATTTTTGGAATTGAATTGTTAGTAGCATAGTGTTTACTTAAGTTGGTCATGCTGTGTGTACATGTTTTTAGGTTACAATCTAGATCTAAGTTCTTAAATTGTTTGCCTAATACCCTTAGGATTGTTACCTGTTGTGTATACCAATAAAATAAAATAAAATAAAATAAAATAAATTAGTAGCTGGCGCGCGGCCAGGCGGCCAGGCGCCCCGGGCGGCCCGCCGTGCGGCGACTGCGACGGAGCCTACCGCGCGATGCTCACTGTTGATCTTCGGGAGACACAACTAAAGTCAACAGCCTTCGATTTCAGTTTGTGTTGTTGTAGCGAGCGATTGCCGAGTAATGCAGGAATTGTGTTGGTGGATAACAAAGTTACAGGTAAAGTTAGGAATTCAAACTGCTTTGTTAACAACCATAACGATGAATTGAATTTGCATCTTATTATGGATATTATATGGAACTATAAATAAATAATGTATTGGACAAAATCCTAAGGTAAGTAGCTAAAGCACTTATGTTATAGAAATCAGAAACAAAGACGGTACCACAACACCCAGACCCGAGAAAACATAGAAAAGCTCGTTGTCTACATTAACCCAACCGATTATCGAACCCGGAACCTCAGAGATAGCGAACGCCAAGTCCGGTGTACTCGCGTCTCGGCTACAGAGATTGTCGATAAGTGGGTAATATCTACTTTGTCCAACATTGCCGTCGATGTTTCAGAGTGTTACAAACGTACAACAGCTAAGTAATTGTATCGCTTGAAGCGTGATGGTGGCTCGTGGGACGCAGAGTGTAGGTCCAGCGCATGCAAATTCGATGTGGAAGCGAGCGCGGCGGTGGCGGACGACTGCTGCAGTTGCTGCGATGGCCGACACTTGGCACACTGCACCGTGGCGTCGCGTCGCGTGCCGCTCTGTCGCGCTGCCGTAAGGGGTGCAAAGGGTGCTGGACTGCTGGGGACTGATTCATACGAACGGCTACACTGTAACTCACTGATAATAAGGTTTTAAAATAGAACAAATGAATTTATGAATAAAAATCAAATAAAAGAATGTAACTAGTTAAGCCGGTTTGCCGGACAGTCGGATACCCTTTTTTCGGAAAGTAGTCAGTTATTTCGCAATATAAAAGTAAACATTGAATGTTTAAAAATCATCATCTTCTTGATTTTGTCAAATCTACCTCACGCCTTCTTATATTTGTATCATTAAAGTAAATCAAAAGTTTCGACAGTGGGGTTCCGAAAGAAAAAATGTGCGGAAGTGTGTCTGCAATAGTAAAATTCTAATATTGTTCGGAAAATTGCTATTGTAAATAAATCAATTAAGCGTAATATACACAAAAGGCGTGAGCGGGACGGCGACGGGTCGGGTCGGGAGTACGGCGGGTCTATTAAAATACCTAAGTTTAAATTAGCTGTGTGCACCCGGGTCGCGCTCGCCGTGCACGCCGGCTCCTTTATAGTACCTGTATTATACTCGACTAAATTTAACCTTCGTCATCCCTTTAGTTAGTGTTTTGTGTCGTATATGTCGCGTACCTACATACGTACAAGTCAAAACGCCGCTCGGGGCAGCGGGACTCGTCGCAAGTCCCTTGATATAATCGCGACCGCGCCCGCGGCGCTCTCTGTCCGTCTGTCAACGACTTGTAGAGGTCCCATTTCTCGACTGTTGTTTGTGATTAATGTTTTGGTTAGAACATCAAACCATTATTATTTAAAGATTAAGGTTGTTTTTTTCATATAATCAAAATATCTACTTAGTTTCATTTAGTCGACTACTCATTTTCGTAAGTTTATGCTTTTCTGTAATGTTTTATTATTTTTATTCGTCACCAGGTCCTTACGATGGCTTAAGTATATCTATTAGTTATCAAGTCGCCATACTTAAAACCTGAAAGCTCTGCTTAGTTTGGGCCTAGAGTTGCATGATTATTTATATTTATTTATTATGAGTGGAAAGCTCATATTCATATTCATTTATTTCGTCATAAGTGAAAATTAAGGTGTTAATAATTACATTGTGTGAGACCACACTTAAGGCTCTATAAACTGAAATTAGTTACTATTCATTAGAGTTGGATGAGTTGCGACCTCGTGCAATGCAGGGCGCGGCCGGTCGCCGAGACAACTTGTAAATTAGCGCTCGAACAACGGACTTGAAGGGCTACTCTTGAAATAGTACCTACATTGAAGTAGAATCTTCTGCCCTACTTAAGAAACATACATTTCCATAAGTTTAATAAGTATACTCGTTTATACAACTTCGTTTGCGTAGTTGAAACAAAATTATGACAGTGTCTTAATGACATTAATGCAATAAACCAGATGGGATGAGCGCAAGCACGGAAGTGAGCAAAAATTAATAATGTAAATGGAGCAAAGTTGAGTTCGTGCGCGAGACGCGCGCTGCGACGGCTGCGGCCGGCAACAAACAACTCTCAAGATTATTCCAAAGTGTGGATTGCACCTGCCACTTTGAACTGTACACAGAATAGCAAGCAACACAAGATCTTCAGTGTCTGTTTTACTTCAAGTGTCATGAGACAGACTAAATAATTCTGTATGGGTATTACTCTTGCGTCCGAATCTACAACTTGTTGCGTCTCATCATAAATCCCTCGAGATTGCGTGAGATACGAACTTTTTGTGGAGGGCGCTACTCACCGAGGAGGCAGCCGTAATCGCTTGTAAGATTGCATTGTTTTTCAGTGATAGAATTCTCACGGAAATAAAAGAAAAACTTACTTTTTGCATAGTTTTTGCACTTGTCTTAACAGACAGCATTGAGCTCCCCTTAGGGAAGCGAGAGCTTTTCTTAAAAGGCCGCAGCGCATCATTGCATTGCGGGCCATTAGAGAGTACCGCACCGTAGCGCTACCGTGGCCTTGGTCCTCGAGGTTTTCCCCTGTGGGACTTGAAGGCCGGTATTCTCGAGGCCATTCACGCAGAGCCGAGAACGTAGACAGGAGGGCGAACGCCCATCTTCCGAGAAGGCGGCCCACACTTGAGCCTAGATGCCCATCTAATCTGTGCCTGGTATCACAGGTTGGAATCCGGTCAATTCAGAGGCGCGGCGAGTCGCACCATTGCTTTGTGCCATTTGCCCGGTCCTTGAACACTGGATTGCAAGATGAAACGGCTCTCAAACCTTCCGTGTGAGACGATACGAGAGTGCAGACGATACGGCTGATCACACCCTGCGGGAGTGTTCAGCTTGGGTCCAGCAGCGCCGTACTCTGGCCTCAGAAGTTGGCGGCGACCTTTTGCTTCTCAGCTAGTGAGAGGCAGCGACGCGGCTAGGGGAGCGATAGTTACCATTTGCAAACATGGCATGTCGGGAAAGGAGGCTGGCGGAGCGGTCCAGAAAGGATAACCCTTAATCTGACCCGATCTGTCGTAGAAGAAGGGGGAACAGGAAAGCGCTACGCCGACTACGAATTCATCATGATAGTTCCTTTGTTATTTCGGATAGGTTTTTTATCGCTCAAAGCTGTATGTTGATTTATACGTTCGAGGCCTCACTCATAACAACAGGTTATTTTGAATTTAGAAGGCACCAAAGCCTTTATCTTGCAATACAAAACATCTTTAATCATTTCAGAGTGTACGTAAAACACATGTTTCTATTACAATTCCAAGCGCGCGCGCGTCGCGGCATCCCCCACGTTCGCGGTTAAGCCGTAATTGCTCTCAATCCCCTTTACGAGCGCCGAGTACTCCGAGACATGTCGCCGGCGAGCTGATGTCACTCGACACACTCGTGCAACTACCCTCGGTACACTAACATCCTCCATCTACAGTGCGCCACTAATTGATAGTAACATTAAAATAATTACATCAGTAGGTACCTATTATTACCCCAAACTACACAACAATTAGTCTGATTACCTTTAACTAAAAAACTCTGTATAGTTGGGTAATTCTATGCTCATACCACTTCTTAACTTAAGTATAGATTTTTAAATTCGTATATTCATTAAAAGGACAGTTTTAGCCCATGCTTTTTCTAAGTCTATGGTTTGGCCAATATTTTTCCAGGAGGAGCATTTTTAATAATTTCAGTTGGGCCATCTATCTTGCCGCTGTCAGCTGCTGTCACCTGCCTCCACTACCTGTCTCAGTCTCATCGTCATCATTCATCCTGTTACCAACTTGAGAATCGAATCAAAGTTTAAGACTAGATAACTAAATTAAATTCATATTTAATTTAACCTAAAATAATTAAGTGAACTTTTGAAAAGTACCTAATATTTTGACGTGCGTCATTGGGAGCATTAGATGGATAGCGCACGTTGATCTAGACACGCGGGAGCGTGTCAAGTTCAAACCACTTTAGCTGGAGAGCAGTACCCTGTGTAATATTACACGCATCGTTTATCAATGGATTTACAAAGAAAGTAATGATTTCCCTCCCACTAAAAACATAGGTAAATGTGAAAAAATTAAACTGACTTCAAAAAACTAAAACGCTAAAAATAATAATAATAATAATCATCATCATTTAAGCCATAGGACGACCACTGCTGAACATAGGCCTCCCCTATTGACCTCCAGATTGGCCTGTTGGAAAACGAAAACATTCAAACTCATCGGCTGGCACCGACTCAAAAGGAACTGATTAGGTAGGTACTTATGTGGTAATATTATATTTAGCTTTTTAGTTTTTGAAGTCAGTTTTATTTTTTAATGAAATTTATTTATTTCATTTATTTTTAGTGACAAATCAAAACAAATCATAAGAGTGCAAACAAAAGTTAACTGCTAAACACCTATTTCATCCCCTATTTTTCCATCCTCGGGGGTGAAATATATTTTTTATTTTTTATTTTTATTTGATATAATTATCTAACTTTATTATTTTCCATGACATGCTATTCGGAATATTACTTAATTTATTTTATATTCGCTTTAATATTTGCATGCTAAAAAAAAATTTGGCAAGACATGTATGTGCTTTATTCTGTATAACACCTGTTAATACCGTGTTCTTATGCAAATAAAATTTATCATCATTATCATCATCATTATCACAAATTTTTACTATAGTATCTTTGAAGTATAAGCCAGTTTATAAAAAAGAATCATCAAAATCTTTACATTTGTCAAAGAAATTAGGTATTATAGATACAAGAATCACGAACCAAAATATTATCTGGGTACAAGTTTTGTTATTTGTTAATTTTCTCAAAAAGTCCTAAATGATACGCATATTATATGGCCATAAAAATTATAAAAGGCTAGGTTTCGATTTAAAATGGTTACCGTTAAAGAGTTTTAAGAGGAATTTAAGG
Source organism: Anania hortulata (assembly GCA_963576865.1). Lineage (NCBI taxonomy): Eukaryota > Metazoa > Arthropoda > Insecta > Lepidoptera > Crambidae > Anania > Anania hortulata. The sequence goes on from OY756395.1 coordinate 181,352, forward strand.
ATATTTTTGTTGCAAAATAGCTTCTACTCTATAGATGAATACTTCCAGTTCTTTAATTTTCAGAATCCGCGAATCATTTTGCTTTATTTATTTTATTTGTTTATAATATTTATACTGATATTTTTAATTTAATTTTGTAATGATTTTTTGACATTGCTAGAAACTTATATTTTTAATTTATTCTTAATTTGTTTAATGGATAATTATTGTCTTGTTATTTGTTATCTATGTATCTATCTATATCTATATATATATATAAATGAATCTCTATTTCCCTTGGTCATCGCATCACTCGTGAACGGATGGAACAATTTCGCTAAATCTTTTTTTGTTGTGTTAGTTATTGTCAGGCGAAGGTTCTTTTGAAAGAAAAAAAAGAAAGGCGCAGTTTTTTAAAATCAAAGACCACGTGAACGAAGTTACCTCCTTTCAAGGATTGAATGATGCAGAAAATCAGTAATTTACCTGGTGTAAATGTACCCGAAATTAGAAATTTGTGCATCTAACCGTGTCAGAGTTATTCAAGAAAAACAAATTTTGCTGGGGTAACGTTACCGCAGCAATTTTTTTTTAAAGTTTTGGGTCTAGCTGGATTTTAAGTATGCAGAAAGATAGCTTATGATGATGTGTAATTGTACGGCAGATATTAAACCTCAACATTTGACTTGGGTAGACCTGGATGCAACACATGTTCTCTTGAATGTATTTAGAATTTGATGCAATACTACTGCCATGTGCGATGTGCATAAACAACATTTTGCGTCTAGGCCAAAACGTCTCATGGTTACATGAGAAAAGAAACCACCAGCACTTATTTCGCATACAAAAGGCTTTTAATTTCATGTTCAGAGGTTAAAAAAGTGCAGTCGCTTCGGTTGTAGCGTTCATCAGAGGATTGAGGCAGAGTATCTGGTCACGCAGGTCGCCGCAGCCGCCGCCTCCGCGCGGCCCGGGGCGCCAGGAGCGGGACACGCGGCCGCGCTCGCCAACCGTCACGCTGGCACGCACCAGTGGAGGGAAAAGGGGGGCACGCTGTGACGTGAACCAGGCCCAGTGCGCTCCACGTTGTCCACTCGAAAACCTCCTCGTAGATAGCACGCGTGGTACCGAGCTTGCCGCCATCTCTGCGAACCCACTCGAGAAGTTCTCGAATACAGACATCAGTGAGTAGCTCCACCTGCAGTCGTTATAGAAGCAGTAGAATGGTGATCTCGCGGAAATCTTTTTCCACATGGTTAGATTAAACGCTAAACCATTGTCGTACAAGGGTGTCCACGAGTCTATATTTAGGAAATCGTAGTCGAGATGCTCGGGATGTGGTCCGCCAAATGACATCACGTTTACGGTCGGAAAGTATGACAGCACGTTTCTCGTACGCTCAAGGATGTGAAGTAGGTCTGGTAAAACGTAGTTGTCCTCCTCAAGAAAGATGATAATGCGTTTATCAGAACTCCACTCTCCATCAAAGACGTAGTTGGCCGTCCACCACCAGTGCTGTTTGTGCTGGATGCGGCGCGCGTCGCGCTCGAGGCAGGGCTCGGTCGGCACGGGGCTAGTGGGTAGCGTAGCATTGCAATCGTCAGGATCGACCCCGGGGAACTGATTTGGATACAATTGCAAGGAGTTGGGATAGAAAATTTGCATTACTCTACAAAAGTTTATGCTTTTTACCAGGTCATTTATTTCGTCGTCAAAATAGCTATGAGAGAATATCAGTAGTACCCGCCAAATGTAGCGCACCTGTCCAAGAGATATGATGAGATACTGTAAGCGCTCCACGTCCTTGTGTACAAGTATGACGATGATGGTGGTATCCGAGTGAACCGGGCGATACTTATCCCAGTTGATCACTTCCGCCTGGGAATTCAAATGCTCCACTTTAAATATCAATTTTTTGAGCTCAGCCTCACTTAATTGCTTCTCTGGAACCTTATAGTGTTCGGGGAACTGTATGTATTTGCGCAAATGCTTGGGCACGCAAGATGGCCCCGCATCCAGGCAACAGACCCACACAAGCGCCATAAAGCATGCGACGAATATGGCCTGAATAAACCTTAACCGATTAGCATTTTCTGTGACTTGTTTTAAAGTTGAACCGAAATTATAGAATAAAATCATAACGAAAATTTATAAATTTACTTTTTAGCTAACACCATTGACTGACATTGACAAAGTCATAACTGCTATGAAAAATTATAAAAAACAAAAAACCTTCTCTGATGTACCTTTATTTTTCCTCTTTTATGGCATCAAGAATGCAGGTATAGGTCAGACTATTTAAGAACAAGAATAAGACGAACTATTTTAAGCAACCGAGTGAAGCCAATCAAACTCGTCTGAAAATCAAAGTTATCTGATTTGAGTCGCAGTGTGACAGCGTGCCCTATTCGGAACGGACGTCATAAGACCTACTATTTTCTTTTTGAAAAAAGCAATCGAACAAATGGCAACTAACTATCGTCCTGGACGAGGATGTAGAATACCCAACCAATACCATATGAAATTGGGAGAGGCCTATGTCCAGCAGTGGACTGTTTATGACGATGATGATGAACCAAAATCCGATATGTTACTATTTTTTATATTTCTGAGGAAATTTGATCTCAGCTAGAGGCACTACTTTGGTATTAAATTGAAGCTAGTAAAATTTTCTACAAACTTTTGTCTTATACTTATATCTAGGAGCATTAGTTAAACCAGTGCGTGTCTTGAAAAATAAACGTACCATTAAATTTTAACTTTTTGAAAAAAAAATGCCTATATTTGAGTAGCTGCATTTCCGCAACCAATAGACCCTAGCGTGCGCTGGTGTGCGCTAGGTTCAATTTGTAGCATTTAAAAAAAATAGAGAAAGATAGGTACTTATTTACATTCTTGCACGTTTTTTTTAAAGAATCATGTCTACATAATTTATTACAATGTTTTTATTATTTAGCCAAAACCCGATATTTTAATATTTTTGGTTATTTTCGAGAAAACTATGAGGCCTAGACGTACTACTTTAGTATCAAATTGACATAATTAAAGGAGAGGGACAACTCGTCATACATTGTTTGCCCCAAAAGAAAAAGTCTATGCGTCATGATCAAACTTGAATTTATGGGTTCGTTTTTCAGTCATTTATAAAAAAAAAAAGAAATGTTAGCTGTAGATAGTGCGGTAAGGCTTTTTAAGGCAACGGCCGAATAATTGCCACCAAATTTTGAACTTTAATTTCTTGTTTTAAGGTCCAAACCAATTAATCTTTCATCATTTAAAAAGAGTAAGACATGTAATGTGACGCTTTTTAACATATGTGTGTCTCTGTGCCTTTTAACACCATGACTGTGTTTATAACTTACTCTACTACACTTACTCTCTACTACACTACTCAGATTACTAAAATATAATTGTTTTAGGTGTAATACATGGGCACAGAGTACTTTATAATATATATGGGGCACACTAAAAGTTTTGCACTTCTAGGTAATCGGAACTATTTGAATTTCGAATGTTATATTTTTTTAAACGTTGCAACCTTCTTAGTAATAAAAAAAAAAACAATTGGAGGGAAATGATTTGTCAATTGTTTTTTATCAAAGTTCTACGTACGCAACGAAAATGGAATTAAGTAGTAAAGATTTTAGAGCGATGTTTTTTTATCATTTTAAAAGTTCTCTCTCTCCGCAAGACTATGCCGCTCGTCTTCAAAATGCTTTTGGGAGAGAAGCACCTTGTTTAAGCACCGTGAGGCGATGGTTTGCTGAATTTGAGAGAGGTCGACTTTCTTTACATGACGAATTTCGTGAAGAGCGGCCTTCAACTGCCGTCAACGAAAATAATGTGGCTACTGTTAAGCGGCTAATTGAATAAAACCGGCGGATTACCTATGAGACAATTCGAGCACTATTGGGGATTGGTATGAGCCAAATTCAGAAAATTTTACACGAAGAATTGAAAGTTCGGAAACTTTGCTGTCGTTGGATCCCTCATAAACTGACAGCGGAGCAGAAGCGGGCTCGCGTGGAATGGTGTTCACAGATGCTACTGAAGTATGACCACGGACATTCTAATGCTGTTTATGACATTGTCACAGGAGACGAAACGTGGATTTATTGTTTTAAGCTCGAAAAAAAAACAGCAATCTTGTGAATGGGTGTTTGAAAATGAGAACAGGTCAACAAAAGTGAGGCAGGCGAGAAACGTTGGTAAAAAAATGATCGCGTTTTTTTTCTCAGCTACGGGTTCCATCTGTACAATTCCACTTGAAGATGAAAGAGTGTTAATGCCGCACTCGGCATTGTATTCAACCATTTGTTTACCCAGGGTGTAAAAAAGTTCGCGAAAGACGACCCAAAAGCCGCGTTCTCCTACATCATGACAACGCTTCTTCACACACGGCCAACAACACAAATTCATTTTTAGCTTCCGAAAAAGTACACAGCCAAAAATTGTACAGGTTATTAATGCACCCAGTCGTAAGCCTAGTTTAAGTGTGTATGAACGAAAGTTTGTTGAACAATTATTGATAAAACTTTACTGCTCGTCTCATACTACAGGAATTAGTCGCCTCCTGTTGGCGATGAAGAAGTGTATTCTTTACGGCCGACCCCACAAGGTGTATTTAATTTTAGTTTCAAAATCCGATGTTAAATATCGATATATAGTTAAACCGATATTACCAACCGCTATATACGTCAAAATTAGTTCTGGAGTCAAACACTATTGGCGCTTCAATTGGAAATAAAAATTTTGCTGTCATTTTTACAGGATAGCCAGTCTATATTAATTTTTAAGTATGTATTTGTTTGTTTTGTTAGCTAACATTGACCCGCGATTATGAATAATATCCGGATAAAATGATTAATTTATCACATTGTCTAGTCAATTTTGCTATTATATATACCTAATGACCAGTCATTATGTATAATAGCTATTTAATCACTATGACTGTAACATATATGTATATTTAAATCTATCTTTCATAATTATTTGCTTTACTGATAATGGTATTAAATGCAATATTCTTTCAATATTGAGACAATCACTGAATTTATACATTGTCTATTCGTTGATAAAACTTTTCTCTAAGTTGGCAATGGCAAAATAGGCCTTTGAGGTCTTATTTCATGTTGCTGTGGTACAAATGCGGGTAGCGGTGGAGGAGTTCAAGGATGTAGAATGATAAAACCAATAAAACCAATAAAACCAATTTATTTCTGTAAATAGGCCTAAATTAAGCTCTTTTACACGTCCCAATCTATTTTTTTACCCTACCACTGTTTCGGGACAATATTGTGGGCGAGTGCCGAGAAGAAGCAGCGCAAGAAACACGGTCACTATTGTCAGCCTCTTTTTAAATAGTGTGTTTACATTACAAGATAAAATGAACCTGTGCGAGCACGGCAGTATTTAATTCCATACATTTTTATCATTTAAATAGTCATTTACACTGTAATAACCTTTTTTCATTAAAATCATCTTGACATGCGATTTAAATTCGTACATAGGCAGTTCAGCAACAGTCCATACTGTGGTAATTTGTTAAAAAAGCGAATACATTTTCCCATAAACGAATTACCCACTTTATGCAGTCTGAAATTTGGAACGGCAAGTTTATCTTTATTCCGGGTATTAATATTATGCATGTCACTCTTTTTAGGAAATAGATGCAGGTTTTTGCGAATATACATGATATTTTCATAAATGAATTGAGAAGCCACTGTTAGTATATTAATTTCCTTGAACAGTTCCTTCAACGAGTCTCGGGGTCTGAGGTCGTAAATTGCCCGTACAGCTCTCTTTTGTAGCACAAAAATAGATTCAATATCTGCTGCTGAGCCCCATAATAATATTCCATATGACATTATACTGTGAAAATAGCTAAAGTACACCAATCTTGCCGTTCCAACATCAGTCAATTGTCTTATCTTTCTCACGGCATAAGCAGCTGAACTAAGTCTTCCCGATAGAGTCTCAATATGAGCACCCCATTGCAAACGGGAATCTAAAGTGATTTCTAAAAAGGTAGTGGTACTAGATGTATCTAGCAGTTCATCTTTTACAGTTATATGTGTTGGGACATCTACTTGAACACCAATATCTACATGCCTTTGCATCTCACTGTCTTCCTGCAGATAAATAATAAATTCATGTATTAATAATAAGGTACCTTACAACAATAAGGCACAACTGTCGAAACAATGTTTTACCTGGTTGACCCCGCTTAATGTGTTTCTCAATAAAACATGATTAATAACTAATTCTTTATTTGTTTTAAATCATGTATAAAGGAACCATTTAACATTTTTGCATATGACAGGAAACTCAGCCAAAAGGTCGCAGTAAAGCGGCCAGACTAATAGGGAAAACCCGTATTATCATCAGGCATCAGGCAAGCTATGTTCAAGATTCTCTTCTGCTACACTTGCTACAGTTGTAACTTGAGCTCTTGTAGCTCTTCTCCAGCAAGGTTATAGATCTCTTGTAAATTATATTAAAGCCTTACATAGCAAAATAACTCAAAGAACTACACTAAAACGGCGATAAAAGACGAGAAGATTACAAAGACGCAAACGTATTCAACACAACCAAACAAAACAAATAGTTTTATTGTTTATATTCCTTGTGACATCTTGACATATTTGACTTAAGAGACATCTAAAATATTTTTTTAATAAAATGTTGAATTTTGTTCATTAAACCAAAAAGTCTTGTTGGCAGACCCGTATATAGTACTAGATAGAATAGGCTATTTGCCTTGTACCAAAATTTACATAACTAATTATTTAGTTTAATAGATTGCACCATATGGAACCGAAACATATGAATAGTTATTAAAAATAATACATGATTACTGTAAAAAAATACATTTTCGAATGTTATATTTTTATCGGTATTTTACATTGTCAAAAACGCCAGCAACAATGACAGGCACGTCACCATTGACTAACTTTGTACTAGAACTGACATCCGAAAGCTAGATTATGCGCTACGCTCGCACATTGTATGAGTAGTGTGACCGTCGCCGAAAGTTTTTAACATGCCTGTTCTAGTACTTTATAACTCAATGGGTATGTAAAGACTCGTGACGTCACGAACAAGTACATCGACAACCGACGGCGTTTTCGCTGGCCTTTAAAAACTTATAGAATGAAATACTATTTTTTATTATTTTCAAAGGTTTAAAAATTAAAATAAAATTGTTGACGCTTTATTTAAATATTACCAACAATAATAACTCTATTCCAGAAAATAGTCAAATAGCCTATTACAAAAGTTGTTTTTGACATTTGAGTCATTGACGTAAATAGGAAATTAATTCAGATCCTTACATTTCTTTTTTAAACTTAGTTTTAAACCCTCGTATCTAAGAGTTAATTAATCTTATATTTATGTATTATAATTCAAATGCTTTTTTTGCAAAGTCATTATGTCAGGTCTCTTGAGGTTTTTCTTTATAATATACAAACATGAAACGACTTTACTCTCCTTTTATACAAATTCTTGTCTCATACTTTTCTCTAGGAGCATTAGTTTAGCCAGTACATAACTTGAAAAATAATCCTAACACAAAATTTACATTTTTTGAAAGAAAAAAAAACAGTTTCTAGCTATATCTCCGCAACCAATGGTCCTACATCGCTAAAGTTACGCCTAAAAAATAAAAAAATAATTTATTTAAGCACAGTTAAGTTCACGATAAGTATAATATTAATAGTTTATTATTATTAGTAATAACTATTAATTGAGGTAGTGCAGTATTGTTGGTTTTAGCTCACTGACCTTACTCAGGTTAATGAGTATGTATGTGTTTGTTTGTCTTTTTGTTTAAAATAATTTTACCTACTAAACGTGTGTGTACAATTTAATGTTGAGCAAGCTGTGTTTGTCTGTAAATGTGCTGAACAAACTGACTTGTAACCTTTAAAATGTTATATCTAAGCAAGAATTATTGTATCAACAGTTGATAAACCCAATAAATAAAACAAAATAAATTGTAGCTAATTAAAGGACAAAAATACTGGAAAATCGCTTCCTTTATGTAATTACTAGCTTGGTCTATCAGTGTGCCAAATTTCATCAAAATCCATTCCTTAGTTTTTGCGTGAAAAAGTAACAAAGATCCCTACATCCTCACAAACTTTCGCATTTATAATATTAAATTGTTCCCACAATCACACCAATTACCGAACTACTCAGCGAAGGTAGCTTCGGTTCGGTAGAATTTAGAACTAAGCAAAGCTGGTACTATGGCGACTAGATAACGGACAAACATACTTACATACTTTTATAAACATCCATGACTTAGGTAATATAATGCTCATATAGTGCTCATCACACAAACATTTGCCATTCGTAGGATAAGCAGGATTTAGATGTATATAATGTTTAAATCTTTAAATCGGTGTTAAAATTAATTACATGTATTACAATACAAATTAACACATTAAATTACACAGAAACCTCATCATCATTTCAGCCATAGGACGTCTACTGCTGAACATAGGCCTGCCCATTGACTTTCAGATTGGCCGGTTAGAAGCAGTCTGCATTCAGCGGCTTCCTGCTACCTTTAGGTACCAGTCCCCGATTCAGAACGTTTTGATAACGAGTTGTCAATCAGTGAACCACGTGACACTATTAATGTAGTGGTACCTTCGTTGTTTCTGATTTCTATAACACAAGTGCTAAAGCTACTTATCATAGGATCAGAGCAATGTATGTGATGTTGTCCAATATTTATTATTATTTATTTATTATTATTTTGGACGAGATGACGTTGTGTAGTGTCGCGAAAGCTGTTCAGCCGAGTTGGATTCAACGATAACCTCCTTCTTAAAATTGGGACCTACCCAACATACATTTTAATTTACATAACAATACAAATAAGACATTGCAATTAATTTCTCAGTGCCGCAACGTGCTTGTCACAACAGTGCCGTATAAAGGCGCAATCTATCCGATATGCAATCATAGCCAAGACTGCGTTGGGGTTGGCCCGCACTCTTTCTAAAGGGACAGTGTTAAGAGTCATAGGTGGTATTTTTTCAGGACGTGTACCGTAGACCATGGTCGCCGGCGTATCTCTCGCAGACCTGTATGGCCTGTCTGAGGTCCGCGACCGACGCACTCAGCAGCACCATGTCGTCTCAACATAACAACCAATATGACAGCTGCTAAGATCGGTAATAAATGCGTCCATAAATAAGTTAAAGAGCTTGGGTGAGGTTAAACTACCCTGCCTCCAGTGTTGCCAGATTCAAAGGTTAGAATTATCGTAGTTTTGCTGAAAAAATATCGTGTTTTTATCGCAACCCCAGTTCACAAAATTATTGTTTTTGTAACTCTACCAAATCTAGAAAATAACACATAAATATATATACGGCTTAAATATACGGCTGAAATCTTGTTACTACCCACTTCTTTACTTTTTTTATAACAAGTTTTTGTTAACTGAACTGCAGTACTCACTACACAAGTATTCAAGTAAACCGGTTTTTCTCGTGACATGATGACTGACACCAAACTGACAGTGATAATCAAAACTGTCAAATTTTACGCTGACAAGAGTCGATCTCTTTCTTAAAGCAAAGAAATTAAATTCACTATCGTGCTGTCAGAGTCAGACTGTCCAAATAAACGTAAAATGTGTTCAAATACACGGATTAAAATGATTTCCTAAAGTTATCTCCAACTGAGCAAAATATCGTGGATTATCGTAGATTTATCGTGCGATAATTAATTATTTTTTCTGTGGAATTACACTCAAAAATATCGTGGATCCAGGATAATTATTGCACGTCTGGCAACACTGCCTGCCTCATTCCACACTGAATCCGATATGAGTGCGACATTGCATCCGCCCATCTGACATTGTTGACTTGATGCGTATTCCAATACTTGAAGATACTGGTGAGTTCTCGTGGAAACCTAATGTTCTCCAATTTATTTCACAGTACCATACGCTACCAGATCTAAGGCCTTGGACAAGTCTAGGAAACATGCATAAACTGGGAGTTTACAATCTATGTAATAACTAGGTTGCATCCTCAAGACACAGTATTGCACTTTCTGTAGACAATTTTGGTCTAAAACCAAACTGATTGTCATGCAAGTTGGTGCATTTGTTTAACTGTGTGAAGCAAACTGCCAAACACTTTATTGACTACAGTAGCTAGTGAAACCGTAGTTATTTTCATTTGCAGGGTCTCATTTAATACATAAATAAAATGAAAATATGAATAAATCATTTCAGCCAAAGGATGTCCACTACTGAACATAGGCCTCCTACATTGACTTCCAGATTACAATATTGTATAAAAATCTGTAAAAACCATAAATATTTATTTTCGCAAAAAGGCCATTAATGACAAATAAATACACATTTTTACATGAAAAAAGAAACCACAAACACTTATTTAGCATACAAAAGGCTTTTAATTCCATGTTCATTGGTTCGGAAGTGTAGTCGCTTTAGTTGTGGCGTTCTTTAGGGGATCGAGACAGAGTATCTGGTCACGCAAGTCGCCGCAGCCGCCGCCGCCGCGCGGCCCGGGCCGCCAGGAGCGGGACACGCGACCGCGCTCGCCCACCGTCACGCTGGCACGCATCAGTGGAGGGAACAGGGGGGCACGCTGTGTCGTGAACCAGGCCCAGTGCGCTCCACGTTGTCCACTCGAGAACCTCCTCGTAGATAGCACGCGTGGTACCGAGCTTGCCGCCATCTCTGCGAACCCACTCGAGAAGTTCTCGAATACGGACGCAAGTGAGTGGTTCCACCTGCAGTCGTCATATAGGCAGTAGAATGATGATCTCGCGGATATCTTCTTCCACGTAGTTAGATTGAATGCCAAACCATTGTCGTACAGGGGGGTCCACGAGCCTATATCGAGTAAATCGTAGTCGAGATGCTCGGGATGTGGTCCGCCAAATGACATCACGTTCACGGTAGGCAAGTATGACAGCACGCTTTTCGTGCGTTCCAGGATGTGAAGTAGGTCTGGTAAAACGTAGTTGTCCTCTTCAAGAAAAATGATGATGCTTTTGTCAGAACTCCCCTCTCCATCGAATACGTAGTTGGCCGTCCACCACCAGTGCTGTTTGTGCTGAATGCGGCGCGCGTCGCGCTCGAGGCAGGGCTCGGTCGGCGCGGGGCTAGTAGGCAGCGTAGCATTGCAATCGTCAGGGTCGACCCCGGGGAACTCATTTGGATACAATTGCAAGGAGTTAGGATAAAAAATTTGCAGCACTCTACAAAATTTTATGCTTGTCACCAGATTATTTATTTCTTCATCGAAATAGCTATGAGAGAATATCAGTAGTACCCGCCAAATGTAGCGCACCTGTCCAAGAGACATAATAAGATATTGTAAGCGCGCCACGTCCTTATGTACAAGTATTACGATGACGGTGGTCTCCGATTGAACCGGGCGACACTTATCCCCGTTGATCACTTCCGCCTGGGAATTTAAATTTTCCACTTTGAATAATAATTTCCTGAGCTCAGTCTCATTAAATTGCTTCTCTGGAACCTCATAGTGTTCGGGGAACTGTATGTATTCGCGCAAATGCTTAGGCACGCAAGATGGCCCCGCATCTAGACTACAGACCCACAAAACCGCCATGAGAGACGCGCCGAACAAGGCATGATTAACCTTCATCTGAATAGCATTTTCTGTAACTTTCTTTAATTTTGAACCGAACTTATTTAATGGAATCATAACGAAAATTTATGAATTGACTTTGTAGCTAAAATCATTGACGGACATTGACAAAGTCAAAATTTTGCTATATAAAAAAAAGTGATGTGATGACAGTAATTTTTTCCGCTTTTATGGCTTGCAGAACGTAGACAGAGATTGCCAGTATCCTTAATAGGTAGAGTTTCGAGACAAAGTGTGAGTATATTTGCATTGAATCTAATTTCTTCTTATTATTTCTAGTCTACATGTCGGCTTGTGATGGGAAGAAGTGGCGCAACAAACTCTGTAATAAGGGCACTACATCTTCTTCCTGTTATGCTCGTAGTTTGGATGTCCATTAATCTTAACGGCCACATACATTTCTCCATTTTTCCCTTAAAATGTATTGAAATCTTTCAGGAATCTATTTAAAAATATAATAGTAATACTGTGTGTTTGGTGACAGTAAATGAAACAAGGATTCTGAAACTTCTATTAAATATCTATTATAGCAAATTCTATTAAATTTTATATTTCGTTTATCTAACCTACCACAGTTTTTATTGTACAGTATTTCATATTGTAGAAATCTTAATTATTTAGGAAGGATAGGCAGTTATCGATAGCCTACTTATTATGGATTATACAGCATTGAATAATTAGAAAGAAAGAAAGAAAGAAAAGATATTTATTAAACATTGGACATCACACACAAATAGTACAAATGACACAAAAAGAAAAACAAGTAATAAAAACAAAAAAAATATAATAATAATAATTGAAAAACGAGTAAACCAAGCGGTGCCACTATGTGCCTGTGATGTCCGGGATAATGGGACCTCACTCAGCTTGAGCCACGGCCTGAGTAGGCCGCGACGCTGGTTTAGAGTAGGCCCCGCCGAGTGAGGTACACGTAATTAGTGTGTGGCATGTAGAAACGGCCGTAAAGAATACACTTCCCCAGCGCCAACAGGAGGCGTATCGTAAGAGGCGACTAATACCTGTATCACGAGACGGGCAGCAGTGTCTGCGTGCGTAATCTTTTAAAAAACTGCGCTCGCCAACCCGCCTGCAAAGTGTGGCGAGTATTGGCAATTCCCCACAATGAAAGTCACACGGTGCAATTTTTTCATGAATAAGTAAAATTATCCACGCGGAACAATTGAATATGAAAAAAATATTTGTTCTTTGCATAGTTCAATTAAGTTACTGATTCTGAGCCACTCCTAAAGATTTGGCACCCTTTTGCAATGTAACCCTGTAAATTCTTTGATTGTAAGAGGCCTAGTAGTACAAAATTCCTTGGTAATGCCTGACAGCCGTGAATTGTGTCACAGGCCGTGATCTGGGTCTAGCATAGTAGGTACTTATAAATTCCTTGAAGTCTAGTCAATTAATATTATATATATATTTTGCGAATATATCTAAGATCGATACTAATTATTCATTATCATCATCATCATTTCAGCCACATGACGTCCACTGCTGAACATAAGCCATTGACTTCCAGATTAGCCGGTTGGAAGCGGCCTGCCATCCATCCAGCGTCTTCCTTCTTGACACTTAGAAAAAGAATTTATTCTTTATTAAAAAGCATTTTGCTTTGCATTAAGCAGCTTTGCATTAAGTGCTAGTTAAAAAAACGTAACAGATAATCAATATGTTAACATAAGCATATAAATACTATGATGAAGTCATACATTTGATATTATCTAAATAACTTAATTCTTAGAATCAGATTTGTATGAAAATATATTTGATTAAATGATGATATGAAATTTGGCATACCTTGTTTGGTTTGATAGAGTAATAACGTAACACCCTGTATAAACAATATTATACTAAGAGTATTATCACATTTGTCTTTTCAGATCAAAGGCATTACACGTGTTCCGGAACAATCCACTGAGGGTGACAATCTGTCGCGGGTCGTGGGAGGACGGGGGCGGCGGGGCCGGCAGGGGCTTCAAAGAGGCCAGGTCTCAGCTCACTGCGAACACACACCACCTATTAGGTAGAGTATCTCCTTTGACGTGATTGGTAAGCTATAAGCAAAACAATAGTTGAACATACATACCAAAGTTCATTCATTCAAGATGTAACATCTTTAGAAAACATTTATAATACTTTGATTTATTTCCACACAATAAGAATAAAATATTAAAGCAAATGGCCTGTTATAAATGTTACAACTTATCTATAACAATAATAAATATCTCACTGGTCCCAATTAATGTACTAATATGTCTTGAGTCTTGAATACCTTCAATGCAATACCCTTGTGTTGCTGTTATATTGAGGTTTCAGAATAATTTGACTTACTATACAGCCATGTATCGTTGTGCACAGATTCGCCTTTAATGCTAAGAGACGCCCATTTCAAATATTTTGTCTGCCACTTGTAGACCGTGGCAACTGCTGTAATGTCTCATCATTACGTCAGCCTATTGCAGTCCACTGCTGGACGTAAGCCTCTCCGAAAGAGCGCTACAGAGCACGATCTCCCGCTTTTTTCATCCAGCCACTGCCAGTCATCTGACTGTGGCAGTGGCATTTATATAGGAAGATTATTTAGGTTGTCGGTCCATCGAGCTGGGGGGCGTTCTAAACTACTACTACTACGTTTATATATTATGAAAGAGCAACTCACTGATGCTGCGATTAAAACCCTGAACTCGTTCTTAGAGACCAGGCGCTATGCTAACCACCACCACACAACACCACCTACAAATGATTTAAGTCTAAGTTTGTCCAGGGGCTTCGCTCCCGTGTTCAAGTCATGTTATGGGTGAGGAGTTGTTTTTTAAAAAAATCAAATAACACCCTTTTCATCTTGTTACATTTTAGGCCCAATATCGTTAGTGGTACAGTAGATACTCTTTGTTTTCGATGCCGATTGGAGATAAAACATAAACCATCGATAATTTTGTACCTATTTGTTAAAATACGCAATTCCAGAAAAAGCAATGTGTCGTCAAGTTTGTTGTAGCGAAACAATCCTATGATAGGTTTTTGTAAATACTGAACGAGCAAAATAATATAATGCACCGTTGTATGCTGGCCCGTTTATTGAATTGGGCGCGCCGCCATTTGGCAATCCCGCGCCGCGGCGGCTGTAGGGTTTATCCAAACTGCGATTTTATAACAAGATACTGTTAGTTAGAATGTATTTATAATACAAAAAAAATGTGTTTCTGGGTTGTTAATGTCATAGTGAAAATTTGCGTCCAGTGAATGTATTTTTAAAGCATAACAATTCCAATTTCCATACAAAGGGGAAAAATCGTACCACAAACACAGTTGCAGTTTGTTGAAACCATTTAAAAAAAATTAATAGCATTAGGTTCAAGAGAGATATTTTACCAGGTCTGGATAATACTCGTATACTAATATTTTTTATCCACTACATAAATTTAAATTACGTTGTGAATAATATATCTGAGTTATTGGTTTCTGACAGGTACATTTATGCAACATTGTACTATCTATCTGTTTTTAGCGTGGGTACTTTATGAAGTGCTTACGTTGTAAGCATAGTATAAGATTAGTTATAAAAATTTTAGTTCAACAATAATATTTTTTATATGTCGTAGCATATATTTTTAATTTACTATTGCCTAAACATATAATTATCAGCTCAGAACCTTGGAAGACACTGTATATTGTAACTATTTTACGAGTAAAGGCTTATAAACCTTATGATGACCAAAACTCTTACAGACCAATGTCCTTAATTAAATAAAATGGATTTATACATTTTCTACCAATAGAACTGTTTTTGTTAAATTTAACGATATTTTGCTTGAATCAAGAAAAACACATTAAGGATTGATGTAGGGGGTCTGCCTCTCTCCAACTTTGTATAATTTGTATGTGTCTTAATTAATGAGTAGCATTCCGAGCAATGTCAAAATTTTATAATTTGATAATGATACATCAAAATGCACCAAATTATTTAATTAACTTAGTCATAGAGCAATTGTTTGACTGTTATAAAAACAAACTGAAGCTTGGCTTTAACACATAAAAAAGCGATGATATGGTCCAGATTAAAATATTTAAATTGAATACCTTACAAATACAAATAGTTTATTTGCCATTAAATACGGTTAAGACAATACAAAGTCGATGTTAAAAAATAATATTACATGAAGCACCTATTTAGTAGTATACGATAGCATGCAAATATGAAGGAAAATTAATTAATTACAATAATATGTCATTAAGCATCCAAATAATTCAATTATAATTATATTTAAAGATTATACAAAATAGCCAGAAATTATATGTCGTTTACGTTTTATCCTTTGTTAATGGCAAATTGAAGTTTGATCAACACACAATGCCCTAAAAGCTTAAAATGTTTTAAGATGTTTAACAGGGGACTTTTCCTTGCTACATTATACAAAAGCTTAGTTAGAAGCCACTTTGATAACAGTTGTTTACCTTATATTAACTTAAATCAAACTCAAATACAAAAACTTGATGTTATTCAGAATATTGGTCTACGCATTATTTCAGATGCTATGAAATCAACTCCGATAAATGATATGGAGGCAGAAACTTGTATACCCTTTGTTGGTAAGACTTTAGATAGCACAGAATTTCTGTACTAAGGAATTGTCAGCAAATAATAAATTGCTCACGAGTAACTTGATTCTGCCCCCACAAGCTGTGGGATTTGAATGAAGATGTTTCTGAAAGTCACCTGAACTGTGTACATTGATGAATAGCACTCATTAAAACTTTGTAAATATGTATACAGGGTGACTGGATTCCTGGAACTGAACTCGCCACAACAAATTCGCATATAGAGGAGGTCATAATGCTAATTATTGGACCTTACTTTCCCTAAAGTATTGAGTTTTTAGACTGCAATGCTAGCATGTTTACTGCTGAAGCTTATAATACAGTATTACTACTTTTATTTAATAAGGTAGTAATTAATACATAATTTCTGACTAACAAAGTGTATTGTTAGCTTGGAAGAAAATTGGTGTATAACCCATGATAAATATAAATAAATACGTAAATATCGGACAACATCACATATATTGCTCTGATCTTAAAGTAAGTAGCTAAAGCACTTGAGTTATAGAAACCAGTAACAACGACGGTACCACAACACCCAGACCGGAGTTAATATAGAAAAGTTCGATCGAACCCGAGACCTCAAAGATGACGACGCGAATTCCAGCGTGCTTGCCTCTCGGCTATGAAGGGGAGGTCGTTTTACTTGAGCGTTATTATTTCTTATTTTGCATAGTTGTAACTTGTATACATCCAACCCTTTTAATTTACGATTTTCAAATTTTTTACTTTAGGTAATCCTGCCTAATCTTACAATATGGTCACCCTATTTAGAAAGAGATAGAATACTTTATTTGTTTATCTATGTAATCACGTTTCACGCACACTACTTTTCGGGTATTACATCCATGGTTTACATTTATTATTAAAAAGTATAAAAACGTTTTTGCACAAGTCTTTATAAATATTTCATTTTTCTACCATATTTTTATACAAAACTATACGCTATTAAATGGCATAAATACTAGTATGTAGGTATTAGTCGCCTAAGTGTTAATCGCCCGTATCTTTTGTAGAGGTAGGGTTTAATCCAAAATAATCCGGTTACGTATTTTTTAATTCCTATCCGCATACAAAATTGTGAGAATCGTATACGAATTCATAGTATTTTATTTATTTATTTCTTAGATGTTGTATGCTAATTGTAAATTAATAATGTTAAAAAAGTCATCGAGCACCGCGTCGGCGGCAGCCCTGCCTCGGCGCTGCAGCTCGCGATTGTTTTTTTATTATCTTTGAATGCACTCCGCGCCCGATGTTTATATTTGGTAGGATGACTCGATGCTTCGTGCATTGTTAGCTTGTCGTTTCTTATTTTCGTTATGTTAGTAATCACATCATACTACCCAAACTTTTTTTTAAAACCGTTATTTTATTTCGCTGTTTATACTAGTAAATGGTGTCGGTAATAACAGAAAATAAACAAAATATGTAATTCTCAACGCACGATGGCTTTAGTTTGGTACCGAAACAAACATGAGAGCTCTCGCCGGAGTCATAACAAAGTTTGAAAGCGACCGAGACAAAGCGCGAGGCTGAAGAAGCGCGGAGCAACACCTCGCACTCGTAATTGGCAGCTTAATTAATTTGTTTGAGAATTAATTAGCGTGTCCCAACTCCGCGGGCGGCGCAGCTTCTGCATTCCAAATGCTGTTGAAGGTCCCCCATGAATTGATATCTCCAAAGTTTTGCCATTCCCCTTGAGTAAAGTGTCATCAAAATGCTACGCAGCACTCAAAGAGATCACAATGAGTAAAAGGGATCCCTTTTTTGATTTTAAAATTTTCGAAATAGATTTTTTGGTAATACCAGAATTTATGAGATTACAGATCAACGTTATTATTCAATTCAATTTATTCGTCGTTATTTTAGCATTGTTAATCAAAACATTTACATACCTTTTTAAATTTGTGATATACAGGTAACATTGATGTTTTATACGAAAGACTCCCAATACTATTGTTGTAAAACATAAACCTGTAAAAAAAATATTTAATTTTATTTAATTTAATTTATTATTAAAAAGTTAAGTAAGTAACAACTGTTCAAACATAAAAATAAAACATTCTCCTTTGTAGTGACGCCTATTCAGACTGTGAGCTCTTGCTCTTACACAGTGGTTTAGAATTACTAATCGACTTACAAGCGATAGCTATATAATTTCATATTGATACTGGGTTGTAGTTCATATGTTCATTCGTAGTATCTGATAAAAGTGCTGTTCATTCTGAATAAAGTCAACAATACCGTTGTTTTCGGAATAATTTACGAAGTCGTTAGTAACCGCGTTGCGTTGCTAACAACTGTGTAAACGCGGGGTAAGCCCAGTTAATTTTGAGGACTGACATGTGCGCTCTTAAAATCAAAGTGAATCTAAATTAAAACTAAACGAACCGTGGAAATAAATCATCATCATCATCATCATTATTTCAGCCATAGGAAGTCCACTGCTGAACACAGGCCTCCCAAAAGACCTATCATCGGGGGGGATTGCCAATACTCGCCGCGCTTGGCAGGCGGGAATGTCATGCAGGAATTAGTCGACTCTTACGAAACGCCTCCTGTTGGCGGTGGGGAAATGTATTCTTTACGGTCGTACCCACACGGCAATGGAAATAATTATGTATAATTATTTTTTTACGTTCATATGTACTATTTTATGCGGTTTGTTATCTTAATAAAATAAATTTTGTTCTTATTTTTTGTAAAAAGAATCAATCCCGAGACTGCCTAGCAAGAATCTCAAAATTATTATATTATGGATTTATAAATAACATTCCATTGTTCGAAACTATAAAAAGTTAACTAAAGTAATAGGCACAAAACAGTGCTATACTGCATCAAGAGTTTGTATTGGGATGTACAACAACAAACACATAGCTAATGTGTTGCTCGATAACTAGCTATTACACGAGCGAGGTGCTCCGGTGGAAGATGTATGTAGTTATTTCCTTTGCCGACTGCTGCAGCGGAGGAAATAACCACATATTTTGTCAACGAAATGGCGCGGGGCCTTGGGGTGGGCGCGCGGCTGGCTTCGAGTAACTGCGTGTCACAGTACAGAGATGGATTCTAGTGCGAATTTGAATGTTATCAAAGCTTTTACCCGTTTTCGCAAGTTTTAACAATAATAATAAATATTGGACAACATCACATACATTGCTCTGATCCTATGATGAGTAGCGTAAGCATTTTGTGTTAAAGAAATCAGAAAAAACGACGGTACCACATCACCTATACCCGAGACAATTTAAAAAAAAAAAACTACATTGACCGATCGGCAATCGAACCCGGGACCTCTGAGATAGCGACACCAAGTCCGGTATGCTCGCCTCTCGGCTACGGAGGTCGTCAATCCTAAGAAAGGAGGTTTAATGTTATGAATGTTTGCTATAATGAGGTGAAATAGTATTAAAAAGCATTTTACGTACCCCTAACGTTCAGTTTCATAAAGTAAAGCTAGTCTTACAGCTCGATTGTACACGTTGCTTTTAGTTGTAATGGGCGTCCTTGCGTCACAGAGGACTCGGAAGTAACCTTCTTTGGGGGTGTGAGGAACAGGGTGTAAAGTTCCTCATCCCCCATTGAATAGGGAGGATCCTCCGACAAGATGGATATTGTGTCTGGTGGGCTACTGCCCGACGGTTGTTGTCGGGTTCTTCTATATATGTTTCAATCGCTCGGATAACTTTAATATCGCGATGTAGGATACGTCAGTTTAGTTCGTATGTGGCGAGATAGATGTCGCTACATCACTCCCCTCCGAGACCGGAGGTCGATAGACGGGTGTTGTGTCTGGTGGGCTACTGCCCGACGGTTGTTGTCGGGTTCTTGTATATATGCTTCAATCGCTCCGATAACTTTAATATCGCGATGTAGGATACGTCAGTTTAGTTTGTATGTGGCGAGATAGATGTCGCTACACTTCGTTTATGTCAACCAGTCTTTGTTCTGTTCTCTGTCTTTTTCGATGTTTTCCTAAGTTACGACTATAGATTCAAGTATTTAAAATCCTTACCCTTATTTAATAGAGTTTCTTCTAGCGTGGTGGCTAATTATCGTTATTGCTGTCTCCTGAGATGTTGATCAGTCCAGTCTTCTGTCTCACTCATCAACTGACACAATAAAACCCATTGTACCTCTCGTAGCATCTCACTTAGCACATATATTAAATGAATGTATTGATCAAGGTCAATTTCCTACTTTAATGAAATATAGTAAGATTATACCTTTATTCAAATCAAGAGAAAAAAGTGACTCGAGCAATTTCAGGGCAATTTCCATTCTACCTGTTTTAGTAAAATTTTTGAAAAAGTTGTATTTAATCAATTGCTCTCCCATTTTAAACTTAACAATTTACTACACGAGAAACAGTTTGGTTTTTATAAAGGTAGAAATACAACAGGCTGGGGTGAAATAGAAATAGAAATAGAAATCGTTTATTTGCTGAAAAACACGGTAAAAAGGTTATTACAATTATGTTTATGTTCTCATGTTTTGCCACTTAAAAGTAGCATGCAAACATTGAGTAAGCTACAGAATAAATATCAATTATAATTATGAATTAGGTACTATTAATGTCAGTAATGTGAACTATGTCAAAAATGACAGTAAATCATGTCATTATAATAAATAAATATAAATAAATAAATATAAATATTGGAAAACATAACATACATTGCTCTGATCCTGATGTAAGTAGCCAAAGCACTGGTGTTACAGAAATCAGAAACAGCGACGGTACCACAACACCCAGACCCGAGGCAATATAGAAAAGTTATTTTTCTACATTGACCCGACCGGGAATCGAACCCGGAACCTCAGAGATAGCGACACCAAGTCCGATATGCTCGCATCTCGGCTACGGAGGTCGTCTCTATTATAATTTAAGGGAGAAAAAATCTTTCAGCTCATAAAAGCTTTGCTCATTAAGCCATCTATAGAGCCTAGGCACTTGTCAAACACATTTTGGATGCGTATGCGACATGATGCGATAGGTGTGTTCTGTGATTTATCGAAGGCGTTTGATTGTGTCGATCACCAAACACTTATTATTAAGCTAAAACATTACGGTGTATCTAATAACGCATCCAAATTGTTAAATTCTTACCTCTCAGGCAGAATACAAACAGTAAACATTAATGGTATTATGTCTTACTGTCTTCTCTTGTGGGGTTCTGCTGCGGACATCGATACTATCTTTATTTTACAGAAAAGATCCATTCGTGCTATTTACAAACGTAGTCCGCGCGAATCCCTAAAAGATTTCTTTAAAGAAATCGACGTAGAAATCGCAATTTAGTTTTTTTTTTAAAGTGTTATTCATTCATATAACACAAGAAACAAACTTGTAGTACAAAACTTTAGATTGGCCAAAACAATTCATTCTTGGGAAATCGTATTTTTTTTTTAAAATATTATACCTTACAATGTTATCGAACTTCCTATTCATAAATTTAAGTCACATGTCAAAACTAATGTCTAAGGGGTTTTATAAAATTCAAGACTATCTTGATGACAAGAATGTATGGTCAGTCCAGCCTGCAATAAACTGATGTACCTACCTGTTTATTTTTATTTATATTTTTTTGTAGCAGCTAGTGGTGGCTGAGTTTGTTCCGGCGTTTCTTCTCAGCACTTGCCAGATTGTCTGTGTCTTGTCTCGAAGCGCTAGTAAAGCCCAAAAAGTAAGGAGACATGTTCTGGCTAATATGGGCCTTTAATATTATTGACGTTCATAAGTGGCAGTTTTCTGTCCTAAATTGAATAAATGATTTTTGACTTTGGCCGGCCGGATTCGAACAAGCTGGTGTAAGTTTTAACTTGAGAGTATGCCACTGCTTAATCTAGAGTAAGCTGATTTTTCATTCTACCAACCACTAATCTATGAAAAATATTAAAACGGGCGGTTTTGACAGTGTATAAATTAAACTGAGAATAAGTAAATGTCAAAGTTGTCACTTGTCACTTGTCCACTCCTGTCACCTCGAAACTGACATGTTGTCAACATCTAGCATTGACACTATTATCCTACAAAATTAAAATGATGTGGCATTTCAAGTCAACCTAGAAGAAATGGATTATACATGGATTTTGGTAGGTTTATCAATTCGTTGATCGTTCACTCTTGAACTACAGAATAACAATATCGAGTATAGTGTATTTCTCGAAAAACGTAATTGAAGTTATCCAAGGGTAAATTCAAGGTGTAAAATTATACCCGTAATAGTTATTCTGGTATAGCTTTGTGTTTGACCAAATCGGCCCTCAGTCGTAGACCTCTGTATTCTAAGGCTGCTTTCCACAATCTAAGTTCATTTTGGATTTGCGGTAAGGATTGCTTGATAAAATACATTATCCGCTTATAATTAGTGATCGTAATTTTACTGGGAGCGGATCGACACTGGATTGCGACTTTTGTCAAATTACAGGAATTGGACCTCAGAATAGCCGCTCTTATAAAAAAACCTTCTTTCTTCTTCCGATAAAAAATACCCACTCGCATCTCGAGATAGCCTCTTTAACACATGAAACCACCAATGCTTCGGACTAAACTTAGATTTTGCTCTCCAGTCCCCAGATTATTTAGACTGTGATTTACAGCATTCGTTAATGCAGTACCTCGGTGAACTCTTAATTTACTTTCTTGATTTACTGCCGCAACAATCCCAGATTTCGCTACAAAAAAAAATTCTGTAATGTTAAGATAGTTGTTATTGTTCTGTCACAGATAAGATGTGATGTCATTATGAGTTTCGCTATAAATAGTTATGTACCTACCTTAGAACATGCTGGTATTTTTTTTTTCAAAGTTATTGTGCTAATTTAACTGTAGGGGAACCTACTTAATAAAACAATAACACAGTATACACGTGCTCAAAACTGATAAGCAAAGAATCACCCTTAAATTAACGCGGCTACAATCATCCAAGTATAATATTATAGTACACTGATTATGAAACAAAAGCTTAAGTAATATGCAGGTAATTAAATATGTGTAATTGGTTTTCGTCCACGGTAGGAAAGAGGCCGAGTCAGCGCGCAGTGACCCAAAAGGTAATGACGATACGCTTCACCGAATTTAAATTAATGAGACGCGTATGCAATTTTACTTTGTGAATTGATATTATTTTAACATATTACAGACCATTTTAATCCCTGCACGAATAATAAATGTCTGTAGGTAAGTGCATTGAGTACACAATGATAAATTAAATGTGGATGTTACGGATGGAGATGAGGATGGGGACGGGGATGCGGATGCGCAAGAACAAGATATTTATAAGTAATTTTGTTTCTAGATCATGTTTTGTTTCTTAAGCTATATAAGGAGTAGAATAACGAGTTTAATTATTCTACTATTTTTTGGATATTAAGTAGCCAAGCTTTATGGTAAATTGAATACAAAAATACCGTATCAGTATAATGTAAATGTTTCAAGCCTCCTACCCGGTGGACTGACGATTAAGTCACAGTTGCGGATAGCCACTGGACGCAAACGGCTCAGAGCAACTTGGCTCGCTGTAGCGTTTTATGGAGGAAGACCATATCTAGTTGTGGACTCCAAACGCTGATGATGATGCAAATGTACAGCAAACTGCAGGAAAGGTAGGAGTAAAGATTGTCTTTGCTCATAGTATTGTGTTGTTTGTTTTTGTCGATCCCGGCATATAGCGTATACCTACCTTTTTTGTAATAGTTTATGTGTGCAGAGAGATGTACAATTTAGGCGGTCTTATAACTAAAAGGGTGTGGGTGAACCAAATAAATAAAGTGAATGTCGCCGTGACGTCACGCGCGTTCCGGTGCGCAACTTTTTTAATATTCGCGGTGTGCAATAAATCAGCGGGATCGAGCGCGGCCGCACCCACCTGCTTTCCTGCACATTTACTTTTTAAATTGCACGAGTACACGCTGGCCCACCATTCGTCGGTTATTATTTCGCGGAGTTTGCGTAAATTTACCATTTTTTGGGGAATGAAGGTGAAAAAGTGTGAATTATGTCCCCTTTTTCATCCGAAGTAGCTTAAGCTTCTAAACGGTAGGTCCTTCGTGTGCTCTGGTCAGCGAAAATGGTTATCTATAACCCTTCTCGTCAAAAACATGGCTCTGATATAGTTCTAGCACGACATTGTCGCGGCGTAAAACCAAATCTCAATTTCACCATATCTTTTCTAGCTACCTTGAAAATAAATGTATCCGTAATAAATATACAATAATACCTATCTTTGAGAAAGTTTCCATAGCTAAGTTGTCGATCGTGATGGAGATTTACGAGCGAAAAGTTCGAGGCGCGTGTCGCCACGCAACAGACACGAGACAGCGCGAAAGGATAGCGGTGTTCGCAGCCGCGGAATACAAATAAATAAACTGAACAACGGCACCGAGGAACTTCTTTCTGCAGCGCGTGATCCTGCAGCGGCGGCAGAGGTGAAGTTTCTGATTAGCACGACCGATGACACAACACGTTATAATTATGTTACTTAAATTTCATGATGCACTGGCCTCTTTCGACAGACAATACTTGCTGATTAAGAATTATATTATTCGTCGCAGTTCAGTTTAATTTAAAACATATATAATTAAAATGTTATTAATTTAAACATTGTAAAATTGTAAGAGTCCATTAGGCCGGCACAAAGGACATAAATTAAAATTTTCTAGCTCATTACGTGGCCGTCGAAGGCAGGCACGGTACAACATAGGGAAAAAAGTCAGCGCACTTCATTATCTTCTCGTTAAACTTGTATACATTATTAAGATTTTGTAGTTTAGCAGCTCTTTTAAAAAAAACCGTAAGTAAGTCTCACCAGTTGTTACTTGTTTATTTTGCAATTGCAAATAACATGTGTAAACCAGGCATAATTACATAAGTAATCTTATCCATTACTTACCGTCTACATACGTATATACGGTCCAGTAATCCGTCTTCTAATAGTCCTAAAATGTAGCAAGCTAAAGTTGCAGTCGGTTGGCAAAATCTGTCGCAGAACCTGACTGAATAAATTCAGAAAGGTGGAGTAAACGGGTTCTCGAGTGGAGACCGCACCTTGGTAAGCGTAGTGTGGGACGCCCCCCAGTCGATGGACCGACGACCCTAGGAAGATGGCTGGCAGTGGCTGGATAAAAAAAGCGGCAGATCATGCTCTATGGCGCGCTTCTAAAATCAGACAACATCGACACACGTTACATAACAGTGACTACTAATAATGATTATTTTTTAACACTTTGTAATACAATAAAATTAAGTAACTATGACATTCTATACATAAACTACCCTACTGCATTAAGAATAGAGCACGTCACAGATTTTAATATACTTGTATTTATTTTAGTAACTGAAACTGAAATGCGGTAATTCAATTATCAAATACCTAGCCATAAATACTGGAACAAAGAAAAACAAATTCTATTGCAAATAACATTTATTACTTTTACAGTGTGTTAGTTTAATACATGAATATAAAACAATTAAAAATATAAAAAGTTTATTCGAAGTGGTCTCCATTGGCTGCAATACAGTCCTTTAAACGTTGAGGCCAGTTATCAATAGAAGCACGCACTCTTTCCATGGGAAAATTCTTCACTGCCAATCGTACGGATTGTTTTAGGGACTCCAAAATTATCATGGCGTTTAGAGCAAGCCGTACTCTCTAAAACTGACCATAAATCATAATCCAGCGGATTAAGATCGAGACTAGACGACGGCCAGTCTTCAGCTCTGATGAAGTCCGAAACGTTCGTTTCCAACCAAGACTGCGTAGACCGAGCTCTATGACAAGGCGCCGAGTCTTACTGGAAGGACCATTCTTGTTTATTCAACATTGTTGTTAAGGGGCTTCACTGCCTTCTCAAGAATGGTATCTTGATACACTTGTGCTGATGTTTTGATACATTTTTCACAAAAGTATGACTCAGTCACTCCTTCATAGCTAATACCCCACCAAACCATCACTGAAGTCGGATAGTGCCCACGTTGCACTCTATCGACTAATTGGGAAGCTTCCTTAGAGCTATAAGCATAAATACGGTCATTTTGTTAAAATGTTGCTCAGTTGTCAAAAATCTAATCCGTAAACAAAAATTTTCTGTGACGTCCCTTTGCTTCAGTAGTTGTTTCGATTTTACCACCCTATTCTTATTTAAATTATCAGTTAAGAAATGATCAGTACGTCTCTTATAGGCTGCAAGTCATCTTTTAAAAAACGCGACATGGTTCTAGGTGCTATCTTCATCTCCCGAGGTAAAATCTTTTGCTTCTAGACAGGATTTCTTCGAATTCTTTCCCTTACTGCTTTGACCACCTTTTTCGTACGAACACTACGTGGACTGCCCAGATCTTTTTCTGTTACAAACAGAGAAGGTCTCATTGTACCTATTAATAGCCCGTTACACAAACATTTTACTAATACCAAGCGTATGGAGAGTTTTAAAAATTGCATTTGGCTCCATACCTACTTTGTGTAATGCAATCACAGCGATCCGGTTCTCTTTATCACCCCACTCCATTTTAATATCGCAAAATATTGTACAATGTATTGGCGCCAAAATGAGAAAACTCAATAAACAAATATAAAAATGACAGATTCTAAATTCAAATGTAATATTTTATTTATTTTTTAATGTAACAGTATTTATGGCCAAACTAAGTATACAAAAGTTGTTACAAAATTGAGAAATAATACTATATCCATGAAAATGTGTCTAGGATACTAACTTACAAAAAGGCAACGAGTGCAGCTCATCTCCGCGTCAGTATTCTAAATTACGTACATTTTATCCAAAAAAGTTATTTTTATTTGCGACTGAGTTACTTTTTAATCTATCCGTCTCTCTATTCAGAACCTTTCGATACGAATTGACAACAGTAAGACACTTGACAATGTCACATAGTTTATTGGCTGTCAAGACTTACGAAACATTATTTATTTATTTAACACTATACACTAAACGGGTATTATGCAACACATACCTTATTTTACGTTATTGGTTTTCCCGACGTTTTTGTGTTGCATAATACCCATTTAGTCAAAATCAAAATCATTTATTTTTGCAAATAGGCCATTAAAAGCACTTTTACACGTCCCAATATTATTTTTTGCCCTACCACTGCTTCGGGACAATTTGTGGGCTAGTAGTGCAGAGAAGAAGCAGCGCAAGAAACTCGGTCACTGTTGTCAGCCTCTTTTAAAATTAATATTTTTACAAGTTTTGTTGCGAGCTAAGCAGTTTTAAATCCACACATTTTTATCATTTAAATAATCACTAACGGTGTAATAACCCTTTTTCATTAAAATCATCTTAACATGTAATTTAAGTTCAAATACTGGCAGTTCAGCAAGGGATTGTGGTAATTTATTAAAAATACGAATACATTTTCCCATGAATGAACTTCCTACCTTGTGCAATCTGAAATTTGGAACGACAAGTTTATCTTTATGCCGCGTATTATTATGTATGTCATTTTTCTTGGAAAATAAGTGCACATTTTTGCGAACATACATAATATTTTCATAAATATATTGAGAAGCAACTGTAAGTATGTTAATTTCTTTAAATAGTTCTCTTAGAGAGTCTCGTGGTCTAAGGTTATAAATAGCCCGAACAGCTCTCTTTTGCAGTACAAAGATGGTTTCAATATCTGCAGCTGGGCCCCATAACAGTATTCCATATGACATTATACTGTGAAAATAGCTAAAATACACTAATCTTGCCGTTTCAACATCAGTCAATTGTCTTATCTTTCTCACAGCATAGGCGCCTGAACTAAGTCTCCCTGACAAAGCCTCAATATGAGCACCCCATTGCAAACGGGAATCTAAAGTTATTCCTAAGAACGTAGTGGAATTTGTCGTATCTAGTTGTTCATCTTTTACAATAATATGCGTTAAGACCTCCCTTACATTAGGCATTGTATAGTGTTAGTTAAAAATACAACAAGAAAATTTAAAAATTATGTACTTATTTATTTAATTATTTATTCAGAATGAAGCTTGAAAGAGAATCAGTACATATCCGCGCTGCCAATTTTACTTTACGAATAACCCACTCCCAATATTGATTTATATAAATAGAACTTTAATGATAGTAATTAACTTTAAAATTACTGGCTGGGTCATTGACAAATTAACTGTTTCATTTCGTTCGACTCGGCCGAATGTCCCGATTTATTTGCTGAAAGCTTCGTGCACTGTATAGCCGATTATTCATCACAGCATAGACCAGGCAACTCATAGAACCGCCGGGCACACCTCACGACATTTCGAACGGTGACCGATACACCGTATGTACCACGGTAACGTCGTAGCACTCTGCTACGAGAAATGATTATATTTACTGCGTTGATGTCTTTTATTTACATTTTAATTTTAGACAAGCTACTAAATTTATTACCACTAAATAAGAGTACAAGAAATCAAATCTTTTTTGGGAAAAATAAATAATAATAATTTTTTTTTTCTGAAAATTTCTTGATTAAAAAAGAAAGCGGTATCTGAAGAGCCAGGTTCTGTGGCGGCGACTCAGCGCGCGGAGCTCAAATCGCCGTTTGTTACAGTTTTGCAGCGTCCGCGCGCTCTGTTCGCTTCGCTCGCTCCGTTCGCTTACTGCACATTTTTATTGTTTTGTATCGCCAAATAGCCGCCATGGACAATGCCTCCATAACGGCTTTGTTATTTTTACTTTTAATTTACATGGTATACGCGGGGTTTTCTAACAATCGAATTTGCAAAACTTTTGATCAGTTTTCTCGTAATTTTAAATATAAATATAGGTGCGCGTTTACAAAACGAATTGACAGCAAATTGACCTCATTCATAACTTATTTTTTATTTATATTCATGACCTATCTATATTATTGACAAACGAAAGGCATACCTGACTTGGTGTCGCTATCTCTGAGGTACGGGTTCGATTCCCAGTCAGCCAATGTAGAAACATAGCTTTTTTATATTGTCTCGGATCTGGGTGTTGTGGTACCGTCGTTGTTTCTGATTTCTGTAACACAAGTGCATAAGCTACTTATTATAAGATCAGAGCAATTTATGTGATGTTGTCTAACATTTATTTATGTATGGTGACTTACTTTAAAAACCAACAGCACACCTATCAGACATTTTTTATCTGTATCTCCACAAAAGGTGGTAAAAGTATCTATTCGGTAAATTGTTTTTTTAATAGCAAAATTTTACTATTTCTTAAAAATTTAACAATTAATAAAACAAAGTAAGTAAGTAGTTTTTAGTTTTAGGTTAAGTTAGTTTATTTAAAATTTGTTTTATAAGACATTTAATATTTAATACTCTCGTAACAAATATGCTTCTCCACTCGTCCTTCTCTATTTTCGCGAGAGGGCTTAGGATGTGATACATGTAGCGACTAGACGAGCGATCAGACAACAATTAAAAGCAGCGAACACCTACCTGGCGAGCGCTCGGGAGATTGCGAATGGAGGGGTACTAGCAAGCGCAAACATCTCTATTGTATTTGATGTTGCACACACCGTGTATTTTTATGCACTTGCAAAATGCTGTTTCGCACTAAAGCTTAAGTGCCACTCGTCAAAAATATATGGAGCGGCTATATTTTTTCTTCGATTTTACTAATAATATGTTTGTTTGTTTGTTTCCTTAATAAAGAAAAAGAAATAAATAAATATGTTCAGTGTGGCCCTCGTTCAACTTAAAACACCGCAATACCTAAAATTACGTTATTTTAATAATAATAATAATTGTCATTATTATTAAAATGACGTAATTTTAGGTTTACTTACAAATTTAGGTATATACTTTTACCTTTGTAGCGACATATATCTCGCCACATACGAACTAAAACTGACGTATCCTACATCGCGATATTAAAGTTATCGGAGCGATTGAAACAAATATACAAGAACCCGACAAACAACCGTCGGGCAGTAGCCCACCAGACACAACAACCGTTTGGTCGGAGGATCCTCCCTTTCAACGGTGGATGAGGAACTTCAAACCCTGTTCCTCACAGCCCCCCCAAACCTTCAAACTTTAATTATCGTGAGAAATTTTGTGTATATGCGTGATGAGTAAAAATCGCGAATCTTTAAAAGTGATAACTTTAGGTATGCCAGGCTCCATACAAAAAAGTATTTTAACAAATGAAAGGCGAACACGCCGGAATTAACGTCACCATCTCTGAGGCTCCCGCGTTGATTTCCGGTCGGGTCAATGTAGAAAACAAAATGTTCAAGTTGTCTCGGTTGGGTGTTGTTGTACCGTGGTTGTTTCTGATTTCTATGACATAAGTGTTTTAGCTACTTTCTTTTGGATCAGAGCAATGGATGTAAAGTTGTCTAATATATTTATATTTATCTCTAAGGCTCCCGGGTTCGATTCTTGATCGGGTCAATGTAGAAACCAAAATGTTCTATGATGTCTGGGGTCTGAGTGTTGTGGTACCGTCGTTGTTTCTCATTACTATGACACAAGTGCTTTGGCTACTTACCTTAGAATCAGAGGAATGTATTTGATGTTTTCCAATATTTATTCATTTGTTTGATCACATTTTCGTCTATTTCCAAATGTAAAGACTCTAGAATACCATCCCTCCAGAACAATGTGCTCCTTGGCCCGCGCGAGGAGCACTTTATCCCACCTAATGCCAGGACGCTCCGGGCGAGATCCCGCGTGTAGCTCGCATTGTTTAGGAGGACTCTCTTTAATATTTGTACCTTTTTACCTAGAACGGAAAAAATATTACCTCATTACTCTATTCAAAGAAAGAAAGAAACGTTTATTCGACACACAAGAGAAAATAATAATAATAATACACAAAACAATATAAATTAGATATTGTGTCGAAAAGGTGCCCTCTCAGCATTTGTCGTGACAGCCACAGACTTATCACGACGCTGATTTTCGGCGGGAACCTCCGACGCTGGAACGTGCAGCGAGTGACGCAGCGGCACATCGGACCACCAGAGAATCCCAAATCCCTCCAACGGACTCCGGGCCCATGAGGAGCACAAGATCGGTCGGAGAAAACCCGGAACCCCCGATAGGCCGATGCACCGCCGCCCACAAGCACGGTGTCAGACGGGACAACATATTAACACGAAATTATAGGTATTCGTTGTGTTTTTGTGACTGTTTAATTATAAAAGTCCAGAGTAGAAATTCGAATGTTAATCGAACAGTGCACCAAATTATAGTTAGTTTAGGGCTTTCAAGTCAAACTCCTGTTGTGCTTATTAAAAGTTATTCGTCTAAAAGTATAAGCTTTCGGCCGCCAATTATGAAGCATGGGTATACTTCCATTAAATTTTCACCGGTTCATTGTTAAAACTTGAACTCGGTCATGAATACATTGCATTCGTTATTTGTTTGTAAATACCTCTATATTATGATTGTAAAGATAAATGGATTCGTCGTTAATTTTAGATTTAACGTTTAATTCGCTGGTGATCCATCTATGCAATTGATTAAAAATCTTTCGGCATAATGTTTTGTAGGTACATAAAAAGCGTAGCGTGTCATTTAGTTCTGTGATAAAAACCAAAGATAATAAAGTTGACCGGAGTTGTCATTTCATACTAAATGTATGTGAAAAATCACTAACAAGTTTCGGAGAAAGATGGTTCGCATTGCCGCTCTACAGGGTACGTACTCGATGATAAGAACAAAGTAGAATACACTTTTTTTTATTTAGCACTTCGCTAACATTAAGACAGATTAAGTGCAGCGAGCAAAGCGCTTCGCTGCCAGCCGCACGACGGAGTCGGCCGAGGCGCACTATACATACACACGAGTATAAGCTATGATATACTGTGGCTGAGGTGCGCGCGCCCGGGCCTGCCACCTCGGCACTAACGCTGCATTCTAACGCAGTACATAATTAAACAGCCTCCACTCCTTTAGCGCTTCGCACTTGATGGAATTTGGCATGTGATATGCACAAGTTCTCTAGACTATGTAACGATTACAGCTACGTAACTACCTTCCTTAAGAAATCAAGACAAGACATTGTAAATTTAAATTCATAACAGTTATTTTTATTTTATGTAAAATATTACATTTGGGTAGGTCTTACTTATCTTAATAGTCGAGTAGTAATTAATAGGAGTAATTAATAATTGTATAGGTATTGTATTTTTAAAATATCATGTAGGTACCTGTAAAACTACAAATATGTACACCAAATGTAGCATGCAATAAATAATTGAATTGAAGATCAAAAATAAGCTAATTATGCAAGTTGTCTGAAAATGAAATTCTTTTTAATATTTGTAATACCAAGAGTTCTCAGTTAGCAACGGAGCGCGGATCTCTACCGCAGTGGACATGGCAAGTAATGAGCGTGACATACTGCGACGGGCGCAGACCCGTGCCTTATCAGCACAAACTATCCAGCCGCTTTGACCTACGATCTAAACAAGTTATCACGGGGTACGGGGTCTTCTGAAATGGTCGCCTTGGCTTATAGTTCATATGGGTGACCAGTGGCTTTGACCCTTGCCCCCGGGCGTCAGCTACGCGGGCAGGGCTCTCGATCATCGGCAATCGTGGCCCCAGTATGCAGCCAGCATCCTTGGTCCCTGTCGCCGACGAGAGAACACGTCGCGAGAGGTCTGGGTTGCTGGCCGCAGCCAGCGGTCGCCCGGCGCGACTCAGCCGCTCCGCCTCATTGGCCGCTAATTAAAGCGCTTATTTCCGCTGCGCTGTGATTGCGGCCGGCTCGCTATTGACAACCGACTTAACTTATTTACCGCGGTAATACCGCCCGTTTATATTTTTCCAATACACATCAATGTTGATGTCAGAATGTTAATAACATTGTTTCGTTGATTATGCCGCTATCGAATATTTGGATTGGATTTTCACACAACGGATGTTTAATTTTTATGAAAAGCCCAACATCACCCGCTTACAATAAATCCATTTCAAATAGGTACTTGCAACATTTTTAATAAATAGGCACGATGGTTATAAAGTAACACTTTCGCGAACGGTGTTATTAATAAAACTGGAAACTGGAATACTGTCAACGAATGCTAAACGTGTGGTATGCTAAATTCCTAAATTGAAATTTTATAAACATTGCGCTACTTGCGTACACGATAGTAAAATATGAAACTGTTTCATCGCGTATTCAAATGCAGCTCCTCGCACGTGATCATTTAAATAAAATGTGCATAACACTTGAGGCGCGTGTTTTTCCTGCTGCGACAACTCTCTCTATATTTTCAGCGCACGTGGAATAGATATGATTATCTTTTTTTATTTTATGACGTTCTAGTTTCCGCACGCGGTTTTGCCTGCGTGGAGTTCGGTCTGTCTTAAAGTGGAACCGAACACATTTGATTATCATAGAAAAGGTTATAGTAAGTCTACCTTAAAAGATAGACATTACCGCGTTCAACCAAACAAAAAAAAAACTCTTTAGCTTTATAATATAAGGCTTAATGAAGTACTACAATCTGCATTTACCGGCACCAAGCAGGAATAAAACAATGTTACATCTAGCAGTCTGTACTGATTTTGTCTCGACTCCAATAAAAAAGTAAAAACTTTTTGCCGTGGAAGTCTTTCAGCATACCCGGACTTGATATATGATATATGATCGAAACCGTAGACATTTTATATCAATATTTATTAACTACTTTTTGCATGCCACCACGATGGCAAAACATGAGTTCTTTTATATAATGCATCATCTGTATGTACCATGTTTTGATCAAATAAAGATTATAATATCTATTTCTATTTAATTTAATTATTCTTTTTTTAATTTTTTATTTATAGCATTCTATAATGTTACACAGGTGTTATAAATAGGTACATAAAACAGATCATAATAGACCGTAGGACACAACAATATGCATAATTAGATCAAAATAATTTATTTTAAGAAGTTGTGAAGAATTAAAATATACTTAAGAAATCATATGATAATTATAGAATAACATTATTAAATAAACAGTATTTTTAAGCATTTAAATATTTATTTATCTTTGGATTTCATTTATTGTTTTAGATTATTGTCATTTAAGTATTCTTTTATTTTGTAATAACATTTTTTATTAACATTATTTTTATTGTTTTATAAATTTTAAATAATTTTTCTTAAACTCCGGTAATCTGTTATAAATTCGTATGGATATAACGAATGGGCTAGAAGAATGAAGCTTTAGACGGACAGTAGGTAGAATCAATTTATTTTTATATCTTAGTGAGTAATGTAGATTTGCGCAGTTTTGATATAAGTTTGGGTGTTTGCTAACGAATTTACACATATTTTCTAGAATGTAAATATATGGCAGGGGAAGTATGTTACACTTTTGAAAGTATGGCAAACATTCTAATTCGTTTTTTCTGGAGAGTGAATATTAGCCAGACCAGGAGTTAAACCTGCGTTTGAGCCTAGAGTTCCTTACACTCTCACGAGAATGAATATATCTCGAGCACGTGTGTGTACTGCGTCGGTACTATTATACATTGGCTGCAGCGGCTCATTACCATTCACCTCAGGCGCCCAGGCTAGTCGAACTGCACCCAGAGGTCATCTAGTCTGTAGCGTCGCACAGCCTAAATTAAATCTACGCTGTATTGAGTTCGATAGATTCACAAATTATTGAAAGTTTTTCTCACAGAAAAAGGAGATACGTAATTTTATAATCTGATTAAGTTCCGTCACTTTTGACGATTGATAAAAGACGTATTTATTCTATAAAATAGAATATGATATTTATTCAGTTCAAGTTAACTCAGTTACTAAATTAAGTCACTGTTACAATTCGCCGTTATAATGTTCTTATCTACTAGACTAAATAAATAAGCACGTGAGAAAAACAGTATCACTGGTCTCCACATTAGGATTACCTGTGTCGTGAAGAACAATCTTCCCGTCTAAACTATTACATTAAATTTGACCAAAAGATTTCAGGGAGGCAATGTTGGTAGGTACATCAACGGGCAGTGTTTAGTCAACGTGTGTGATGGCGCGATTGTGGGAATTAATGAGGTTAGGCCGCAGCGGCGCAGCAGCGACGAGCGCCGCGGAGTCAAATTATAACAGTTTTCTTGATTCTCGACTGCCTGTCATTATGTCTGACTGCCTGTCATATTCCACTAAACGTTAAGTAATCTACTACTAACTGTTTAAGAGGCCGTGCACATTTTTTCAGTGCAAAATTGAAATACAGTTCTATGCTTGTGTGTGTATATGATGCGGGATAAAGCCTCAACAATGTTGATCGTTTTTAAGATAATATTGATAATTTATTAGGTAGTGGACGTCCTACCTAGGTTTGAAAAACGATCGGTTTTGCGCGCTTGATTTTATAGTTAATTTTGACTTAAGTTTACTACTTAATTTTTTGTTTTTTACATAAAATAAAAATTATATTATTTTGAAAGTATACCTGAAGATTATTGTGTAGTGTTTAAATCTTATAATAGTTGTTCATAACAATAGAAAAATAAATGATATTTGAATGGAAATTTCTTAAATATTTAATAAGAAGTAAGAAAGTAAAAAAAAGTATTCAACCTATGTGCAAATAGACCATATCTTAAATTAAATGGTAAAATCGAATTGTCAGGATAACTTGTAGTCTCTTGTAAACTGATGTTCAAACGTAACTCAAACGTCATTTTTCTGAAATAAGGGTAGTTCTTTTGAGGATTTACCTTTATTTTTGAAATGATATGAAAAATCCAGTCGCGCTACATGCAAGAATAAGAACTAATCTTTTAAAATCACGTGTTATTTTGTTTCAATTATCATTTACGTCTTTACAATCAGAAAACAAAATGTACGGAAATACGACGATTTCTAGGACGGCCTCTTAAGCAATACTTCTTAGGTTAAACTTCAACGCCTAACATAATCCTTAAATTGCTGAAGCACATGGTATATAATAGATGTTACAATTGTAATGTGCACATGTCTTGCCTAATCGTTTTCACGCAAATATTTCTCAATTTTATTAATGTCACAATTTTATATAAAATGAGAACTATAATGTTTTTAAAATTTTAACCACCATTTACAAAATGTTGTAGATAAATAAATAAATAAATAAATATTGGACCACATCACATACATTGCTCTGATTCTGTGGTAAGTAGCCAAAGAACTTGTGTTACAGAAATCAGAAACAACGACGGTACCACAACACCCAGACCCGTTATACCTACCCGTTAGATTTAATGTGACACCAGTAATTAGATAGAAAATGCCAAATTAAAATCTATACAACTTAAAAATAAATATAGTCAAGTGTAAATATAGTCCAATCAAAACCTACGGTCAATTAAATCCTTTGTATCATATATTTTTTGGTCACATAAGTCATTTGTTGTTGTTGATTTCTGACATGTTTAAATATTGACAATGGCTAATTTTAATTTTGACATTACACAAATGAATTTATTGACCACAGCTGTATATTTTGTGACATCCTCAATTTATTGACTATGTGTTTAATTTTGAATGTTTATTTTTTATAATTTTGAAATTCTGATTTTAAAATGTTTGTTAAATAATTCAATAAATATTATTAAATCGCATGACGACAAATGTTTGCATATCGCTAAATCGATAAAACATGCATGTCCACATTATATTTAAAGAACTTGAAATGTACCATGTTTAATGCAAATAAAAAATTACGTTAAAAAAAGTTACGTTTAAAATACATCAATTTTAAGATTTCTTATGTCATTGGGAATTGTATTGTATACTTACTACAAGTTAAAAAGTACTTTCTTGACAGAAAACCAGCTCGACGAGCGACACTTTCAATTTATACGATGCTACTAGACCAAGAACAGGAACACATTTATAAGGGCGCGTATCGTGTATCAAGGCGGTCACAATTATCGGTATAAAATGAAACGGACAAGTGCAACTCGAACTGGCGCACCGAGGGCTTCGTAACACCGTTTTTCTTTCATTTAGTTTTAAAGATAAATAATATCAAGAGCACAACTCACGCTTGACCGGTTGTTACTGTTTATTTCAGTTATAAACTTGTATAAATTTATCGTTTTTACTGTAGTCGGTCAGACAACTTCAAAAGCCCGTTATTCATTTATTTTAAAAGACGAGTAGTGTAGCGTGTAAGGCTACTGTTTGATGATATTGATGTGATAAAGATGATAAGAAGTTAAATGATATAATAGGGCGGGAAATTATGATAAAACACCACACTCTATGAATGCTTTTATTGCACTAACTTACTAACGTTATGACTGTTTACATTACAGTTTATTGACCTAATTAGGTATGACGTATGATGAGACATTAACGTAAGTAACAATATTTTCTGCTTATGCGCGGTAAACCGTACAAGTAGAAAGGATTTGGGTACGAAACCCTTCAAAAATGGTATAGAAAAAGTTTCCATTTTTTTTTCAATCACCTGATACCAGTCTCCAGAACTAATCTAGGTAGACATTCTCCGTTTGCCAGGATGTGTGCGGAGTACAATAGCATTAACGCGGCTGTACCAAATCTGGACGTGTTTTTCGATCCACTTTATAAGTTTAAGGATAGGATCCGGAGGCATTTGTCGAAAAACTAATTTAAACATTAGTTAGATTTTAAATACATGTTCTTTTTTTATCTGTGTGTAAATTCTTCTTCTAAGACAGTGTTGTGTATACCTTTAATAGGCATATGTATAAGAACAAGACACTTCACCTTCATTTGTGAATGTTGCATATGTATGCTGTTGGTGTACCTATTAAATAAAAAAAATAAAAAAAAACCTGTTCAATGGATTTTCTATCCATTATACAGTTGATTGCAAAAATTGCAACCGTAACATCCATCCGGCGCGCGTCGGCTGCTAATTTATCGCTGCGCAACCAGTCCCGGCGCGCGGATATTTTGTTTAGATTGGCAACCAATTTTATTTGCGCCAAAATTGAAAGCCGACAAATTGAAGTTTGTAATAGCCGCGCTAATCGGATCGCGACGGACGTGACGCGCGCCCAGCTTACGCGAGCGATATCTATATTGGCTTCCTGCATTTTTAAAATTACGACACAATACCCGTTAACATTTAAGCCACAGTTAAGTAAAATAGACGTCAAATTTTTAGAGCAACATTGACGATATGTTTTGAATTGTCTACGTTGTCGGTGAGCGTATGCACAACTATTTACGGAAGAGGGATTTACAAGTCAGGAGACGTATTTTTGAATCATGCGAATACCAATCCGAACACGAAATCGCTAGATTCGCATGCGAATTCCTAAAATCACTATTTTTGAAAATTCATTAAGTGAATTTTGCAACGACCACTCGTTTTTGTTTTCTACTAGTAGAAAATACAGAATAATTACATTGACAAGTGAACGAATGTTTGACAGAAATTTGACATAATAACTTTTTATTTAAGTTTGTTATTGAGTTTTTGCTTTATGGCTTATAATATTTTCTGCGTTAAGCAAAAATAGTTACAAGATTTCAATTTAATAGTATCACCTATTTCGATTGATTCAAAAATGCGTAAAATCATAAGCAATAGAAATGCTTTTCATACACGAATTGTTTTCGTGTTCGAATTCGAAATTCATTTCTAATGCTTCAAAAATACGTCTCCAGGATTGTTGCCGGGTGCGGGATATTCCAGTAACATCGGAGTGAGATAAATGCGGCGCGACTTGGAGCTACTCCCGACGAGTAGATAACACTTGTATTGTAGCACGCCGATCGCAATCTTTCATACTGCAGGCAGGTTGCAATAGCATGCAGGTTGTTAAATTAACACCTGCACTATCGAGTAAAAATGAAGAGAGGTACTCAAAATTAAACTTGAGCTTGAGCGCAAATTAAAATAATATTTAATAGGAAATCTCACTTTAATAAAACTTTATACTTATATCCGATCTCGAATGAAACTCAAAATTGAGTAATGGGTGTCTTCACTGAAAATTTACTTTAACATAAACAAAGTAGATTGTCTGTTCTACAAGGCTAATTTAGTACATACATAGAGACATATTTCCAGGCTTAGTAGCTACCTACTATTGGTATGCTCGGCGCGCGCGCCCGCCATCAAACTCGGGCGAGGCAGACGCGGCGCGCGCCTACGCCCCGCGCAGATTTATGTGCCTTATCTCCGCCAACTTATTATCACGCCGCGCCACAACTTCGGCGGGACACTGACGGATATATCGCGGCGAAATCGTGTTCTCTGTACTCAACTACATTTGCAGGTGTGGGGAACGTTCAAGTTGTTGTGCAGATAAATTTAACGATTATGTTACACATTTTACCCTTATCTATTCTCGAGTTAGTTTTGATAACCGTCGCAAAATGTAAGTACCTAGCAAGGTAGTAACTATCTATCACATAAGTAGTTTGTATTACCACAGTATGTATATACATATAATCTGTAGTATTACAATGTACAAGTACATATATGACAAGGCGATGTTTGATGCAGGGGTATCCAAAGTAAGTAAGTATACAATATCACTTCACCGTTTCTTTTTTTGTTTATTATGCACGTTTAGAGATTCATAAACAAAAAAGTGTTATAAGCCGACCGACCCAGAAGGTTATTTGTAACTAAGTTGTGTCAAATATCATAGAACTGACAAAACAGTTCTATCTGATTACATGTAAGGTTGTAGATGGCCACATATAAACGAGATTGACCAGTATCGTTCGAGGTCGGCGATCGATTCAAGCGCGCCTCGACTCGTAAGCTGCAGGCGACTCTAATCTAGTCTTGAAATATCGTCGTGTCATATTGCGGAGCCGCGCCGAGTCAGCGGCCGAGCCCGCGCGAGCCGCGCTGACGGAGTCGCGTCGGGCGGCGGGGCGCCAGGCGCCACTGAGCTGTGAAATTGGTTTTATTTGAGCTGCAGGCTGCGGGGGACAATCTAAACTTTTAATAGTTTCTTACATGGACTTTTCAATTCTGGTGCTTTCTTTTTTCTTTAGTAAATTAGGTACTAAATTTTTCGGGTTCGCTAAGCAAGCTTCCGCTATCGCAAATTACCCGAGATTGCGATGAGTTTGTGATGAACTGCAAGTTTGTTCGTTCATCTTGTTCTAAATTGTAAAAAAAAATTGTCTTTGGCCTGTTCCGGCACAGTGATTAATAAATTTAATTAAGAAATAATTTAACTACCTACATGCCAATATACCTTCACTTTTGATTGCTGAAACGATAAGAGATAATGTTATAATAGTAATATTTATGTATTTATTTTACTAAATTATACTTTTATTTACAAGCACTCTTACGATCAATCCTCATGAGGTTGAGAGTGCAACTATGCAGTGGAACTGCGAGCTAAGCTCAGTGGAAACTGCGGCACTGATTTGGTACGCGGTAATGTGTTCGGGAGCGGGATGCGGGATGCGGGATGCAGCCGACGACAAAGCACGCGGGTCGCGAGCAAGCTCACTCGCGTCTCGCGCTCCTGAGCGCTGTGTAATGACACCGCGGGCACAGCTCGGATAAGAAAAAACAAACCTTTTATTAAAATTTTTTGTTCAGTTCTCACCTACCGCGACTTTTTGCAGCGAAGCTAATGCTTCATTCATTCGCGAAGTGCCTGACTGAGGTCGAGCAAACTAAGGAGCAAAGGCTTTAGTTACGCCTATACTAAAAGTTAATTTGCTAATTTGAAAACACACGATGGAATGAAATGCGTTTCTATCCTTTTTTAAAATTTGACGTATTCGTCTTGTTTTTCGTTTATGCGTTTTCATCTTTCTCTTCTATGAAGCGTTTCTATTTTCTTTCTGCATTTATGTATTATTATATATTTCTGTCACACATAATTTTCATATTTCCCCCTAATAAATTCCATTATTTCTTTTTAAATAATGGCCTCAGTACGTTTTTTTATCTTCATGTTGGCAACGTATTACATTTTCCGTTAGTATCATGTTTTTCTATCATAATAATTTGTTTATTAATTTTTAGATTCATTACTTTTTGTCTAGTCGACGGCCAGATAACCTCGACAAGTTGGTTGTGGTTGGAAAGGTGAAAGGGAAAAGACCTCGCGGCCGATCACCAAGCCGCTGTTGTGACCAGGTGACTGCCCTCTTGGCCTCACGGTGGCAACTGCCCTAAGAGAATCTCAAAACGGACAAGATGGCGGGAGATTGTGTGAATCTGCGAAGACGAAAATGAATGACTTTATGTATTATTATTTTTTCGCTGTGGCTTTCGATGTAAGAATGTTGGTGAACTAACTCAGAAGTGCATTAGAACGTGCCAAGGATACCTACAGAGAGTCGCGCGGCGCGATAATGAGTCACGCGCAGGCTTTGCCGCATTCGCGACAACCGCTCCGCCCAAGATTAGTGTTAGACTAACTTACGAGACGAGAATCCGCGCTACCGAAAATAGTATACTGATTAAGACCTAAAAGGGGAATGAAAAATAAAATGTATATAAATATTGCTTTGATCCTATGATAAGTAGCTTAAGCACTTGTGTTGCAGAAATCAGAAACAACGAAGGTACCACAACACCCAGACACGAGATATATAGAAAAAAATGTTATCTACATTGATCCGACCGGGACTCGAACCCGGAACCTCAGAGAAAGCGACGCCAAGTCATCGAACAACATCGGAATCCAGAATTGAGAAACCAGTTTGTATGGAGAAGTAAAAAAAGGAGATTTCAACGTCAGCTCAGCTCTTGAGAGGTTATATAACGAGAGAATATATACAAGAGAATAGGACACTCCTTAAAACTGCGTGATCATATGATCATATACAACAACTTTAACTATGGGAGCAACATTGAAATCGTGTTTTTTTTAGATGCTCCATACATTCATCATCGAGCAAAAAAAAAATTTTCGATTTTGACGTTGCCTCCATAGAAAAAGTTGTTGTACTCGTATATGAGTAGCTGATCACGTGGTTTTAAGGAGTGTCCTATTCTTTTGTTCACCCTGAATATTGGTATCTAATATTTTTAGGGAAAGCATATTTTCAATTCAGGTTAACTTCAAATATCTTTTTACGCAATACGTAACCGGTAATATAATCGAGTACGGTGGATATGGTCTAGTTAAGTAACACAGAAAACAAAAATCTAAATACTTTAAAATATAGTTAAAATAAGAAAGCTAGTTTAGCTATTCGGTCACTCAGCCACCTTCGTTTTCGATATTCGAATGCAGCGGCAATAGGATCACGTCTCCGCGCGAGGGGGGACTGCATTCGGTTATTCTCCGCGCACTCTGCACTCTCACCGCTGAAATTGAAACCGACACTGATCCCGCTGAGCTTATCCGTAAGAAACCATATCAGTGCAACTGACATACAATACCAACACGATCTTAATCTACTAAACCGTACTCTAAGCAGCACCAAAATAAGAAATCGTTGGAATTTATTTATCACGAGAGAACACACTCGCTACTTATGTCCATAATTAAACAGTTGTCTCACGAAACAAGACGCCGTATACGTCTTTCTCAATTAAGATCGGACGCGTGGTTGTATTACTTTAAAAAACCCCTAAGAATGATGTTTACGGAGTAAAGCCTTTATGAGTACAGGATAACGTGTATAATCCCTCGGAGGCGGGTAACCTGTGCTCTTAGACAGAAGATAAACTAGTTAAACAGTCTTGCAGAGGACACCGAGATACAACTCACGATTAGGATTACCATCGTTTTATGTACTTGTCAGAGACAAAATAAAAATAAGTGACTTATTCCTATAGCGCAAGACGGGTAGCAGCGTCTCTGTGTGAAATCTTATAAAAGACTGCCAAGCGTGGCTAGTATTGGCAATCTGCCCCCCCCCCCCCCCCCCCTAATGATAAGTCATTGGGGGAGGCCTTTGTTCGGCCTTCCTATGGCTAAAATGATGATGATGATGACCAAATAGCACTGATAACTTGTGATTTTGTGAAGTGTTCCAGTTTTTTAAGTCGGCATTTACCCTCTCATTTCAACACCGTTGACTTAGTAAGAGAAATATAAGAAAAGGTGTGTTAAAAATATAAGACAAGTGCTAGTGTCCGAGATGCGTTTGATCGTGTGGAGTTCCAACTAGGGGTACTTTTTCAAGTAAATTAGCGCAGGACGATGAGGTGTCGCGACGTAATTGCAGCCGCCTGCTGCGAGCGGGAGTTATGCGATGCATCCCTCACATTTTATAGCCAGAGATTTACTACTATAGTCTTTTTACAAAAGATGTCATTCAATAAACGATTTTAATAGTTATTCTGCTGTTCAGGCGGTGACAAATCCCACAAACCAAAGATCATAAAAACCTGCCAAGTGCGAGTTAGACT
Source organism: Anania hortulata (assembly GCA_963576865.1). Classification (NCBI taxonomy): domain Eukaryota; kingdom Metazoa; phylum Arthropoda; class Insecta; order Lepidoptera; family Crambidae; genus Anania; species Anania hortulata. The sequence goes on from OY756395.1 coordinate 224,876, forward strand.
CGCGCACCGAGGGTTCCGTACAAACCTGTAGGTACCTATATAACTAAAAGTTCACCCATCATGACAATCGAGTCATAGTTATGGTATTTTTATTGCAAAATGAAATCCATAACAACACGAAAGGTAAATTGCAGTTTACGATTTATAACGTATTAAAAAAAAAAACTTACTAGATCTCGTTCAAACCAATTTTCGGTGAAAGTTTGCATGGTACCTCATAATTTTTTCATACCAATACCTTTTTTAGTTTTATCATTCTCTTATTTTAGAAGTTACAGGGGGGGACACACATTTTACCACTTTGGAAGTGTCTCTCGCGCAAACTATTCAGTTTAGGAAAAAAATATTTAAGAAACCTCAATTTCATTTTTGAAGACCTATCCATAGATGGATGGATCCGTATGGATTTGGCAGTTCTAAGAATGGGGAATTCCCAAAATTTATTGTATTTTTTTATATTTTTGTGTGAAAATCTTAATGCGGTTCACAGAATACATCTACTTACCAAGTTTCAACAGTATAGTTCTTATAGTTTCGGAAAGAAGTAGCTGTGATATACGGACGGACAGACATACAGACAAAAAGACAGACATGACGAATCCATAAGGGTTCCGTTTTTTGCCATTTAACTACGGAACCCTAAAAATCGGTCCAGGCGTTCTTGAATTATAAATTGTTACGGACAAACCAATCTATTCTTATGTAATAGTTATAAGTTTAATGTGTGTTCTAAGTGGGAAATATCACATTTTCTGTAGGTAGGTTTAGAAATATGTAGACAGAGATAGAACATAAACAATAGGTCGTCTCCCTCAGTATCTCGATGTTAGGAGGGTAGATATAAATGTTACACTAACGAATTTGGTAGACAGAGACAGAAGATTATATGTCCTTGTCTTGTGAACTAACCCGTGATAGTCACTAGTGAGAATAGGCTAAGATTGTATAAATATAGGGGCCGTGGGTCGCAAAATTTGTACTGCGCTCACGGTCAAGATCATCCTCGGAATAAAGGAACAAAGGAAGAAAGAAGTGTTTCATTTCAACTATACAGTCCACACGAAGGAGCAAGAAGATCTCTCAAGATTGTGTCACGGCGGACCCAAATCCGCTGTGACTTACATAAATGGTGTAACTAAACTAACACGACTTTGTTTTAAATATATATAAAGATATAGATAGGTATAGATAAATATAAATTAAATTAATAGTTAGCTGGACCAACGATATTGTGTGAATAGGTAGGACAAATTGGAAAATATATGGAAGAGATGTGGCGCTGGTAAAGGAAGACCTAATATGGGTAGAAATATAGGCTGTTTAATTAGTTTCCTTAGTTATACATTGCTCTGCTGCTAAATAGAACTATTTTTGTTGGTTTGCTCATGATAATTAAATCATCAAAATGGTTTTATTGTAGCGACACCTACTTATCAGACTCTACCTAACACAAACTTTGCAGGTTATTCTGAGTATTTAGCGAAGCATCATCAATCATAGTTAGCGGGAACTTCCGCAGCACAATAGGAGCTCATTCGCCCAATGGGTGTTTGTTGGCAGCGCGTCACGACGCGTGCCGCCCGCTCGCCGGACCCGATGTTGACACAGCACTAACACGCTGCGATCTTTTTTACGTGATTTATTTTTAAAAAAAAACTTAAACATTCAACTAAATATGTTCGTAGCGTAACATCATTATTGTCATCATTTCAGCAATAGGACGTCTATTGCTGAACATAGGCCTTCCCAGTGACTTTCATCGCCGGGGATTGCCAATATTCGCCACGCTTGGCAGGCGGGATCGCGAGCGCAGTTTTTTATAACATTTCGCAGGCTGACGCTGCTGCCCGTCTCGTGCTACTGGAACTAGTCGCCGCTTACGACACGCCTCCTGTTGGCGGTAGAGAAGTGTATTCTTTACGGCCCCCACACGACACAGCGTAGCATAACAAATATGTCTTTATCTTAGAGGATGGGTAAAGGGAAAGAAAGATGAAGTGAACGAGAGAAGCTATCGAATCATTGCCGCCTTCGAAACATAATGCTGGACTGTTTCAATAAATAACAGTCTTATTCTTAAATAGAGTAACTCTATACTAAGTAAAATCACTGCATGTAACGACCCTCGCCCGTGTTCATCGCTATTGTTTGTGCGTGTTCTAAATCAACGACGAAATGCAAATTCTTTTACGTCAATTCTACCTAGATCTATCTCTACAATGGGTAGGTAATTCATGTACAGTATAACTAAGTAAGTACTCATAACTAACATGTTATATTTTGTGTAAAAAAGTAAAGTAATTATTAATTTACCAAAACAATAAATTAAAATTAAATAGGTGTAATCTATATTAGTTTTAAATTTAACATAACGTACATTTTTAATTAAATAATATTACATTCCTATATTATAAACTAATTAATAAGTACATATTCTTAACCTAAACTATTTATTATATACGCAGTCAGAGATTTTATTAATAAGAAAGAAACTTATAAATAAAATATCTGACTTAGATCGCTGTTTTGAGGAAAGGTGCCCAAAAGGCTGGCTGCATCACCACGCTGGATAGCTAGGCTAATCCGTTGGCCTAGGTATAAGCCAGTTTTAAATTTCTTTAAAGTAAGTATGTAAAAATAGATATAAACTAATAACAAAAACACCTTCAAAAAAAGTATGCTGCCTGAGTATGCTGAGCAGGAGCTCATGTTATGCCGCATCAAATTGTCAGTCAACCTTAATAAAAATTGTATGGTAGCTTCAACTTATGTATGTATGTATTACTATTGTTCATTTGCATTGTGCAATTAAAAACTAGTTACTTCGTTTTTTTTTAAATAAACCTGCTGGGTGACCCCCATAATCCGAGACAAGGACGAAGCAGTAAGTACTAACCTTCTGTCTCATTCGTCGTTGGTATTGATATTTCTATAAAACGAACGAGGCCCGCACATAAAGGGTTCCATTGTCTTATAACTGTAATTGAATTAAAATGTGGTACTTTATGGGCCGTAATTTTTCCATTAGTGCTGTGTTATAGCTTAAATAAAGCGAGTCCGTCGGAGGCAATCAACGCGAATTAGAGCCGCTCTGATGGAGGCCGGAATTGATCTCGACAGTCGTCACTCCGCCGCGCGACGCAAATATTGCGCCAGTTAACATTCAAACAGACACTTTATAAATATGTCCAAAATTTTTATAGATTAATATCTATATACTTCAACAATACCTAATTATGTTCAACACACTAGGTGGTCTTATCCCCCTTCATCATCATCATCATTTCAGCCGTCGGACGTTCACTGCTGAAGTTGAGCAGCAATTGAATTCTAAGTTTAGATAAGATTAAATATGTGGATAGAGTCGCCTACGCTGGTATGGCCTGGCCATGTTTTGCGGAAACCGGCAAGCTACGTAGGAAACAAATGTCTGGCCATGCCGCCACCGACAGGTCCTGGCAAAAGGGGTAGACTCAAGAAATGCTGGCTTGACGTCGTGAGGGCTGACATGCGTGCCAATGATCTCACAACTGGAGACGCTTAAGACCGCGCGAAGTGGAGGGGTAAATCATGGAAAGCGGACCCTGGGCTCCAAAACAACTGTTTTGGACGCAACCGGGATTGACCGTATAGATGAAGAAGTAGATGTGGATAGATTATAGTTAACTAAATAATGGTTACTTAAGAAAACCACTATCAATTTCCTTCAATATTAGAGAAACAAAACTCACGCAATTTCATTTGAATTATTCGTAAAGTAATTAGAGATCATAACGATTATACTTAGAGGGTTAACATATATATTATTGGTTTCAGAGTTACTTGTACACAAAAATAGCTGTTGTTTCTGTACGCCGACTCTAAAAAACGTAATAAAATACCGAACGAATATAAATAAAGCCATATTTTATAAATTAAGTTAGTGTTGCGCTCGCGAGCCGCGGCCGTTTGATCCGCATTACCCTGATTTACGACGACAACGCGCGCAATAAAAACGCGCCGAACGCCGAACCAGCCGAACGGCCGAACGGCGGATCGGCCAACGAACAATCTGTATCGATGGACCCGTTTAGCGCTCCGCTGGCTGACGCGCGCTCGCGGAAATCACTACCTAATGGACTGCAATCTTTCCATAACAACGACAACGAGTTTTGGATTTTATGCGACATACACACATGTGATTAAACAGGTAATGGGTTTACATACTCTGATAAATTTGAAGGTTTAAAAATGTTTTAACACTGATACGGGGGAAAAGGCTAAACATGCTAAGATAGTTTTCTTTATTAATAATACAAAGTTCAAGAAGAACAATTGTCTAAGCGTATCTCAGTGACCATAATGCACCTTGATCATAAAAGTTTGTTAAGTATTTTGAGCACACTTCAACTCATCTGTAGTTATGCAATTCTATCTTTCACCTTAATAAGGAATAAAATTCAGAACACAGATGCAGGAGTTTAGTGCAGACGTGTCCTCTTTTATCTGAGCCGGAGAGCGTGTTAAAAATTCATTAAAGACGTCTGCCCACCGCCGGCACCAGGGTCGCCCGCTCAAGTTCTCAAACGCCGCGGCGTAAGCGCCACACTGCGCGGCGGAAACGGCGGATTACCCGCGACGCCTTAGCATCCGCCAGTTAATTTATTCCGCCGTATTTTAGTTCCGATAAGGTTTCTTTTCATTTCGCGTAATTTATGCGCGAGCCGGCTTATTGAGCCGCGCGCTGTAACCGCCGCGCGTCACGCGACCGGGCGGCGAAGTGAAATAACGTGTCTGGTGTGCTTATAATTTTATTGTAATTTTAGTGATACGCCTAATTTATTTGCGGCACACTTTACGGCGAGTGTACGTGCTTGCTTTTCGCGGATATAAAAAAAAAGTAATTTTTATTCTTATAACTTACTAACACTTTAAACCGTCGTAAGTGATTGAACGGTTTTATTGTTAGTTCATTCAAATTACAAATTTTTATTTTTATTTTGTGACAGTTTGGATTCATATTGTACAAAAATTAAAAATAATAGCCACATCAAGTAAGTAATAATAACATGGATAAAGCCGCAGGTGACATCAGCCCCGCCGCTGCCCGCCGCCTCACGCCGCACCAGGGTTGCCAACCGTACGGTAATTACCGTATTCATACGGTAATTTCATGCTCCGTACGGTAGTAATTATAGTGTGACAAATGTACGGTAATTTTAAGACTGAGCTAATAATCTACAAAAAGTACGGTAATAACAAACAATTTTTCTTTTCTTACCGTTCAATTTGACGCACATGATCACGACAGGCAATTCTGCTTATCACAACGGGTTGTCATTTTCATTTAACACCAAGATCTGTGCTATGACGTAACCTCACTTGTAAACATACTTACTTACGAACTATTCTTTGGTTTAGGTCTTGTAAGTATTACATTTTAATACTAATTGCCCTGTGCTTACATAGAAGTTTTAACGTTTCCAAGTTCGGTAAAGCAAAAATCTGGGTCCAATGCACAGAATAGCAAACCATGTCTACTATCACCAGGTTTGTGCTATTTGCTTTCACAAATCTGACATCCTTAATATTTAAACAAATAAATAACAACTTTTTAGTATGTTTTGGAAGATAATAGGTAGTTTATGAAAAAGACCGCCAGAAACATGCGAATGATGTTTACTAGTATAAGTACTAATTGTCTAACGTCACTCGGTCGGGTCGAGATCATGGCGGATAGCGTTTTCGACCTTTCAAATTACCTATTAAAAAATAATTTTTAAACTTTATTACAGCCTTGGACTTTTATGTATTGAATCAATAAAATTAGGTTCGTATAGCCAAATACTAAATGAAATAATCATCTGTTTAATTAATTTTGATATGAGTCAACTATTCCATTAAGTCTTATTTTAAACTGATCTAATAAAAATATTTTTGAATAGTAGTTAAACAAATTGATGGTAAGCCCTAGAAATCACCCACAACATGTTTGCTTTTACCTAAAAACTGCAAAGAAATATTCTTTATTTTTTGTTTGCAAAATTAAACTCTAATGGAGTGTACGGTAATTATACGGTAATTTTAGGGTAAATTTGACGTAATTTTGGCAACAAAGGTTGGCAACGCTGCGCCGCACGCCCTTCGCAAACGAACGCCCCTACATTTCACACCTCGCCGCCTCCAATATCAACGCCAAATGAGCTGTAGCACTGATATTGAAATCTTCGGCAAAATGCAATTTCTAATGGCGCTACCTTCTGCCCTTGTCAATTTCGCCCCGGAAATTCTTATCTTATATTTTTTACAATTCCGAAATGAACAAGGCAATAATGGAGATGACAAGATTACAATATTTTATTTTAGTCTCTTTTCAGTAAGATCAACTCAGTATCTAGAATCACAAATTCATATTCAATTATTCACTTTATAATGTAAACTAAAAGCAGTACAGTTAATAGGCATAAATAGATGGTAAGAAAATATTTACATTATAACCTCCATCAGGCATAATATCTTTAATAAAAATCAATCATTTTAGTATATTTTTGAAATGAAATGAAATACTCGTAGTTTATTTGTATAAAGCATGGTACAGATAGGATGGTACAAGTTATTAGGCTCAGCATGCTCTGTCCGGGTCAGACATGCAAATATTGTCATAAAAATAAAAAAATAGGTACATTAGTCTGATATACAGAATCAGAATCAGAATCATTTATTTTGCTTAAAAGTAGTTAAAATGTTATTACGAAGCGCTAGTACTCGTAGGGCCCAAAAAATAAGGAGACATGTTCCGCTCCATATGGGCCAATAATGTTATTATTGACGTTCATACGTGGCAATTTTCAAATAGTTTAAAAATTTGTTAAAATAGTTTGTTTACAGATCACACATTTTACCATAGTATGGCATACCAATTTATCGTCTAATATACGAAGGTAAGCTAAATATACATCCCATTGCAGGGCACAGGCCTCACCTCAACCATGAGGTGAATTGGGCCATACTCCGCCACGTGTGCTCAGCGCAGTTGAGCGCAGTCCGGCGGAGGGTTGTTGTAAGGCAAGAGACTAAACCTCAATGTCAGATGTAATCAAGCCGCCTTTAGGCCTCTGACTAAGCCTTAATCGGATAACTAGTATCAATCCGATATAAGCTGGGATCAACTTTTAACATGCCTTCAAAAGCACGGAGATGCTTGTGATTAATTTCACTAAATATGGTCGGAAAAGTCACCCATTCACTCACTATACCAAAGAGCTGCCGCCACTGAGCTATAATCACCTTCAGAGTTATAGTGATAAATAAATAAATAGTAAATTGTTTCCACAATCACACCAATGATCTAGCCTCAAACTAAGCAAAGCTTGTACTATGGCGACTAGATAACGAATAAATAATACTTATATACGTTTATAAGTGTTTATCCATGTCATAAGTACAAATGCACGTGCTCATGAGGAAAACATTTTTCCCTTGAGACATTCGAACCTGCAACCGCCTGGCTTTGTAGTCCGTGCGTAAACCACTGCACCAGATGGTCGTAATGCTACGATGCTACGTCGTAGCGTGCGCTACGAGTGGCTACGGTAACGACGGAGCTTGCCATTGAAGATAGAACAAATCTAGGCCTTCTTCTGCGACATACATAATAGCAACTTATACAGTAAGAATGTACCCAATTTTGTACAAACGACGAGTTTAATTATGTAACTCAAAATGTTAAACTTAAGTTATTCTCAAACACTAAGGTTCCTAAACGTTACACAAAAGGGGTTCCTAAACGTTACACAAAACGAATGTATATCGTATGTTTTCGAAATGTAACAAAGATAACTCACAACCAGACACGTAATTCGTCAGACAATGTTTACTTAACCACAGTTCCATCCGCAGCGCAGTTCTCGGCGTCATCAATTTGCACACAATCTAAAACAATTCCATTATTCAGGCGTCGCTGGCGGAGGGAAGCGGCGAGCGCGGCCGGCGACCGGCGACCGGCGGCCGGCGGACACGGGCTATAGACCGCCGCCGCCGCCGGAGCGACTTGATTGAGATGCAAAAATAAAGTAACCGCGGGTACGGTGCTAAACTTGAGTCGAACAATCGATTTGTCGATGTAAATGGTTCGCGTGAGACTTTTTAGGATTTACAAATTGAATTAGTTATAGAAACTACAGTTTATTAAAATCTTTAGAGTAAGTTTTGAATATGTATTTTTATTTTGCAACACATCCTTGAATCATTGTCATCTTTTTTGGAACAACCGAATTATGACTATGTGAACTACTGACCATACAGCGGTTGTCGGTATAAAGAAATGCGTAGAACATCAAACCTACAAAAATGTCCTACTATCCACACACTCCAAATCCCAAAAAAAAAGTGTGTGTATTCTTTGTAATGTTGTTAAACCACAGCCACCGGCATGTCACCTCGCGCCGTGCCGCGCCGCGCCGCGCCGCTAACGAGCCGGCGGAGCACTCGGGAGATAGGTACGAACCGGTGATTGATTGCGCCAGCGCTGCACTCATAAAATACAACAACAACCATGAGCACATTATCACAATGGAAGGTGAAAAAGGACAGATCCACAATTTTGTGTAAAAGTTAATACATTATTTACTTATAAAACATAAACTATTAGCCTTCCAAACGTGGCGTATTTGGAATATTATGTTTAGTACAAGACAAAAGTTATGAGTTAAATAAGCTTTGCTTGCGTTTATTGAATGGGCATACTTCGAGATCGATCCCATTTTTTAAAATTAAGTTCAGATGGGACCTTCAAGGAATTAATGGAACTCCTAAAATATTAGAGGCATACACATAGCGATTTTAGTATATTCAACAACCTATCATTTGCCGAGGTGGAACTGATGAAGGAGAGCGTAGATGGCCACAACAGATTTCACGAATAGCGATTCGTCGTAGTCGACAAATCAAATTTAAATAAGGCTGATTTTTAAATAGCCAGATAACTTTTATACGACAAATAAGTTTGACATGTTGACAGTGTTTGTTTAGAAAATGTGTCAAAGCGTCAATTTTATTCGTCCGTTAAAAGTGGTCTGGCGTTAGAAAAATCGGACCTATATGATTCTGGTAAAAATAGTACCATCCAACTGATCTGATTACGAGCGCGGTAGGTAGGCACCGGAACTCTGTGGTAAAACAATGTATCAGAGCCGTGTTTGAACTTATTTGAATCGACATGAGATGCACTTTAGTTATATTATTATTTTACTGAAACTTTTCAAACGATAATATGGCCTTTCAAAATGTGCCAATAACCCTATATATATTTCTCTCTCTCGCGAGAACTCTCTACATACCCAAACAAAACGGATAATATTAGTTTGAATGGCGTCTGACGGCCGTTATTGCCGACATCAGTGCATACGAGCGGGCAATCGCAGTGGACTGCAGCCCGTGTACTACAACTGTGCGAGTTCTAGACGGTTAGTCTAGCTCAAATTACTTATTCTACTTAGTTTTAGTACGATAACAAAAATTGGATCCTTTTTATCTCAAGGCTCTGTCAAATATTTTATGCGTAAAAGGCTAAGCGCTGACGAGCACCAGATATAAGGGGATATCGTGGCTCAAGGTTCACAATACAAAGAGGCTTGCCGATTTGTTGCTAACCTTTCAGAGATTTGTATACTTATGTCTTCTGAAGTGCTCATGTTTGCAAATGATCCCATATCCCAATCCTAAGAATTCTTACATATCTATTCAGTGAATTTGCGTTTTTCTTATTCTCTTATCTATAATATATATAAATAATATAAACCAACGTCATGATGTGTGTTCTAGTCAAAAGGTCAGGTAGGGAACAAAGATGTAGAAACGCTAACCGCTGCACACTCGAGTGGTCGAGAGCATTGTGCAAGTTGCACGACCCTTGGCCGTCTCTAGGGCTGCCTCATATGGACTTGTGTACTATATCCAATTACTAGCATCGCAATGTTATTCGTACCTAGGGTTGTAAAAAATATCGTAATGAAATTGTATTTAAAAGCATTATTTGTAAATCGTCTTGACTTAGGAGAGTCACTTTCTTGCTATGTAGGAAAAGCGGACCCTGGGCTCCAAAGCAATGGCTTTGGACGCAACCGGGACTGACCGTATAGATGAAGAAGACTTTCTTGTTATGTACCCAATCAGTAGCTCAGATATTACGTAATCGCCGATGAGGTTAGAAATAAACGATTAGGCAAATGTGCTACGTTCAGAAATAATTCGCCACTCATTGTTTTCATGTTTTGTACGACATTAAGTACGTTAACAGGTATATCGTAGATCTTTACTCTTCAATTTTACACAATAACGTGTATATTTAATATGTGACAAATTTAATAATAAGGAACACACAATTATTTAACAGAGGTTTGCCTCTGTTAAACCAAGAATACATACAAGCCGCTTTTTTTTAAATGGGATGTCTTTTTAACCGACTTCAAAAAACGAGGAGGTTCTCAAATCGTCGGTATCTTTTTTTATGTCTGCTCAGCGATCATTCTTTACCAGATTAACAGATTTCGATAGTTCTTTTTTTGTTCGAAAGGAAATACTTTCGAAATGGTCCCATATAAATTTGAGCAAGGTCTGATGATGGGATGATGAGATCTATAAGAAAATTATCAAACATTGCATGAACTCCATACCGTGCCAACTGATTTTTTTACCTATATTGCCCAATATTTTCGGCATTTGTGAACCGATTTTGATGATTCTTTCTTTATCGAATAGCTTGTACTTTAAAGATGGTATATTGAAATTTTTTTGGAAAAATTTCACCTCTAAGGTGGGAAAAACTAGGGATGAAATCGGTGTTCAGTCGTTAACTTATGTTTGCACTCAAATGATTCGTTTTGTTGAGGATGTATCACTAAAAATAGATGAAATAAGTAAATTCTATTTAAAAAAAATGGAAACCGACCTAAAAAAACCTGAAAAGCTAAAAATAATATCAATACATAAGTACCTAATCAGTTACTGTTGGAGTCGGTGCAAACGAAAACATTCAAACTCTCATCGGATGGCACCGACTCCAAAAGTAACTGATTAGGTACTTATGTGTTGATATAATTTTTAGCTTTTCAGTTTTTTGAAGTCGGTTTACTTTTTTTTATAATTTAAGATAATATGATCAAAGAATACAAGAGAAATTTATTTCCCTGACCAAAGTCGATTCCACTATCGAGAGCTTTGTTTTTATTCGCGATTCATCAGCAGCCCTGGCGGCAGACGGACCCGTAATTGTGTTTCCGCAATAGAGTCCGTCCGTCAGAGGCGTAATTGCAGCGGCGCCTTTGTCGATTTGAAGTCGATTGCAGCGCGCACACGCCCGCATAATATGTTCGCATGCGGCTTACCCTGCTTCTGGGTACCAGGCAATAGAAACACCTCACAATGAACGAAACGATTTTAAAATCAAGGTCCGTTGTGTTTGTCATCATAGGATACTGAGCTTTAGTTTTTTTGTGCAATGATCGAACTAACCCTGAACACTTGTAATGTACCACATTTATTACAAATAAAGTTTTTATTTATTTATTTAAGCTCGTAATTAGTTCATACAAAATTTTAAGGCCAATTTGACTTTATGCTACAGACAATTGCAAGTGGCTAACGGTCGAATACTCAAAGTTTTCAACAGACTTCAAAAAAGGAGGAGGTTCTCCAATTCGTCGGAATCTTTTTTTTATGTATGTTCAGCGATCATACGTTGCTACATTGACCGACTTTGATAATTCTTTTTTTGTTCGAAAGGTAATACTTTTAGAATGATCCCATATTTTGGTCAAATTCTGATGATGGGATCTATAAGAAAATCATCAAACATTGCATGAACTCCATACCACGCCAACTAATTTTTGTATCTATGTTACCCAATATCTTTTTTTTAATGCTTTTTTTTATTGAATAGCTTATACTTAAAAGATACTATAATAAACATTTGCGGAAAAAATTTCACCCCTAAGAGTGGAATAGTAGGAAATGAAATCGGTGCTCATCAGTTAAATTTTGTTTGCACTCTTAAGATCTGTTTTGATTATGATTCATCACTAAAAATAGATGAAATAAGTAAATTTTATAAAAAAAATAAAACCGACTTCAAAAAACTAGAAAGCTAAAAATAATATTAACACGTAACGAAGTACTTTCGGAGTCGGTGCCAGCCGATGAGAGATTCAATGTTTTCGTTTGCACCGACTCCAAAAGTAACTGATTAACCTTACGTGTTAAGATATTTTTTTTTTATAGTACCTATAGGCTGTTCGACTCTGGAACGGACTTCCCTTAAAAATCAAAAAATCCACGTCAAAATTCTCCTTTAAGAAGGCTCTGCGCAAGCATTTTTTGGATTAACTCTTTTCTCTTTTCCATGATTCTCGCTGGCATGAGATCTGTGTATAATTATATTATGTATAAGTATGTATGTACATATTTAATGTATGTATATACCGTATATAGCTATCTATGTATGTATCTAGTATGTACAACTGTATAAATTCATCTAGTTTGTTTTAGTTTTGAATGGTTTAATTTAACACAATTTGTTTTTTTGTTGCACCGCCTATACCATCTCTGTATGGCCCCATGGTTGACTGGTAGAGAATGCTTTTGGCATTAAGTCCGCCATTTGTACAACTTTTTTTTAATGTCTGTACAATAAAGTTTAAATAATTTTTTTTAAAAAATAGGTCACAAATACATACATGCCATAGAAATCCTAAAAAAGCATTGGAATTTAGAAACATGGTTCTCTTGTGTATTATTAATTTAGTTGTCTTCTCACGAAGGGCTGTACATTATTTTGTTCGCTAACTCCCGCGGCCGCCCGCGCCCGCCCGCACAGCTCGCAGCACACACGGCGGAGTAGTAACCGCGCTCGTTACGAACTTTGCGCTGATATTGAGTGCCGTGTGCTGCCAGCATTCCTACGAGACTGTGTTGCAACTTGCTCTGATTGTGGCATTAGTGGAGTATATTGTCCTTTGACATAGCTAACTCCCACGACATTCTCATTTAAACAAAGGTTTGGCTTTGTGCTTTCAACGATACAGAATGCACCTACGCAAGCTTAGATTAACGACGAAACCAACTAAATAAATTTATGAAATTTACCGAACATTAAACTATACATATAACGTAAACGAAAACCTATGAAAATAAAAAAGATAAAATAGGTAACTTTTTTATCTTACTGATAAACCAATAACTGAGCTATAGGACACCCGTAAAATACAAAGCTATATTAGCTAGGCCGATAAAGTATAAAATTAATAAGACAGCGAAGTTACGGCGCCGTCGGGCTAATAAACCTAATGAAGTTATTGCCAATTAAAGCCGCTCAGCAACTATCTCAGCCCCGCGCGGATTGTTGCCGTAATTGGCGAAACGATATAACGAATCGAACTTGCCCAAACTTTACAACTAAAAATTGCATGCTATGTTGTATGGCTAAATAGGTCATGGCACTGTCTCAAACCAAAGACCACATTTTTTCATGTACTGTAACCCTACTTAATAGCAAATAAAGATTTTGTATTTGTATTTGTATAGAGCGACACAACTGGTGACTTGTTAAAACGACAGTTTTTGGTGCCGCTGGTGGGACCTAGTTTCCCTTTTAATGACAACCATACAGGGACAAAACCTTTTATACGGTCGTAACTGTAAGAAATTGTTACACCCAATTTATAAATACCAACAATCAACCTCACAACTAATGAGATTGGGGAAGTTGTGGCCAAAGTTCCCATAACGCTTTAAACGTTCCACGACTGGACTTCGCCTAACTTAATAGAAAGCTGTCGTAAAATCATTAGTGGTTCGAAATAGGATAAAGAAGTTGTAAACTCGCAAATGACTTCCGTGGAAATTCGTGCTATTAAGCGTAGGTAATAGCAGCGCAGGTTTATGTTGTGAATCATTAACGAACCAACTGTGGATTAGTTGCCGGCGGCGGATAACTCGTCAAACTGTTTATGCTCCGGTAGGGTCGCCAAGTTGGGGAATTCCATTTCCGGAACTAACAGTTACCAAAACATCACTCAAATAGTCCGTTTCACGAACTTTTGATTTAGTTCATCGTTCAAATCCAGAATGAATACATCTGACAGTAGTAGAACCAGTTAGTCACTTCTCTTGCATCTACCTCTGTATCTACCTCCCCAACAATATAATCCGCTGGATGCGGGTCTCTTCCAACCGGCCAATCTGGAAGTCACTGGGGGAGGTCAGCAGTGGACGTCCTATGGCTGAAATGATGATGATGAAATGAAATATGCGTATCCATATGTAAAACCAATACTTAATATTTTGTGTTCGTGAGCCTTGCTTTATCTGCCTAGAAAACTATTTATAACGACAAAGAGTTAGTAAAATTTTTAAACATTTATTAAATGCTACTTATTACGAACCGTTAACCGTTATCGTTAAACGTCCCATTTAAATAAATAAACGCTGGGCACCCCGAGTGGTGGTTCGCAGCCGGCCGTAACGAAGTTTGTGCGGAAATCCATTTCATAAACCGTTCGCCGCCGTCACGCGCCCAAATGAGCCGAAGAGCAAGTTAAATACTTTCTGTGGACGGCGCTGCACTGGACCCGGCCCAAATATGCAGCGTGACATATTACAAATAGTGCCACACTCGTTTTTAATGCAGCAAAGTTTGATTCTAGGGCCCGAATTTCAAATATTAATAGGATGAATTAACGAAAACATTGAAAAAGAGGGGATGTTCAGTTAAAATGATACGGGAAACAACAAAGCTATTATTTTATGCGAAGAAATTACCTATAAGGTAGCCAAAATTAGAAATTAAGTAATAGGTGCGAAAAAATTACTTCCCGATTCCTTGTTTGATGATAATTTAATGATTCGTTACTAGCACTTAAAATGGACGAATTAAGTTTTTTTATGGAAAAAAATCTTATACAAAAATAAACTTGTAAAGTAGTAAAAGTAATGAACTTGTAATATCTTTTAAAGAATGAAACGATTTCACATTACTATGATGTATTAAGTACATCAAAGTAAAAAATCAAACGTAATCGGGATTCATAAACCTACGAAGAGCGATTGTTCCAAAAGGTCGTCGTATTTTCGGCGCGAGTAAATGTTTGCTGAGAGCCATTTCTGTTGACCGTGGTGTTTGCGGCGCAACATTTTTTGTTCATTTTTTGCATATCTTCGTCCCTCGGGCGGCCGATAACAATGTTGAGGGCAGCGTTATCATTTTCTTTTGTTTTATCGCTACGTAATTTACAGTGGCGATATTGCGTAATCTATTGCTGATTCATATTATTATTATGTTTTGCTTGTTTCTTTTTTGAGAGTTTAAAACATTTTTTCATGAAAATTTACAGGCGGAGCCTCTGAAAGATTCGACTGAACCGCAACATTTGCATTGTGGTTGTGTAAGTAAATTCTCGTGCAGTGTTACGCGGAGTTCATAAAGACCGCTCGCTCAGTGGTCAGCTCAGCCACAACACTCGTAGATACAGTAGGCTTTTTGTGTATGTATTTAATTACGATCTTATCACAAGGTCGCTTACGCTGGTAATTCATCCCACACATCCAAATTATGAGTAAGCTTCCGTTGAGTAAAACTACGACCACTACACAGAGCTTTGCGTATTTTGGACAGAGGTAACGCAGCACAACGTAGTACATTATTTAATGATTTAAGTCAATCTAGTGTAGGTATACAGTATGTCTCACTTGCTTGCGTCGCAATTTTGACTGCTTGCCCGTTCTTAACTTAATTAATTTGCTTTGCTCTTTCAAATATGCTTGCTCTACTCTTTCAAATATACTTGCTCTGCTTGACACTATATTCATTGTTTTGATAACAACGCAGTGCCACTGATGGTAGAATATGGAACTAGTTACTACAATTTGCCGCGGCATTTTGTAATCGGCGCTTTAATCGTCATTTAGTTTTTATGGATTAATTCAAACTGACGAAGATGTTAACAAATTGTCTTCGGAATTTTGCAAAATTGTAAATTAACGTATCATACATAATGCCGACGTTATCTGAGATCGTGTTATAAAGTGTGTCTTGATTGCAATCCTTTCAAGAATGAGCCTTCCGCAACTACTTCCATTTGGCCCAGCTGCCGCACAGGGCGCGCTAACGAGCTCATTGCCACTCGTTAGACGCGCTGCTGCACTGATGTTAAAATCAGTTCGATGATGGATTGCTCAGATAATGGCAGTGAAGCCTATTCATATTGCTTTCGAACAATAGTTCATGCGGAATTTAAATAAAGTGCTCATCACAATCAGCAGAAGGCAGAGAGCACCAATAATTAGGTTCATTGTAATCAGTTTAACGATTCCTGATGATCTGACGTTGAAAGCTCGAAAATTAACTAAGAATTAAGAAATAATAGTTCAGTTTTTAGTTACTACGGGTAAGTGTCATCAATTATAAATTATGGAATAATATTTTGGGGTAACAGTAGAGATGTACAGAGGATTTTTAGTAGGACTATCTAAGGCAGGGGAAACATCTGTGTACACTGCAATCTAATGACTACTCAATGTGGTGTTATTCTGTCGTAGTTTAATACACATTTCCGATGATAGTGCCTCAAGGGCACACGCCACATACGAGTGCCTACGTATGTGCTAACGACCACTTTGTGCATCCAGAACGCCTGAACAGGTACAGACTGAAATGTGCATGTATATAACACGGCAGCCATTACGTAAAATAATAGATATGGGCTATATTTTCCTTTGCAGCAAGTTAAAATGTTGAGATATACAGGGTGTAACGAAAAGGTGAAATAAAACTTTAAGGGGTTATTCTACGGCGAAATTACTTCAACTTTTTCTATGGGACCAACATCGAAATCTCAAAAAAAAATATTTAAGTTTCCATACAAACTGATGCCAGCTGGTCGCGTTTTAGTATGGGAAAGTGTTTTTTTTGTGATTTCGATGTTGGTCCCATAGAAAAAGTTGATGGAATTTAGCCGTAGAATAACGCCTTAAAGTTTGATTTCACCTTTTCGTTACACCCTGTATAGCTATAGCTAAAAAATCTGTTCTGACAATGAAGGTTTTGTATTTTGCCCTATTAGTGCGTAGCCATATAGACTATTGTAGTTCCGTTTGGTATCCGTTTTATCAAAATAATATTCAGCGTACGAGTATTGAAAAGATTCAAAAAAAGTTTGTGAACAGAATCTCTTTTATCAATGGTAGTTACCGCCACGTTAAGGGTTATTTTGCTAGGTTAGACCAATTCAATATGCTATCACTAGGGCAACGTAAGGAACAACTGTCCTTGATATTTTTGTACAAATTATTAAACCATAAGGTGGATTGTCCGTCTCTCCTATCACAAATTAACATATTAGTTCCTAGAGTAACGGCTCGTCTGCATAGACTATTCGCAGTGACTTTAAGAAGAAGGAAATATGGAAGTTCCTCGCCTATTTGTACAATGGTAAAAAATTATAACCTTTTGTTTCAAAATGGTGATTTGGACATTTTGAGCGACAAAATAGCTACTTTTAATTTTGGAATGTTGCACGATCTATTTTTGTGCATACCTTTAATTTAAATGCATATATGTAATGTATTTGAAAGATTGTAATAACATAATTTCTCTTTATGTATTTAGTTGGTAAGCCATATTAAATAAAATAAAATAAAATATTTATACACAAATAAACGTTGATCTCTACATGCTCATTCTCATTTCTAGCCGGAACCAATCCACCCACACCCTAGATTCGATAAAAACTGAGCAAAGCTAAAACTGAGTTCATTTATTTGTAGTGGCGTTATTCGGTGTTGTATTTTTACATCTATGGTAAATTGCCATTTTTGTACATAGGTATAGGTAGTTTTGTACAAATCTAAATCATGGTTTGCGTGAAAAAGCGTGTTATTAAAATCAATCGTCAAGCATTCCCATAATGCGGAGGCACGTTCCATAGTGACAACGCCTCAGCGTCAATATTTAGTTTGCATTCCGCCGCTTGTTATGCAGTGTACTCACACGAAGTGTGCTTAATGGGTTTAATTACACCGCCGGCGCCGCAGCGCGTGCTCGCGGGGCCTTGAGCGGACACCGACGCAATTTGAATTAAAAAAATAACTAGTTTTGTCCTCGAATTAACGCTAGCTTAAACAAAAGGTGGGTCAGCCGTTTTTTCTGCTAATTGAACGTCTCGCAAAGGCAACGCAGCCTGTTATTATCCTCGGCACTAGCGGAGCTGTCGTCCACAAAAATTAATTAAAAGACAAAACAAGACATAATTACGCACGCGCTCGCAGCAGCTGCGAATAGGCCTTTATAGCGACGCACAAATGTTCCGAATTAATTTAAATTCTGACTTTAGGCTGATCTTTAATTTCAGATATTAATGACTAGGTAAAATTAAATTACCATAGTTAGTTGTTAATTTCCAAAAGTGCTTTGCTCACATGTAAAATAATAAAAAGTTATTGTATCTTCTAACTAACTAATATTAATACAATAAAGGTAGAAATGTTATACGCAAAGATACTGGCAGCGAATGGAAAAGAATAGCCTAGGACTTTGTGGCGTGCATTGGGAGAGGCCTATGTCCAGCTGTGGTCAGTCCTATATGTGTCCAGCTGCAGTGGTGTGGGCGGGCTAATTATGATGACGAATACGAAAATGGACTCTACATATTTTAAAAAATAATCTAATTAACAATTTCTGAGTTTACGTCGATACAAAAGTAAACCATGAGGTTTATAATACTGCGGCATTTAGGTACACAAAGAGGTCTTTACCAAAAAAATGTGACATCGTTCTTTGATACCCACTGTTCGACTTTGACTTTGGTGCTTACTCTCACAACAAAGTGTCTCAGTGTGAGCGCGTCGGGCGCCGGCGACGGGGCACTGGTGATGGCGCGGATAATTCCAAATTAAACTTGGAGCGCGACAGTGATGTATGGCCGCGCGCTGCAGCTCCGGCCAAAAATGCGGCTCTTAACCCATGAGCTACAACCAGGCTTCGTCTAGTTCAATCTATTTACTAGCCTTACTGAACAACAATACATAAATCATAATTATGGATTAAATATGTTAACTTCATTCATCATTAGTGAGGCGCTCCGTCTTCGTACGGGGACACTAATTTTAATTTATCTCTACTCTCTATAAATAATTTATTCAAATAGACGTATTACTAGAATTATAAATATAAACTTCTGCAAGTAACTATCCAAATAATAGTGAAAATCCTATCAAAATCCGTTGCGTAATTTAAACAAAGCGCAGAAACATGCAGACGCAAAAAGCGACGTTATTTCGATTTGTTAAAATATATTATTTCGAGATTAGATAAAATATTTTCAGAATGAAAACTCAGGCTCTGCTGAGACAGAGCTTCGCCTCGTCCGGCGTTCGAATCAGATAAATATTTATGTACCTATATTGAAATTACTTTATCTTAATAATTTGTTACAAATGCCAAGAGACCTAAAGTCTAGTTCTTTTTTATATGATTGCACACATAGTTTTTGCACTTACGATATAGTATACTCTTCAGTAAAACTAGTTCAGAACACTTTGATAGACTACCATAAAAATATTGGCAACAAACTACCTAATGTTATATGTAAGTATGAAAAGTTGGGGTCATTTTATACAACCCTTAGCGGTGATGAAATCGCAGCCTTTCCATCTTGATCGGAAGGATATTATATGTAGGTCAGTCTTCTTCCCGGCTCGTCCCGACAGAAGCAGACAGTTCACAGGACGCAATTTGTGCCGATTATTATCTCTAATGGGAAATCTCCGATGTGTATCTATCTATGGCGATTTCTTATAACCCATATCACAAAAACACACAAAGTATTGGTAAATATGTATAACATTGACTTTAGCAACAAGTAGGGTTCCCCCTATGAAATACGTTATTTTTGAACTGGCGTTGCTCTGTTAGAGGCTGTCATTAGCACTAATTCAATACAATAGAATAACGGTATCATATGCAGGTAGCCGCTGGATGGAGGCCGCTTCCAACCGGCCAATCTGGAAGTCAATGGGGGAGGCCTATATTCAGCAGTGGACGTCCTATGACTGAAATGATGATGATAATGATGATGCATGTGCTGAATTGCGTTTAATTTTGAATTTAAAATGAATCTAAATACTGACAAGAAACACTTAACATGTATAAATAATACTAAGTTTTCAACCATAGTATAATAATTTGAATCATAAAGTAGTCATTTCTTGTATCTTCTTTAAGTAAAAAGGATTGAAATTAAGACATTTATATCTGTTTTGCTGTAAAATATCGTTTGGCGAGAAAACGATAGGGGAACGATTTCCATTTTCCTTTGCCGTTGCCGCTGCGATTGCGAAACATAAAGCAAAATTATTGCACCCGAGGCTTCTAAATGGACAGTGGACAATGTTGAATACGTTGCAGATCAGATTGCATCAAAACTAGTAATGTGTGTGTCATTGGTTTGCAAAGCAAGGTACTTTGTAGGTATTAGATAGCACAATAATTTCTTTGAGTAAATAGAAAACTGAATATTTTAACGACAAATTGTAATTAAATACTTTTTGAAGATATTGACTGTAATTTAAAAAGCTATAATTATATTTTTTAATTTAAGTTGGATGATATTGGAATTTTTTATTTTATTTGACATTTGTAATTTAATATATTTATATAATTATGTGAAGTAATTCATTATCATCATGATCATTTCAGCCACAGGACGCCCAGTGCTGAACATAGGCCTCCCCCAGTGACTTCCAGATTGTTCCAGCAGTGGATGCAACCAGCGGCGACCTGCAACCTTTAGGTACCTAATTATGTAAAAAATTTACATCTTGTAATTTAGAACCATGTGATATTTAAAAATTTATCCTTCAAATTAATCAATTGTTTATTAATTTGAAATGGAATGTTGAAACTAAAATATTGATTTTGTTAAGAGCAATTTTATTAAATAACAACTAGCTGTCTCGGCGAACTTCGTACCGCCTCTTAATTTTTTATATGATTTTTTTCGATATTTTATAGTTATTCTGCTATTCGGGGCGGAGACAAATAAAAAAAATCAAAGATCACAAAAATCGGTCCAGCCGTTCTTGACTTTTAAATGGTGTAACTAACCTGACTTTGTTTTAATATATAGATGTAGATTGAGTTCACGAATGCCATGGAGGTTATTATTGTAACTATTTCTTACCATCTATTTATGCCTGTTTTCATTAAAAGGTAAATATATGAATACCTATGAATATGAAAGATTGTACTAAAAGGACTGGAAAGGAAAGAATTGATATTTTATATCTCCATTTTCTCTAGCATTCTGCAATCCCGCCCAAAACGGTTGTACCTAATAGTGTAGCGCGCTTGCAAGAACCGTAATGCTAGTGTCGCGTGCGCCGCGCAGCTGTGCGTTCCCACCACTAATACGATTTAGATTGAGCAGGCGCTGCAGGGGAGGGGGGGGGGGAGGAGGAGAAGGAGCTGATGACTGGCGTTAGTGGCGGTTTGCGCGCACGCAATACTCGCTAAACTACTTAAATAGAATATTTATTTGCCAGTTCTAGGTAACACGTTACTACTAATTGAAATTCTTAAAAGAGCTTAATTTAGGCATATTTGCTGAAATTAATTAGTTTTATCGGTTATTAGTTTTATTGTTCAAAAAGCTTATTTCTAGCATTGCTTATATACTTATGGACTACACCTCTTAACAAGGTCTTTACACTCACGAAATTGCATCCTAAGATCTATAAAAGTGTCAGTTAGTTATTCGTGACGAGACGGAAGTTTGTATGAGGTCCGGTTTGTCATCATCGGCATAATATATGCTGAGGATACGACTCATGCAGTACTTTCTGTAAGATCATTAGGTTCGCAGTTAAATGCTAGTCGGGTTCTTCATACCTACCTAAAATAATCATATTATAATAACATTTATCAATTAGTAATTTTATTAGCACATGTTTGAATTAAAAACTATTTAATGTTTATGTTATGGTAGAGACTATCCAGGTGGCCTAAATTAGTCTGTTGTAACCATGCTATGGAAGAGCGGTGTTACCTAACACAAGCATATTTTGCTTAAAAGGTAGCTCCATTCACTTATATTGTATTAGACACTAAGTTAATGAAATAAACATTTTGTATTTGTATTCAAAATCGCTTCCTCGCCCAACTTCACCGTGTGCCTAATACCTACATTCACAGCTACAACCAAGAAACCAACAGCTAAAGCCTAGCCTAGCTGGCAATCAATAAATCTATTCGCTCGGAGGTTGTCTGCCAACTGCCATTGAGGTTGTTAGATTTTAGGCCAGAATCCGTAATATTTGCAGTTGATTACAAAAAGGAAAGAGAACTGCCTAAGCTGGAGTTTCCAAAAATAATAATTTACATCAATTGATGACGATACGTAATGCAACAATGAAGTTTTAAGATTTTTAAAATTTCTGAAATACGCAACACACTCGAAATTTTATTCAAAAGCGACCGTCAAGTGTTTCAAGAACATCTCGAAACAAACCAAGAGCCCAACCCAAGCTTCGGGATCATTGGCGGAAGTTAACCTTTTGTCTAAGTTCGAACAACCTTCAATGTTAAACACGAGGCGACACGTCAAAACAATTCGCAGAAAACAACGCGCTCCCGCCGGCCCGTCGCTTCGGTATTTTCAAACTCTGAATATAGGATCTAACACGAAACTTATAAATTTAGAGGTCGTAGCAGACGAGCCGCTTTTGTCAATTTTTAACATTACTGTTCGCGCAATAGCTCAACATGAGTATTTTTATTTTATTATTATTTATCAACCTATTATATAAGTCTCTCCCAGACTCTTCCATCGATCCCTATCTATCGCCAATGACTCCCAATCCCTTGTCAGGTTAACCAAATCGTCATAGCATTTTTTCTTGGGTCTACCTCTTCGGCGACAGCCGTCTGTATGTACCCATCGAGTGACGATTTGGGCCCACCTATCCGGATGCATTCTACACACGTGTCCTGCCCACTCCCACTTTAGCTTTTAGTTCATTCATTAATTATTTTGTTTGTTCCAATAAAAGTAATGGGAATTAACGACTCTACTGATCAGATTATATGTATATATGAAAGTTTCGGTTGGAAACTTGTTAAAGCAGAGTAGGAAGTGTGCGGGAGGCAGAGACAATTCCCATCTTCAGCATCTGACGGAGATAACAGAATCATTTAAACGAATAACTACGATAGGCTGATTTAATAATAAATTGTACGGTTTTTTAAAGTGGGTAAATGGAACATCAAGGCGAGGTAATTTTTGTGGTGAAAACTAGAAGCAACAAATCGCTCGTATGTCGCCCACTCGTACCGGGCAGTGAGCGATGAAGCCAACGGCGATGAATATCGCATGAGCGAGGCGCAACTGCATTGTCTGGAGTTTTGCGTTTTCGCCCGAGATCCGCGCTGTAAACGTTCAAACACGACTCCGAATGTAGAGTCGGTAGGAAACTACCGAATAAAGCTCGAATTTCAATATTCGGGATTTGTGATGAAAATATATATAGATGCAAATTAGTATTTATTTGCTTAAAAATATAAATAATAATTATAAATTCCTTCCACAATCACACCAATTATCTAAGCACAAACTAAGCAAATATGGCGACTAGATAACGGATATATATTTAAATTAGTTTTTAAGCATCCATGACTTAGGTAAAAATATTCGTGCTTATCACACAAACATTGCGGGATTCGAACCTGCAACTGCCTGGCTTTTTAATCCGGAGCGCAAACCACTACATCAGACGGTCATCATAAGAAGTTTCTACAATAAAGGAAACTCAATCTGTGAAGTACACAATTTTAATTTAAGCAGTATTTTTTTATACTGTTGCAAGTATATTGAAATTAAAAGTAAGGGCTTCTGTTGCGACTAACTCACTAACTGCATTGAGGTCGAGTCCTCGTCTGCGCGCAGCCTGCAGCTGCACTTAACCGCCTCCGTCCGATACAAACTTTCCGGATCATTGGCGCAGGCAGTTCTAGAAAACGGTAATAGGCGCGCGCTCCGGCGGCATCGCTCCGCTTATTTAGAGGCCGCCTAAAGCCGGAGAGTAAATTTGTTTAAGCGCGCGGCGCGAGCGCTGGAGCGCCGCCAGCGCTCGCCTCGCTCGCTCGCTCGCGGCCCGAATAAAGAAATATTCACCTTAATCCGCGCGCCGAATCTGTTTAAAACAAGCGAAGGCTGGCGCGCGGCCAACCGTCGCCGCCGCGCTCCGATGAAACAGAATACTTTTAAGCGGCCGCGAAATACCACTGGAAATTATAATACGGGTCCAGAATACCACTTAATATTCGAGCTTGAAATCATGGAAGAACGCGCGTGGCGCTCAAAATTATTTACATTTCCGCGGCTTATTGTTTTATGTTTTTAGACTGTGTCCGCCGAATAAGCGGTTGTTTTAAATATTAAATGAGTAACGAATTTTACTATCAATAAAATACGGTATGTTTCAGTTTTTATCGCAACTAAACTCTCTTGGTGTATTTTATTATAAAGGTCTTATTAGTGGACATTCCAAGAAGCGACGTCAAAAGGAAAATCCATTAGTCTAGTTGTAGGCTTACAGTTGTGTGCTATCTGAATTGCGTTCATTCGAGAGCTGTTGCGACAGTTGCGAGTTAATCTGCAATGTTCGTTTACGCTCGTCTCGCTATCACAGCGCTGCGCTTAGCGGCGCAGCGCTGGATTAGCGCGCCGCAGCGCGAGCCGGCTCGTTAACGACGCACGCCTGCAAGTGCTCGGCATTGCCCTTAGACTCACAACCGCTTTAGCACGCACTCAAACGTGAAAAGAGAAACTCGATAGCGGTTGTACGCGTTTCACTCGCAGATTGCAGTTTGTTTTGCAGGGATTATGTGTCGCTCGGCTCATTCAGCTTGTTATGATTGTAGGCTGCGCTAAAGTTTGTCAATATTTTTTGCTAAGACTAGCTACGAATAAACGCGCCGGGCGTACGGCTCGGCGCTTAATTAAAACATAACTTTAATACAATCTTACGCCTTCATTTTAGCTCCGGCAACATAATATTTATTTCTCTGTGTAACGCTTTTCCAGTGTAGAATCGTTTCCAATTAGTAACCTACTTTATTTCTTGCTGTCACTGCCTGTACTAGTTTGGAATTAAGTATTTTCATTAAGCAAAGATACTTGTGATATGAACACATGATGTTGTCCATTATTATTGCAGCTTTTGATTTGCAACTGGGATTGCAAATTAACCTTAAAATAATTTTATATAAACAAATTAATATTTCAGAAATAACATGTATTGAACATTCATAAAATAAAGCCTTGTTTGCGATTACCTTATTTTAAACCCAGGAAAGCATTTGGCACTAAATACAATTTTGGACTAAAGCTGAGTTAAAATTGTATATGATCATGCATTGAAAATAGACTGCTTTAAGCAATTTTCTCTACGAATTTTAAATTTGGGCGTATGCAGAGCGCGGCTCGGGTCCTCGGCGTCGAGTTATTTATAAAATAATAAAGCACAGAAGGCTCAGTTCTTCATGTATTCGAGCTATGGACAAATACTACCGTGCAGTCTTGGACTCTATCGATCGACGAGCTGGAAAACGGCTCGATGACCAGCCACTTTCGCCGGGTCTATCTATCTATAGCACCCTTTGATACATTTCGGTGTATGCTTAGTCAATTATAGTGATAATGTATCAAAAAAGTATGTTTACAAAAAATTAAACTCGTGCGAGAGTTTTTAAGTCCACATTTTTTTGTTTAAATAATCGTTATTAGTAGAATTATTACCTCTTTCAAGTTTATAATACGTAATTTTAAAATAGAATCAACCATGAAATCGTGAACAAATCCTTGTTGTACATGATTACCAATGTTATGTCGCCGTCAAAACTCACAATCAGCAAAAGTAGATTTAACTGAAATCAGCCTTTCGTGTGTTGCTGTATTAAGGTTAAAGTTACTCTTTTCTGAAGCTAAGTACTGTTTATCTTTTCATACAAGAAGCTTCTGGATTGCACACAAAAACAATACAGCGCTCTGCTCATTCAATATAATAATGAATTTATAGCGTTTATGGGGCTCCGGCTGCCTCGATTCTGTAGCGCATTGGAAATGTTCGCTGAGACGCGAGACAATTTATTTTATACTACGATGCGCAAGCGGTGCTCATCTCTTGTGCGTGGGGTGCGTCATGATCATATGTATTTGATGCGAGACTTGACAGTCAGTACCAGAATCTTCATGTTCATAATTCATCTTACTGACAAGCTGTTAATTAAACAAAATATTTTTATTTTTATTTACAACTATAACTGAATTATATTCGTCATCATCATCATCATCATCATATCAACCTAGTCCTCTGCTGGATATAAGCCTCCCCCAAAGAGCAACAAAGAACACGATCTCTCGTTTTTTTCATCCATACACTGCCAGCCATCTTCCTAAGATCGTTGGTCCTTCGAGATAGATAGATAGACATTTTATTTTATTTTATTTATTTATTTATTCATTGCAAACTTTACAGCATGTAAATTTGACATAAAAAACACTTTGTATTAAATGCTTACATAGCCAATTAAAAAGTTTGTCACATTAAAATTAACATTTAAGGACGGTTGAACATGAAAGGGGGCTATAGGGAGAAAATAACCAAGATGTTACAACAAAACAAAATAATTAATAACAAGAGTAAAAATACATTTTCAAGAAATCTCGTATGTCCGGTGAAAGCGTGTGATGTGTGTGAGTATATGTTAGTGTGAATGCGAGTTGAATGTTTTTATTGCACAAAAACATTCAAGGTTATTACAAACAAGACACAGTTATGTACAATCAGGCGGCCTTATCGCCAAAAACGATCTCTTCCAGACAACCTTCGAGCTGGGAGGTGTCCTACAATATGTTTGCCAAGACGTGGTCTTGACTCGGGAACCCATTTACTTCACCTTTCGTCGGTTCTGCGACAAATGTAGCCGGCCCACTTCCACTTTAGCTTGTTACATTTTAGAACTATGTCCGTTACTTTTATTATATTTCATATAAAGTATCCCAATCACAATTTTCGGGATTGTTGTTATGGTGTTGTTAAATGGTGGGAGCACACATACTGCGCCTGTGTGTATTATGGCGGCGCGGGCGGAGCAACACACTACAGATGCAGTCAGCTTATTTATGTTGCAACAGGAGCGGACATCGCGCCGTCCTCAAAGCGTCTTGCATTTCTGCCGTTCAAATTAGTTTATAATTTGTTTTGCCAGAGAAAAATCAACTTTCATATAACATTTTAAAGTTAGAGACCCTTCAACAAAGTTATTGCATCAGCTACGTAAAAACGTCGTTCGTTTGCATTAAGTATTTACCCGCCTGACCCAGAAGAAGGGTAATGTTTTTGTCGATTGTAATTGCTTCGAAATCAATAATTTATTTTGTCAGTTGACTCCGTGTGTCTATGGAGTGCTGTGTAAGTAAACTATCGTTTTACGACTACATTCTACGAGAAATAGTTTACCATCGTTGGTAAAATTAGTGCTGTTGGTGTACCTTAATAAATAAAATTTTATTTAATGTGAAAAAACATAGTATTAAATCTTGGTACAATTATTATGAGCCGAGTGTAAAATCGTTTTGTCGTGCACTCTAGGGGGAGGCGGGAGGAGGCGAAGACTCCGCAAAAAGCAGGCACGTACGTACTCTGCACGGATTTACTCGCCAATATACATTAAGAGCTGCCAGGATAGGGTTGTCCAGACCAAAATAGAACACAACATGTCGGCACTCGCAACGGAATCAGTGTTGAAAAAGCTTAAAGCCAGTCGGACTAAAATAATATCTTTTTCTTTGCTGTGAAAATAAGCAAGGAAAAAAGTGAATCAATTGGGTTTAAATGAAACTGTTGTAGAATTAACTTGGGTGGCGTACTCTACAATCCCAAAAAGTGCAAACTACTTTATCTAAATTAATATTTATTTGTTTAATACAAAACAGAGATGATAAATTGGTAACCCTACGAGCATGTGCAATGAAATAGGTTATTATTCAATTTGCGTCTTTATTGAAGCAAGAACCGCTCGCCCACACCCGCCGCAGGGCTCGATTGAATCTATATGGTGTAATGTAATGCGCTCAAATGCATTAAAGTGCATGCATCTATAGCGTAGATTAAGTCACATGATCGATTAAATTATATTGTTAAAATAACATGTTCTTACGAACGATCGATGTCGAATCACGGTGTAGGTACTGTAAAAGCAAAGCTGTTTTTTGCTACACTGTGTAAAAAATTAATTAGATATCAGCTTTGAATGTAGGTATAAATATATTTGTTGTTAAATAAAATTTTAAAAACTAATTTATTTACGACCTAGGTACTTACTTAATTTACTAGTCGTAGTGAATTTTAATTACAATAAGTTAAATAAATATTGTCAATGCTAAACCCGTGTAAAAACTGAATTCAAATTAGTATTCAGTGACAATGTTAGGTGATTGAATTGCCTTCTCCAGCTAACTAATCCACAGTCCATTTCACACACGGGCTAATCTCCGGTCCGAGTTCCTCTTTCGTCGGAGCGACTCAAAAGATTTAGAACAAGTCCCAGTTTCCTGTTCTCGGCGCAATTAAAAGTTTGACCCCTTCCCTCGTGTGAGCTTCCCCTAGTTGCTCACTCAGCAGTACTCAGCACGTTACTTTACTTCAAACCGGTAATTTTGCTCTTGAAATATCTCCGCCAATATCAATTACTTACTAGAGTATGGACTCGATAAGTTGATTTTTAAGTCAACATTGAAACACTTTCTGAGATTCAATTTATAAAACAATTATTCTTCGTTATATAAGGTGCTTCATAAATATCTGCAACGGCTGAAATGGGTAAAAGTATTGCTTGTATAGATTACGATAGTAAAGAAATGTCCAGAACTTCATTAATTTTTTCATTAAAAAAAATATATTAAATAAAGATTAGGCTTTATTCTGTCTCAAACCGTCCACATCTGTCCAAAAATGCTAACGTTTCACATTATACCGTTCCCGCGCAGTGTCAAGGGCGGATGACGAAGTGTGTTATGCAAATTGAAGCAAGTAACCATTTATTTACTGTCTTTTCGCAAATAATAATTACCGATCCGAGGCACGTAATTCCTTCACTATCGTAATCTATATAAGCAATACTTTTACCTATTTCAGCCGTTGCAGATATTTATGAAGCACCTTATATAAAAGATTTTTCTTTATAGAACTAACTAACTAACTACGGATGGTTAGTACAGTCAACGGCAGGTCAACCTACCCAAAAAGTTAAAGGTCATTGAACATATTTTCAACTTTAAGTCCAACACGTAAAGATCAATATCAATTGAGAAAAACTTGACGTTTTATGGTAGGTTAACGAGCTGGTGTCTGTAACTACGAGAAATCAAACTGGAACTTTGTTAGATAAGAAAAGAAACATGGTTGGTCTTTACAAACAAGCGTTTGCATAACTACAATAGCTTACCCGCTAACTAACCCATCTGTTTATATTACGGACGTCACTAAGGGGGTGGTCAACCCAAGAAGAGCAGCAACTGATGTCATTTGTAGCACGACAAAACGCATGTCACTCTCCCGGCGAGCGTGTCCCGGGTCACGGGCCGCAACACGTCACGGGCGTCCCAGCGGAGTCCCCGCGAGTGGTATCAGCGATATGACACACACAACCTCGCAGCTGTGACGGTTATTTGTCACGTGACACGCTTCACTAGCGCCATAATTACTTGTTCGATTACGTTACACACTTGAAATTCGAAAATTGCGTAATTGAGACTTGTATTTTCGGATTATCTAAGCGAATTGAGTAATTAATGTAACATTTTTAAGTCAACTAAGTAATTTATACTTAAGGATGATCCATTTAAATTAATTAATTATGATCAACTACAAAACTATTTTTGATCGTGAAAAAAAAATACTATCCCAAACGCTTAGACTGTGGAAGGACATTTTCAAAAAATTATTTTAAAAACACTGCTTACGTACTTATTCCGTTTACGAGCTAAAACCCCAGACATATAGACGGATGTATAAAATATTAGGTATATTGCATTGTTTATTAGATTTTATACTATAATTTTTGGAGCTCATAAAAATGACAACAGGGGGGTAACCATGAACTCTTACAAAACCAACTTTGTTTGGTTGCACTTTGATATGAGATTATATGTTAGGTCACGTGATTTGGTACCATGATCTACGTAAAACAATCTTGTATAAGGCTGGGAAAGACCGAATGGTATGTAAAAATAGTCTATGCGTTGCAAGTGGTCCGAATCGTTATAATTAAATTAACAAAATGTCAGTGAAATCAATAAATACCTATTCTTGCGTACTAAATTTGCCAAAATATTAAAGAAAATCTATTTTGCTTCTACTAGGAGGCATGTCAGCAGCGCTGAAAATTATTCTATCGTAGATATCACCTTTACTAAATGAGCTACGACTGAGCTCTGAGTTTTTCATAAATGTTTCGGAACAATGCATTGTCCGATACCAACCTACTTAGTGCAATGGTGTCTTGACAGTACTTATCAGTGGTACTTATTAGAAAAAAGTAAAAGTCATTATTTGTTGTCAACATTTATAAATAATTTATTTTACTTTAGAAATATGAATTACAGAAACACAAAATAATTTTTTAAGTTAGTAAGAAATGAGATTAGAAAATGGTTTAATGAAACATCATAACAATCATTCAAATTGTATTATGTACGAGTACGTCGAACAACGTCGATTCAGAATATTTTTTATAGTAATAGTTTTATTGCAGATTATTTTCAAGAAAAATACAATCAAAGCATTCAAGTTTTAAGTAACCCCTGGTACTAAAGGAGAAGAAAGCTTATGCTGGGCAATGATTAGGAACGCAGGAAACTGTAAGCTGTGTAAATTAAAATTCGATGCACAGAGCATACAAGTGTACCTATACTAATAGTAGTTTCATAAAATCATTGCAAAACGCCAATTGACACAAATAAATAGTGAAATAAATATGTACGCTTTATTTTAGTACTATCTAGTTTTAATAAGAACCCGGTAGTTAAATAGGTTGTTAAAAAATCCCGATTGATAGCTCAAAAACTCAAATGAGTAGTTAAATTCATCGTATAGAACTCAAATCGTCTTGCGATACTCACTTATTTGCGACTCAAGAGGGGTCTGTCTTACTATGCTCTTAAATACATTCTCCGCTCCAGTCAGTTTCCAAAGGTATAGGAAGCGGGGAGCACTCCGACATAGTCCTCTCTGAACCAGGAAAAGACCAAGTGACGTTGTCCTTATAGCTATCGACCCATCACATTATTTAACACGTAGCAAAGCTGTTCGAGCGTTTGCTGCTTTGAATATGCTAGTTAATTTCACTAGATGACAAACAATTTAGTTTCCGCAGTGGCGAGTCCACCAAGCTTCAGCTAACACGCTTGCACGCGTGGTCCACCAGCTCAACGATTAGCACGACAATACGTCCGGAAAGATGTTATTGCCCTGGACATGTGTGGGTTTTCTAACAAGTTAGGCCCGTCGCACGTTCGATCGTGCTCATAATATCCCGACCCACCACCATCTCCACAACCACGCTTGGAGGCGGGATGGCGAAACGCAGACGCTGCTGCCCGTCTCGTGCTACAGGAATTAGTCGCCTCTTACGACGCGTCTTCTGTTGGTGTGTTCTTTACTGCCATCTCGGCTTACTTTTACTTGATCTTTTATTTTTTTATAGATTTTTATATTACCTTTTTGAACTGCGTTTTGGCAAATGAACATTTGAATTTGAATTTGATCTTAATAATGGCAATACATACTATTGCCATTACTAAGAGTAATACTTAGTAAATATAATGACTATTTTTTTTAAGAAAATATATATCTCGTATGTATGCCGTGTGGGGACGGCCGTAAAGAATACTCTTCCCCACCGCCAACTGGAGGCGTGTCGTAAGAGGCGACTAATTCCTCTAGCACGAGACGGGCAGCAGCGTCTGCCTGCGAAATGTTATAAAAACTGCGCTCACCAACCTGCCTGCCAAGCGTGGCGAGTATTGGCAATCCCCCCCAATGAAACCCATTGGGGGACGCCTGTGTTCAGCAGTGGACGTCCATGGCTGAAATGATGTATCTCGTGTTTAATATAGTACGATAGTACGAAGGATGCGAGTCCGACTTGCACTTGGTCAGCTTTATAGCGTTACTAACTTACTACCTTATGTCTAAATATTATTGTATTATTTACTTTTCTTTCATGTTCACAACTATGTGTGGTTTCTGAATAAATTATTTTATTCTTATTCTTATTCTTAAATGTACTTAATTAACTTGAGATTTTACCAAATATGTAAAGAGCGTACTTTATAGGTACAAGTAAGTAAAGTAAAATGCAGTAAGATAAACTGGCAGTGGGCCAGCCATATCTGTCGCAGAACCGATGAAAGGTGGACTAAATTGAGTGGAGACCACGCCACGGTAAACGTAGTGTTGGACGTCCCCCAGCTCGATGGAACGATGAGCTTAGGTTAGGAAGATGGCTGGAAGTGGCTGGAGATCGTGCTCTTTGGGGGAGGCTTACGTCCAGCTGTGGACTGCAATAGGCTAACATGATGGTGATGATGGTGACTTTTTAGGTCAATAGATTACCTATTTTTAAAATATTATATTAGCAACTGCCTGCAACTTTGTCTACGTAGACTTATATTAGTAGAATAATCGTCCCACGGTAGCGGTAACGGTAACGGTAACACAAAAAACCTTATGTGTTGGGCTATATCAATACCCATGCATGTGTGCCTTTCAGCTAATTAAGTTTAGCCGTTAAAGCGTGATTGAGAAACTAAAGTATTGACTGTTATATTTATAACAATAATTAGTAAAGGTATGATTTGGATCTTGGCAGTTGCTGCCCATCATCGCGAATGCACCGCTCTGTGTCTGATACCGGCGGCTGTCGCACTGGCGAGGAGCGTGGTCTTCTCGCCTGCCGCACAAGAAATCCAACAATTTACAACAAATTAAACGCAAAAATGATGTTTTTATTCAATGCACAAACAGGGTTTAATGTTTTAGGTTTGTTTCGATGAGGCGTAGTAGAAATAACTCTGCGATGATTTTAACTTTAGATAATATTTATTAGTCTAAGTAAAAGGTACAAATCAGTTTCGACACTCTGTTAGCTAGTTAATTAATGGCGGGTTCAAATTTTCAAAACGTCGCTTCTTCTATGAGCCCCCTCCGATCTTGCGATACGTGGACCAATCCTAGCCGCCGACGTCACGGTGCATTGCTTTGGGCAAATTCATGTCCTTATTTGGTAATGTTGGAACATGCCCCCGGCCTTGGAAGCACCAGCGTCCAACTGTTGTCTTCATGGTTATCAGAATAAAGGGCAGATTCGAGGAAACGCGCGTCTGATAACTCCAGAGGCGGTTTGTATGTCAGCAACTCTGGAAATCCCATCCTTTCCTGGTCGCGTGGAAATAATGCGCCCTAGACTCCATTTTAAAGGCGGCGTGTTGTCTTCTTTGATAACGACCATCGTGCCAGTCTGAAGATCAGCCTTGTGCTCCTTCCATTTAGTTCTAGTTTGTAGTTCCGAGACGTACTCCTTGCTCCACCTGGTCCAAAAATGTTGTCTTATTTGTTCGATTCGCTGGTAGCGCGTTAGTCGGTGGACAGGGACATCAGTCAGCTGTTCAGTCGCAGGCGCTGTTAGGAGACGACCAACCAGAAAATGAGCAGGACTCAGGGGTTGGAAATCGTTCGGATCAGTGGACATGGGATTAAGAGGACGGGAGTTCAGGATAGACTCAATCTGTGTTAATACAGTGCTGAACTCTTCAAAAGTCAAGTGTGCATTTCCAACTACTCGTAACATGTGGTGTTTGCAGGACTTAACTCCAGCCTCCCAAAGTCCTCCGAAATGAGGCGTGTAAGGAACTATAAACCGGAATTTGATGTTTTCATTTGTAGCGTATTCAATAATATCTTTAG
The DNA here is from genome assembly GCA_963576865.1 of Anania hortulata. Lineage (NCBI taxonomy): Eukaryota > Metazoa > Arthropoda > Insecta > Lepidoptera > Crambidae > Anania > Anania hortulata. Next base: position 258,929 of record OY756395.1, read on the forward strand.
AACAGTTAGTTAAAAATTTTGAAAATTCATTAGCAAGTCCTACAAAATTTCTACCATTATCAGAGACAATTTCAGCAGGTTTGCCTCGCCGTGCGATAAACCTTTTTAACGCTAGAAGATAGGCATCCGCGGATAGGTCACTGACAAGTTCCAAGTGAATTGCGCGAGTCACAAAGCAAACAAACAAACAAATATACGCTTTTATAAGTTTTGAGCCCCTTCCTTTGCGGTTCAGGATGAGCACCGGCCCAGCGTAGTCTACACCGCAACGTAAAAATGGAAAGCTTGGAGTAATTCTCTGTTCAGGTAAATCGCTCATTATGGGAGATAAAGTCTTGCCTCTCAAACGCGTACAAATAACGCATTTATGTACAGTATGTTTAGCAAGATTCCTACCTCCAACTATCCAGTATACTTCTCGTGTGTTGTACAAAAGCGTTTGCGGACCAGCATGTTGTAGGCGCTTGTGCTCGGAACGAAATAACAACAAAGAAAACCAGTGCTTTGAAGATAACAACATTGGGTGCTTTTTATCAAAAGAAAAATTCGGTGAATTTTTTATTCTACCGCCTACTCGTAATATATTCTCGCTATCCATAAATAAATTAAATTTACTTAAATTGTGTGTATTTTTTTAAGTGACTATTATTTAATAATATATTATATTCCTTCGAGAAAGACTCTTGTTGAGACAATCTCACCAGCATCATTTCCGCCTCTCTAAGTTCGTCAATAGTAAGAACTCCACGTCGATCATTATCTTTGTGTCGTATATTATTAATAAAACGTAATACATATGCGCAAGTTCGTTTCAAACGATTATATTGAGAGAATCTTTCAAAAGGAAACAATGATACTTCTGATGTGGTCACTAATAAGTGGATAGGCTGAACAGGCTTTATTTCTGGTAACTCTAACTGTGCTATATGTGGCTGTTTAAAAATCGAGTTATTGCAATCGAATTTAAGGTCGCGGAGGAATGTAGGCCCTTCCCACCATAAAGTGGAAGTCTTAAGGTCCTCTAACTTGACCCCTCGTGACACTAAGTCAGCTGGATTGCTCTTTCCGCTTACATGGCACCAAGGTAAGTCCTTTGTGATTTCATGAATTTCAGCTACTCGGTTTTGAACGAAAGTTTTCAACAAATTAGGAGCCATACGCAGCCAACCCAATCGTTGAATCAGACCAAAAAATAATATTATCAAATTGAAAATTGAGCGATTCGCGAATTGCATTATATAGCCTGGCACCCAATAAAGCCCCACACAACTCCAATCTTGGGATACTGACTGGTTTTAACGGCGCAACCTTTCCCTTCGAACAATACAACCTGACTGTTACAGAATCATAATTGATAGTACGTATGTATATGCATGTACCGTACGCGCACTCCGAGGCATCGCAAAAAATGTGTAATTCCCGACGCACCGGACCAGCACCCATGACATGACGTGGTACGCGGATTTCATTTAAACTAAGCACAGAAGATGAAAACCGTTCCCATGTTTTTTCGACCTCTATTGGAACCCTGTCATCCCAACCTATTTTTAGCAGCCATAGTTTCTGCAATAATATTTTTGCAATCATTATAAATGGACTTAATAGTCCCAGAGGATCAAAGATTTGTGAAATGTTTGACATCATATAACGTTTTGTAATAATTTCATCATCTTTACCAAATTGCGTGCTAAAATAAAATTCGTCACTAAAGTGATTCCAACCCAAACCTAAAGTTTTGGAACTTGTATTGTTGACTAAAGATAAGGGCTTGAATAAATCAGACTGATCAATTACTGGATCATTGACATCAAAATTCAACATCCACTTGCGAAGAGGAAAACAGCCTGAATTTAGGACTCTTTCTACTGTGGAACAAATTTTCAATAACTCTTCCTTACTGTCACTACCTGTAATCATGTCATCAACGTAAAAATCCTGGCTTATTACCCTTATGACGTCAGGATCAGTACTTTCGATTGCAAGTTGTTTAAGGCATCTACAACTCAGAAATGGCGCTGAAGCTGTCCCGTAAGTGACTGTATTAAGACGATATACACCCAAGGGTTCAGAAGGATCGTCACGCCATAAAATTAATTGAAAGTCACGCTGATCCTCATGAACTAAACATTGCCGGTACATTTTTTCAACGTCTGCGCAAGCGGTATATTTGTGACATCTAAATCGCAATAATATAGGAAAGAGATCACCCTGTATTGCTGGGCCTATCATTTGTAATTCATTTAGCGACACATTATTACTTGACGCAGCACTGGCATCGAAGACGACTCGCAATTTGGTTGTGCTGCTCTGTTCGCGCAAAACGCCATGATGAGGCAGAAAATAATGGGATGACCCATAACGCTCGACGCGACTCATATGACCCAAACGTATGTACTCATGAATGAAGTCACTATAAAGTTGCCTATAACTATCATTCCGCTGCAATCGCTTTTCAAGGGCCAAAAACCTACGTTCAGCCTGCGTATAACTTTCACCTAGGGAATCAGGGCTTTTTTTAAAGGGTATACGTACACAGAACCTTCCATCGATATTGCGCGTAGTAGTTTTGATGAAATGTTCCTCGCATGCACGTTCTTCCTTGGTGCGCGTGTCCCTACATTCCCGAGGAATTTCTTCGAGTTCCCAAAACTGTCTTAGTTGAGACTCAATTGAATGCGAAAAGTTACATTGAATGTACCTATCATTACGCGGAATAGAACAAATAGGTCCGGAAACAATCCATCCCAATTTTGTATCTAACAAGAATGGCCCATTGGCTAACTTAAATTTATTATTCTTTATCAAATCCCAAAATATATCCGCGCCTATAAGAATGTCAATACTTTGAGTTTGATAAAATTGCGGATCTGCTAATTGAATATTTTCAGGAATATTCAGTTGCGCGGGAACAATTGCTATTGCGGGTATCGATGACGTAATTGTAGGCAAAACGAAACATTCCAAATGCGCAACGAAGGATTCTGTGCGCGATTTAATCTCGACACTACACGTTTGCGTCGAGCTTGTAACCGAATTACCTACACCGCGTATCTCGTGAGTGGACTGTAAAACTGGCGTTTGAAGTAAATTACATAAAGATTTAGTAATGAAACATCGCTGGCTGCTGCTGTCTAGAAGCGCGCGGGCCGGGTGATAATTATTGCGATGATCGGCTATCATAACCAAGGCGGTCGATAACAAAACTGTAGATTGTGTGCATTGCGAGCTTAAATGTGCCTTATTTGCTTGAATCTTAGGAATTTGCATGAGTAACGCGCACGACAAGTGTGATGTGGTGGGAGCGGGCTGCATCTCGGGCGCAACGAGCGGTGCAGGCAGCTGCCCACTAGTACCGTGCGACACAGGGAAGGCGGCGGAGCTATTACTCGAAACAACATTAGGGCTACCGGGATGAACTAACGAGTTATGTTTTTTGTTACACATTCGACATGGCCCAAACCTACAACTATCTATAGTGTGACCAGAACGTAAACAGTTCATGCATAGCCTTTTGTCGTTAATTAATTTAAGTTTAGATTCCAAATTACTATCAATGAATTTTTGACAAGAATAAAGTGGGTGACTTGCGTTACACAATAAACAGGTTCTCTTCACAAAATCGCGTGAGTGACGTTCTGTTGGATTATTTGTGGCGGCATTGCAGTGAATCTTAGACTGATTTTGCGAATAATTTTTCTTAGTATCGGGATTAGTTTTGCTGTGTGATACTTGCAATGTTTCCAACAAATCGGCGCGATCCTTAAGAAACCCTATTAAGTCGTCAATCTTGAGTTGTTTTTTAGATTCATTAGAATTAGATATTAACATTCCCTTACATTGTTCCCATTCGCGTTCTGTAGTCGGGTCTAATTTTGAAACTACTATATAGATGACTAACGTATCCCACGACTCAGTAGGTTCACCAAGAATTTTCAAGGAACGCAAATTCTTTAGCACGGTATCTATTAGTTTTCTAATTAAAACAGGTGACTCTTTATTTATAGCCTGCATAGTAAATAAGGATTTGACGTGATTATGTACTAATAATCTGCTATTATTGTAGCGGTTGAGAAGCAATTCCCAAGCAACAGAATAATTATCACTGGAGAATTCTACTGAATTGATCACTAATTCCGCACTTTCCTTTAGCGATGACTTAAGGTAATGAAACTTTTCTATATTGCTTAGGTCGTTAGAATTGTGCACTAATGATAGGAAAGTATCCCTAAACTCGAGCCATTGCTCACATGAGCCATTGAAGGTGGGCATAGAAATAGTAGGCAATTTTATCGATTTATGCTTGTGACTGCTACCACCCTCGGAATTGTCAGCGATCTGATTCGAATTTAAAAGATATTCGGCTTGCGACATTGTACTATAGAAACTATCCTCGAATAAATCTCTTTGTGATAACTGTTCTTCAGTGTCGGTGGCTATTTCCTCTAATTTATTTTGAATTTCGTTAAACTCTGAAAACAAGTTATTAGCTCCTTGAATGCGCAATTTAAGATCTATACAATTTTTACTAGACATAGTTTCACCTTTGAGTGACGATAAATGATTTGCAAACCTAGTTAACCTACCCTTAACTATAACGCGCTTTTTAACCAACTCTTTAAATAAGCTATCATCACTAGATCTATAAGGAGATTTATCACGGGATTGGATATCTAAACTCATTTCGGCGGAGTGTAGTGAAAATGGAGTTAAGTACTTACAGTTAAATGATGAATACTTGCTATAGCGAAAGGCACGTAGTAGGGCACGACAAGAAGTAATTTGCACTTGTAGTTAACACTGAAATTAGCAGAACAGCAAATATTACACAGTGGGAATGGAGATGAAGCAGGAATAGGCAGGATGGCTGGACGTACCTATGCGCGTTTTCAGGTACGGGACCGACGTTTCTCACAACTTTGCGGATCTATGAGCCTTTTTCCACTTCTCATTGACTTCCAAACTGCATAAGCCGCTACCTCAACCTCACCAGGGTAGTTTTTAGCGGTTTCTTAAACGATCTTGCGCTTCGCTTCAATAGTCAGTCTGGTATGGTTTTTTCATCAAATTTGGCGTCGAAGGTCCATATGTTTCGATGAGGCGTAGTAGAAATAACTCTGCGATGATTTTAACTTTAGATAATATTTATTAGTTTAAGTAAAAGGTACAAATCAGTTTCGACACTCTGTTAGCTAGTTAATTAATGGCGGGTTCAAATTTTCAAAACGTCGCTTCTTCTATGAGCCCCCTCCGATCTTGCGATACGTGGACCAATCCTAGCCGCCGACGTCACGGTGCATTGCTTTGGGCAAATTCATGTCCTTATTTGGTAATGTTGGAACAAGGTTTACATAAAACTTTTTACGTTTACGTTTAGTTAACCCGTCCTCGATTCAGAACCGTTCGGTAACTAATAGTCGACCAGACGATCACGTGACACTTATGATTTAACAGGATTTAACATTAGTGTCACGTGATTTATCGGTTGACAGTTAACTCTCGAAGGGTTCTGTATCGGGGGGTCACAGTAACCAGACAATGGAAATTTTATTGTTGGCCACATGTAGGTGGTTTGAGCTTAGAAAATGTAGTTTACAAAAGACCTATACTCAGTGCCTACAATAGAATTTGATGAAATATTAAGAACATAAACATATTTGTTTACCTATGTCCCTCTAATTACTTGCTTGACTTTTAAAGTACTTAGTGGCGTTTGATACGTTTATTATTTTCATTTCTTTGTATTATGATAGTAAGTAAACTTGTGAGTTTCAAAGTAACAGGAAAGAAATCAAAATATCTCCTAACAGCAAGGCTTTAAGTAACATAAGTAAAGACTACAACTAAATGTAACAGTAAGAACAACCCAGGGTCACGTATCTATGGTTTAAGATTTGATGAGCACTTCAGGCGCACTTTCGTACTTGTAAGTTTGCTCTGCAGCAGCTGGCCCCTAATTGAGCAGTTTTGGATTAAGCGCTACTTCATTACGTATTTAAAATGTATCAATACATGTAAAAATAAAATGTTTAGCTATTGCTCGCAGATCCGTATTCATTGGTTTGAAACAAAAAAGAAGTAGGTTGGCATGATAGCTTCTCCCTTAGGAACCTTATTGTATATTTGCTCCAAGGTGCAATTACTACGATTTAGACAACGTAATTTCATTATCTTTTTTTTCTTCCTCTTCAGCATATGTTTTGTCCCCTGTTGGACATATGCCTCCTGAAGCTCTCTCCAGCTAGCTCTTAGTGCGGCGATTCTTGTCCAGGCCGGTCCTGCCGTCTTTGCAATATCGTCCGACCATCTTGCTGGTGGTCTGCCCACACTTCGTTTTCTTGTGCGGGGTCTCCAGAGCAAGACCTTGTAGTTCCATCTTTCGTCGTCTCTACGGCATACGTGGCCTGCCCATTGCCCTTTCAGTCGTGCCACCTTTTTGCCACGTCGGTTACTTTGGTGCGCTGGCGGATTTCATAAAAACGAATAAATATTTTTATGTTTTATCAGTTTTTGATTTTAAAATTTCCGCGTGTCACTCCTTTGACAACTGTCATACTATTAGCATTGATCAAGTAAACTATTAAGAAGTTGACGTTGTAAACCTAAGTCAAACCAATCAATCGGTTCCGAAACTGAGTCTCAACATTAGTCAAAATTTATAGCTCAAATAGCTCATTCTTTGGAAACAGTTTTGAGCCATGTAAAAATGTCTAGCAATTGACAAACAATCTCAATTTTATAAAGGCGTATAGCCACCGCTTAATTGCATTACCTCTCGCCTTTATTTTTTTTATAAAAGAGTAGATTATTCCGTTCTCTTTTCCATAATTTCATGTTTCGGACAACTGTCCCATGCTTTTAATAGCAACAAAGAATTTATAAGTAGGTGTTCGTAGTACTTATACATTCCCTGGATGGCAATGACATTAGGCCATAGACTTCGGAGATAAAAAATTGAAAGAGACGAAGTTATCTGTTGTCAGTGGTTTTAAATGTTGCGTCTCTTTTCTTCTCAAAGCAATTAATAGACAAAATATCCAAAACATTCGTTCTTTTACATCCCTAAACAAAACCTAATTATGTAGTTCATGGTACAAATTCAAAACAAGCTCAAATCAAAATCTCGAAGCAGCATAATTGCTTTTACAATTTTGTAGCAGCCAAGTAAAGTATCATTATTAAAATTAGAGATCTATACATATAATTCATAAATTTCTTAGATTTTGTTACTGTTTTTACAGTATTCATTCAGAAATTAAGAAATCAATGAAATGTCTGCTATGACCATTTTCCATACCAATAATTTTGATATAAGAAATCAATTTGTAACTGTCATTAGTGTCAAAATAAACGTCATTTGTATTGAATTGAGTGAATGATAAACAAAATTGTATGTTGTCAAAATCGATGAAACAAGATTGTTTTTACGACCTTATGGGACCAAATTGACGGATGGGCGTAATTTGAGATTGTTTTAAGAGTTTATGGTTACCCCCCAGTAGGCTGTTTGTTCTCCCGACAGTTGTGTGCGCGGAACCAAAATAACTCTGCTAGTGCCCATGGAATAGACGTCGCCGTCTGAATTATAATAATATAATAAAATTCTATACTTGTCTCAAAAAAATAACAACAATTATTCATATTTAAATATTAAATCGGACGACCATTGTTCTGTGGTATACGAGTACATATAGCCTGTTCAACAAGTGGATCTGGTTCCGGTTGAGTGGTTTCGCTCGCCCGAGGTGGAGAACTTTCAGGCCGATCGAAACCTCGCAGTAAGATTTGTGACCTAAGAAGCTTACTGAGGGACTTAGAAAGTATTAAAATTGATTTTATCATAATATTTGCAATAATGTCTATTATCAATAAAAGTATGCAATATTTTTAATATACGGTTATTGACTGCTTCTGATTGCAATCTTACTCAAGGGTACCTAGAAAAATGGTGATGATTATGGAGCAAGCTTGTTTAGAAGAGATCTATCCACTTGAAGGCCTTTGGGCTGTATCGAAACGGGAACATAAGCGTACAGGCAGGGAATCGTACTTCTGTCTGAGAGCATTGTAAAATATGTAGCAACGCATTAATATTCTACGACTTTGTTTCAATGTTGCATGAAACGAAAACGTTAAAAGCTCCATACAGCTACGAACACAAAACAAAGGAATATTTACTAAACCCATAATAACACAAGCCTTGTCTGATCCAACAAAAGTTCAATTTAAAACAAACTTACGTATCCTGCCTGATACTACAGCAAACTCCGCCCATAGAACTGATATTTAAGATAACAAATAAATAAACGTTTACATTTATTGGCGAAATAATACACAGAAATCTCATCAAAAGCATATTCGCGAGAAGAAAACTTGAATTGCTTTTGAAGTTCGTCGCTTACAGCGGAAAGCCTCGCTGCTGTCGGGGGTCGCTGCCGTATTCCCGTCTTTAAAACCTTATTCAAAGGGTCCATATTGCCGCGCAACGCTCACTTGTGTGTTACTGTATGATAGCGAGTAGAGTAGTCCAGGGACTCCCAAAATTCTATGAATAAGAAACACTTTAGGGAGCTCCTCGCGATCGGCGCTTTTGCTTTGTCTTCCCGTAATAACTTAACTACTTAGCCTAAAAGTGTACGTCGTTGAACAAAAGTAGGTCTTATCTCGCCCGCTTAAGGTGGCTCACGACTCGCGGAACGTAAACCCCTCTTTTACTCAAGTTGACTGGTGTTTATGGCCAGCTTACGGTGTCAGATGCGTACCTGTGCTCGTACTTTTTTATAGTCATCCCTTTCGCGGTTATGACTTATTAAACGGCTAAGTGCATTCAATAAAGTTTGCGGAATATCGTGCTTATTTTGTGAACTTCACGAAGAAGGATGCCGGCTTTTATGTTGTGATGTATCTACCTTTTGGTAAATTTACATTGTAAATATATCACGTACATTGTTAAAAATATTACGTACATGAAAATGTTTACCAGACGAAATACTTAGATGTGTTATATGAAAGTTTAGGAATTGATATAGCTAAATATTCACCATTTACTTATAGGACAGGAGACGAAAAGGGTGAGACACGATCGCTTAATGATGCGGTTATACCAAATTACTCAGCTAACTTTATAAAAAAACATTCACCATAGAATACTTAAGTATAAGTATGTTCAAATACAGAAAGTTCGCTTCTATACAAACTCGCTCCGACGCGAGAAGTGGGTCTCTCTTTCAATCAGATAACTCGTATTTATTCACGCATGGAAAGTGTTTCGTAATTTGCTGACAAGATTGGGTGTAAAGCCGTCATTCTATTCCCGCATTTGTTTCGTCCAACGAGCCCAGCCTGCCCCCACATTCTATTGACTCGCAATCTCTTGGCATTTAATGAGTATAAAACTTATTTGATAGTGTGGTGGCAGTGAATTATAACGGAGTGGCATTTAATGCGAATACATTAAAAGTTTAACAGCAGTGCCCAACGAAGAACTTCGCGCTCGTTCGGCTCATTTCGCTCGCTCGGCTCACTTCGCTCGCTCGGCTCACTCCGCTCGCTCGAGCAGGCGCCGCGCGACCACTGGCCAGGCTGCAGTACCGCCGCCGCAGCTGGCTTAAACTAGTTTCCCTTCCTCGTTACTGGCGAATTTACATTTCACAAACTTGATTTATGTCGGAAAAGCTTTTTAATGTCATTTCACCTTCATGTTTTTATTCTTAAATGCTAATGAGGTTGGAACAGATGATTCAGTAGAAGTAATTTGCTAATTTATCCTTATCAGAAATAAAACTGTCCCACTGCTCAATAACCACAATCGAACTTCGAAGTCAAAGTTTCCGTTGCAGAATACAGCACTAAGTGCAAAAATAGACAAACTAATTAGGTACCTACCTGATACTCTTATTATTAATCTTTTTTATGCGACACATTCTTTTTAATCCGAATATGGACTAAATGTGGTTTTCTGTTTTGCACTTAATGTATGAGTTCCCATCGGCCGTGCAAGCGTTTTGTAGCTCCATTCACAGACGCATTCCTTTTATTATGTTTTATCGCATGTTTTCGTTGAGCACGCTACTAACAATTTACGACACATGTCTTGGAGTAAAAGTTTCGAGTCTTATCGCCGCTTCACGTTATCGACGTGTTGTACTTAATTCCCTCCCTCGAGGTGACGATCAGCGCTCCGGCAATCAAGTTAAATTTTATGTGCCTACAATGTTCTGCCCGCGATTTCGTCTGCGAAGACTTCAGAGGTAAGCCAAAGAGTCAGCTTAATAAATAATTATCTCACGGGATCACAAAAACGGGATAGTAATGAACCTATGTGTCCAGTTACATAATTGACCTCAATTTACAGGATGTCCCAAGAAGGGTGTGTTAATATGTCTGGATAAAAATCATTTATGAAACAAATTACGGGAAACTTTTGCCTCCTTCAATTCCACTTGATAGTTGAAGCTGTAGAAGCAAATGTTTGAAACTTTGAGCTCTTAGTCCACTAAGTAAGAATGTTTTTAAGATACATAACAGACAATATTTTCATGCGTTATTTTTAACTAGAGCGAGACTACGTTACAGATAAATTATCATAATTAACAAAATAATCAGAGATTTTTTTTCCTAACTGTTTTATGTTAACGTTTAATTGATATTCATTATTATTAAAGGTACATTATTGACTTATTGGTAAAAAGAGTGACTCTAGCACTGACCGTTTAGTCATCGTACGTGATTTTCTGGATCAATTCGCAATTAGGTCAAATTTTATTATATTTTCTTTCCGAAATGTTTATATATACTAGCTTTAAAGTACCTATAAGCTATTCAATAAAGAATCATCAAAATCGGTTCACATTTGATATTGGGTAACATAGATACAAAAATCAGTAGGCGCGGTATGGAGTTCATGCAATGTTTGATGATTTTCTCATGGATCCGATCATCAGAATTTGACTAAATTTATGTGGGACCATTCTGAAAGTATTACATTTCGAACGAAAAAAGAATTATCAAAATCGGTTAACGTAGTAACGAATGATCGCTGAACATACATAAGAAAAATAACGACGAATTGAGAACCTCTTCCTTTTAGAAGTCGGGTAAAAATACAGTGGGAGCTCGTGTTTTAATTAATACAAACACACATCTGGCGGTTCGATTAAATTCAATCAAAAATTATTTTGCTAGCTTTTCTAAATTGGCTGACTGGGCGTGCTGGGAGACGCCCCTGGCAAAATATATTTGTGATACCTCATAACCAGTGATCGGAATAGGTAGATTGATTTGATGTACTTTGGTAGTGCTAGCATAATATGGATATACCCTTTTTACAAAAACTGATACAAATAAATTCTGGAATCCCGGAGGCATGTCCATATTAACATCAATGTTTGAGATCATTGACCCCAAATCAATCTACCTACTCCGATCACTGCTCATAACATAGGGATGTTAATTTCTTAATTCAAATTTTTTTTTTTTTAATTTTAAAATATGTTAGTATTCTAAGGTCCAATATGTTTTTATTTTATTTTTAACTTGTATTTTATGAGGTAGTACCAAATAAACATTTTTTCTTTCTTTCTTTTTTTCTTTCAAAACCACCACGATCGGAGTATTGTTCGGAGCATATTAATTAACTTTTATTCTTCGTAGTCTCTTAGAGACTACGGCATGCTACGAAAATTAGGATCGTAGCACAGCTACGAACCCTAACTGCGTTAGTTAACAACTACGAATAAAACTGTTGAAATGTAAAACCATTTGATACGTTCTTCTTCAGGTGCTTTTTAAATCCTTAATAAATTGTAGCCATCTGAAAAATGGCGGAAGTAATTGAGTGTACTAAATACTTACAAAGACAAACTCGGCTCCGTTTTATTGCACATTGCGTCCAGGGCATTCGCGGTCAAGCCCGAGTCGGCCCGCTCGCCTGCACCTGCGACCTGCGTCAGTGGCGCCGCCAACTTCGAAACTATTTATTGCAGCATTTAGTACTCCATAGTTTGTTATTGCTTATTGCATTGCTCGCGAGGACGGGAGTGCAACTTGTGTGCAACCGAAAACTATTGGATCCTCTATAGAATGGCATTCTTGCAAGTTATAGTTGCAGTATATGTGTATAATTTATCAGAAATTGTACACAAAACCATCTCATAGTTGAGGTGAGGCCTGTGCCCTGCAGTGGGACGTCTGTAGGCATACTTAACTTTTTTTTAAATTGACTCTTTTTTAATGATAATGATGATGAATAATTTATTTCCAAGAACATGGTAACACAAGATCTTAGAGCTATGCACAAGTACAATATATTCTGCCATTGGTTTAGGCGTAGAAATGTTAATGTTACAAAATCTGCTATTAAATTATTATTAAATTATACATTATTATTAATTGATATTATTTTCTCATGAGTCGTCAGTTAACAGTCAAAGGTACAATCGTTTATTTTTGTGTCCATAAATTCTTTATTAGAGTAAATATCCCGTATAAGCCAATTATTTAAAACATATTTAAGTTTGTTGAGCGGTAAGGCTCTAACTTTTCTAGGTAGCTTATTATAATTTTTTATAGCATGACAATATACATTGTTAGAAGATAGTTGTAACCTTCGAGGTGGTATGAATAATTTATATGGGTCTCTACTATTACTCATTCCAAGCACCGTGTCATGTAAAGGAATGAGATCTGGATGTTTCTTTATGAACATGCAGATATCCAAAATGTACTGGCAGGGTAGAGGTAGTATTTTTAAATGTTGAAATAGTGGTCTACAGTGGTCTAGATAACCGACACTACATAAGGCTCGAATGCATTTTTTTGTACTTTAAAGGCTCTTTCTACATCTACAGAGTGCCCCCATATAATTAAGCCATATCGAAGAGCCGAAGAAACATAGCCATGGTAAGCTGAGAGTGCAGTCTGTATGGAAGATACTAGTCTTAGACGACGTAGCGCAAATACAAATTTGTCTAATTTTGTGCATAGACTACTCACATACTCCTTCCAGTTTAAGTTTAAGTTTAGTTTTTTTAAATATAATAATAATAATAATATTGGACAACATCACAAAAACTGATCTGATCATATGGTAAGTAGCCAAACTTGTGTTACAAAAACAGAAAAGTTATTTTCTACAGAAAATAGAAAAGTTATTTTCTACATTGTCCGACCGTAAATGAAACATTAGAGATAGCGACACCAAGTCCGGTACGCTCGCCTCTCGGCTACGGAGGTGGTTGATTAATGTAGGGGCATGGTGATTCCTATAACACAGGCTGCGGCTTGACTCAGGTGATAGTTGTTCAATTGTAGTCTCTGGTAGTCTCAAATAATTGATACACGTTAATGTTTTTGTGTGTATACAATTTTGATGTTATGTAGGTACTTATTATTTTTAATTAAATGATTGTTAGGAGTAACCAGCGAAAAAGCGGGCCAAGCGCTACGTCATAGTGACGTAGATCCGGTCGGGTGGTGACAGCGGAGCACAAAACCCGACACGCAGCGACGGAGCACTCAGCCCACTTTACCTCAAGCGTTCGGATGCGATAGACGTGCCTAAGATTCGTTATTTTGTTAATTATCGTTGATAGGTATTTTTGTAATAATTGTAACGGTCGGAATATTCAATTTGTAACAGTTTGTAACAGTCGTCTTCTTTATTAAAAAAAAAGATCCCTTCCTGGTTCCTAAAATAATGCATAGTTATTACCTGGAATGCAAGAGGTCCCGGATTCAATCCGGTTTGGGCAAATATAAAAGGTACTGTTTTAATTGTAACTGTGCTGGGACATTTTTCCGCAAAATTAATTAGTAGTCTGGTGCCACGAACACAAAGACAAGACATTCTTTACTTCAAGACCATGACAATTTATGTTTTGTGTAGCGCATAATATACGTAGATATTTATATTATACATACTTTATTTATGGGAAAATTTAAGAAAGCGAAAATTACATCAACCTGGTAAAGGTTGCAGGAAGCCGCTGGATGCGGGCCGCTTCCAACCGGCCAATCTGGAAGTCACTGGGGGAGGCCTATGTTCAGCAGTGGACGTCCTATGGCTGAAATGATGATGATGTGTTCATAAATACAAACAACTTTTTATATGGAACATCAATATCTAAATCGCGATTTTTGTTTTTGTTTCTCCATAAAACTATCTCTCTAATTTAATAATAATGTAAGGAGTAACAAATTAATATTGTTTGTTTATATAAACATTTAAATGTCATTTATATCATTAAATCTTACAATTAAGTACCACAGGTTGATGATCCTAGTCTGTACCTACTATCTAAACTGATTTGAATAATTAATTTACATAAATAAAATAATTTATCGATTAAATTATTGCAACCAAACATAAAATTATCATTACAGGTTACCGCAATGCGATAGTGAAGACAATACATAAAAGATATTATTTATAAACAACTTTTCTATGTACACTATTTTAAATTTAAATTTTAAATTTTAAATGAGAATATAATGATAGTTGTCATAATAAAACTAACTATTACTCGAAAAACTAAATCAACGTAACGTTTATTAAAGATTATCTTTTGAAAATTGAAGCGACTGGATTCTGTATAACCTAATATCAGCGGCGCCCCATTCGCAAGCAAGATAACGCTTAATTTTACGAGGGCCAATTTATTAGTACACTCACCGTTACCGATCCGACCCAACTGCACCTGTCGATCAGTATTCACCTCGACAGGGCTGCCGTTTAGTCATCAGCCTCTCATATCGCATCTCGAAATTGGGCTTATCTCTCAGGGACATAAACTCGGAGTCCGACCTCGTCGCCGTATTTATGGCACCTGTTGAATTTATTGACATCTGACCCGCATTCAGTATGACACCCTCCCTTCCCGCCCCTCTAAGCGGGGCCGCTGCAGCGGGCGCATATCAAATATTTATGCCGCAATTTTCATAGTTATTACTGCGAGCGATTGCTGTGCACTGCTGCAGTCATTACTAATTTTACGACACTCGGAGAGCGGCTGATGCTAAAATTAGTTGTCATGCGCGTTTTAAAACTATCCTACTTACCGAAAATATATTACATCATTTAGGAAAGTAGGCACTTTAGACACCCAAGCATATTTTTACAAGGAATCTCATCAAGTCCCACTAATAAGCCGATCCCAGTTTTACGAGCGCTTATTAGTAGGAGCTTGCTTTGGTTACTTCAGCTGGTTACTTTCGGTCCCCCCGGCGGAGGGCAGCCGAGCGTGAGGCGCGCCCGGCGGCCGTCAGTCAGCGCGGTAACGACGCCCGGCATCCCCTGATGAGTGCCGCGAGAGGTTATCTACGCTAATATATTCACACCTTTCTAGTTTCCACCGCTACTTCACGTTGTAGGGCTGCGTTGATACGTTGTTAACGTATCAAATACCTTAAAGTTTTATTAAGTAATCAACTAAACTCAACTCTATTTTATTAACGTGTAATCTATTTTTAATATATTTGACTATTGTGATATTATTGGAATCAAATTTGACATGTGTTAAAATGGTATTAGGTTAATTGTTTCCAATTTTTGTTTTTAATTTGTAATTCAATTTATTTTATTCGTTTTGACATTGACATTTTACACTTTCCACAATTAGACTTCAATTTATTTTATTTAATATTTGCATGCTATTTGTAAATGGCTGAAAAAGCTGAACGTTATACCGCAATTCCATCCACAATGTACCCTTTTTCATATGCAAATAAATTTCATTTCATTTCATTTCATTTCTACTTATCAAAGAAACGAATTGCTAAACTTGCTTATTTAAAAAAATACAATTTAAATTAACTGTAGAGATTCTACTTATATTTAATAAATAAATATTATACAACATCACATACATTGCTCTGACCATATGATAAGTAGCTTGCACTTGTCTTACAGAAATGAGAAACAACAACGATACCACAACACCTAGACGCGAGACAATATAGAATTATTATTTTTCTACATTGACCGACCGGAAATCGAACCCAGGACCACAGAGATAGCGACACCAAGTCCGGTATACTCGCCTCTCGGCTACGGAGGTCGTTTATTCTAATGTAATAAACTACCTGTGCATTAAATTTTAAAATAATATTACACGAGAACATTAATGTTTGCGTTGCGTTATCATAATGGGCTAGTTTCCTAAAAAAATCGAATTTGTCCGTCAGTAGGATTAACAGAAAATATTGGACACGTATTTTTTATTTTATCAAACAAACAAAAAATTATGAAGATACATGGGGCACACTAAAAGTTTTGCACTTCTAGCTAATCGGAACTATTTGAATTTCGAATGATATATTATATTAAACGTTGCAACCTTCTTAGTAATAAAAAAAAAACAATTGGCGGGAAATTATTTGTCAATTGTTTTTTATCACACATCACACGCAACGAAAATGGAATTAAGTCGAAAAGATTTTAGAGCGATGATTTTTTATGATTTTAAAAGTTCTCTCTCTCCGCAATACTGTGCCGCTCGTCTTCAAAATGCTTTTGGGAGAGAAGCACCTTGTTTGAGCACCGTGAGGCGATGGTTTGCTGAATTTGAGAGAGGTCGAGTTTTTTTACATGACGAATTTCGTGAAGGGCGTTCAACTGCCGTCAACGAAAATAATGTGGCTACTGTTAAGCGGCTAATTGAAGAAAACCCGCGGATTACCTATGAGACAATTTAAGGACTATTGGGGATTGGTATGAGCCAAATTCAGAAAATTTTACACGAAGAATTGAAAGTTCGGAAACTTTGCTGTCGTTGAAACGTTGGTAAAAAAATGGTCGCGTTTTTTTTCTCAGCTACGGGTCCCATCTGTACAATTCTACTTGAAGACCAAAAGAGTGTTAATGCCGAGTGGAATTCTACTATTTGTTTACCCAGGGTGTTAGTAAAAGTTCGCGAAAGACGACCCAAAAGCCGCGTTCTCCTACATCATGACAACGCTTCTTCACACACGGCCAACAAAACAAAGTCATTTTTAGCTTCCGAAAAATTACAACTCGTCACCCATCCTGCGCATAGCCCCGACCTAGCACCCTGTGATTTCTGTATTTTCCCCAAAATCAAATATTTGATGAGAGGTTTTACTTTTATTAACTCCGAAGAGGCAGTGATAGCGTTCAATCAGCACGTAGAAAACATGCCTTCAGATCTGTGGTCCTCCTGTTTTAAAAAATGGTTCGATCGCATGAAAAAATGTTTAAAATGTAAAGAAGAGAAGTTTGAAAAGCAATAAACATAATATTTTGGTTATAAAATGTTGTTTTTTTAAGTTACGCAAAACTTATAGTGTGACCTACGTATAACCCCTTAAAGTCCCGCGTAACGTCAAGCCTTGTGACACTTTTTAGCAAGGCGTGACATCACATGCTCACTTTGATGAGCTTTATTTTCGTATTGTTTGGTTTCATTGACAAAAGACTGACTGATGGTTTGACCCAGGAAACTAGCCTATTATGCCAGTTGTTTATTGTTAGTTTGTAACGAAATAAATACATAAATTCTTCCAACAAACACACCCATTATTATTCATTATTTAACCCCAAACTAAGCTTGTGATATGGCGACATAACGAATAAACATAGTTATATAAATTGGAACACACAAACATTTGCCCCTTACAAGATTTGAATCCATAACCTTGTAGCCAGCCCTGCGCGACTGCAGCGCGCACTACCGTAACTCCCGCGGTAAGTGTGCGTGATAAATTCCCCGCTGCCGATGACAGCGTGAACAACCTCGCTACTCTCCCCTTACGCCTATGTGACGAGCGAAACGGCCAAGCTACATATTTTGACTAAGGTGTAGAGTTTTGGAGTTAGGGCGTGTAGAGTTAGAAGCTTGGCTCTACATTGGATTTGATAACTTTTTGACAGTGCGTGCTATATGGTCTCGTCTTGGCAACATTTTATATAAAAATGTTTTTGGTGGGATCTTATTTTATATGAATACTAAAATAAAAATACAAAATTCTATTCTATCACAGGTACGAAAAATTAAGACACAGTAGTGTTATTAACCCGTTTTTTTTTATTATTAATATTCTCGCAGTGGTCCTTCGCCGTGGTACATACTCGTCGGCCCAATAAAAGAGTGTAATTCAAAGGCCGCGATGCCGGAGCTGCAGAAGCGAGCGCAAGTGGCTGCGGTTTGTTACGTAAGGGCGAAGAGGCTGCACTTCCCGCAAAGAATGAGGATAGCAATAGTCCAACTAGCATGTTTTAAAAACTCTTTAAATAATAATAGCTACAATAAAACATACCCAACGGCTAACAGACAAATTAACAGCAAGCTAACTATGAAATTAATCTTGGGAGTCAACTAATAATCTAGGTGCGTCGATTAAAAACTTTGTAAAAAAGTAAAGTATGCCTTTAAAAGGTGTCAAATATTTTAAGGGGTAAATTAGGCCACCACATGGATCATATCATGTCATGGATCATAAGAGATCATGGATCATCTCTCATGATCATGGATCATAAGAGAAATTTAAAACTATTGAACGAACTTTAATAAATTAAAGAAAAAACAATAAAAATTCTACATCAGCCTGTACATTAACGCAATCACCCACACACGCAAACAAACATACGTATACACGACGGTATTACTAGTCTAAAGCAATTCATAATCTCTAGGTTCTCATTCATGCACTCAAAAATCATACGACACAGAAGCTCCATGCAAGTGTGTGTTGAATGAATTTATTATGAGATAGAAACACTGTTATTATTTCTGTCTCACTCGTTTCATTTCATCGTGTGTGTACATGTGTGTGCGTGTGTGACGTACCTACACTTTATATTTTTGCAGAAAGGCTCATTATCTTTAAAGACGACTTTTAGCCTTAATGCGGTCTGTAACATAACACCCGTACACAAAATGCAAAATTATGAGTTAATGCCGCCTTTAAAGATAAAAATCCCTTCAGCGTCGGTTAGTCACTTTATGTTGTATTTTAATTGCTAATTGCTTCTATCAATTCTCACAGTAAAATAACAACACAGTTTTTTTTTTTTTTCAATATTTTAATCAACTTACACATGTAGACATTTAATTAAACTGCACTGCAGGACACAGGAATCACCTCAACTATGATGTGGTTTGGGACATGCTCCACCACGGATGCAGATTGGTGGAGTGGTGTTATGAGATGAGGCCAGTGACTTTGCTTTACTGTCAGATGTTATTGCCGCCCTAAGGCCTCTGACTAGGCTTCACGAATAGTACCAAGCGATATTAGTCGGGACCAACTTTTGACGTGCCTTCCAAAGCATGGAGATGCATGTGATGAATGTCACTAAATACGGTTGGAATGGTCACCCATCGACTCACAACGGCGGCGTAGGGGGCTTAACTTTGGTAATCACTACCAAAGCGCTGCCGCCACTGAGCCACAACCACCTCAAAAACCTTTGTAAGAACGTCACATTTGGATGACAACACAATAACCTGACGCTATCGTGCTGATCTGATGATGGGGCCTGGAGGGTGAAAGGGAACAACCAGGTTAACTATTAAATAAAACACTTTACTCACTCTGGCGAGATCCATTACAGTTTTTAACTGTTACCTGCGTTACATTCATAATTCATAATTCATTCATAATTCATTTATTCACTTTCATACAGTAACAGTAGTCCACACAATAAAGGTATAAAAGATGTTCGTTTTGTTACAGTATGACCTACTAAGGCATTCGTGATTTTTAGAAATAATAAAATCTTAAATTAATACATTTGATACATTATAAAGGTATTCGAATTCTATTAAAAAGGAAAAACATAAAATAATAATCATAACAAAAATAACAAAAAATTGACACAATAAATTATATCAAACTGAATAACACAAATGCTGGAATTGATAAATTGCAAAGATGTCAAAAATAATAATAATAATGTCAAAGATAAGGCTTGTCTGTCAATAAGCCCATTTTAGTCCACTTACAATTACGAGTATATACTACAATTTATCATCAAAGAATTCTTTTAAATTATAATACGATTTGTCAATTAACAACTTCTTTAATACACTATCATACTTTTTACCTTGGAGGGTTTTTATGTAGTTTGGCAAGTGATTGAAAGCTTTGACAGCCATATAATACGGCCCGTTCCTATATAACGTGAGTCGCGCTGTGGGTAGAATGAGATCATTTTCACAGCGCGACCCGCAGCGTCTTGACGTGTTACCAATTTGTTGAAAATATTTGCTGTGCTTTCTTACAAATCGACACAATTCATACAGATAAACACATGTAACCGTAAGTATTTTATATTTATTAAATAACAAGCGACACGAGTCGATCGCTACGCTATGGGATACGATCCCATAGCGTATCCAGGCAGCGGCATGGCTGTGGTACGCCGCAAGCGCACACTCCACATCTGTGCTTTTACGAAGTTCGCGCAGCGCATACGATAAACAACTAAGCCTGCTTGTTACAACTTCCACATGCTGTTTCCATGAAAGAGTAGAGTCCATTTTGATCCCAAGCAGTGAAAATGTACTAACTTGTCTATGTGCTTCTTATTATCTTTCGTTTATATCGAAACCACCTCGCAAGTTTAAACATATTACTACTTAGCTGTAGATAGCAGGACAAGTGCCACTAGTTCGCAAGTGCTGAGCAGTGTTAGTGCCCGCACCTGCAGCCTGCAGGCAAAGAGGCGATCGCTAGTAATCCCGGCGTAATTGACGCAGCGCGAGGGCTGCCCCCACGGGATTAGCGGGCACGGCTCTTTGCAGCTCGCCTCTAGTGCTTTTAACGGCGATGCGACTGTTTAAAACAAAACGAAGTTCGGACTTGTGCTGCGACAGGGTAAATTGAAACACGTTTTAACCGCGGGAATTAATCGGGCTAAAACGAATTAGCGCAGGAAAAATGAGGCTTATTCGAAGCTATTGGGTAACTATAGGAATGGATTATATAAATACCTGCAATAAAAGTTATATACTTTATCCCTTTATATCCAATGTGTATTGCAGCACCTGCAGCATGGCTTCAGTCCTAAGAGAAAACTCGTAGAGACTGTGTACCCCCGCGACTCGCGACGGAGCGGCCGCGCCCTCTCAAACTACGGAATTAAACTCCCGTTAATCGCACGCGCAACAAACGAACTCGCGCCGCATTGCGCGACAACTTACTTTTTGCAGCCGGCGATACAGCCAGTGATGCCGCTGATACGCTGGTAAAATCTCGACACGTTAAAATATATATCGCGACAATCTTTATAATTTTGCTGTTAATTCCTTTTCGTGTAACGAAGGTTTAACGTAGGCAGTACGTTTCGGAGCGAACTAATAAATTAGACAGTCGTCAAATGTATTTGTCACTTAGAGTAACTGTGCCACATAAGGCAGTTGACTTTATTGTATTTCAGCAACATGTTTTTTGTTAAGTGATTGTTTTTTTCAGATTTTCTTGCAACCTTAACTCTGTGTTTCTGTAGGTAAGGTAAAACAATAAGCCTGTGTTATTATTTTGTAGAGACTAGGCTTATGCATTCGCGTAGAGTATCCATCATTCAAGAACCTAGGCCTTAGTGTTGGTAAGTCGCAGCCTTCAGCGTCAGTCTAACTCAGTACATTTGACAGAGAAAAATCTATAAAAAAATCTAATTTTGTGGGTTTGAGTTTTTAGTTGTGAGAGTAATAAGCTGTAGGTAGTTGATTGTTTAAAAGCTTTATTGCGATAGAACGTTACATACAAAAATCATGACGTGTATGACTGTCGCGCGATTAAAAATTTGTCAATAAGATCGCTGCTTCATGACGTGATTTTTTGCGTTTCGTTTAACACAAGATCGTATTACTGCTGCAACAAACTACATTATAAAATATAGTCGAATATCCTTTATTTGCAAGGAACATGGTAGTAATACGTAATGATATAACATAGAACAAATTTTATAAGTAGTGTTAGCGACGCGAATACTAATATATTATATAATAACTACCCTTGTTTGCTACTTGATTGTTACTTAACTTTAGGCTTAAAAGCGCGGTTAGCGCGGGGGGTGTGAGGGGAGCGGGAGAAGGCGCGTCCGCACAAAAAAAAAAATACGAGTCATTCTCGGCAAAAGAGTCAGTCTAAATCGGGCCCCACACACGCCGCACGCTCATCGTCGCTACCAAAACTGTGTATATCTACCCTGCCTACATTTTGAAAAATATAACGTCAATTTGCCTGAATTCCGGTGTTTTTCTCAATCATTATACTGCACACGTCTACACCGCCAACACTGGCCTTCGAACCGGATCGTCGATGTTCTACACGCCGCCGCGGAGTACGATAATGGTTAATACACGCAGTACCTCACGGAAGGAACGTCATCTGGAGGGCGCTAAATCTGAATGCGATAATCAACCGCAGCCAGTTATGGAGGTTGACAACGAAGGACAGAAGGACTTAATAAATTTGGAAAGACCTGGCACAAGTATGGTTAAAAAGGAAGATCTAAAAAACATTACAGTGGTAAAACCAACTAAAACATCTCCATTACATTCCTCGCAAAAATCCAAATCAAACACAAGGAAGTCCTCGTCGTCCGCAATGATAGCACAGAAGAAGCGGCTTGAGTTGGAAGCAGCACAAGAAAAGGCTCGTATCCAAATGGACCTAATAGAAAAAAAGTTAGAAGCTGATCTAGCAGCTGTTGAGGAAAAATACAGTCCAAGTACGTCGAAGTGTGATAGTGATAGCCATTATGACGGCCAAGATATTGAAAACTGGATGGAGCGCAGTCAGCAAGAGTTGAGAAAACAGAAAGCTAACAGTAATGGAATAAACAATGGCTTCCTAGTCCCGCCGCCGGTTGCTGGCGGCACTGAAGATTCAATTCAGCAGTTGGCAAGCGCACTAAAAGAATTGGTAACCACGTCCACAACTACGAGTAACAATGCTGGCTTACTTAGTCGCATGAGCACGCCAAGAGACCTACCTCTGTTCTGTGGTGACTATATGGAGTGGCTGTCGTTCAAGAACGCATACGAGGAGTCCACAACCGTGTGCAACTTTACTGACAAAGAGAACCTATGGCGCTTGAGGAAGTGTCTTCGTGGTCCCGCTAAAGAAGCAGTCACAGCCTTGTTGATCAGCACAACATCGCCTGCAATAGTAATGTCGACTCTAGAGCTACAGTTTGGGAACCCAGATTTAATTATATCTAGAATATTACAAGAGGTTAAAAAGCTAAACCCATTGCCGCAAGAATATCACAAAGACATAGTACCCTTTTCTATCAAAATAAAAAACTTTGTTGTGTCTGTGCAAGAACTAAAGCGAGAGGAATATCTACATGGTATCGAGGTGGTCAACATAATACTATCCAAATTACCTACTGTGTTGCTGTCTAAGTGGTCAGACTATAGTTACCCACTTATATCTGAACGCAAGAAGTCTAGGCTTGACATATTGTCAGACTTTCTAAGTACGGAAGCCATCAAGATATCTACATGCAGTGCGAGCTTGATGAATATTCGATGGGACAATAAGCGTAAATACGGTGATCAAAGTTATGAGCACACACAAACTGTTCTAGTGCAAAGTAATAAAGACCAACAAAGTGAAAAGTGCCGTTTTTGTCATGTTTCTAAACATACATTAACAGACTGTAAAAAGTTTAAAAAATCGTTACGTAAAGACCGCTGGTTTTATGTGAAACGCGTAGGTTTGTGTTACAAATGCCTAATCTCACGGCACGATAGACAAACCTGTTCCGCTGCAGTGTGTGACGTGGAGGGGTGCGGGGAGCCCCACCACCGCCTACTGCATTACGTCCCGAGTACACGTCAAAACAATTGCATCACGCCGCAAGCGCAATCTAACGGCGTCGAAACGGCAAGCACAGAGACTGAAACCAGTGCCCATAGTGAATCAGTTACCCATATAAACACAAATAGCTGTTCAGTGTTACTAAAGGTGGTGCCTGTGAACATTCATGGACCTAACGGTGTGTTTAAAACGAGTGCGTTACTCGACGACGGCTCGACCGTGTCGATTATAAGTTCTTCGATCGCGGAGCGCGCAGGTATACGCGGCCGTAAACAGTCTATGCGAGTGCGCGGTGCATGGGACAATACCGAGCTAGTATGTGAATCGGAACTATTGGACTTAACGTTATCTAATAAATTTGGCGAGAAATTCGATATTACCGTGCGTAGTGTGAACGAGCTTAGTTTACCACAACAAAACTTAAACCTAGTGCGATGTGATAACTATGGTCACTTACTTGAACTTAAAAATGAACTGTGTTGCGCTACTTTGAAACCGGAACTGCTAATCGGACAAGACAATTATCATTTACTCTTACCTTTGAAAATAGTCAAAGGCGGTCCGAACGAGCCGTGCGCCACCCGCACGCCACTGGGCTGGTGTCTGCACGGCAGGGTGCCGTGCGCTTCTTCATCAGAGCGCCAGCAGCACTCCACATTATTCATCACTGACGAAGCTGCCGTAGAAAATGACAACCACAACCTTGGCGATCTTCAGGACGACTTACGAAGATTCTTCTCAATCGAGTCCATGGGAATCTCTGCTGCTAAACCGCGCCAGAACTCAGAGGATCAACGCGCTTTGAATCAACTTGAAAAGACCTCCACACTCGTCAATGGTCGATGGCAAGTCGGGCTACCCTGGAAAAACGATGACTGTGTGATGCCTGATTCACTACCAGTGGCTATGTCCCGGTTGAAGCACGTTGAGCTGAAAATGAGAAAAAACAGAGAATACGCCGAACGATATCACGAACGCCTGCAACACCTGTTTCAAAATGATTATGCGAAAGAACTTAAAACTAATGAAAATACAAACAAGACATGGTACTTACCTCACTTTGGCGTTGATAACCCAAACAAGAAGAAATTACGTTTGGTGTATGATGCTGCGGCTAAAACCTGTGGGTTATCACTTAATGACTATTTACTCAAGGGGCCAGATCTATTAATGTCACTCTTTGGAATAATGTTACGGTTCCGTGAGAATAAAATAGCCGTGACAGCCGACATTAAAGATATGTTTTTGCGGGTTAAAATCCGCCCTGAAGATCAAGATGCCTTAAGGTTTATATACAGAGGAGACCCATCTACACCGTTCGACCCTGAAATGTTAAAAGAGCCGCTAAAAACATATGTGATGACGTCGTTAATATTTGGCGCTAATTGTTCACCATTCATCGCACAATTTATAAAAAATAAAAACGCTGATCGCTTCGAGCCCACTATGCATACGGCAGTCGCAGCTATACATACTCAGCACTACGTAGACGATTATATTGACAGCGTACCCGACAATCAAACAGCTGTTCAACTGATAAAAGAAATAATGTACATTCATTCACAAGGAGGCTTTGAGTTACGTAACTGGAATAGTAACAGTGATACCGTGTTAGACAGCGTGCCAAAACAAGCTCTCGGGGATACAGCTGTAAGGTTCAAATTGTGTCAACAAAATGATGGTGATCGAACTCTTGGTCTAATTTGGCATACTGAAGACGATACTTTGCGATTTGACGTGTCGTTGAAAAGAGTACCAGAGAGTATATTAAATGGAGAAAAGGTACCAACTAAAAGGGATATGCTACGAGTGGTTATGTCTATATTCGATGTGTATGGATTTTTATCACCATTTACAATTATTGGAAAAATAATTTTACAAGAAACATGGCGGTTAAAAATCAGCTGGGACGATCCTGTCAGTAATGAAATAAACGCAAAGTGGCTTAAATGGATTTGTTTACTAAAAACAATACATGACGTAAGATTACCGCGGTATTATTCTGCTGCTACGGCGCCTACGCCGAGCGTGAGAGAGATAAACAGTGACACCTGCATAGCGGCCTCCTTATCGCACCCTAAGATTTCGGCCGTTGACTGTGCTACGAATGCTACGGCCGCCGTAGCAGATATCGGGAGCGCTACGAAACCTACGAGTCATAGTGCTACGACGATGCATAATAACATGCCTGCTAATAATTTATTTAATGAAATCACTTCTACGGCCACTGGATATAGAAACCTACAGATGCGCAGGCATTCTGTGCCGTAGCGTATTGGAGATGGATAGATAACGAGTCAAATATTAACGTTACATTTATCGCGAGTAAATGTCGAGTGGCGGGAAATAAACCAATCACAATACCTCGATTAGAATTGCAAGCAGCTGTTTTAGCGACCAGGCTGGCTGATTCGATCGCTAAAGAACATAGAATGACCGCCGAGCGGCGGATATTTTGGAGTGATTCCACGACTGTGCTTCATTGGATTAGAAATGATGCTCGTAACTATAACACGTTTGTGGCCAATCGTTTAGGCGAGATAGACGAGCTCACACACGCAAGCGAATGGCGTTACGTACCTACTAAGTTAAATGTCGCTGATATAGCTACGAGAGAAAGCTATGACCACTCTGTTTTACAGAATGAATGGTTGTATGGGCCTACATTTTTACATAGAAACTGCCATGAATGGCCGCTAGATCCAGTCGACCAGGAAAACAAAAATCACAACATAGAACGCGTGACAGTTATACAAATGAAAAACGAAAACTTACCTGTACCGGAACCTACTAGATTCTCATCATGGTTACGCTTGATCAGATCGACGGTTCGAGTACTCACCTTTATTGACATTGGAGTGATCGCCTTACAACATAAAAATAAAAATAAAAAATACACTTACAATATAAATGCCGACATCAAGGAAAGAGCTGAGTGCTTACTTGTCCGATACTCGCAGAATCAGTCGTTTAGTGAAGAGATTAATTTACTTCGATCCGGTAAAACATTACCTACCAGTAGTAAGATACTTAAGCTGTCTCCTTACCTCAATGAATGTGGAGTCCTGAGGGCAAATGGCCGCATCGACGCTGCTACCGATGTGCTACCTGAAATGAAAAGACCAATTATTTTAGAGGGACAAAATTATGTTACTCGGTTGATCGTGAGACATTACCACGTCAAAGCAGCCCACGGCAATCAGGAGATGGTGGTCAACGAACTGAAACAAAGATACCATATAATAAAATTACGACCAACAGTTAAGAACGTAGTAAAAAAATGCATGCTGTGCAGATTGAAAAAATGTAAACCGGAAATACCGAGAATCGGTGACTTACCTTATGCGAGAATGGCTCATCACCATCGCCCGTTCAGCTACTGCGGTCTAGATTTGTTCGGTCCGATGGAGGTCACAATCGGAAGACGTCGTGAGCGGAGGTATGGAGTCTTGTTTACGTGTCTTACTGTAAGGGCGATACATATAGAGACAGTGCCCACGTTATCGACTGATTCATTGATCATGGCACTTCGACGCATGGCCGCGAGGCGTGGATGGCCTTATCAACTTTATTCGGATAACGGGACAAACTTACGTGGAGCAAGCACCGAAATTAAGAAGTCTGTACACGATATGGATAAACTGACATTGACAGATGAGGCTGCGAACTATGGTACAAAGTGGACGTTTATCCCACCGGCCAGCCCACACTGGGGGGGTGCTTGGGAGAGACTCATTCGGAGCGTCAAGACCTCATTACAGATAATACTCAAAGAAAGAGCTCCACGTGAAGAGACCCTGAACACGCTTCTCGCAGAAGTTGAAAATATCGTTAATGGTAGACCACTGACACATGTTTCTGTAGAGCCTGACAGCATGGAGACACTAACGCCAAACCACCTTTTGATCGGGTCCTCTTCCAACTCGCCACGGATTGGCACATTTGACGATTCCGATCTATCCCTGAGGAAACAATGGCGAATTTCACAACGCCTATCAGATATGTTCTGGAGCAGATGGGTAAAAGAAGTACTTCCTGATTTATTGCCACGAAACAAATGGAACCAGGAACAGAAACCCCTAAAAGTGGGAGATTTGGTATTAGTCGTGGATCCAAACGCGCCCAGAAACGTGTGGCCGAAGGGCTTGATTGAAGAGGTGTGTCCTGGAAGAGACGGGCGTGTCAGGATGGTGAAGATAAGAACAAAATCTGGAGTACTTACCCGCTCTGCCATACGCGTCGCTCGAATTCCATTGAGTGAGGAGTGCTGCTAGCAGCACTGGGGTGGGGCGTGTTAGCGACGCGAATACTAATATATTATATAATAACTACCCTTGTTTGCTACTTGATTGTTACTTAACTTTAGGCTTAAAAGCGCGGTTAGCGCGGGGGGTGTGAGGGGAGCGGGAGAAGGCGCGTCCGCACAGAAAAAAAAATACGAGTCATTCTCGGCAAAAGAGTCAGTCTAAATCGGGCCCCACACACGCCGCACGCTCATCGTCGCTACCAAAACTGTGTATATCTACCCTGCCTACATTTTGAAAAATATAACGTCAATTTGCCTGAATTCCGGTGTTTTTCTCAATCATTATACTGCACACGTCTACACCGCCAACAAGTAGATTTGTCGCATCCGAAATAATGGTCAAGGACAAAACACTAGTAGGAATAGATAGAACAAAGATTTCTTTGGTATAAAATTTAGATAGTTTGATGCCGTCTCGTCGCTAGACGAACGAAACAAGCGTGGCAGCGAATAAAAGTTCGCTAATGCACACAAGTCGCGGCAAACAGCTGGCCGGCACGACTCAGGGTCGTAACCGGTCGTAACCGGCGCGTGCCGGCCGGAGCGCTTATTGTTTACATATAAAACTGTACACGCCACAAAATGTTAAACAAAATGTGTGGTTTGAGTTCTATTGTTAGATTCTTTCAGGCGAAAAGAAAAAATATTAACGAAAAAGAAAAACCAAACTAAATGTCCTTTTAGTTGGTGTAATTTAATTAAATCAAAGAGTTTTATTGGTTGGGCCCACTTCAAATCTTTCCCACCTTTTAAATCGAGGCGACCAATTGAATTGGAAAGCTTTGAAATACGCGCCGTTCGAATTTTGAATGTGCGCGCAAAAAGGGAGACCTAGCCGTTGACTAATCACGGCATCGCTCTGTTCCGTTGGGCGCTTGAATCGCGCCGCGTGCTCTCTGCTAATATTTGTGAAATTTAGGGAAAATAAGTGGATTTTTCTAGTGCTGCATAACATTATTCTATTCCATAAGAATATTTGCCTGTGAAACTATCGGAAAGGTGGGCCCACCCGTCGTTGACTATCTTCAAGTGCGTGCACCGAAGACGACTCCGAATACCTGAAGCTGCCTGAAACTAACACATGTAAGTTCTGGATTCTTTGGTTAGCTAAACATTTGAATGGTGTTGAAGATAGGGTGTGGCCTTTTCTATTCGCCCTCTTGATTTTTTCATAATCGCATACTATACCTTTGTAACCCGCTAAACTATACTGCAAAACATAACTGCCTTTGTCCTGTGGGTAATAACGCATTTGGCCCCCACATTTATAGAGTGCGCGACGTGATGTCACAAAGAATCTACAGAGCATAGTTTAGAGCTGAAAACGATAAGGTTAGCTTTTTTTACTTTCTCACCTTACAGTAAACTCAACTTTACCAACATACAAGACAAATAAACATCATTTAATTTAAAGTGTTAAGTCACGTCATTTTAATTTTTAATTTACAACTTTATTTGATATCGGATAGCATTATAGTCATACTGCGCAACGCGGGTGATATAATTTACACCAAAACGGCAGTATTGATAGCTTATGATGAAATCTCTGCAGTAATTAATATAACACTAGCATTAAATACTTGCTCAGTATCGAAGCGCGTGCATACCCGTCAGCACACCAAATAATCGCTACCTCCGCGCTGCGAGCTCACGACGAAGAGATGTTTTAAACTAATTTACTCTGCTAGCTCGCCTATGTTGATAAAACGCGATGTATAGGAGATGGCTCCTGAAATAAATACAAGTAAAAAGCCGAGCTTAATCCTGCATAACAATACAGTAGCAACATCTACTGTAACACATAATTAATAACGTAAAGTTTTTGTTAGTAAGTAAGCAAACAGCGGATTATCTGTCGCCTATAATTAAGTTTATATTAAGCCAATGTATCATGATAAAGTACTTGTAGTTGGCAATGTGTTGGTGTAAACTTGTTGGCGATCTAAATAAATAAATAAAATAAAATATGACAAAATCCGTGACGCAATGATACGCTAGGGAGACAAAACTCACGTCATCGCACAGTGGACATAGCGATGGGCTGGTCATGTGGCCGCAGTACTAATGACCGGTAGAGCCTGAATAGTTGCGAAAAATTTTTTCGTTGTTGTTGTCGAAAGCGGCGAAGTGTTCCAATGACATCACCAGAGCAGTAGACAATAACTGCAAATGAAAAACTCAACCGTCTGTCTTAAAATGGAGGAAACCTATGCTAAACAATAAGCACTGAGTAGTGGCGGACATGTTGAAGAGGTTTAAGAAGAAGAATATCCATGTTCCTCGACGGTATTCTAGCACTATTGTTTTCAAAAAAATATAACTTTACACTAAGTGACATACCTAATTATCCCGGGAATACTTTACATATCCACACTTTATTTTTACTTCACTTTACTTTAAGTTTTAATTCCTCACTTAGCTAAAGAGAACAATCACACATTACAAATGTGCAGGTACTTTCTAGGTACTCTACATTAATCTAGAAGGAGTGTGATGAACACCCGTCCGCGAGTACACTAATCACTAGCCCGGGGCTGCGCTCACGGTGCGAGGTGATATTTTATGCAAATTAATTGGCCTGTTCGCTTGCTCGCTCGCTTAAACTGATAACACGTGATAAATATAGCCTTATGGGCTAAAGAGAGTAGACGATAAACGTCTAGGTATTAAGCTTTTGAACAACAACTTCTGTCAGTAAAACCTTTACAGCGAGCGCCAGCCAACCATTTCCATAAATAAATTGGTGAAAGACTTATGCGAAAAATCGAGTACCTACTAGCCTCCGAATTATTTGCCATAAAACACTAAAGTTTCTGAATTTACAACGTGACACATTTTGCCTGAACGTAAAAATTCCGAAGGACGTCGGAGTCAATGTTGTCGATTTACGACAACAAGGAGACTGGGCGGGACTCACGGCTGGTGCTCACCGCCGGTATGCCGACGATATTAGTTACTGTGTCGTTCTTTAAAGTCGCTAGAGTATTCAAAACACCCGCATCGACTATTAACTTTTAGTCTAACTACGACAACTATACACCTTAGTGTATCCACAACTTAATAACACATATTTTCAAGCCACTATTTTCTCTATGACATAAAAGAAATGAATCTGTAAGTATTGTTACATTACAACTTCGATTACTACACACACAGTGTACTTACTGGATACACTGGTACTGTATTGGGTCATGTATGGAATTAAATGCTGCCGTACTCAGACAGGCACATTTTATCTTGTAATGTAAACATACTATTTAAAAAGAGACTGACAACTGTGACCGAGTTTCTTGCACAGCTTCTTCTCGGCGCTAGCCCACAATATTGTCCCCAACCAGTGGTAGGGTAAAAAAATAATTGGGACGCTTACAAGAGCATAATTTAGGCCTATTTGCAGAAATAAATTGGTTTTATTGGTTTACATGTACATATTACCATTTTTAAAAACATAGATTCAAAACATGACTAGACTAGCCATTTCAACCGAAATAAAGACAATGATAATGGTTGGTGTGTACCAAGCGTGAGTTCAAGCTGAGCGCACGCAGCGGTGCGCGGCGGGGCGCGGCGGGGCGACGCGGGGCGACACGGCGGCGCGGGTCTCGGCTCGTTGTTTGCGCGACAACTCGACGACACTTTCGCACCACTTTGTAATCATTTAGAACGTTATGCTTTTTTCGCACAACCCAGTATCGAAATGACCTTGATATTTTTCCGTAACATGGGATATTTGAATAAATAAATATGCGCTAGACTAAACACCAATTATGTCTCCAAGTAAGGAATTAACATCCTTGTGTTAAGAGGTATCAGACTATGTATTTTTGCCAAGGGCGTCCCCCAGCAGCACACCCAGACTCGAAATATTTAGAAAGTATTTTTTTCTGAATTGACCCGGTCCGGGAATCGAACCCGGGTAATTTTGCGTTCAAAACGAATTGCCGCGCCACTATGCCAATCGGATCGTCTTATCGTCTCATAACTTTTTCAATAAGTATAGGAAAAAGTCATTTACTTTATGAAAATCTTTTAATAAGATAAAAAATATATCTACCTACTTATATTTTGTAATGTTAACTTCTGTACCTCCTGATTCTGTTATTCTAACTAACTAACTAACTTTAGGAAGACCAAGGTTTAAAAAAATTCACAAGTATTGTTAAATCTTCGGTGGTGGAAGATGTTGATTATAGTAAAAAGCGGACTGTATAATAAAAGAGTATAATCCAAGACTGATTGCAGGAAGATACAGTGACCGCTATGAAGGGAGTGTTCGACCGAGCATCGATGTTCGCTCGCGAGCCGAACGTTACTCGCTGTCGTTCGCCGCCGTTCGCCGATCCTCGTTCACAAGTCTGTAGCACTATGCCCGTGCGTGGACAAGTACACACAAAACACAAGAAAAAACATAACAGATCCACATAAATAAATGTAGCGAATTATTTAAATAACATGTTCAGAGTTTAAAGGTTTTAGCTGATATTAACGCTGCCATGGCCAGTCCGACAAAAATAAATAAATAAAGAAATAAATTTCTTAATTACCTATCTTCGTTTAGGTGTTTGTAGTGAAACTTATTAAAGCAGCTGTACCAACAAGCCAGGGACCTTTCAGTTCGAAAACTTTACGTCCTCCTCACGCTGTGTAGCCTTACCCAAAAAAAGAGTAGTCAAATTTAGAACTCCCACTACCCACTCAATACTTGCTAAACGACACTTCAAAAACATGGCTTTGCACCCTTACAATGAAATACTACTGGCAAACAAGGACCTCCCACATTATAGCTTAAATGAATTTAGGGGTCATACAGTTGACTGGCTATCAACGTTTGACTACAACAGATTAGAAGAGACAATCCACGCAATTGCAAGTTTTTCATAAAATGTATACGTAGAATATATAACGGTAATCACACTCGTACCCAAATCCACATCACAAACACACACAATCACACACACACACACACGTAGTAGAATGGTTTATGTCTTTAACTTGTTATATTATTAGCTGCACTTATTGTATTGATCAATTTGTAAAGAGGAGCCTGCCTCTCGTTACTCAGGGCAACCTTATATGAGAGCAGTTCAACCATTGTATTGTTCAAGTATATTTAATGAATAAAATTTTCATTTTCATTTTTAAAGTTCTCTATGTCAAAAACACTACCAGCTCAATGTTTGTTTTACAAAAAATGTTTTACTAATAAATAAAAAGCAATTTTATTTAGTTTCTCTTTGTTATTATTACACGTAAGTTGCAAAGGTATTTTTCATCGGACGCGACACGCGCTCAAAGCGCTGTAGTTTGTATGCAGGCGGCGCGTCCTCTCGTCGCGCGCCCTTACACCGCCCGACAGACTTGCTACTCGCTGATGTGTACTGGGTACTCCTGTATCATTATAATATTTATCCCTAGTATAAAGTTAACAAAGGTCAAGTAACAATAGCCGAAAAAAGTATGGGTATTAACCCCAGGTATTAAATGAGGGTGGCTTATATTCAGCAGTGGACGTCCTGTGGCTGAAATGATGATGATGATGACGATTAAATATGTCTCAATATTTGTATTAGAAATTATTCTTACATATTTAATAATTATCACATTCATTATCTAACTCCAAACTAAACAGAGCTTGTACATATTAAACTGAAATAAGACATTATAAATGACAACTATAAATAGATTCCAATAAAAATACCTATTCAACACAAAAACACTTGGCATGCATGCATCATGGTTTCATCGTCTGTAGATTTCGCTTTATAAATAAAGTAACGTAGTACGTCATATTATTGTCAAAGACGTTGCGCGATTTGCGCTGTCTACCATGTAGGACGAGATGCAACTCACTTTGGTATTTTTAATAGCAGCACCCTAAATTCATGTCAACAAATAATCAATAAATCGAATCGTGTAAATGAGTAAAGGAATGTAAGTAAAATACACTAAAATAGTGTCGTTCTCGCCGGGGACGGCAACGGGCCGTGATGAAATTGCATTCGTATGTAGTTCAGGAGTGCAGTGCACACTGCAAACAACCGCGGCTCGAGCCAGTAAACTAATTAACGGTAAAAATATTATTTACCAATGATTTGCGATATAAGGAGAGCCAACCTAACCTGTTTATTTGAAAACATATTAGCCACAGTCTAACCAAATCCAATATTAGGATTAGTTGCTCAAAGACGGCATGCTATGAGGCATCTAAAAGATAATTATAAATGCTTGTAATTTAATTTCATAAAGAAAATCCTAGCCACGCGAGTCAAATCGCCCGCTTGTAGCACTGATAAGCTATGAGCTAAAGAGATTGTGACGAGTTTTTTTTTAAACATTGTACAACATCACATACATTGCTCTGGTAAGCAGCCAAAGCACTTGTGTTACAGAAATCAGAAACAACAGCGGTTCCACAACATCCAGACTCGAGACAATATACAAAAAGTTATTTTTCTTCATTGACCGACCGGGAATCGAACCAGGGACCTTAGTGATAGCGACACCACTGATTTGCGTAGCTACGCCGAGTCCGGTATGTTCTCCTCTCGGCTACGGAGGTCAAAACGAAACGACAAGACGGTTGGCACACGAACAGGCGGACGGACGAACCCTAATAACGATAATATTGACTTCAGGCAAGTACCTTCCTAATAATACGGATTCTACAAATGACAGCGTAGCTTAGCCTTAAAATTGTTCTAAAAATAAATTAACCGCCTTGGTAGGCATTAAAGTGTATCTTGTGGAAAGAATTTGTGGTGATTTATTTGAAGCAGGCAGGCACCGCTAAGTTTTATTTGTTTTGTGCACAATGCTCTGCTCGCGGAGCCGCGCGGGATCGGGTGGTAAACGCAAACGAGCGGCGGGCACGGTATGCGCCCGCGTTCGTCGCGCGCCGCTAATGGCCGGTTCGGGCGCATCCGTGTTTACGGTTATTTGCGGTAGGGGCGCGAACTTAACTATACAATTAGATGTTCTTTTTTCATAACCGAAACATGTAGAACCGTGTTTTACGTTGCGTAATATTTTTAACGGATGTGCAAAAATCACTGGTGTCTTCAAACCCTTGTTACTTGAACTTAACGGAACCCTCAAAGAATCACTTTGTTGTCCGTCTGTCTGTCTATCCATCTGTCAAGAACCCATATACTCAGGTCTACAGTCCCTTAAAGGCTGTGTCAGTCATAGGTGAACGTAAAAAAAAGATACGGCCGTATATTTTGGACACGGAAATCAAAATTTTGACACTTTCCGTTGACCTAGAACTATAAAATTTGGCAAATAAGATCGTCTTATACTACAAGTCTGCGTCTGCGTGCGAAATGTTATAAAAAACTGCGCCAACCCGCCTGCCAAGCGTGGCGAGTATTAGCAATCCCCCCCTCAATGAAAGTCATTGGGGGAGGCCTATGTTCAGAAGTGGACGTCCTATGGCTGAAATGATGATGATTATGATACTACAAGTACAGGAAAATACCTGAAAACTTAACATTTGCAATAAAATTTTGTAATTAAACTGCAAGATTCGATTCCTGAATTATGTATAATATGTACCTACAGACAACAGCACGTCAACCTACCACTAAACGTCAAATTTTCTCAATTGATATTTATTTATTTACTTAGACTTTATTGCACAGATTACAAAATCATACAAAAGGAGGACTTAATGCCATGAGGCATTCTCTACCGGTCGACCATTAGGCTAAACAGAGACGTTTTGTGGGCGGTGCGATATAGGCGATACAAATTCAAATTAAAGGTAATTGTGAAATTATTTTTAAAAGCATAAACTACATACAGTAAATAACGATATACATAAACTAAATACTATCATACATAGATTACATAGGCAAAATACATATGTAAATAAATATGACGACGATCATGAGACTACAATACCTAAGGGTTCAAGATGATGATTTCAATTTATAATGAAAATGAGCACGGGCAAGTTTCTTAAAAGAGTATTTACAAGGGGCTTGTTTGATGTTTTCGGGGAGAGAGTTCCAAAGCCGAATTGATTGAAGGAGAAAAGAGATGGAAATAAAACCAGTGCGGTGAGAAGGAGTGGAGATATTGATCTCTACGCGCCGGACATAAAGTAAAAAATCGGTTCAGTGATCTTTAACTTTTTGGGTAGGTTGACCTGCCGTTGACTGTACCTACAACTTTGTTCGCAACCCTCGGTAGGCGAGTCCGACTCGCACTTGGCCGGTTTTTTTTATACTTGATAAAGCACGCTAGCCGAGCGGTCAAGTAATGTAAAATGACAAGTCGTCCATAGCCGTAGCGTAATAGGTGGTAATAGTGTTACGGGCTCGACGAGACTACGGAGTGTGGACTTATGTTTTTAATCATAATGATGAGACCGTCGTTTAATAGGATTTGCTCCCGCATCACCGGCCCTGTGGCACAAAAAAATACACATGACGTTACCGCACTACAGAGTATGTACGGTGTGTTTGCGGACCGGTCGTTAGCGCGTGGCGACCTCTAGCGACGCGTCTAGTTAGTGTAATCTCATTGAGCGGCCGCGGGCGCGGGCGCGGGCGGGATGTATGACTACGGTCTAATTCATTAAAACTTGGAAATCTGGGCCAACTAGTTACGAGCGTTACGGCTTCAAAGTTGTTTGTAAACCGAAGGACAGATTAGTTTAGCGATGACCTTATAATGGGGAGAAGCTGATCAATATGATTCAAAGTGTTTTAAAATATGTTTAACGTTCATGGGAATAACTAGTACTCGCAAAACGAAAATTTTACGAACTCCTATGTTGTCACCCATGGCTCGCTAATTCGAAAACAGAGAGACTGTTAGTTTGTTTACTTATAGCTTATGAAGAGTTGAACAAATAAGTATTTTCACTAAAAAAAATGTTTCGTTATCATGAATCAGGCGACGCGAAAAAAAGTTAAAAGCGCTTGTCAAAAGTTATCGAGTAAAACACACACAAGGCCGTCTTACCTAGTTTCTGCACTTATGAACAAAGGGGCCCTTACTTTAACATGACGTCTTACCAAAAAGTTTTAAAAAATATACACGCTTAGTTTCAATACTGTTTGTACTTTGAAGTAGTTATGTCAAAGGTATTTAAAACCATAGAATAAAGCAATACATAATGTGGACTTGCGCTACACCAGATCAGCTTCCTACGAGATTAAGACCTCATTCTGTCTCTGTGATCATTATCATGTTAGCCATCCGGATATCCACTGCTGAACATAGGCTCCCCCATTGACTTTCAGATAGGCCGGTTGAAAGCGGCCTGCATCCAGCGTCTTCCTGGGACCTTTACCAGGTCGTCTGTCCACTTTGTGGATGTCCTACGCTGCGCTTGCCAGTACGTAGCCTTGATTCTAGAACTTTTCTGCCCTATCGACAGTCAATTTTACGTGCTACGTGCCCCGTCCACTGCCACTCAGCTTGCTAATCCGTTGGGCTATGTCAGCGACTTTTGTTCGTGTACGGATCTCCTCATTTCTGATTCAATCTCGCAAGAAAACACCTAGCATAGCTCTTTCCATAGCATTTAAGATAGGACGTGTAATGACTAATTCGTAGTAACGTATTCGCCGCCGGCCGGTCGCCGCCCGTCCGCGGTAATTGTTAACCGGCAGGGCTATTGCCGCTGACACGTGCCTCACGTGAACCCCGCCCGCTCAGGGCTGTCAATCACTTGCACTTAAAGAAACTCTTATCGGCACTGCCAAAGCTCATACCGATACATTCACAGTCGTTCCTCTCTCATGGTCTCCATTCGACGAACGTTTTACACAACAACTTATTATATTTTTTGGCAACGCGACCCTCTTCAGTTTCACTACACATGTGTCACCTTACTTTTGTCTTCACGCCTTTCATTTATTTTGAGGTACTTCAGCGTAAAACTAGAGTACAATGAACTGTTCATTTTCACAAAATAATAAATATGAATACATGTTATTAGTATATGTAAAACTTACAAATTACTGTTTTAAATAAGAGTCAACCCTAGATGCATGTTCGAGTAAAAAGCACTCAAAAGCGGCTGACAAACCGCAATTTACATGTAAATCGCTTCGTCGAAAAAAATGTGCCACTGAATATGATATGCGCATAATCGATGCGGCTCCAGGAAACGCTAAACGCCGCGATTTACGGCCGCCCGGCTCCCTTAGCGCGTCGCGTTATTAGCACATTACGATTTTTTCTTTTCGAGGATGAAAACTGCTTACGTAGGTACTCCAGATAAATATAAAATTAACGAATGCAAAACTCTATGGTTTTCTCCTGCGACGAGGTACGACGAGGTACTTGATGTAGCGGAGCGTAGCGTGTCATCTCTGTTCTGTGCTTGATACGTTTGACTCCTGTGTTTGTCGGTTAAACTCTATGTCCTGTGAAATCTTAGCATAGTTGAACTAGCTGTTACAAGACATTATCATTTTTCGTAGTCGGAACAGAAATTTCAGCCCTCGATAAGAACCTTAATAGTAAAAACTTATTCAATTGGTCCTGATGAGGAATAAGCTTCCGAATGGTGACCAGGGTCTGATGACAAAACATCAAGTTATAACTCAGGAACATAAGTGTAGCATCACCTACGCCGTAATTTGCAAAAAAAAATTGTATTATAAATAGGCCCTCTTTCAGGCACTAGGCCTTCTTCTTCTTCCTCGGTCCCACACTGATAAGGATCGCGACCACATACAATGTTCTTGTGGATGCACAAAACATTGTATGTGCACGGCACGACCCATGTTTCGCCCACCGTCTCTCTCACCGCGTCTGACCATCTCGAGCACATTTGCCCTTTATTTGGCCCAAGAAATTTTTTTTCTTTAGGCAATGCCTTCAAGATCGCATAATGTGTCCAAAGAAACTTAGGGTACGCCTTCTGCATATGTTGGATAGCCACGTAAAGCTATATTTTAGGACGTGTGGGCAGGTATCACCACCTGCCCACCCGTCCTAAAATACAGCTTTACCACCGCTCCAGGGACTACACATCAGCTAGTGATGAAAAGAAACGACGCAACAAACTCAGTTACCTTTGTCAGCCTTTTTTACAGGTAATATAGAGACATGTTAGTTAGTTAGTGCGGACTAGACAGGTTATAATTTCCAGGCACTCTTATCGTGTAAATAGTCAAAAGAACATAATAGCAAATTGAATAAGTAGTTATTATTTTGTACCCATTTTTAATATTGCGTTTCTTTCAACTAAACACAACAGATTTCTTTAAAAGAAATGGTTTTCCGAATTATTATTGTTAGAAATAGGAAACAATTCTGAGTATAACACAAGTGCAATTAAGTAAAAACCTGTGTTTAAGTTGAATTCTATAAAAAAACCTTTTTTTTTGTTGTTGTTTTGCAGCGATAGAGCTGTTTCTTCGCGAATCACGACGCACCCCGGCCGCACTTTGCGCACGAACGTGGTTATTAAAAGTTTCCTCTAACGTGCAGTTTGGAATCAATTTAAGTAATCGCGGAGCAGCGTCAAGCCGTGCGCCGCACGCTACCCCCACGCCGCACGCCACACGCCACACGCGGCGCCTTTCGCGTGCGCCCGCCCCACTCATGTGGTGGCTAATGCCCGAATATTTCGCACGCGCAACCACGAAAGGTGTTAACCGTTATGTGGTATTTGTGTGGAATATTCTGCAGATACTTAAAATAACCTTGCAAAGGATAACTATATAATTTAATTAAATTTATGCTCTGGTGACTAAAATACGTATACTGTAAAAATTTACGTTCTTAATAGGTTCAAGTAGGTAATTTGTAAAAGTTTTTCTTAAAGGACTGACACAATTTGATACTCAATAAAAAAACGTGGAAGGATTTACAGGGGAAATTTTATCCAGCAGAGAATAATTATTTTTATTTAACATGGTGTATTTGGTTGAAAAATTATTATTGAAGTCTACGCCTGATAAAGTAATATAAACATTGTAATTGGTGTATAAATAACCGTTATAATTAAAGTAAAATAAAAAATAAAATAAAAATAAAAGTAGGCGCTTCAAATGTTTTAACGCAACTGAGTTTTTAAATTGAGATTCATTTTAGATTATTTATTACAAAGGTTTCGTGTTCATGATGTCTGGCACAATAAATTTACTATCGTCATAACATGTTGAGCTTTTAATTAATGTAACTATGTACCGCATGCAAATTAATAACATCAATATACACATATCAGGTCACGGGCAATGCAGAATTCCGTAGTTTCCCGTCACTTAATGCAGTATTATCTACCCGTTCTACATATTTTAAAAGGGGAGACACTAGACTAGAAACAAAAATAGTTTAAAGCTTAATATTACGCAAACGGGTCCCTGTATGTTTAAAGAATTACCTATCCAACGACAGCCCACACCATGCGATAGACAAGGTACTTAAAAAAACCTTTTTTCAAGATTTTATTCTACCATTTTGTCGGCGTGACTAATAAATATTGACTATTGCCAAATTACGGAACATAACCGCGGACAGACAGACAGATAGACGGACGGACTACCGAACCCTCAAAAGAGACAAGACAAAGACCCCCCACAAGAAAGTATTTTTATCAATGTTTCTTGGTTTCGCTTTTTGTTGTTGCTTGTTTTCGCTCTTTCATTTGTAAACCATAATTTGGTTCTAAAGGCTGATTTTTCAATAGCCAGATAACTTTTATATGATGACATATTGACAGTTTTCGTAAAGTAAATGTGTCAAAACTATTATTATTCGTTGGATAAAAGTTATTTGACGATTCAAAAATCGGACCCTAATAAGATACGAGTACCTACATTGTAATTGACAATTTAAGATGCTACAGTAATAATTAAAGGTCTTCCTTTGATCCTTCGTCACAAAAAGCAAACGAAACGATTACTCTTCATTTCGGGAGCGCGGCTTTCTTTTACGTTCCCGGTTTATGTCGCTGATCCCGGGGGCGGCGACTTCGCGGTCGTTCGTCTTGCCAGATATTTATTTAGATGGGACGTATAATGCTAATAACCTATTCATTCATGCTAAGAAGCAGTTTATAGCTCACAACTACCATACCATATTTGACATAGTATACTCGTAAATTGTGCCCTGTGGGGTCGGCCGTATAGAATTCACTTCCCCACCGCCAACAGGAGGCGTCTAAGAGGCGACTAATTTCTGTAGTACGAGACGGGCAGCAGCGTCTGCGTGCGAAATCTTATAAAAAACTGCGCTCACCAACCCGCCTGACAAGCGTGCCGAGTATTGAATACCACCCCCTGATGATAATTCTTTGGGGGAGGCCTATGTTCAATACGGACAGTGGACGTCCTGTGGCTGAGATGATGATGATGATGATGACTCGTAAAATCGTTTTATTATTGGCTTGTAGTGATGTCTGTGTTCCATAGGTCGCAGCAATCTAAAAGCATTAAACGTATGCACGATGTGGCGCTGAAGCTGTTTTTATTAACGCGATGTACTGCCCAATTTCATATTCCGAACTAATCAATATTCTTAGTACTACTACAATTATAATTACACCTAACACTTCATCAGCAACGTACGCGCCTTTTCCAACCAATGTTTTCGTAGTACCTACTCGGGCTACGGGCTACGACTCGTAGCATGATCCTACTGTGCTGTAGCACGTGCTACGAGGAACGAGCGAGCATGGCAAACGATAATTATTAGTTTGACAGATAGATGTATGTCGTACGATTACTTTTTATTACTTACGGTAATTTTTGTTGTAGGTAGTTATTTGTTGTAAGTAATTTTATTATCTGTGATATGAACCAAATAAATATATTATTCAATGCATCCTAAAATATTTTTGGAAGTGAGGTCATTTTGCTATTGTATTATTTGGTCTTTCATAAATCAAATACATATACAGTGGAGGGTCGATTATCCGAACGTCGCTCGACCGAAAGACCGCTTATCCGAACTACTGCGCCCTCCCGACCCGCGCGTGCCTCTCCTCTCCCGCGCGTGCCTCTCTCCCCTCCCGCGTGTGCCTCTCTCCCCTCCCGTGCGTGCCTCTCTCCCCTCCCGCGCGTGCCTCTCTCCCCTCCCGCGCGTGCCTCTCTCCCCTCCCGCGCTATAGCTCGAGCACTCGCCGCGACTTGCTATGTACTCGTGTTACTTCCAAGTAACCGCTAGTCGATAAACTAAAATAAAATATCTGTCCTTAAAATAAACTAAAATAAAAGTACATGACCTGACCTAGCCGCTCGTAAGCGGGTAGGCTTGCTTCGGCAGACGAGGATTGAAGATTTTTATAAGCGTTGTATATATTGTACCTAGTACATACATGTTTTACTACAAGATTGTCTGCACTTTTTTTTGTTTAATTCCTATTTGTCATTAAAGATATAAATAAATGTAAATGTATGTTAATATGGTTTTCATTTACCTCATTACCTGTACGTAAATATGTATGGCTGTATATGTCTGTATGTACGTATATGTATACATACACACAGACATATACATACAGCCATACATATAGGTAGTCCGATTATCCAAAAATACCGGTTTTCCGAACACCCAAATCCCCCAATTAGTTCGGATAATCAACGCTCTACTGTAATGATTTTTCTTGGGTGAATGTAATAAGGGAAAAACTACAGAAGTAATACAAAAATAATCAACGGTTTAAATAATCAAACAAAATCATATAATGCAATAAAAAGCTCACAAAAATAATATTATTTGACGTCTATATCTCAAATAAACTAACCTAAAGAGCGCATTTAACGATGGTTTA
The DNA here is from genome assembly GCA_963576865.1 of Anania hortulata. Classification (NCBI taxonomy): domain Eukaryota; kingdom Metazoa; phylum Arthropoda; class Insecta; order Lepidoptera; family Crambidae; genus Anania; species Anania hortulata. The sequence goes on from OY756395.1 coordinate 301,762, forward strand.
ACGTAGCCTCCCGTGCTATCCGGCAAAGCTAAATGTCACTTTAACTAAATACAGCTCGCTTCTTCTTGAATGACAAATAATTAATATTGTGTTATTTGACGAGGCGGTCGTTGGCAGCCATCATAAACGCGTAAATGCTTTATTACTGGCTATGGCTAACTGTAGTAAATATTAAGGTTATTAGGATAGACAAATTAATAATTGATTAAATAAATATATATACCTCCACGCGTTCCTGGGAAAAAGGGTCTTGACAGACAGACGGACGGTCAACAAAATGATCCTTAATGGGTTCCGTTTTTTGCTTTCGAGGTACGGAACCCTAAAAAACATAAATAAATAATGTAACGATTGGCCTTTAATTTTGTTTAGTAATATCATCTAGCTATAAGGTGACCAAATTAACTTTATCTATTATGTAGTTTTGTTTTGTTTTGTTAAGTAGTTCCTAGTGCCACTGCCTGTTTGGATCGCGGTGGCGACTAAAGTTATCAAATGTAAATTTCCTGTCGCATATATTTTTCGATTCATTGTTCTTTTATAATTATAGGAATAAATAAAGAAATAAATATTGGACAACATCACATACATTACTCTGATCCTGTGGTAAGTAGCCAAAGCACTTGTGTTACAGAAATCAGAAACAACGACAGTACCACAACACCCAGACCCGAGACAATATAGAAAAGTTATTTTTCTACATTGGGCGGGTGACCAGGAATCGAACCCGGAACCTCAGATATAGCGACACCAAGTCCGGTATGCTCGCCTCTCGGCTACGGAGATCGAAATAAAAATGAATTTATCAACAAATTAAAAGATATTGAATAACTAAATCAAACTAACAGCTATGTCTTAGACAGTTTTAAATGAAATAAAAAAGTCAACCACGAGATCACGATGTTTATTCTTGGAGTGCTCATGAGAGGCGAGTTGAAGGAGCGCAAACAGCGCCATTTTCCTAATTAGCTAATTGATCGCTTCATTGCCGAGTTCAAGCTGGAGTTAAACGGCTCCGGCCAGAACAGTTCGGTCCGGAACAGTCAGTTAAACCATTATACGAATAAGATTAGAATCCTTCTCTTTAAGAACAAAAACAGAAAAAGAACAATTAACAAACCTAAATATATTATTAAGTAAAATAACGTCGAAACCTTCATAATTTTTCTAATTTTTTTTAGAAAATAAATCCTTTTTACTTCATTTCTCAGCAGCCAGTGTCACAGCGGGCTCACATATTATATCACATCACAATCATCGAGATGCCTGCTGATACTCGGAAAGTTATACTTATCCATCCTACGAAATCGGTCATGGTTCATCTGTGTGATAAATATTCAAATTCGTTCAGCTGTTCAATTGGTTAGTTAATTGAATAACTAGCCCACAAATGTTTTGGATCATTCAAGTATAGTGTTTATTTGAACGTAGGAAGAATTAATTTTAAACATAAAACCTAAGTATCTTTACGTATCTATGGGACAAAATAAATGAATATGAATAAAGTCGATTCGCAGACCTTTACACAAGGCGAAAATGGAAAAGCCAGGATTAATTTCGAACAATAGTTCCCCGTCGCAGAATAAGTTTGAACTAGTAGGCACTTGTTAGAGCATCTTCGATTGTACAAATTATTCAGGCTAAAGACTATTTTCGGGCCGATGAGGCAGACTCCTAGAAAATTAACATTTCTTATCTGCCTCGCCAGCCTGAAGAATCGTTCTTAGGTAGTCTTACTTTTGTTACTTTCAAAGGCAAGGATTACATTGAGAAATTTTCGGGCGTTTTGTTTTACAAGTATTTGCAATAACAACTAAATAATTTATCAGAAATATTTACAAAATTATTGTCTCATTCTAATTCTACTGTGTCGTTGTGTTTTTTAACCGACTTCAAAAAAGGTGGAGGTTTTTAATTCGTCGGGATTAGAATAAAAGTTACTACCTAAGTAAGTACATTAAGATATCACGTAATTAAAAATAGTCGTTAAAATGCCTTATAATACTCGCCGTACTACATGACGTGATATTTACTAGATAAGACTAATTATTGGGTACAAAGCACCGCCTTAGCAAATGAATTAAGAAAATGAAATATTTTCTACGTAAATTTTGTAGGATATAAAAAACAAGCCGAGTCTCGTCGCGCTAACGGCGACAATCTCGTTAATGTGATTTTTGTCGCCAAACAGGTGGCGCGGTGGAAGCCTCGTATCGCGGAATAAAAATAAACCCGAGACAGATAAGAGCAAAGTTTCTCGGAAAATGGAGGCGGAGAACAGTTCCCCTGGTCAACGCGCGCCGGCTCGCGAGCTAAGGGCCTGTAGATATTAATGAGCTCATTCGATGACAAATAGAAATTACATGGCGATAATCTGACTATGACCTGGTAAAGGTTGCAGGAAGCCGCTGGATGCGGGCCGCTTCCAACCGGCCAATCTGAAAGTTACTGGGGGAGGCCTATGTTCAGCAGTGGACGTCCTATGGCTAAAATGATGATGATGATGATGAATCTGACTATGTAAAATTAAATATAAAACGGATTGGTTATGTTGTATTATTAGACTCAGTAATATAAATACAACGGAAAATACAAAATCCTATTTTCTATTTATCTATGGATATTAAGGTTCTCATACATGTGCATTTTTTTTGACAATGGTGTCTGTAAAATATGGCTGTGGTCTGGGAACTCTGTGAAAGAAAGTAATAAACATTTAATACAAAAGAACATCACATATTATATTAGACCATAACACTCACAATACGGAGTTTGAAAAATACTAAATAATAATAAGGCTTACGTATAATCAGTTAGTAACTTTAAAAGCACGATTTTGGTCATTGCTTCAGAATCGTACATGATTCATCTTATCTCATAGAATAAATTGAATGCTGGTTTGTTCATCCATCACGGTTAAAAAAAGACTGGCCGGTGTAACAAATGAGAGCTAAGACAGTGAAAGGTGAATTCTATCTTTTTTACTATCTGTAATAATGGTTTTCTTATTTATGAAAGAACCCCAAGATAAAAAACACAAAGGTTCGCGACAAGTTAGCGCCCAGTTAGCGTTGTGTGGTGAACTTCGCGAGTAGGGCACCGGTATACTGACAACTAAACACTATTGTTTTATAGGTATATCCAATGGGCTCCCTTGATGACAATCTCACCTAAGGGTGTAGAAGTGATCTACGATAGAGCCAACTTGCCTGAGAGAAGCCTATTTCATCGTGTCTCAAATGCCTTTGGTCTGTATAATTTCAGGAACACAAACGTATGCAGGGTGCAGAATATTGCACGGTAGCTGCGCATATTATTTATATAATGTGCGAATAGTGGGTCCTTGTATCCACAAAATGCTATTACTCTAGGCTAGAATACCAACCACCTAGATATACTAATACAATCTCATTGCATTTCCTTAAATTATTACTTTCAAAACACTAAAATGTCGCGTGCTGCGTCGCGTGACACTAGTTCCAAAAACATTACCCTATCTCGGTAATCGCATTATAATCAGAACTGCGATAATATCTGTGAATCTATCTACTGATACCTCAGACCACTAGTACTCGAGTCTAGAGATATTAGTAGGTACGTCTGTCGTGAGTCGTTACCTAGTCGTCATAGTACAAGCTTTGCTTAGTTTGGAGCTAGATAATTTGTGTGATTGTTAGTAGAATTTATAAGTTTTTATTTATTTCGATTATTCAAATATGAAACTATTAATCATATAACTGGGATCGGGTTTTCATTTTAACTGTTCACCACTGTGTTGTTCACCTCAAATCACGTATCACTTCACACGCGCGCGAGGTGTAGCTCGAAGGACCATATGTTGTGGCCTGAACTACGGTGGTTATGTTTGTTGTTAATGAAAGATAAAGTTTATGTTTAAGAAAAGAGTTATATTTAAAGTTCTGCAAAATTACTTATGTTAAATTGTTACGCTAAAATGTTAGGATGAATGTTAATGTTTTTGAGCGCGTCCGCACGGTATGGCGTCTAAATATGCACTAAAAATTGTTAAGTCTAATCAATGTAAAGACGGCCGCGTTCAATGACCGGCACGTGTGTGAAATAGGTTGCAATGCACCGAACAACCTATTAGATAATAATTATTTATAATATTTTTTTTTGCCCTTTTTTACAAATAACAGCGGCAATTGAAAAAAGAGTTCATGGCATTGTGACACGTACCTTACATCAGTTGCGACTGCGGGCAGCGGCTCTCTGCGCTGCGAGTCGCTAACGATGTGGGTGTTCCTTTGTTTCGTCGCGAGGCGCGGCCGCGACGCGAGCGCAACTTTCGGCATTAGAGCATAACGCCAGAAAGACGCGGCCGAACTTACACTAACTTCGTTTAGACTTTGTCTTGGAATTCGTACAGCTTGCCACCTTTTCTTTAATGACACAGAACTTTAAATGGGTATCGGAAGTTACTTAAGTGTTGCTTTATTTTTCTATAAACTTACACAGAATTTATAACGAAACGGACTCATTCTATACGTAAGTATCGACAGGTGTTTATTAGTTAAAAGGCCTTGTTATAGAGATTATTGAGTTTTCATCACTGACTGTATAAGAATCAAAGCAACTGCATTTGAATGAATATTATAAAAATGTCCTACTTCCCATCTAGTTAGACTGCATTAGAGTGGGCGTTACGGGCACTGTGGGCATGGAGCTAGCAGACGGCATCAGATAAGCAGGTGCCGCGCGGCGACGTCGCGGTGCCCGCGCCGCAGCCGCGCCGCACTGGCACGGTGGCGCTGCCGCAAGGAGGCCGCGGCCCGAGTCACGGCTGCGGGCGGGGCTTTAACCTGATTATAGAGGCACGTACTGTACTACTATGACAGGACCGTATCTCATGCTGTTTGTCTAGCGATGACGGCCGTTTAAAGAGGTCTTGATTGGGGTTCGATCTCGTGTCCGAGCCAAACATCATCGGCGAAATAAAAGCTCACAGACTTCGCTGACTCGGCCACAAGAATGGGAGAGGATCATGCGGTGAAGAAAGCGTATCGGGACGACCAAAAGGCCGACTACCTGTCGGTCGTCCCGGGTACCGCTGGGGAGACAAGGTGGCGGACGACCTGCGCAGGCTTCGCGTCGATGATTGGCGAGAGGTGGCGCGGAGAAGACCCGAGTGGAGATCCTTATTGCTGGAGGCCAAGACTCATTTTGGATCACTGTGCTATCTTAGTTATATTACAAACTAGCTGTCCCGGCGAACTTCGTACCGCCCCTTCATACATTTTTTTTGTGATTTTTTCCGAGTTTTTATAGTTATTGTACTATTCGGGGCAGAGACAAATACAACAAATCAAAGATCATAAAAATCGATCTAGCCGTTTTCGACTTATAAATGATGTAACTAACCCGACTTTGTTTTATATATAAGATGCTGTTACTAGTTAGTAATTGAATCATGTTTCCATTTTTGGTCAAATAAATAAATTATTAAAATAAAATGGCGAATGGGCTAATTCATACGCCGCAGGCGAATCCAGCTCCGCTTAATCTCTTTGGTTTTTGATCTGTAACACAAAAATAAAAACCTTATTCTCTAAGATTTCTATTTAACCCTAGCTTAGCAAAACGAGACACAATAGTTATGCGGTCTCATGCGACCGTACAGTATTTACTTCTGCAAAAACGCTGAAGCCCTAAAAACTATATCTATTACTTTGGATAGTAATAGTTCTTGGAGCGACACGTGTGGCTACGAATCTCATTTCACCACATTACCTGAGAATATCTTCCGATAAGTCAGCACGCCCCGCGGCAGGTGGCGCGCGACACGCCGATAGTGGCGCGGGATATTGCTCCGCGGGAATGCGCCATCGCGCGGTGTAAACGCACCTCAGGTGACTCAGCGATTTTATATTACGCTCTTCCGCAGTGCAGTTCGGGTTTTATTGTTCAAGTCACTTCAATTTTCACTCCGGAGTAGTTCAACTTATACCTACGTTTGATGGGAATTGGAAAACCAACTGAAAACTTGTTTATTGAAAAGCATTTACTGATATATACTTATGGGAGAGTACTTTTACTGTTCATACTCACTTAAAAGTTAAACTACTTTGTCTTATTATTTACTGAGCACTCCTCACTTTACTCGGACACTGAGCTGAGCTGACAACTCTTTGTTCGGAGCTCAGTGCATCTAATGCTGCCCACCGTCTCTGCTCGCGGGTACAAAGCGTCCTCCTGCAGACTCGGGACCGAAAGCTTCTCTAATTAATGAAGCCGCCGGCTCCCCGCCCCCCGGCCGGCGCCCGCTCTCAAAATATGAAACTTTATATTCTTAGTTAAAAGTTCGCGGGCGCTTTATATCGGCTCCTTTGACAAAGTTCCTCGGTTAAGATAATTTTGTAACTATGTGAAAGTTGCCTGCTTCTGCGAGTTTTGTTCCGAACTCATTATTGTAATGGCAGGATTGAGCGATTTAAATCTTTTAATTACTAAATCTGGAACAAACTTAAGTGTAGTCTGACTATGCAGGTTAGGTCTTAAGTTGCGCGCGCGCCGGCGCTTGTTAAAAGTTTATATTGTTCTAACTGCAAAGCGCTTAAAGCGTCGAGCGAGATCAAGAAATAAACTTGGTAGTTTCTTTTGTGGTTAAAGTGCACCAGAAAAATGTTTCATTTTTATTTTATTTTTTGTATTTAATATCTGTTAATAAATACAGTTTGCGCCATGCAACACAACAAATGAAATTTTGTACGGAAAAAGCTGGCACCCTAAGGAAAGACATTACTACTATTTTATCTCCTAAGCGAGTAAAATAGGGTATGACAAGCCGTATTCCACGCGAGCGGAGCCGCGGGCACAGCTAGTTTAAAGTAAAGTAAAAGTTTATTCTGTGTACAAATTTTAGAATTGGCTAAACGGGGAATCGAACCCAGAACGGCGTAATAAGAAAATAAGGTCCTCGAAAATACATAGTTACTTAGGTTCTGCTAAACAATGTACCATAGATAAATACAACAAAGGTAACCGCTATCCTAAAAATAACATGTCACAATGGAAATAATTTTGTTAACAATAACAAAAAAAAGACAAATGTATTTTCTAAAAAATTCACTGAACATTCATTTTGGTAAACGAAAAACCGCTGTTTCAAAGAATTAATCTCCGGCGATTTCGCGGCGCTCTCGGAGAAAATAGAAATTGTCTTTCTTGCTGAACGAGCGAGGGCAGGCGGGATCGAAAGAAAACACTCGGTTATGAAAGTGGGCGATTGAAAATTTTTAATTACGAAATCTATCGGATCGCTGTGGAGCGCCGCGGGCGGCCTACTACGGGGCTCTCATTCATCGCCGTAGTTGCTAGCCTCATTAACGTCAACCTTGGCATTGCGTGTCGCCGCCTGCTGCGACACACGTGAGGCGTTACGCCGTACACGCTCCTTCTGCTCTCAATCAGTCAGCTGTCAGCTATATTACATACCTACGTATTTGCATACGCTTTAACGTAGTTAACATTCCACGAACAGACTGCATCAAAATTCATTGAAAATACGTGCATGGAACCAATTATTCACCATATTTTTTTAATTTTATTTTTAGATCATTTGTGCCTTCTTCTCCGATAGTTGAGTTGCACGATTTTATGCGGAAAATATAGTATAGCATAGGTAGCATGTTAACGAGCAATGCGAAGCAAGTCGGAGAGATCAACACGCTACGCAGATGAAGAGCTTACTTGTTCCACGAATTCTTAATATTTATTACAGGAAAACCAGGGTTGTTGGTTTTATAGATTTTCACAAATAGCAACGAGCTAGTAAATTATAAGAAAACTTATGGAACACATATATTAACTACTTGCGAATAGAATTAGTAGAATAATTAGCATTAGTTCAGAATTATTTGTACATTAATGTTTAAATCAAGGTAATCCATCTAGCGGTGCAATTTTTTACCTGCTTTTAAAAATAAGGTGAAACATTTACAAGCGACGCGAGCGTTTTCTTACACTTGGTTTATAAAACTAAACTAGTTGAGCTATTAAGTATTTCTGAATCGTCTCAAGAGTTTTCCTCCGAGATCTTCTATTCCAGTAGTAGGGGCCGCGTCGCAGATTCTCCTACTCACTTCGAATTCCAATTGGGCAGCAATTTCGTTGCGGGCGGTCGCGGCGATTCCTAACAACCACACATTAAGAAGGTATAGAAGCTTCATTTTGCCTGTCAATAAGAATGGATAGATTTGACCACAATAAAACATGTCTGGCACTTGGCACTGTTGACACAAGCGGCTGCATTTGATTTTTTATGCAAATAAATCAAAGGGCCATTATCTGACCAGTCACTTGGTGGTAAGAGGTCACTTAAACTCTTCCAATGAGTCGCTTCCAATGAGCTGTCTCATGATCATGATTTATCCGGATGAATTGGATGATCATAGGCAGCTACGCAGCAGGTATGTATCCAGATACATAAAGCTATTTGGCTTTAAGAGTTAACAAGTTGATGTAGTAATACATGCAACGAAATGCATGCCATTCTATCTCTTGTAACATTATGGTGTGCAAATAAATAAATGATTACTGATCTCTGATTAGCCAGAGACTCGCTCATTATTTGGCAGGATTAAACCCGTGCAGAAGAGCCTTTAGCCTTTTAGATGTTGTTCAGAAACTCTTACGTCCGTGTGTTTAGCGGCTAGCACGGAGCGAGCCTACCTTTCTTAGCTATGTTGTATCACAACCGCGTGGGGCTATTAATAATACGGTTAGTTCCTTCTATTTGGCCTCTTTGCCTCATAATAAGCCGTCCCGGCGGAATACGGATGAGCCGCACAATGCCCGCGCGTATTACCAGCCCGCAGCCCGCAGCCCGCTGCAGCGCGCTGTGATTCTTCTGAGACGTGATTTAAATGCGGCGAGATGGAACTTAAATGCTTTACATTACTTGGAACAAGTAGATTAACTGTTATCACAGTTTGTGTAATTCTGTGGGGCTTTTGTTTGTACCGCCTAACTAAAGAGTTTATTTTTATTTTTATTTACAACGTTAGATGAACTGATACAGCACAACAAATATTTTAATGTTAAGATGTCCTCAAATAGACGTTGACAGCTGGGGCCTAACAATGAGCTCTTAAAAAAATAATAACTTTATTATTTCAACCTTGTTTTGTTTTTCCTGTAAGTATAGAGCTTAACATAAAACAACACCGTACTATTTAGAGTTCATGGTAAGGCCCGAACATACATTAACATGACGCGGTTTGACAGAATGAATGCCATTGAATAGAAACACGCCGAGTGGCGACAGGGTAAGACCCATCAATCTCGCGCTCGTGTGCTAGTGATGCCGATGTGAGCCGCCGACGTACATCTGAGGCGGATCTATTCGTTGCTAGGCACGTCTCACCAATGCATGTTGCGTCTGAGTAGTTGACACTTGACATCCGCGCTAATGCAGCAGATAGGTGTGCCAGATAATCTTGTCACTGAGACGGGTATAAGGTATTAGATAGTGATAGTAATTTTCCTAGTCACGAATTAAGAAATTGACATTTGTTTATGTCATGAGGAACCATACAATTAATTTGCAAGGAGCGTGTCCTAGCACGCCCAGACCCGAGCTAATAAAACCCGAGTGAAAATTACTGAGTGCACCCGAACCGGAACCTTTTGCGATCTAAATCGTTGCGCCACAACGCCATACGGGTCATTGCGTTCACAAAGATCTAACAATCCAGGATGCGTAATGTTAAGGCCGCGGATTTTCTGACTAGCATAGAACTGTCTTACAATCTGTTACCGATGCAGCTAACAAACCTAAATCTACGATGTAAACTGCAGGGCAATCGCCGCACGAAGTTACAGTTACAACAGTTACAGTAAGACGCTCACACACCTACATTTGCCTCTGTAGAGGAAGTTTACGACAAATCAAGAAGCGAAAACTTTATTTTATGATCAACTAACAAAGCATTTTAAGAGCAACACTACTCGTAGCAGCAGCCATCTATCACTTCGCTCGTAGTTTATTTGGCCGCGCGGTATTCTGTTACCCCACCCCCCCTTGCTCGCTTTGTCTCGACTCGTCATTAGGTACGCCGTGCAACGCTGCACTCTACGTACAACACTACTCCATATTGAAGCAGAATAAGACCTGTTTTCAGATTGTATTTATTAGCCTGTTTGCAGCAACGCTTTAATGCACCAGACTATTAAAACGATATTAAACCCTTAAAGGGCACTCACTTGTGGTTCCGAGACGTCACAATCTTAATTTGCAATGCTCAAAATAACTTAATCACAATGTTTGCCATGATACAAAGCAAGTGAAATCGGTAATTGTAGAATCTTTGTAAAAAAGGTAATGAGGTAAGACAACTCATGGCTTCGTATGATGGAAGCTACGTCTTGAATTATTCTTATTTCAATCATAGCTATCCTATTCCCAACAGTAGGCTTGTAAGCTTTCGCCGACTACATCAAATAAGCAGATCTCTCTGAATATTTATACGGCACGAGCTCCGCAGAGCCTCAAGACGGAGATGTAGGGAAGAATTTATCCGCGGATCCAACATATTCAAAGCGGCGAGCGCGGGCTTATCCGCCATGACACAGATAAGGGGCGCCGCCTGCAGCCTGGCCCGCGTCCCGTGTCCCGTATCCCGTCCCGTGCGGCCTCGTGTCCCGCATGGCAAGCAGGCGCCGACGTCGCGTTAGGATGTATTATCGATATAATAAGTGCTCGCTTGAAAGTGATAATAAAAGTTATATTTTTTTCTAAGTTTCAAATAGAGTAACTACTTGATAAATCTTATATATAAAATTCTCGTGTCACAATGTTCGTTCCCGTACTCCTCCGAAACGGCTTGACCGATTCTCATGAAATTTTGTGAGCATATTGAGTAGGTCTGAGAATCGGCCAACATCTATTTTTTATACCCCTAAAGACCACGCAGACGACTTCGCGGGCAACAGATAGTTTTATTATAAAAATAAAACCGACTTAAAAACTAAAAAGCTATATATAAAATTTACTTATTTCATAAATTTTTTGTAATAAATACTCATCAAAACGGATCATAAGAGTACAAACAAAAGTTAACTGCTGAACACAGATTTCATACCCTATTTTTCTACTTTTAGGGGTAGTTTTTTTTTCCGCAAACTAAACATAGTTACTATATTTTTACTTTAATAATAATATGTATAATAAAAAATACAAATAAAAAGAATTCTGCGTTGCATAATATTATTACCTTGCCACAATATGTAGTACGACTGTCAAAAAGCTTGATTTGAGAATGAATAACCGCAGTCGTATCGATACTGCGCCGATATCGATACATATCAGGGTCCCCACGGGCGGATAATGCGGCAGGAGGTTGATTCAGGCGAAAGAGGCTAACTGATGCGGCGCTCGCGACCCGCCCGCAAGCGCTCGGCACGCTTGCCGAGCGCGTGTCGCACTCGCGCGCAGAACGTTTCAATTGTACGACTATTCTATTGTTTGCTAAATCTTTATATTATTTTTGAACTCATATCGTAAACACCCAGTAAAGCGAACAAGTTTTCTTTAAAATTATGTATTATTCTAAAAGATTTAAGTATGCCATTACAATCAAATACTTTCCATTTTTCGTGTTCATCATTGTTGAGGTCCGTTATCATCACGTGGAACTTACACACATAACGATTGTATTTTTTTATAATGACAGTAGACCAAAAAAATACCAAATATCGAGTTTCTTTTGATTGCTAATTAGCTTAGCCTATGTTGAAATAAAAAATCAAACACAAAATAATTTTACTACTTATGAAGACACCAAGCATTTCATGGATAATAACATTTGCGGCCTCAAAAACGGGTGCCTAATTAATGTCGTCTGGCTCTAGTTTGAATTACTCCAAAAGATTTTGCACGGTCCTCCACCCGTGTCTATGTATACCTGCCGCCTACTACGAAAGGTGGACGCTGTTTGCGGAGGGAGCCCAGGGAGCGCAGGGAGGGCGGCGGCGCAGGGCGGGCGCTAACAAGCCCGCCGCAGCGCCGTCACCGCCGCGGGTCACACGAGAACACTGGTGCACTAACCACTGTTGGTTTTTCTCTATTTAGGTACAAGCATAACGGCGCGGAGGTTTTGGGGTCGGCCATAAAAATAAATTATATTCTCCCAAATGTCACTGTATTATCTCAAAATACACATACCTACATAATAACTTATGTAATTGAAACAATCAGCACAGTTTAATTAAGCTTAAAATAAGATAACAGTTATCAGTAAATAGTTTTTAAAAAAACTTATGTCTTATAAAACACAGTATGTGAAATAACAAAATATATAGGTATTCGTAGTACTCGTAAATGTGTTAAATCTGCTCGCTACGAATTTATTTATATATTTTTTATAATAAATCACAGCTACTGAGAACAATCTAAAAAGCATACATAAGACAAGCAACTTCTGTGCTCCGATTACAGCCGAGCTAAATGTCGCACTTCGCGAGTGCTAGTTTGAAATATACGCGCATAACAATTACAGCAAGCTTCAAATGCCTCCAGATTCCAGCGTCGCGCGCGGCCGATCCCTGCACTCCGCTCAGCTCGCTCCGCTCGAGCGCATGCGGTCGTGCGTGCGGTGAGCTAACAAGCTGAAATCTCGCCGCGCGCTCTACGGAGGTTATACACAACTCGCACACTCCTAAAGGCTAATGGACAAAGAAAAATAAAATGCTAAATGATTAATGTGTATTTCGTTATTTTGTTTCGTAAAGTTTGTAGCTGAGACCATATTTAACGTTGAGTTATTACGAGATTTCAAAAAATATTAACACAAAAGTTTATAGCGGCTACAGTTGACGTTCTTGCTACTACTTAGTAGGTATTAATCAATATTTACAGTAAAAGTTTTGATTCAAAGTCAAAGTCAAAAATGGGCAACATAGGTACAAAAATCAGTTGGCACGGATGGAGTTCATGCAAAGTTTGATGATTTTCTTATAGATCCCATCATCAGAACTTGATCAAATTTATATAGGACCATTCCGAAAGTATTCCTTTTCAAACAAAAAAAGAAGTATTGAAATCGGTTAACCTGGTAACGAATGATCGCTGAACATACATAAAAAAAAAAACAAAGATACTGACGAATTGAGAACCTCCTCCTTTTTTGAAGTCGGTTAAAAACAGCAGAAAAAAACAAAAAAGAGTTGTAGGAATTAAAGCTTAAGTAATAGTAGTACCTATCTTAATGCTTTCATGGCTAAGGACTTTAAATTATCTGGAAACTGAGGGAATATTACAATAGGATAATAATATACTTATTGTAGTAATCTTCCTAAAACACACTTGAACAATCCACACTCATGTGCACCATTATCTAATATATTATTTATTCTTCACCTACCCACAGTTTCAGTGAAATGGTTTGTTAGCTTGTTTATTTATTTCACAAGGAAAAAAAAGCACCAAGTTTTAGAAATGCTAATTTAACCTGTAGAGAGAGCGGTTCTCTCCTAATACAAGTGTTACACTTAAAAGGAGAGTTCCGATGTACTTGTTACTAAAAATGTTAAAATTTTTAAAATGAATAAATGAAAAAAAATTAAATGAAATGAAAAAGAAATCATGGTTACGCACAAGAAAGGAAGAAGATTATGTTAACTTTAAAGATAACGAACAATACATGCTTATAGTAAGTATCCATTATTCAATACCCTTTTATTATGATATTATTATATCAACCGGCTTATTCACTATTCGCTAGATTCTAGAATCTAGATTTAGATTATTGGAAGCAGGATCTGAATATAATACAGACCTCCTATTCCGAGCGTCAATAAATAGCTGAAGGCAACAGACTGGCAAGTAACTTCGCAGTACCTTTGCGATGAGTCCCAGGCGTTCCAATATCACAGATTGGTTTCGAATTAGCCGCTTTGCTCGTCCCGCGCGGGCGAGCCGGCGAGCGGGTGAGCCGGCGAGCGGGGCATGCACTGGACCTTTAAGATATGATACAGACGTTTCAATCATCTCTTACGTCTTCCTTACTGTAGCTTTTCGTTGAGTTAATTTATTTCTGAGCTCATTACTTTTAGGTTTTCGTAGCCAAAAGGAAAAACGGATCTGACCTGACACTCCCTATAGTTTCTGATTCGTAAACGTAATGAGTAACGAAACTGAAATTTTGAGTTTTAGTGTAAAACGTTGACTAAATCCGAATCTAAAATTAACTCAATTAATTTGTTTTTCATGGACACCAAAGGCTGGCTGATAAAGGCTAAGTTCAGGATGACCGCGCCGTGCGCGCGGTAATGTGAACTGTAAAAACACTGTATAGTTACATCTTGTACCGCGCCGGTAGCACTCCCGGCAGTGCCGCGCGATATGTGAACTTAGCCTAAATGAATGGGTCCATAACAATGCGCAAGTCTAACTTGACTGGTTTTTCAGATATGTCTATCTCCTGATTTTTGCAAACAATAGAGACTGGCAGGACACTTTTATGGATGTGATGTCGCGCGTTTGAATTAAAATGTCATATTTAGTGTTACAAGCCTTTTTACCATGGATTTGGGACGAAATAGTAGAAACAGAGAATACATAATAATCACGTTTAGAAACCCGTATATATCATTGCCGTATGCTAGTTCAGTATGCAAAAAAAAGGCACAAATTACTAAATAGTGCTCTATTGAACTACTGAATATCTGGAAATATTTTTATTCGTCTTTTACCAGTCGGATTAACCCAAGCGCCAAGGAGACGTTATCGTTTCAATCGAGAAACGATAACGTCTGGAGCTTTGGTTCACTTGGGTCGGGTTCCTACACCCCGTAGAAAGCGCCCCGCCGCCTACGGCACTGGTTTATTTGCATCCCCGCACACGCCGCAACTACATCCTCCAGACGCAGAGTTCAGATTAGTTTGTGTCTCCGGAGACATCAGGCCAAACACGACTTGTGTAACATACATATGTAACATACTAACATATAGGTACCTTCTTACGTCTCCCGAATCAAATTCCATAAATGGAACCACAGTTTGAGATATTAATACGGGTTGAAAGTTTAATTAGATTATTTTCAAGGGTTTACAAGGTAACGACATAAAATAAAAGTAACTTTTTAAATTAAGTATACAATCGGTTTTTACATATAGTTCAGAAAAAGGTGAAGTAACGTTTTATAGAAAATGAAGAGAAAACTCACAGGTATTTTTGTCAAAAAGATTCCTTGAAGTGAATAGCTCATCTCAGATCCAAGTGATCCAAAATATTTATTTCTCAGAGGCGTATTATATTTAATTGTAGCGGGTCGGAATTTTACTTTGGCGTAATTGAATTCCCGCTCAAGAGTCTGTTTCGCTCGCCGGCGACTTGTTCACTGTATTTTTATTAAAAATAACACTGCTAAAGTGAAAAGTAGCTTCGTACCTACACCTCGGTTCCAATTAGATTCAAAGGCATACCCTCACAAACAAAATAAACATAATGTAGTTGACGAAGTGACGATGGAGGGTGAAATGTACCCAAACATTTGAGAACAGTTGATACTTTTTGGTCTGACGTCGCTCGGCTTTGAACCACATTTAAATATGGCATAAAGCTGAATATTTATTATGGTACTCGGCCTGTACAGTGGAGAGTGGAATAACATAGTTCGTCCCTTGCCCTCCAATCAAACTGAAATATTACATAATAGTACATTAATATAGAAGGTTGATATTATTAAAAGAAATCAATTTTAATATTTATGTATTTACACGTTTGGCGAAAGTTCCCAATACGTCCTTTTTGCAAATTCGCAGTACAAGAGGAAAAAAAAGTCAAAAATAATTTATTCAATTCAGGACAAAACTGCCACTTATGAACGTCAATAATAACACTATAGGCCCCCAGGGGGCCAGAACATGTCTCCTTATTTTTTGGGCCCTACTAGCGCTTCGAGACAAGACACAGACAATCTGGCAAGTGCTGAGAAGAAACGCCGGAACAAACTCAGTCACCACTAGCTGCCACACAAAAAATATAAATCAAAATCAACAGGTAGGTACATCAGTTTAGTGCAGGCTGGACTGACCATACATTCTTGTCATCAAGATAGTCTTGAATTTTATAATACCCCTTAGACATCAGTGTAGTTTTGACATGTGACTTAAATTTATTAATAGGAAGTTTGATAACATTGTAAGGTATATTATTGAAAAATTTAATACAATTTCCCAAGAATGAATTACTTGTTTTGGCCAATCTAAAGTTTGGGACTACAAGTTTGCTTTTGTTTCTTGTGTTATATGAATGAATATCACTTTTTTTTATAAAAAGATCTAAATTTTGGCGTACATACATGATATTATCAAATATGTATTGAGAGGTCACAGTGAGTATGTTAATTTCTTTAAAGAAATCTCTCAGGGATTCGCGCGGACTAAGTTTGTATATAGCACGAATGGCTCTTTTCTGTAAAATAAAGATGGTATCGATGTCCGCAGCAGAACCCCACAAGAGAAGACCATAAGACATAATCATTGACTTAAATATTACTTCGTAAGGTCAGGGCGGACCGCACGTCAGGCTGTTGCCTATAACCGGGCCCTACTCTGACCCTACCTAGGGCCGAAGTCACGTAGTCAGTGGTCGGCTGTCATCGGGAGCCGGTGTCCTAAGAAAAAATTATATGCCTGGATGTTCTTTTAAGAATTGTGTCAATTACGACATAAAGTTCACTAAAAATAATTCTAATATTAAATTTAACCGTTAAATCGTAAATTTGATAATTATTTACATTACTTTAATATTTTTTTATCGTCCTTGTCAATTATTCGAAGCGACGCCATATTTACCGTAAGAATGTCCGATTTAACTTTGTAGCGGCGTGCATTAGTTCTACACTGTGAGCACTATCATGGTTATAGGTGATGTCATACAAATATTATGTTTCATGATGACAAAATATCTGAAGTTTCGATTTATCTAATATTTAAGGAAATCAAACTGTGTTTTAACGTAGTAAGTGTAAAGTACAAAGAAATAACTACGTTTTTAACTGTACATTTTCTTCTGATCCTTGGCGATATGAAACACGGTGTCGTATTTTTATTTAAGCAAGCAAGAACTTATACATATTTACTATGATAACTCTTTAAATATTGTAATATATAAAATAAAAGTTTTTTTACCGAGTTCCTCTTTATTTTTATGCCGCTCTGACAAGGTTACATCTGTGATGCGGTTTAACTGTTGACATTATACTCTAATAGATGGCGTTAGTGTGTCATGTATGGCGAAAGTGTAATGTGAATTGTTCTGTCAGCCGTATCTTTACTTTTTAAATCAATGGACATAATACTATGAAAGTAACTGAAATACACCAGCCTTGCCGTTACAACGTCAGTTAGATGTCTAATTTTTCTAACCGCAAAGGCAGCTGAAGCAAGAAAAAGCGTCATGACGGGTTCGTATAATAAAATGAGTCTAATGAACTCATACCTCTTCTTCGGGCCCTTATTTCTTCCTTATCCTCGCAGAGAAAAGGTGTGCAAGCCTATTTCGCAGTTGTAAAGTGTGGTATGAAAGCGTCGTTAAAGGTGCACTATAGCTCCTCGAGGCCCTTTGAGCGCAGCGGCCCATTGACTGCGAGCGCTGGCCTCACCAGGGCTGTCGGAGCCTCTTCCTTAAGTATTATTTTACTCTTTGGTATACTTTCTATAGTTATCGTCCATTAATGTCAAATACGACCATAAATATTGTCACTTTTTTCTATATACATAAATCACAACTTCCTCCTTCGCATAAATCACAACTTCCTCCTTCGTTTAAATTCACGATTTGTCGTGATGACAAACACATAAATTGGTTTTATAGTTTTATTTACTTCTATAGTTTTACAGCATCGAGCACATACCTCATAAAGCAGTAATACATAGTATACATTTACGGATATCATAAGTTAAGCTTCATACAATGAGCGCTCGAGCAAGGCACACATACATCGCTCACGGACACAAATTTTTTAAACACTGCCTGTCAGTAGTTCGAGCTTATTTCCAGATTTTGTTTCCATGACGTGCATTGTACGAAGCTTAACTTTTGATACCCTTAACTAAAATTTGTTTTGTGGGAATACGAACCAAGTTTTTCCGAAACTGATAGGTGCTTTTTTCACTTTAACTAAGTATAGACTATTCTTGTCAACTCTCGCCCGCACTAAATACAGTAAAATAGTAAGTCAGTTACAGATCAAATAACTTCAAATCAAATGAAATCGGTTTATTTGCACGAAAAGTCCCTAGAAACTGGCATGCAAATATTGTTAACACATAAAAAGATTTAAAAAATCCTAGTAAATGTCAATTTAAAACGTCACATAACTTATTAATTAGGTAAAAAACGTCTAAATTGTTGTCAAACAAAATAATGACATTTGTACTCTACATGTTTTGTGCTCGATGCGTTTCAGTTCGTGGGCACGACGATAAAATAATATACGAGTCTGCGAGTCTTGGCAGCTGCAGGCGTAAGATACAGCACTGCAATGTTTGGCTCTGATGTTATTGATAGAATATATCTGCATTAGCCCGTATGCAATATGGGTCACTCGTGGTTTCCACCCTTCAGGCGTTGTTATCCAAACAACTTCTGCACACTCGTAACTTGCCCATAACGCCGTGTCTGCTAGGGTTGAAACTATTGACTATTTCGTTATTGATGAATATATCCTTAGCCGTAACTAGCGATAAGCCCGGCCTGCTGGCAGCCCTGCCGCTCCGCAAACAGCCGGCTATCAACATTGCATCAGCACACACGCCGGCCAATGATATCTCGCCGGGGTACGAGCTTCTGGATTTGTTACGCAATAACTTTACTCCATGTGTCTGCACCAATAAAAATGTTTCATTAATTTCTTTAAACAACAACGTTGTACAATATTTTTTTAAACTTTAAATATGTAAATGTACACTTTTTAAATCTTACAGACTATTTAAATAGGTATCGCTATATCGTATAAACTAGGCAATTGAACTATCTAGGAGCGATATTAAAGGTTACAAAAATCAAAATAAACAAGATAATTCAATAATTTAGGGATCAAATGCTGTTATTAGCATTAATTATAAAATTAAATAAGTCGCTCGCAAGAAAACATTGGCCTGGCTTAAACGAAAAACAACTTTTCGTGTTTTGTGTAATTTTCCGTGTAAGCGTTGTTTGCGCGCGCTAATCGTTCTCAAATCGCCAACAACAACAGCGATTGTTTGCGCCGCGTCGCTTCACCCAACACAACTAGGAACAGAATTCCTACTCCTTACACGTCTCTGCTAAGTGCTCTAAAGGTAAACCTGACCGCTTAACGCGCCGAATTTTGAATTATGAAATTATATTTAACCTCGCTCACCTAACCGCGCATTGGCGGTCAAAGCTGTGCAATCCACAAGAAACGTGATGAGCATATTGTTTATATTATTTCTTATTTTTATTTTGCTTTTAAAAGTTTAGTTTAATACTTATGTCTTTTTAAGTTTTGTCTTATGTATTTAAGCTTATGTCTTTTTATGGAGCAACTGCTATTACTACCTCCGGTTTACTACTTTCTTATTTAATCTGTGGAAATCTGTAATTAGCGGTATATTTTAAGAAACTATTTAATTTTTAAAATGCAATTTATCACCGTTGATTTCCTGAACAAAAATCAAATAAAAATAAAATAAAATACCACAATATTATTTATAACATTGCTACAGCTGCTGTTTCCGTAAATAATATTACGCAGGCCGTAGATTTTTTGCTCATTGTGTACAGCTCTACTCACTAAATTATAACCTTAACGCAATTTTTTGTATTTTTGGTACCATATAGCAATAAAGCTGCGTATTGTGGTATCTTAATACGTCCACGAGCGGGCCTTCCTTGATTTCCCCCGTTGTGGCTTCATTCCGCCGTAGTTATCCCGCTCATTACAACTTTCATTGTTCTTTCGAGCCCGCCTCCCGGCCCCGTGGCCCCCCTCTTACAGTAAATCATTTCATTTTCCTCCAAAAGCACTTTCTAAATACTTTTCAAAAAACTTTTAATAGACCATCTTGTCTTTCCGATTTGATAAATTGACGTCTTGTACATTAAAAGATGTCCCAGCTTATTTATGTTTTACTGTGAACGCTAGTGACTCGCCCGGCGCAGCACAGTGGTGTGATGTTTCGCCTTGGTTTCGATTCTAGGTCGGTAATTTAGGAAACAAATCTATGTGCTTACGTCTAGATGTGCTGAACGATGTTCTAACTGTTCTAACTAAACACTAATAAAAAATTATCCGCTTGCGTGCTGCATGGGATATATATATATTTTTACAAATTTTCCGGTCTATATCGGGTAAGTGGCACGACAAGGGCTATTTAAATTGATTTATTTCTCCTAATAGGCCATAATAAGGCACTTTTACACGTCCCAAACTTTTACACTCAACTGCTCCGTGACAATATTGCGGGTCGGCGAGAACAAGCAGCGCAAGGAACTCTGTCACTTTTGTCAGCCACTTTTCAAATATGTTTCATTAATTTCTTACTTCGAGGCTTCGATTGATGAACTGTATTTATTCATATTTATTATCTACGATATTCTCAGTGAGTACAGGAATGATGCTGCAATATTTAAATTCATCCATTCATTGCATCTGAATGTGCACAGCATGAACTAAATACCAAGTAGTAAAAACTATGTAAAATAAAATGATTCACTATTTTACACGGCTTAAGTGTCGCAAAAACCTCAACGAGGTAACAGCGGATTTTAATAACACGCAAAAACTACCTCCGGTCAGAAAGTGTCCGATAACTTGGTTAGACTGTAGGCTTCAGGCTCAGTGGGGCTAAAAGCCTCGCTGCTCGTTTGCGGCGTTTTGTTAGCCTGGTGCAACGACGTCAGGATACCAATCCTGGTGATTCACGGTATCATTATATTTAAGTTATAATATTAAAGTGAGCAAATGTGTTCATCAATACAAACAACTTTTACTATGGAATTAGAATCAAAATCGTGAAAAAAAATTAAGACGCTCCATACATTATAGTCGAGGTAGAGCGTTAGTGTGTATGGAGCAACTGTTTTCTTTCACGATTTCGATGTTGATCCCATAAAAACGTTATTCGTATTTATGAACACATTCGCCTCCTTTAATATTAAGATTGACTAAACTTACATCTTGTATATGTCGTAGCCAGATCGTAAAATTGACCACGTCATGATGTGGCCGACCATTTCATAAAATGGTGGTATTTCATGATATGGCCAACTAAAACCGACTATATCGTTTAAACGTCAACATTCGATGAAATCTCAATCCACGTTTGGCCATATCATTAAAATAAAAATACGGTTACAAGTTACGTGAATTTGTTTAATATTTGTAATCTTGGTCGATAGATAAATTACAAATTTTAAATACTTATTATTTTGAAACAAAACGAATAAATAAAAAGACTTGAAGAACTAAATAACCAAAGTAACCTCTTAAATTACGTTCCGAACTCCTTGATTTTTTTGACGTTGCGCTCGTTTTTTGAGTGACTTTCATAACAATCGCCTAGCTTGTTGTCGTAACGAATATCACTGAACTTTCACTTTCAATTTAAACATTATTATTCACTTTTAGAATAAAACCGCCTCTAGCGGTGGGTAATGTAACGATTTTATGATATGATCACTAATGTTTGACCATTTTATGAAGTAATCGTGCCTTTGGCTTTTTATATCGTCAAACGCTGAGTATTCATTGATCTGGCCAGACCACATCATGATGTAGGCAGCGGGTTCTGTTCTATATCATGAAATACCACTATTTTATGAAATGATCGGTCACATCATGACATGATCAATTTTACGATCTGGCCACGACATATACATAATTATGCATCAATTAGTAATCGGCCAATCTGGAAGTCAATGGGGGAAGTGTATGTTCAGCAATGGACGTCCTATGGCTGAAATGATGATGATGATGATGATGATGAATTAGTAAAGCATCAATGAATAAAATATGCACGAGACAACCACAACAACTGTCATGGTCTTGATGTAAGGATTTAACATCCTTGTGTAACGAGGTACCAGACAATGTATTTTGCCAGGGGCGTCTCCTAGCACTCCCAATTTCGAGAAAATTAAAAAAAAAACGTTTTATAAATTAACCCGAACCGAATCAAACTTACCTTAGCCTTCAATGCAAATTACCGCGCCACGTGGTCGTTGGATCGCCGTGGACGCCGGTCGTCATCAACAAAACACATTAAATTGTATAAAAAATAATTTTAGAAGCAATTAAATTTGCAATTGCTCGAGTCTGGATCGTATGTGACTAAAATGTCTGTGAAAGAAGGATGATGGCTAGCTAATGGATTTGTTATTATGTAACATTGGAAGGCGTCATACCCTACTCTGTATTTTATGCAAAATTTCTGTAGAAACGACACCTAGCAGCATTGGTGCCTTGACCTAGTACACGGCCGTGCCAGTCCCTGGGTGGTGTGGGGCTTGCAGGGCGCGCGGACAAACAGCGCTAAATGCCCCTAATGGCCGGGGCGCCACGCTGCGGGCCGCTGCGACGCGCTACGTATGCAAATACAGGGCACTTTACGACTACGTTGTACATGAAGTCTGACACAGTGATCAGTTGAAATGGGACAGTGATAGTCACATGCTTGCGAGTCAGCAAGAGGTTTAGTCTGTAAATTATAATTAAGTAAAACTTAACTTAATTAAAATGTATGATTTGTCTTTGTTTTATTACAGTGCTTTTTTGGTTGATCACATAGACCATATCGCGAATGCGAGCTTCAAGATGCTAGGCTTTGTTTTACGAAACTGTAAAGAATTTAAAAATCCGACCACAAAAATAAACATTTACTCAGCCTTAGTACGTAGCAAGTTAGAATACTGCAGTGTCGTATGGAACCCCTACTATGATGTGTACCGGAAAAGACTAGAAAGAATTCAAAAGCATTTCCTTTGGCATCTGTCGTATAGTTGTAATATGGCTAGAAAACTTCCAAGCTATTTCGATAGATTAGAACATTTCAAACTCCAGTCTTTAGAAATTCGAAGAAATCTGATGGACAACCTGTTTCTACATAAGTTGGTGAGTGGTGTCCTTGATGCGCCTAACCTTCTATCGAATATCAATATTCGTGCTCCTTCACGAGGTATTCGACTAGCCTCTTACACACCCTTCGTTGGAAGGAAGTCCTATTCGCGTCAGGGACGCTATGCGCCGCTTAATAGGCTCGTTATGGGCTACAATAAATTACATAAAAATATAGCTAATAGCAAGAGTTCTCTCAACAATTCATCAAATAAACCAAATGACATTGATATATTCTCAAGCGATTTAACAAGATTCCGCAAGAATTTGATGTATTTGGATTAACTGTTATTCTGCTGTTTTTCTCTTTAATAATGCACAATAATATGCTACTTTTATAAATACATGTTGTTACACTAATATTAATAATAGATAATTAACAATTACAAAATATTTAAATCTACTTAAACGCTACTTTAACTCAATTACTTTTGTGTAATACCTGTAATTAAGATAGCACTTAGCTTGATATATTAGCATGTATAGTTAATGTTGTATAAAATAGTGTATGTCTTGTTGGTGTTATTATATAAATAAAATAAAAATAAAATCTGTGGCATTTTTTCAAGTGTTCAGGCTATAGCTGATGTACTAATGAATGACGTCCTGAATGGCAGTAAGCCAGGGACATTAATAATGTCATTGGATGAATGGTGAGGGGTAAGTCCCCCGGTCACGATAGCTTGAGCATCGAACATCTTAGGTATGCTGGTGTACACCTGCCACAAGTGCCATGTTGTTTAAATTTATGCATACGCTTTATACCTATGCATTAGCCACAGCTATTTACTGGAGGAGCTTGTGAACCCGTGTACTCTCGCTGTGTAGCCTGTGGACTAGCTCCACTCGGCGGGCATACAGCGATCTGCGTGTCCAATATTATATTGCCTTCAGGGTTCTGTTGGGGCTGCCTTGCCGATGTAGTGAAAATGGTGCGCACTGGTTCGTCTCCCAGGCAGTGCCAACACTATCTTGAAGGTTTTGGTAGACCGTTGAAACTCACCACTTCTTCAGAGATGGTTGTTAATACACACAAAACTTTTATAAAACTGTTATTAAATGTCATGTCATATCATAAATAATGTAATTTCAAAGATGTTTTTGCTTGCTTGTATTTGCTAACAATAGTCTTAAGTTAAATAAATTGTTACTAACACAATATGGGCCAAGCCTGAAATAAATATTATTAATTTGAATTGAATAGCAGCATTTTTGTGGATGAAAAAAATGTTTTCCAAGAGGTTTAATAGCCACGGTTATATTACATATGAGTTCTTATACCATTCGTTTTTTAATTAATAAGAATAGTAATCATATTTATTCCCTCACAAACAAATGTTTATAGTTTGTCTTATGGTAAATGAGTACGTAATTTGTAGCACCTTGTGTGTCAGAGTGGTGCCTTATTTATATTTTAGGGAAACCCGTATTTATATTTTATTTGCATTAAAAAATACAATAAAAGTTTACAGCAAATTGGTTCTGACACATATGTACCAAGTCGAGTATTCCAAGTCACTACTTGTTTAATTAATGATATTATGTTAAAATTAAATGTACTTTGTAGTGTAAAACGTAAGTTTCAAGGACATGCTTACTTCTACTTATGTAGTAGTATGAAGTTCAACTTCACACAAGCACACTTTAGGAGCGGTAAAGATAATACAAGCCATAAGGGGAAGCAAACATGGTCACGTTCTAAGATAAGGCGGCGCAGGGCGTGTATTCCGAGTCGGAATTACTTAAATGAAATGCCACCAAATGCTATCAAATTAAACTGAATTCAGTCTCAAAGAAGCTAGTAGGTAGCTAGCAGCTATTGTTGAACAAGCCATCGCTAGCCCTAGGCCTTTGTTTATTATTAGTGCATACACGGCAAATACCAACTACCGGCAACCTAGCCGTTATGCCGGTCGCGTGCTTTGTAACATCATCACAATACGAATATATTTCCGAGCGAAATCCTAATACGAGTAAAGGATGACTATATTTCAAAATTGTAAGTAACATTGTTTTGTGACAACATTTCAACCTTCTCACCAAAACGCGTCACTGAAGAAGAAGAATGGTTTAGAATTAGTAATTCTGACCCGTCATATAGCAAACTGTGTTACTAAATATTACTATAACTATGCTATAAGGCTATACTATACTTATACTATGCTATACTATACTATAAGGACCAAGATAAAAGAACAAACCAAGCAAGACGTTGAAAAGGCATTGCTTTGTCCTTGTTAGTGAAACTAGACCAATTGAGAGCTAGCCATCCGTGACCGCGTCGCAAAAAAGATGGAGCTGAAACCAACTATACTGCTTGAAATGTAGTAACAGGCGCCGTATGCTAATAGAGGTGTGCGGCACGCGTCCGTTACAAGTGTAATCTCCGCTATCAGTCCCCCCCCCCCTCCCTGTCGCAGCTTATCTCCGCTCGGGACGCCCGGACGTGACGAGTTTATTGCGCGCAACCTTTCCGTCCTTTACATGCACACTTTGAGTCAAGAGGGCAGTCGGTGGGTCAACCAACTAAACGGAACTATATCCAACGTTAAGTTATAGACTAGAAATGAACAAATAAATCCTTTAATATCGTTTTCTACGTGAAATCTAAAACCGTTTCTGCGAAATTTATTACACTATTCATCGATTGCTCTTTAGTTTGATAGTGTATTGTGTGCATTATTTTATATTAGTGCAAAATACTTCTAAGATTTTCATGGAAAAAACGTTATTTCAAAGATTTAATTGGTAACAGAATACCGCATATTTCTGTGTATCACGAAAGCCACGGTGTGACAAGACGTATTAGCAGATATTATCATCTTCACGATATTAATTAGGTGGCAGATGCAGCGACAGGAACTGCGGTCAATTGCTGGCCAAATTGATGATACTTTCCAATATTAATTAATATTACCTGTAAAATTGTCACGCAATATTTGTGATAGTCCGAGTCAAAGGTCGAAACAAAAAATCATGTTGGCCCTCCCCCATACGATTAAAACAACAAGAAACATCACATTTAAAATTAGATATTCATTATGGCTTTGTATGGAATACATAGTTATGATGTCACTTTTAAAGTAAACAAAACGAAGTTGAATTACAAATTTTTAATTAACTCAAAGTAATAAAGGTGTTGGCATCGTTGATTTATTGTTTTTTTTTCATGATCCCAATTTTATCAAAGCTATTTTTATGCGAGTGGGTACTCATCACTGTGTTATTTAGCTGTTAGTAATAAATGCCAGACTTGTTGTGCTCAGGGGTTAATTAACACTAGATTGGGCGTCATGTAAAGCACGCGTGTAAGTCGCAGGCGCTGGGTAATCAGCGGGCCAGCGGGGAACGCTGGTAATTATCACCTGCTGGAGACAGGTGCAGCCCGCGGGAACTGTCAGTACGCCGAAGACACGGCACTCCGGTAATTAGCTAACATCGTTACAGAGATCCTATTAATACATAATTGTGGTTTGCTCCCACTAACGAGGTAAATACATGAGTAGCTTATACTTTAAAGATTTCAAAAACTAAAAAGATAAAAATAATATTAGCACATAAGTACCTAATCAGTTACTTTTAGGAGTCGGTGCAAACGAAAACATTCAAACTGTCATCGGCTGGAACAGACTCCAATAGTAACTGATTAGGTTCTTAAGTGTTAATATTATTTTTACTATTTAGTTTTTTGAAGCCATTTTTTTTAGTAGGTTGCCTCCTAATTCGGCCTAACGCCTTGGTAAATAAAGAGCAGGCACTTAACAATGGAACAAACTTGCCTGATAAATGTATGGAAATTGTGGCCCATCGTATTACTTATTTATACTTTATTGCCCATAACGAAATACAAACGGCGCTCTTAATGCCTCTATCAATTACATCCATCAGGCCAATGCGGCCGAAGCCATGCGTTGAATTAAGTAAATAGTGCGGGTACCACGTCGTAGCTCGTAGCGTCGTAGCTCGTAGCGTCGTAGCCCGAAATAACCCATATTCTATGTAAATTCTAACTACAGACTTATTTAATTATAATATAGTTACCATGACTTAAGGTAATTTGTCCCATTTTATCATAAAAGGGGAGAAGAAAACAGTGTGTGAGTCGAAGGGGTGAAGACTGCGACGATTCGCGTTAATTTTAGTACGTAAGATTCGATTTGGCGATAGTGTATGTAGGTTTTTTTAGGGTTTCGTAGTCAAACCGGATCTCTTATAGTTTTGCCATGTCTTTTCGTCTGTGTTTCCAAGGCGTCTGTCCGCGGCATAGCTCAGACTTTTGATACTGAAAGCCTTCGTTTTGCAAGAGTAAACATAGCTATTAATCACGCCAGAAGTAGTACAATAAAATCTTTTTAAAAAATACTTTCTTTAAGCCCAATTTTGACAGTAACAGTAGTATGTAAAATGTAATATTAGTGGCAATACTTGCATGGCTGAGTTGTAACTGGTAAGTTCTTATTAATATTGATCTTGATCGATACTAACAAGTGTGATGGACGTCACTTAGTATGCAAATAAAGACATAATTAGGTACTCTTTGTAATTAAATTAGTACAGATACCACGACGTAGGCCGTAGCCAAGAGTGCCCACTCTACAAAGAGCACAGACCCTAATCAGTAATTTGGTGTCTTGAATTATACAAGCAACAGCACCGCTATTTATCTCTGACTCTGCCCAGAGGCAGGTGTTCGGCTCGGTCGGTAATTCAGTTTTTTAATAGAATAAAAGAACCTAACTTAATAATGCTGCTGCGCCGTAGTATGCTTAACGGGTTTTATACACTCCACAAAGCAATGTATTTACCGTTGTTAAGTGTTTATCCGCAGTCGGTGTCAAGTTTAGCATCAATAATAATAAATAACAAAAAAACAAGCCCCTTGCATAAGTGCAAAAGCGAAACTACGATAAGTGTAAATGTGTCTAGCTAGGAGTAATAATAAAAGTAGGTCGAATGATTTTTTTATCGGAACTCACGTCGAGTTCCTAGCCGTCAAGCATCGTATTGTAATGTACCCAGCATCACTTATGACGATATATTATTTGTATTTTTTATCGTAAGTTACTAATAAATTTGTTAAATTAAAAGTCAAGTAACTATTTTGTTTTCTTCACGGACCGAAGCTGCTAGGCCGCATTAATTTGTATGTTCCCGCCCCGGATATCTACGAGTACTGCCCGCGGAGGCGCTGCGGTGTAAGCGGTAATTAATATCTGATATAAGTACAGTACTTTGTACCTTGTACCCAGTACCTTGCGCTTTTTAACCGTCTTAAAGATGTTTACAGGATATTTTGAACTTGAAAATTTTCCGAAATTTGTCGGAACAAAAATTGGAAAAACATCGTAAAAATTTCCTGAAAAAAAATAAAGTACTTATTTGAAGAAATCATTTTCTCATACCTTTAGTAAGTTTTGGCATCAGTTTAAAGGCTACGCAAACGAAGTCGTGGGAAACAGCTCATAGTAGATAAAATAGGGCACTACATAATTAGATGTAGAACTTATCTTCATAAACAGTTTGCAAGCCTAATCGTAAGATTTTGTATTTACTTTCATTCAGGCTGTTTTGGAACCTAAACTCTTTCGTTCACTATCTAAATCATCTGTGATTTAGAACGATCCTTCGTCACAGAATAAATAACCTCCGCGTTGTACGTATGAGTACGCAAATCTATTAGTATCTAAAATACAGTTTGGCATTAATTACGCCACCGCATCAGCTCACTTACACGAAAAAAATAGTGTAATTGTCGTCACAGACGAGGGGCGCAGGGGTTCGGGGGCGCGGGTGCGCGGGGCTGGGATCAAGAGTTGCGGCCGAACACATGAATATTCAGCGGCTCATGGCACAAACCGACTAAAACATTCGCAGGACAAAGCCCACTGGTAGCGTCTACCGAGCGTAGCAAACATTATAATTTCCAGTAAACACAAAACAATATACAACTGTGTGTGACTATGTTGAAACTCTATTCCTGTATTCAATCGCAATATTTTCTTTTTGCAACCCTGGTATTTTTTCTACTAAGATAATAATTACGACTAAGACAGAAATTTGGTAAAAACACGACATAATTTGTCTGTTTACGCTGTTAAATTGTGTGTTAGGCACACTCCTGCAAGGTACTCGTTACATTATGTTTATTTGTTTCTTTCAGAGTTCATGTAACTACTGCTAGTTGAAAATTTCCATAAATTCAGTAAGACTTTTTCTTTTTCTTTAGCCAGGCACGATCTCGTACAAGCAGAGTAGTCCACCAGTGTGAAACAACACGCAATTTCCCAGTGAAACGAACCATTGCACTTGTACTCGTATTTCGCAGGCAAGAGCGTCATAAAGCGCTTCTAGACGGTTCTGTGCACAGTCAGTAGCACCAGAAAATAGCCAGGTATTATGAGCCTTAACACCTAAGACATAGAGAAAATATTACGAACAAGGTAAGTGAATATCTGTACTTGTAAGGCAAGGCCGATGCGGGCTGCACAAATGAAATTCCCCGCAATAGATTCGTAAGTTCATCTGACGTGCTGGACGCGGCAATTAACATGCTCAGCGACGCCTCAACCTTATCAATAGCGGCATAAGGGTTCATACTCGTTTGGCGGCGAGTGAGAATTAGTGGAAGCTCAGAGCGAAATGGATTCGTTTGCGTCGACGAAGCATTTTGCAGGATCATTGTGGGATAGCGTGTTACAGACAAACTTTTACATAAGTTTATCCTAAACTGTTACTTACCTGTTTATAAATCATCGTCATCATCATAGGACGTCCACTGCTGAACATATGCCTCCTCCAGTGACTATAAAGGTAAGCTAGTAAATTTAATAAACTTTGTAAATTAAATGGTACTCTTATATATATATCTATATCTTTAGACTACCGCTTGACGCTATTTTCCGGGACAGTAAATAGTACGGTAGTTTTTATTTGCAACTTTTTGGGATAATCGCATAAGACTACAATAAAAATCATCAAACCTTAACAGTTATTTGTATCTGAGCAAACTAAAAACCAGGCGAATACCTACCTTGCGACCTGGCCTGGGCTATGCGGCCGGGAAATCCAAATCCTACCGGGTCTCCGCGGAATACGTAATGGCCGTTCAATGCATATTTGAACAGCTCCATAGTTATGGCCTGTCGATATAATAAAGGTCGCGTAACAAGAAAACCAGGCCGAATAAAAGTGGATAAATATTTTACCACTTCATACAGAATATACGTTGGAGCTTCATACTTCAGTAACAGTTAATATTTAGTATTCTGAGCTTTGGTAAGCAGTCGCTCTGTTTTAAGGGTTCAATTGCTACATAGCAATAAACACGGGTCGTCTAACCGTGTGTGTTTTGGGAGCCGGTTGCGCTGCGCATAAATATGCTAAAAATGTTTATATATATATTACGTTTGGCAAACGCCTATACACCGGAGAAACCCTTTTGTGAAGGGGCTTTTAATTACCGAAAGAATGGTCAAACGTAAATACAGACGCTTCGCAGGCTTGGCGTGGCTCAAGTTGCCTGTGTCTACGCTAATTGAGCGCACCGCAAGGCTGCTTCTCAAACGAGTAAACTAGCGAGGTTCTCGCAATGTCGATGCCCAGCTTTACCGGCGCCATTGTGCACACACAGGCTACAAAAGTTTTTAAAGGTAAAAGTTTTACACATTTACATTTTTTTTATTAGATAATACAATAAGCTCGATAAATGAATAGGAAGATTCGCGCCTACACAAGCAGCAAGTCGAGTCCTACTTGATTTCCGAATAAAAATGAGGCTATTCAGTGAGATTGGCTCAGTTCCCTGAATTCTAATGACGCGCAGAATGTAAATTCACAACTTTATATTTTGAACTCTCTTCTAGTTCTGCAGACGAAGTTACTTTCTATACCTACTTTCTTTGCAGAAATAAAATAAAAGTAAAGTACCTAAGCCTATACATCCCACTGCAACTGCAGGGCGCAAGCCTCTCCTCTATCCAAGTCTATGAGGTGATTTGGGCCATACTCCAACACGCGGGATGGTGCGTATTGGTGGAGGTTACTGTCAGAGGGTCCATATTTGGTTGCATAAATTAAAGAGGCATATTTTAAGGCTGCATGACGTTTTTTTGGCATATCCTTCGTTTCGCATTACGTTTATACAAAATAAATCATTAGGCATACTTTATTACCCAATAACTTCTTTTATAATAATAATACATAGGTAAGCATAAAATGTTCATGCATAACTATTTTTACAATAACGATTACTATTATGCGTTATAGTTTACAAACTTTGCAGTGAATTAATGCGTAGGGGTTTTTTCGAGTGTGTGATGTTTCAAATAAATATTATTAGTATAACGATTTAATGATATAATTTCATTTAATTTATCCGTTATAAAGCTCATTAATTATAACATTCGTTTCATTCATTTACATTTCTTAAAATGCATGCATTATTGTGCAGGCAACTTCACACCGTAAGTAATTTCTTTACGTAAACCGACGAAATTTTAGGATGAGAATTAGAATCTAGCGCTCGCCGGCCGGTGCAGCGGCACGCTCGCTTCGCTTGCCGCTTTATGTGGTCACTGTTCTAACCTAACCTAACCTAACCCAGAAAATGCAAGTTGTAAAACTCTTTCTTCAATAAATGTTTTTATTTATTATTATTATGATATTTCTGTCAAGTTTTGACTCAAGACGGATTTAATCTTAATTTTATAATATGGAATAATCTCACGTAAAAGTAAACTGACAGTATATAAAATAATTGTTAAACTTCGTTAACTTAGCTTTATACAAAATGTTGTTATAAAATAATTATAACAAATGAAAATTATATGAAATGAAGCTGGAGGAAGGGTCATAATAATTGTTGTGTTATCTTTTGATTATAGTGAGAATATAAAATAATCTTAGTCTTTAGAATAGAATAGAATAGAATTTTCATATAAGTTTAGTACACAGTATACCACCTTAAACTATACACTTAGGTAACAGTAGCAAATATTATTATGCTAATACAATTATCAAGGAATTGTAGTTACATAATAGAGAAAAACATATATTTAAGTTAAAGAAAAGATACACTACAAACAAAATTCTTGTCAATTGGCGGTATACAGACAAAAGTTCTTTACCTTCCGTGCTAGTCGACGAGACTGTGTTACGGCAAGGTAATGATTCTCGCCCCATAAATGCCAACCGTAGCTTAATGACTTAAGATCTATTTTACACTGATGCACGTATTTTTAAACATAATTAGTCTCCGTCATCGAGTGACGAGTTTGGCGTAAACATACAGTAAACGCAAAACAAACAGACAGTGCAAATCGTAAGTTTAAAAAATTCAAATTTTTTTTTCTTCAGTTTTTTATTATTCGTAATGTTACGTTTGCTTTATTTTCAATAGTAATAAACCAGTGTTTTAGTTACAAATTACACATCTATGCAGTTAACACAATATTATCGAAAAAAAGAACGAATTACTCACTTTATGCAGTCTGAAATTTGAAACAGCAAGTTTATCTTTATTTCGGGTATTAAAATTGTTTGTCACTTTTCTTAGGGATTAGATGCAGGTTTTTGCAAATGTACATAATATTTTCATTAATGAATTGATAGGCCACTGTAAGTATATTAATTTCCTTGAACAGTTCTTTTAACGAGTCTCGGGGTCGAAGGTTGTAAATTGCCCGTACAGCTCTCTTTTGTAGTATAAAGAAAGATTCAATATCTGCTGCTGAGCCCTATAACAATATTCCGTATGACATTATAAGTACTATGAAAGTATCTAAAATACACTAATCTTGCCGTTCCAACATCAGTCAATTGTCTTATCTTTCTCACAGCATAAGCAGCTGAACTAAGTCTTCCTGACCGAGTCTCAATATGAGCACCCCATTGCAGACGGGAATCTAAAGTTATTCCCAAAAAGGTAGTGGAATTACTAATATCCAGTCGTTCATCTTTTACAATTATATGTGTTGAGACCTGCCTCACATTTTGCATTATAAATTTTATGCATTTCGTTTTGTTTGCATTGAGAAAGATTGTTAGTACTAAACCAATGCAGAACCCGCGAGAGCGCATTATTTATATAGTTAAAAGATTCTTGACCTCTTTTAATTTTAAAGATCAGTGATAATAAATAATCTGCAAATAATACCACCTCACATAGGTCGTTTGCAAAGTAAGGGAGGTCATTGATATAAATTAGAAATAGCACCCCACTAATATTGATCCCTGCGGTACACCCATGGTAAGAGGTGACCCTGAAGATTCAGTTCCATTTATACATACTTTTTGAGTTCTGCCTGTGAGATAAGAGTTTAATAAATCTAAGGAATCTTTTGAAACCCTATAACGTCTCCACTTTTTTAGTAAAGTTTGATGATCTACACAATCGAAGGCCTTAGAAAGGTCACAGAAGATATCCAAAGCATCTTGCTTACTCTCCCAAGCATCGAACACATGTTTTAGGAGTGCAATTCCAGCATCAGTAGTATTTCTACCTTTTGTGAAAAGATAAAAGTTGATTAAACAGAATTTTTTCAAAAATTTTACTAAGTACGGGTAAGATAGATATTGGTCGAAAATTGGAGGGGTCAGTTTTCTTACCCGATTTAAATAAAGGAATAATTTTACTAAATTTCATTAAAGTTAGGAATTCTCTATCATTAATACATTTGTTAAATACAATTGTAATATGAGGGGAGCTATTGCATTTATTAATGTATTAATGATTTTTGACTTTGCTTTGGCACATACTTGTTTAAATATTTTACTAACAAATGGTAGAATACCATTCGGCATTAACACTCTTTTGATCTTCAAGTGGTATTGTACAGATGGGATCCATAACTGAGAAAAAAAAACGCGATAATTTTTTTACCAACGTTTCTCGCCTGCCTAACTTTTGTTGGCCTGTTCTCATTTTCAAACACCCATTCACAAGATTGCTGTTTTTTTTCGGGTTCAAAACGTTTCGTCTCCTGTGACAATGTCATAAACAGCATTAGAATGTCCGTGGTTGTACTTCAGTAGCACTGTGAGCACCATTCCACGCGAGCCCGCTTCTGCTCCGCTGTCAGTTCATGAGGGATCCAACGATAGCAAAGTTTCCGAACTTTCAATTCTTCGTGTAAAATTTTCTGAATTTGACTCATACCAATCCCCAATAGTCCTCGAATTGTCTCATAGGTAATCCGCGGGTTTTCTTCAATTAGCCGCTTAACAGTAGCCACATTATTTTCGTTGACGGCAGTTGAAGAAACTCGACCTCTCTCAAATTGTTGTTTAATTGTTTAATTGTTTAATTGTTTAATTGTAAGAAAACCAACAGCGATAACATAAATATTAAACTAAAGTCTATTAACATACAATAAGGCCAATAACAGGCTTTCCTTAAGTTACAAAACCACATGTTGTCGGTAGGTTGCAAGTGAACATGATTTATTATATTAGGTACAGTAGAAGTTAAGGGTAAACGTCAGGCAAATCAAAAATGATTAGGATTCAGACAAATTGCTCACTATAAAGATATAAATATATCCAAGATACAATAATACAATTAAATATCACACAACTAACGTTACACATGTGAAAGTTGGATTTGGTTGAGGTTGGTTGTGACGATGGATGTATCCACATCTGAAGAGCGCATGAGATATAGATACATCCATTGTAAGAATGAACGGTAATAACGGATTCTGTATAAAATGTCTTAAATTTACATTTTACATTTTATTTTACACTTAACTTTTTTGTTTATATTTTACATTTACAAATTCAGCAAACCATCGCCTCACGGTGCTCAAACAAGGTGCTTCTCTCCCAAAAGCATTTTGAAGATGAGCGGCACAGTCTTGCGGAAAGAGAGAACTTTTAAAATCATAAAAAATGATCGCTCTAAAATCTTTTCGACTTAATTCCATTTTCGTTGCGTACGTAGAACTTTAATGTGTGATAAAAAACAATTGACAAATCATTTCCCGCCAATTGATATTTTTATTACTAAGAAGGTTGCAACGTTTAAAAAAACATAAGATTCGAAAATAGTTCCGATTAGCTAGAAGTGCAAAACTTTTAGTGTGCCCCATGTATACTGCTCCAGCTCAGCACACGCTAGCTCAATAGTTTGTTTAACTGAGAGTGTTACTATATCTTTGCGTTCTTTACATTTTAATTACTATTTAAAAGTATAAGTAATAGCAGACTTTCTTGTAAACGAACTACCGACTTTGTAATTATCAATATTTATTAATAATTCATATTTTTTAAACCAATGTTCCGTTAAACATTAAAGTCTAGTAAAAACAACCCCAATCCTAACTCCTTGCCGGCCAGGCCTTGCATGTTTTGATGAACAATATTAAAAAACTCATTAGGCCTGGCTTTTGTCTTGCCTCTCAGTTTAAAATCATAGACGTTGTCAATGAAATTATATTTACATTAGTAATAGTACTAATATGATCATTGCAAATGTTAGTATTGTATTTTAAATTAATACAGTTAATATTATATGCTAACAAAGTAGATACTCGTTTTTTTTAGTTGATAAGGCAGGTGTAAAGAGCTGCCAGTCAATTGAAAGCTATTGTTAATAAATTTATTTGTGTCAAAAAACACAATTTTGTCACTATGACGTTGAGTCATAATAAAAATTAAAGTATTCAAAGAGTGAATACTGTCATTTTTTTGCACTGTCTGATTTTTACAGAAAGTTAGGGCACAGAAGAATATTTTCCTAACATTAACATTAATATTAATTTATGGTTTTTGATTTTTTAACATTATGTGATGTTGTCTAATATTAATAATAATATTATGTTTGTTTACAATGAACAAAAAGTTTAAAGATTTTAATTTTAAGGACATGGACTGAATTGGACAGAAACGATACAGGTTTGACTTAAAATAAATACAATTAGTTATATTTACAATAATCACATTCTGACACAATTTACGTAAGGAAATAGCGCCAAATTCAAATTAAATTCAAATTCATTTATTTGCATAATATATATATGTATGAAATACTAGTATATATCACAACAAATGTCATAAAAATCTTCCGAAACTAAATCATTTGACTTCTCTCTGTCAAACAGTGCGGGACACAGAGACGTACACATTGGTCGGCGTCAACATTGTATGCGGCGCGACTGTTGGCGGCTGGCGCGGCGCCAGGCGGCCGCACGCGCGGTTTTGCAAAAATGTAAACGACTGCAGGCGCGCCCATCTGAATTCCTACCACTATGCTACCATCCCTGAAATTCAATAAATATGCAGTTGAGATATTGTCACCGTTCACAAATGATTCTAAGAAACCATGACTTTAAAATAACACCTTATTTCAGACATTATTTCATCCATAGTATTCCATGATTTGCAAAAACCGATTTATAATCGCTTTAAAATTAATATCTATGCGATCAAGCGAACAAAACGTTACCGAAGTCAAAACATTCACTTCAAGAAAATTATGGCAAGATACAAAAGAAACCACAAAGACTTAGTTGGCATTCGCAATTGAAACATTTTTAATTTCCTGTCTAGATTGCAGAGTGGTTTCCGTAGTAGTGTCTGTCGTGGTGGTCATCAGAGGGTCGAGGCACAGTATCTGGTCGCGCAGGTCGGCCCAGCCGCCGTTGCCCCGCGGCGGCGCGCGCCAGGCGCGGCGCACGCGGCCGCGCACGCCCACCGTGAGGGTGGCGCGCACGCGCGGCGGGAACAGGCGCGCGCGCCGCGCCGCCGCCCGCGCCCCGCGCGCCGCGCGCCTCCCGCTCGCCTGCACGCTCGTCGATAGCACGCGCGGCGCCGAGCACGCCGCCATCTCCGCCACCCCCTGCGTGAAGTTCCCGAACAGGTGCACCAGCGAGTAGCTCCAGCTGCAATCGTCGTAGAAACAGTATAACGCAGCCCTCTCCGAGATCTTACGCCATGTGCTCCTATTGAACGCCAGCCCCTTGTCGTATGGGGGCGTCCACGCGTCTATCATGAGCAGATCGTAGTCGAGGCCCTCCGCGTGCGGGCGGCCGAACGACATCACCTCTACGGTAGGGAAGTACGGCAGAACGCGCAGCGTGTACTGCAGCATGTGCAGCAGGTCCGGGAAAACATAGTTGTCCTCCTCCAGGAACATAGTAGTTTGTTTATCAGAGCTCCACTCTAGTCCTTCGAAAACGTAGTTGGCCGTCCACCACCAGTGCTGCTTCTGCTCGGTGCGGCGCGCGTCGCGGTCGAGGCAGTGCAGCCTGTTTGGCGCAGAGGCGACGGAGGCCCTTCTCTTCGGGCGTAACGTCACTTTGCAGTCATCAGGATCGACCCCGGGGAACTTGTTCGGATTTAATTGCAAAGAAAACGGATAAAAAATTTGCATCACCTTACAGAAATCGATACTTTTTACTAGAGAATTTATTACATCATCGAAGTAGCTGTGAGAGAATATCAGAAGAACCTTGTGGATGTATTGCACTTGACCTAGAGATACGATGAGGTACTGTAGGCGCTCTACGTCCTTGTGCACGCTTATGACGATGATTGTGGTCTCCGAGTTAACCGGGTTATACTTATCCCAGTTGATCACTTCGACGTGGGCGTTCAGCTGCTCTACTTTAAGTGTTAATTTTCTGAGCTCAGTCTCGGTTAACTGCTTCTCTGGTATCTTGTAGTCTTCGGGAAACTGGAGGTATTTACGTAAGTGCCCGGGCAAGTACGAGAGCTGCGCGTCGGGCCCGCAGCACACCCACACGAGCGTCAAGAGACACGCGGCTGACACGACATGATTCAATCTCATACGACGAGCAGATGCTGTTACATGTTTTAATTTTGAGAGTAAATATTTTAATGATAACATTTCGAGCAAGAATCATGCAAGAATAATACCACTGAACAAGTAAAAATAATACTACATTGCTTTGACAGCACAGAGTACTTTATATTGACAGGCATGTCATCATCACTGATCAATCAAATAAACACCTCATCATATTGGACTGACGCTATGTCGCTATGTCTGGCCACTGAACAAGTAATACTATGGGTCTGCCCACTGATAAAACTACGTAGGTCTGACGTGAAAGC
The DNA here is from genome assembly GCA_963576865.1 of Anania hortulata. Taxonomy (NCBI): domain Eukaryota; kingdom Metazoa; phylum Arthropoda; class Insecta; order Lepidoptera; family Crambidae; genus Anania; species Anania hortulata. Next base: position 339,940 of record OY756395.1, read on the forward strand.
GGCATAGAAAAATAAGTGACATCTTTATGGTTTACAAGAGATTTGTGCTGATTTGTGCACTGATCAGTAAAACTACGTTAGAGATTTGTGTTTAAATCATAGACTTAGAATACGCTACGCTTATTGGTTCAAATCAAATAAACTATGAAATAAAAATAAATCCTGTAAAGTATAAAATGTTATTGTTTGTAATTGAAAAAGAGTGTTGTGAAGAGTGAAGCGTGCCGTAATCGAACGTCTAATGGAAAAAATCAGTCGGCGGAATCTGCAATGCAAACAGACGGCTTGCCGGAGTTCGCACGAGTCTGCGACACAACCGACACAACTCGCCGCTTCTTATTTTTTGTCGGAGGAAATTCAATTTGACTAAGTATATCGTTTAAGTACTTTTTGCATTATGGGCTTACAATCTCCTCTTAGTCTTTACGAGGCTAATATAAAGTTTTAAAGGCGGTTCAAATGGAGATTCGGTGCTTATCCGGCGAATAAATAATACTCCTCAGATAATGGACTTTATATTGACGTTCGCTTATTTTTTACTTCGTAAGGACGCCGCAGCTGTTGAGTATTCAGGTGTTTATATGATATGGTAAGTATTTTGTTTGAGAGTTTGAAAGCCGAAAACACCTACATAATTCAATTTATCACTCCCACAATTATAATGACTATCCAGCGATAGCAATGAAAAGGGAAGAAACGACTTATCTAAAATCTGAATGGTATCTACATTTCGTGAAGCAGGGCTAAATGCAATTTGGGCGCAGCTCTATTTCTCGCCGGCTCGGCCATTACAGCTTAATGCTGACGGATTCCGCGCGTTGTTCCGAGAGACTGCAGCCGGCTGAGCGGCCGGGAATGCCTAAAACTGAGCAAATGTTCGGCGCCGAGCACCGAGCGCCGCAGGCTGCACTCCGAGCCAAAGGCACCGCCTCTCGAACAACTATTTTTCAATCGCCGACCAAGAATTTTATTCGCTGGAAGAGTTCCAAACTACTTATTGTAATTTCAATATTTGTAGAACGTTGCCCGCACCAATGAAATTCTGGCCAGACCACTGCATTGTTGGCAATCCAACTGACTTGTTGAAAACTTTGCATAACCAAACCGTACCGTATGGTTTATGATGACTAAATGAGATGACTTACTTACTTAAATCAAAGATCCTTGTAAATTATATTAGGAACCATATATTGTATATTTTTTCTTTACTTCTTCTATACACATTTTCTTTCTGGATACAAAAAAAAATCTGTCGATTTCAACGTTATGAAATTCTTCATGTATATTAACCCTTGAATCTGGCATACAGCACAGGAATAGCAACAACATGTCGTATGGCAGTTGCTCGTCGTGATAGGGACTAGTTTAGGGTGTATTTACGACCAGTATAAGGTTGCATTCACCACTTGTCAGTGCGCCATGCATGACACTGCCTTCTGCATTACATATAGTACAAGTAACAAAATAACTGGCAATTCACGCTCCGAAGCGTATACTTACATAATGACGGGATCATGGTACCCAGAAAGGTGTTGTCGTCATGTTTTCTGTGGCCATCAGCCGCCTACGAAAAGTTGCACGAACACATACCACTCTAGCCCACTTCGAGTGACTGTGATTCGATAACTAGTTAAATATGGTAATAATCCTCGCGTGGGTAAGTATGTAGGTAGTTGCTAGTTACTAGCGATAGTAATAATATGTTTAGCAATAAATCTACGTCGCACAGGTATTCATAGCGGCGGCTACATGTCTGTCCGTGTCAGAGGTGAGGGCAAATTGTCGACCCTCGTCATCCGGCCAGATTAAACGCTCCTATATTACCTAAGGGACTCGCCGCCCGCGCCCGCCTGCGCCCGGCCGCGAGGCACAAAACGCCAGGTGTAAGCAAATTAATTGCATGTGTTACAAGCTTACAGGAACTCCCGACCACGGCATTTATCATGCTCCATCCTTCTCGCACACTTTTATCCATAATATAAATAGGTAGATATTGACTATAGAAATTCATTTTTGAAAAGTAGCCCACTTCAGCCCTGTATTGAGCTGACTTCGTATCTAAAACCTCAAAGCCAAAACCATAACCTTAACTTACTTATTTAAAAAACATAACCCTCGGCATTCGGGTAAAAAGAGGTTTCTTGCGCTGCTTTTTCTCAGAGCTAGCCAACAATATTGTCCCAAATGGTAAGGTAAAAAAAAAGTTATTTTTATTTATTTATTATTTTGTTTTACATCTTTTCTTTCGCTTGACCTACCTACAACATCCAGGATTTTTCAAAACCCGCTAAAATCGGCTCCGAACAAGCCCGGATTCAATCCATCGCTCAAGCAAAAATATGCAGTATGCTCGACTCTGCTTACACTGTTTCCACTGAAGCGGAGCGGAGATTTCGACCATCGTGATTAACCAATTCGGGCACCGCTAAGCACCGCTCTGCTCAGCTTCGCCTCAGTGGAAACGCACCCTAAGCCCTAACTAATATTCTGTAAAAATTTAAAGCTACCAAGCTTAGCTGCTTGTACATAATCTAAAATCTTGTTTTCACTTATATACAGACAATCATCAAATATATTTAACGGAGTCGTGAAGACCTTCCACTGTTGTGATGATAGTTAAGAAGACCTTAGTCGTATACTAAATTTGAGCAAGTCATTGGTCTAACGGTTAACCCTATTAAATGGCAGGTGATACCTAGGCTAGTCGTGGGAGGTTCTAGGCAAATTGATAGGACAGACTAGCCGGCCTTGCAACCCTTTACATTTGACGGTGTCCAAATTCCTTTTAGCACAATTATGAAAAACCTCGGCTTTCATTTTGATAGCGCCCTCACTTGGATGACATAAAGTGTGAAAGTCAGCGGGAAAATGTTCGCAGCAGAAGCGTTACTAAACAGACTACTTAATTTCTTACCTATTTATTATCCCTACTAAAATCGCTCTTGTTCAAGCTCTTTTTATTCTCATGTCAAATCTCCTCAACAAACTGAGCGCCTACAAAAGTACTGTGTAATTATAGTTTTTGGTCCGCGGAAGTATGATCATGTTACTGAATAATCGAACTCGGCTTAAATGGCTCCTCATCAGACTCGGACGTGACACTGTAGGTTCACATTCTTTTTATTCAGATTAGTCATCACAGGGCCATGACAAGCAGTCGTCCAATTAACTACTTCTCACCTCCCCATTATACCCACTAACTACCTATTATTCACATTCATGTAGTGTTCAGTCTATCCGTTTATGGAATTCCTTACCCTTACCAATAAGTCAATTGGAATCTTTAGAGGTCGGCTCAAAGTAAGTACATTTTCTTGCGTTTTGACACACAAACCTTTTCTGTATAACCGAATAAATAGTCAAAGATATAACCTTGTTACATATTATTAGGCTGTTCATTGTTAGTCACGAAATTTCCTTGCACGTATCAAGTATTTATAATTTGATGTGTGACCGTACTATGTATGTTTATTGTATGTATGTGAAAAATTATACAAATAAAAAAATTGTTACAAAATTGACACCAATTAGGTAGCCCCACCGAACTAAGCAAAGCTACTATGGCTGGCTATCCATGTTATAGGTACAAACGCTCGTGCTCATCACACAAACATTTACCCCTTGCGGGTTCCGAATTCGATTTCTATTTGGATTTTTGATTTATTTAATTATTTATCAGATTAGTTTGTAAAATTTCACATTATGGTGAGTATAGTCGCCAAATGTAAACTAGCATGTGGTTTCAAAAGTCTCTACTTAAGCCCAAATTGTCAGAAAATATAAAAAAAATATGGTAAGAATTGTCAAAACCTTAACATTTTGAGCACAGCGTTTGTTTCTAGCACATAAACTTACTTCAGAAAAAAAATGGAATTCATTAAAAAAAAAAGGGAGGGTAGAGGTATAGAAAAAACAAACAAAAAATAAAAACCGACTTCACAAAACTAAAACGCTAAAAATAATCTTAACACTTACGTACCTAATCAGTTACTTTTGGAGTCGGTGCAAACGAAAACATAGAATCTCTCATCGACTGGCACCGACTCCAAAAGTAACTGATTAGGTACGTAAGTGTTAAGATTATTTTTAGCGTTTTAGTTTTTTGAAGTCGGTTTTTATTTTTTTTATAAAATTAACTTATTTAATCTATTTTAGTGAATAATCGTAATCAAAACAAATCTTACGAATGCAAACATAATTTAACTGCTGAACACCGATTTCGTTTCCTATTTTTCCACCCTTAGGGGTGAATTTTTTCCCAAAAATGTTTGATTATAGTATCTTTGAAGTATAAGCTATTCATTAAAAAAAGAATCATCAAAATTGGTCCACATTTGGCAAAGATATTAGGTAAGATAGATACTAAAATCAGTTGGCGTGGTACGGGTTCATGCAATGTTTGATGATTTTCTTATAGATCCCATCATCAGAATTCAACCAAATTTCTATGGGACCACTCTGAAAGTATTACCTTTCAAACAAAAAAATAATTATCGAAATCGGTCAACGCAGTAACGAATGATCGCTGAACCCACTGAACCCCCTCCTTTTTTGAAGTCGGTTAAAAAGATGATAATTTTCTTTTTTCTTTTCAACCGCTTGACCGATTTAATTTGTTAATATGTCGATTGATAGCAGATTATCATCATCATCATCATTTCAGCCATAGGAAGTCCACTGCTGAACACAGGCCTCCCTGCTACAGGAATTAGTCGCCTCTTACGACACGCCTCCTCAAGGCAGATCAACTTGATAGCTATAACCTGAGTAAGTAATAGGGTTTTTAATCGAACACAATTTTCGCTACTTACCTAAAAACGCAGCGATTGTCGTGTCATTGCGCGCTGTTATGAACCGTATTTTAATGAGATTTCGTGCGATATTAGTACTAACAAGTGTCGAGACGCTAATTTAGGGGCATTTTAAGTACCTACTCGCCTTAGACTCTCTGCACCACTTCGGCGTTCCATCAGAATGTGGGTAAATATCGTAAAAACTAGCAAGCCTCTAATAAGGCTTGGAATACATGCATCCGGAGTTTTTCAGAACTCCATACAAAACGGCTCCGGACAAGCCCGGATTTAATCCGATTTGTATGGGGTTCTAAAAAATTCCGGATGTATGTAGTCTGAGCCTAAAAAAATATTGTCGTCAAAAAAATTACCCTAATTTTGTTACAGGGTAAAAACATTTAAATATATCAATACAAACATCAAGCAAAATGGTGTGATGAAATTGCAATTAATAAACTACATAATGTAAGCCGGTCGGTGATTTGTAAAAAGTATTTGACACGTCACGACACCTAGTGTCGATGTTAAAACTAAACTGCTTCTTACAACGCCATCTGTACGATACTGTCAGTAACATTTTACTATTTTTAATCAGGCAACACTTATTGTTATGTACTTCGTTTAGAAATAAAAGATCTCTCATTCAAATTACAGCGTTTAAAATATTAATTTTGGTAATATTTTTTTACTTGCCAAAGACAGTTTTCAATACGTAGCAATTGCAAATAAATCATAACAACTAAGTTATACATTTTTTTTTCTTCATTATTAATGTTTTGCTTCTAGCCAAGAACATTCGTTCGGAATTTATATCAAAATCGAACAGAAAGCAACCTGTCAGCTGTAAAAGAAGTTGTCAAATGGTGAATAGCAAAGCAGGAGCGGTAGTGTGAATATTTTTTAATAAATATGTCTTTTTACTTGCTATTCTACAATCATAGGTAATCACCACACCTAGCCTTAGGCCCTAGCATATTCGTAGTCGGTAGTCAACATCGTCACCGCGGCAAGATGAGTTCGAGAGACAAGGACACAAAAATACTTCAAGACATGTTGAAAGTATTTTTCAAAAAGGGAGGTTCAGGTGTGTATCGAGGCCGGATGGGTCGGCGAGGGCGCCGAGGTACTGTGGGGAAGGTGGGCTTGACTGACCGGGTGATTTGTCGTGTTGTGCAGCGCCGCTGCCGGCTCGGAACGAGCTGGTGGTTTCGGCGGAGCTGGAGCGCGAGCTGAGCGCGGAGGTGCCGCTGTACCGGCGGCTGCGCGCCATGAAGGAGCTCGCCGAGAAGGCGCTCCTCATCCGCATCTCTGAAGTAAGTAACACATGCACCTACCTCCTTTTTTATGTTCATACCCTCATTATCTTCTTTCTGATGTAATAATTGCATCTATTTCAATAACAGTTCTAGAAATCACTGTACTGATTCAGAAATTACTTATTATTAATAATGTAGAAAAACATCATTGAATAGAATTTCCATACCTAATACCAAAACAATGAAATACTTTGTTTTATATTTTTTATCTGATTAAGTATTGAAATACCTTTGTTGCCTGATATTAATATAAATGCAATAAATTTTGCTATATTTTTTTTTTATTCATGAAATAAAAGAGCTGTGTGTAGAAATATCAGTGTTGAATAATGGAGTGATTTATTATGACTGAAACAACCATTCCAACAGCTGTCTTTGTTGGTCTCTGGACTACAAAACTAGGCCATTGCAAGTTCGAATCAGCAGCCATACCTGAATTATTGATGTCATATAATGTAATTTATTATTTTTATCTACTACTAGCTGTCCCGGCGAACTTCGTACCGCCCCACCATATATTTTTTGGGAACTTATTTTTTATAGTTAATCTGCTATTCAGGGCAGAGACAAATTCAACAAATCAAAGATCATAAAAATAGTTCTTGACTTATAAATGGTGTAACTAACTCGACTTTGTTTTATATATATAAATTAAATCACCATAGTCCAACTCTATTTAGTTTGGTACTAAATAATTTATGTGTTTGCTGGCATAATTTATTATTAGTATTATTGTTCTGCTACAATATCAGTAAATTTTTGTTACTTTTAACTAGGGATCAGTGAAAAAGCTGTGGTCAAGCACCAGAGACCTTCTAGATGACCCGAACCCAGAGAATCGTCACGCGGCGCTGGTGTTCCTGCGCTGCCTGGCGGAGGGGCAGGCCGACGAGCTGCTCATCATGCGCACCATCCTGTTCCACTTTCTGCGCGACACGCACGCCGCGCACCCGCCCGAGGACACGCAGCTGCGCTTTAGGCTGCTACACACATTGACCAACACAGGGAAAAATATTAAATGTTTTGAAGAACAAGTAAGTTTAATTATTATTTTTTAATCTATATGTTTAGAAACCAGTGTGTTTATGATATAGAACTGAAATTTTCTTACGGTATAGTTAATATTTGTGGACTGGTGAAATTTAATTATATATTGTTACTAACCTTAGCATATAAGTTAATTGTTACTAACCCTTCTTATGGACCTGGTTTGAAATAAAAATATATTTAATTTTATTTAATATTTACAAGTGTTACTGCAAAAAATTTAAACAAAGAAAAGATAGTCATAGTTGTCATATTTGGATGCAACATCTACTGCTGAACCTATCTTATTTCTGAAGATTTGATTTTGAGTTGTGCTTTTTACAACTGTTTGAATAATATTCGAACACTTTCCTAATTCATGTTTCATGTATTCGTTATTCTTAATACAGTCCATCCATACAGTTTTTTTATGCGATTTTTTAATTTTTTTTTATTTATTATAACCCTGATAATATTGCTTGTTTTACTCGTCTGAGCTTGAACTTTAGTTTTAAATTTATTTTTGTTATTCTAGATCGGAGCCTTCTTGCTTGAATGGCTGCCGCAGATTCAAGCTCCGACGCATATTGTGGAGTTCCTGCAACTCATTATTAATGTTGTCAAATTCAATGCCACATACCTCGATGAAGAAATTGTTCACGGAATTGTCAAGTAATTATTTTTATTACTATTTTTGATAGCTACATTTAACTAAAATATGGTTCTAAAATGGCCTCCACTCAATTTGAAGTGGTCCCTCTTCCAAATATAATCCAGATCCAGCCAATTCCAATCTTATAGAAACTAACCAACTTAAAAGGCATCAAACCTAATTGGCATTCTTCAAGTTGCAAGTAACCTTTAATAACGTAATTTAGATGTACACCTATGAAACATATGTTAATCGATAGAGATAATAATTACAAACAACAACAACTCTTTTACAAAATGTTGTAAATGACATTTTGTCAAAGAGTATTTGTTGTTTGCAATAATTTTCTCTTTAGATTAACGTATGTTTCATAGGTGTACTCCAAAATAACATTATTTAAGGTTACTTGCTACTCGAGGTACGCTAGGCTCCATAGAAAAAAGTTCAAAGTCTTTTGGTGGCCATAACATTGTTTATGAAAACCAAATAGCTTTAATGTTGAATTCTACGATTTTGACGATAATTTTATTTAAAAAATCAATGGGACCATAACTAGGTTATTTAGGGTATAATTAGCAAATGCCAGTACCTGTATTACAAACGTAATGTTGAATAAAATTATATTCATATAATGTTCCTAAGTTCACAAGTTTTGGTTACTGTATCAAGCTAAAATTTGATTATGGTAATAGTTTCAAAGTGAAGATAACCTGAATGTCAACAATAACAAGGTAGATTGTGTTTACCAGTGCGTGAGATGTATGCAGAGTTATTTTAGTACGTGATGCGTGGCGCTTACGCCGTTCGGGCGCGGGCCGCGCGCCTTAATCGCTGAAGCTGAAGGAAAATATTGACAGCGCGTGTCAGCGACCTTTGCGCTCGCATTGTTAGCGCGCGCGCCCCGCGCCCCGCTCCCCTCCCCCCGCCCCGCGTCCCGCGCCCCCCGCCCCGTGTCCCGCGCCCCCCGCCCCGCTACCCCGCGGCCCGCCCCGCGCGGACAAAGCGCCGGCGCAGACTGCGGGGCGCGCCGATGCGTGATCCTGCCTCGAGACTGTTTGTGATTTAACAATAGCAGTTTTTGAATAAATATGGAAAAACAATATGCTATTTTAATAATTATTTATTTACTTGACTGACGAAGGAAGGTTGTTATTCGAACGTATGTGTTGATATCTATTTCTTTGGCACGTTCTGTAGCCTTATCGGTTTGACGCGTTTTAACATAATGATGTCATTAGAATAATCCTTAGAGCGTTAATCCCAAGGACATGCCATAGTCCGGCCTACCCCTCTATCAAAATATATGGCCGCAGATTCTCTATAAAAAAACTAGTTGATGAGCTGTGTTGCTATTTTGTATCACTAGATTGCGATTGTGCTCATACAAAATAGGTGAATTGTTGAGTTTAATTTTGCAAAAGCCGCTCTTTTACTACAAACTTTCGTGATTATGGTATTTCCTATCTTATGTATGTATTATAATGGTTTTAAAAATGTTATTATCTGAGTCAAGCGAAGCGCAAGACCACTACCCACTCTTTCTCGAAGCGCATCGTCGTTTTTTTGAACCCTCGTAACTTGGGTTTTGATTATACCAGATAAACAAAATTCTCGAGATATGATGTCAATAGTAAACTTATAAAACATATACATAGTTTAAATTGCGTAGCTCTTATACTCCGTTTCGTTACTACAAGATTAATACTAATACTCATTAATACTCATTTATTCAGTATATAGGCCCTCTTCCGGGCACTTATACACGTCCCAAAATACAGCTTTACCCTACCGCCGCTTCGGGACTACATATCGGCTGGTGATGAGAAGAAACGGCGCAACAAACTCAGTCAGTCAGTCAGTCAGATCTATTGTATAATAACAGAAAGAGTAAACCGTCTCGCTACTGTCACCTTACGCCTATGTGACGGTAGCGAAACGGCCGAGCCACATATTTTGACTAAGGTGTAGAGTTTGTGGAGTTCGGGCGTGCAGAGTTAGAAACTTGGCTCTACATGACATTTGCTAACTTTTGTACAGTGCGTGTCATACGGTCTCGTCTTGGCAACATTTCACATGAAAAAGTTTTCGGTGGGATAGTTTATTCTTCATTTCTGAAGGTCACATTCCATGTATACTCGTATTGACATCGACACAACGGCGTTCGTGACAGTAACGCGTGCTACCTCTGCGAGTACTCCCCGGAGGCGCCGGTGGTGCTCTGCGGGATCTCGCTGCTCGAGGCGGTGGTGTCGTACTCGCTGCTGCCGCGCGCCGCGCTGCCCGCCTTCGTGGCCGCGCTGTGCCGCACCGTCAACCTGGAGCACTACTGCCAGAACAGCTGGAAGGTACGCCCTCACTCGGTTTCCCATCGGGTACGCCTTCGGATGGACATTGCCAAAACGAGGGAAATGTCGAATGCCCATGTTGCACTCTACCCGGTATTCGGTTGGCTCTATTCTCAAAATTGATAAGAAATATGTCTACCTGGGACGAGTGATTCAGTTGAGTGAGTCTAGTTTTGCAAAGGAGGTCGAAAACGTCGAATCCGACTTGGCTGAGCAGCGTTCGGGAAATCACAAACGTGTTCTCGTCAAAAATACCTTAGTCACAGTTCACATATTCTATACAGTTAGGTAACTACCTATAAACGTTCGAAATGACGTACTCACACAGACGCACGCCTCAGCGAGATGAGTTGCAGTACTCGCAGTTCTGTCAGTCGTGGGTGCCGAATACTGCCGAGTCGAGACGAGGTGTCAGGTGTCATTCAAAACGAGCTTTAATTTTTTAAACTTCCTGCCATTGACTTACTTAAATACCTATTACTTCGTACTTTTTAAATCAATGCTTCCTGCTGTTGTTGAGATTTATCTATATAGGTCATACTACCAGTCACCCTGTATAAGTAAATAAAAATCGTAAGTGCGTTTTCTATAGGATTTGTGCGACTACGAGGGCAAATCTCTTTTGATAGCGGATTGTCAAATTAAGACAAGATAAGTGTCTCTAAATAAAATAAAAAGGACACCCCTAACGCTGGCGGGTGCTCCGTTGACGTATCTCAAGAAATAGGCCTAGTTTCCATACTGTATAGAATATATATACTGTGCCTTAGTGCCTAAAGACGAAAGTCTACAACGAGAGTGTGTTCAGCGGTGTACTATAAGCGAGGGCGTAATCGTGGAGACTTTTGTGTCTCGTGTCAGACAGACAGACACAAGCTACCGATGAATATTTGATTTCTATTAAACCAGTATGAAATCATTCACTCTCTGTGCAAACGTAAACATTTCTTGTGTCCAGTTGCTTTCACTTAACACATACTCATGACGATCAAAAAGTGTTCGGTGTCGGCAGCTGGACACTATGTTGTGTGTTCACGTTAACGCAGCGCCTAAATAAAACGTAATTCCTCTTTTTGTTACCAGCTAATGCGCAGTGTTTTGGGCGCCGATATCGGGCACGCGACCCTGCAAGAGCTAGTGGAGGTGCTCAACAACGCGGGCGACGCGGCGGCCGGGGCCCCAGCTACGGCCGGGGCCCCAGCGGCGGCCGGGGCCCCGGGGCCCAGCGCCGCGGGGCCCGCCGCGGACGCAGGGCTAGTGCGCGGGGCTGTGTTCTACATTAGTATGGCGCTGTGGGGGCCACGCCGAGTGCTTACTTTACACGTGTCGTATCTGGCCGTGTTGCCTGCCTTTCTGAAGGTATGTTCTTTATTGTTTGTTCATACGTGCCTCATGAATAAATAATTTGTTATGTAGATTTAGATGTTATTATAATTTATAAGTGTGTGGAGTTGATTTCATGGATCTTTTCTGCTACCTTGGGTCTACCACCACACACTCAGTCTCCCTAGCATGAGCACAAAAACACGATATGATATGATAAGATATAGCGATATATTGTAAAAATATGATATAGTGCTGGTGACGTCACATATTATGATCGCTGTTTCGATAAAAAATCAAAATGGCGGCTATATGTATCATATTTTTACAATTGGTGTTGATATATCGTTGATATATCAGTGGTCATGCTAGGGGGGCTGGAGATCGAACGACAAACGACGAAGAGATAGATACTCGGATCGGCAGAGCATCAACTGCTTTCGGAAGGCTTTTTTCACGCGTTTGGAGGAACTACGCTTACTACTCGCACTAAAGGCCTCGTCTACCAGACATGCGTCTTGAGCACATTACTGTACGCTTCGGAAACGTGTACTACGACTACGCGAAACAAGAACGCAGACTTAACGCTTTCCATATGCGCTGCCTAAGGACTATACTTGGAGTCACCTGTAAGGATAAAGTAAGCAACAAAGAAGTTCTCACAACGCGCTGTTGCACTATGACTGCTTTGTTAAAACAAAGGAGACTTCGTTGGCTTGGTCACGTCTATCGTATGCCTAGAAGAGACTGCCGCGTCAGGTCATGCTGGGCCAAATAGCAAACGCGAGGTTTTCTTGACTGACGCAACCCCAACGTGGTGTGGTCCTCTTTGTGTGACGATGCCCTAACGGAGTGATTTATTAATTTCTTACACCGCTTTTTCGTCTTTGTCTTCAGTTAGTTACTCGCCCGTAAACTACTCATTATCCGTTGCGTTTTGTAGTCGAGTCTCGTCAAGTAGACTGAGTACGGTTGACGAGTACCTTTGTCGCAGGCCCTGGAGATCCAGCAGCCCGTGGTGACGTACGAGGTGGTGCTCGCCATACAGAGCCTGGTGACGCGCGCGGCGCAGGAGCTGCACGAGCCCGCCTGGGACTGCCTGCTGCAGGTCATCCGCCGCGTGCTGGACCAGGACAGTCAGTACACCGCGCACCGCGCACCGCACACCGCACACCACACCCGACACCCGACACCCGATCCGCTGACCTGATATAAATGGACTGGCTCCTGTCATGTTCATTCTTGCCTATTTTATTATCGCCATTTTGGCGCTGTTGGCCACTGTCTGGCCATATGCGGGGTTACAGGAAACTAAATTAGTAAGTGCAAGATAGGATTCAAATGGGCATACAAAATTAGCTGTCATTTGTATGGGACAGCCCGTCCATATGTATTTCAGGCCAGTGACCTCTGTTTCTAGCATTACCATTGCGCTCCTTCCGTGGTAACATACGGGCATAATAGGGAATATGCACGAAAATTATTATATTGTTTTTACTATTATATTATAGTACTAATACTGAAAACAAAATAGATTTTAGTTAAAAAATAACTTTAATACAGTAATTAGAAATTGAGGTAGTATATCTTTCTAAAACAACTTTTACTATGAAAAATATATGGCGGTCGTGTAATTTGACGTCATGGTACATATCGGATCTCCTTGTCTATTACGCGAACGCGCTATTATTTAATGGGTTGCTAGTCAGGTATTTATCAATATTTTTCGAAACTTCTTTAAGTTTTATTAATTATAATTAAGTACTATTTATTTTAGGACCAAATAAAAATATATGCATATTCCCCATCGAGATGAGATCTTGACACTCTTAAGATTTATTGGGCATGATAATGTTCTTCCCTTAACATCTTAAAGAATGATTTTGATCCTGAAAATAGTGTAGTTACCATGCTTCTTGTCCTTAGAAATGTTCGACCCGGCAAACGAGTTGATCCACACGTGCATCCACGCGCTGATCACGTCGCTGGAGCAGCTGCAGGACAACGGGCTCTACTTCGGCGACCACGACGCGCTGCTCGACCTCGTGGACTACTGCGGCCACGACCGTCCGGTGCGTAGCGCTCATGTTGCCCACACCGGAAAAGTGACGGGACGAATAGATCTCTTTGAGCCTCGACTCTGGCAAATCCCAGTGTCGAAAACTCGCCGGTCGGTTCAGCCTCGCTTGACGGTCAGACTAAGGTTCAGCTTAACCCGGTTAAGGCGTGCCGAGACTGCAAGGATAGCGTTTTTAATTTTAATTTTTTAATTAATAATTGTAGTGCACAATTATTTTTAATCGGTGTGATTGTGAAAACATTTTATTCATTTAAGTGGTTAGAACAAAACTTACTTACTCTCAATACCAAAAAAAAACAAATACTTGTGCCTTCATAAAACTGCTGCATCTGGCCCTGGGAATACACTACAGCTGCATATCTATTCCTGTCCTTCCTCGGGCACCATTGATGCTTGCCAATGTTATCCTATTCAACGTACGACTCTATCGAAGTACTTAGGACTAATACTGGACGAACACCTAACCTTTCACATTGTCCACATTATCCACATCGCAAATAAAGTGAGAAGAGTGTCCGGTATTATGAGAATTCTAAGAAGAAGATAGTAAACAGTGTTTACTATGCTGTCTGTCAATCCATACTCACTTACTGCATTGGAGTTTGGGGCGGATACCCAACGAATGCTTTGTACAATGAGTTGAAAGTGCTTCGAGTTAGGCAGCCGTATATCCTTAACGCTTGCCTATCTGCACATAGATCTGCAATGTTGAGTGATAATTATAGGGTACTTACTGAGCGACGAATTTATAGGTTACCTCTGTCCTTTGTAAGAACAAGTTTTGACAGGCGGTTTTCCAGATACTGTCAGGTCGCGACCTACAATGCTGTGATTTCTAAGTGTAATCTAAGGCACTGCTCCTTGAATGAGGTGAAGCAGATGGTAGTACAGCTATTATCCACGTATGACTATGAACAGACGGAATCTTTGATCTTATTATTAATCCACACACATACACAAACACACAAACATACACAGTGTAAACACGCAAAAAATCGTTCCTTTTGTTATTTTAATACTTTTATTTGTTAATTCGTAACTGGTTCCCCAAGATACAGGCTTAGCCTAGTTTGGGAACGTCTGATATTTTTGAGATCAGTTTTTATCTTAAGTTTTCGTATCGTATGTATATTCCGATTTTAGTCTTAGTGTGTAAATAAAGAATTTTACTTAATTTATTTAACTTTAAAAAAAAATGCTCTTAAATTTTGTAAATGTCAATGTTTTCAAGTTAACTGGAAGTTTATTAAATATTCGTATAGACATACAGTACACATTTCTTGAGTAAAGAACTAATCTTTGTGATGGAATAGTCAAATTATCAACTCTTCTACCCCTCCAGATATATATCCAGATTTATTTTTGTTTATTTCAAAAAGATGGAGATATTTTTTTACAAAACTAGTGATCTTAAAAATGTATAGGCAGGGAAAGGGCAAAATATTTAAAGACTCGAACAGGGGCTCACAATGATATACCAGTAGACGGCTACCAGTCGGGGCTCGGGGAACGACAGGCGAGCCACGGGGGGATAGGCCGCAGGTTAAAGTAATCGAATCGTTCGATCGCTCAGTCCGTGTCCGCTCAGTCGTACTCGTAACTCGTATTGAACGAACGCTCCGTGTCGGGCAGGAGTCGTCGGCGATGCGGATGATCTCTGCGCGGGCGGGCGCGCTGCGCGCGTGCGGCGAGGGCGCGGGGGGCGCGGGCGGCGCGCTGGCGCTGGCGGAGCGCTACGTGCGCCGCGAGCCGCGCGCCGCGCTGCGCCTGCACACGCTCGCCGCGCTGCTCGCCTTCGTCAAGCGCGACCGGTACGGGTCGTCTATTCATTTTTGCGATGCCTGTGTTTAGCTGAAATAATTAATGATAGTGATTTTTATGAACAACATTGACCCTAAATTATTCGGGTTAGAAAAATCTTATCACCCGCTATACTGAGGTATTAGTTTTTGACCCCCGAAAAAGAGGGAGGGGTGTTATAAATTTTACGTGTGTATCTGTCTGTGACATCGTAGCTCCCGAACGAATATACAAATTTTTATGTAGTTTTTTTTTTGTTTTAAAGCTATGTTACAGAGATAGATATTAACTATATTTTATAAAGATCTGGTCAGCCGTTTGAAGATTATGAGCTCGTTTCCTACTTGACGAAAGGATTTTCAGCTAATTGCAAACTTTCACAGGTCTGATTAATTTGAATTGATGCACTGTTATTATAGTAGTATTCCCGAGACATGGCAACCTTGAACTGATGCTGCATCATCAAGGAATCTGTGGGATTCCCAATTCCTAAGCAAATTACTGCAGATACAGCTTGTTTGGACTCATAATACCGGTCTCAATGAGCAAACGTTAGATAAATAATGATGTGCAGCATTAGCTCGATGCCTCGGCATCGAGCTAATGCTGCACATCAAAAAGACTGCTGGATTCCCGAGTCCTCAGCAACTCACAGCAGATATAACGTGTCTGAATCCATAAGAATGATTTCAATGAGACGGTGTTAGACAAATGATGATCGAGGCCTCGTGCCGATGCAGCACATTCGTGTCAGGGGTTCGCGAATGCAGAAGTCGGTCTCGAAGGGTACCTTCGCCAGCGCCTCGATGTACGCATGTCCTCAGGCTGGTGTACGGGTCGGAGCTGGTGGAGCGCGTGGGCGTGCCGCTGCTGCACGCGTGCGCGCTGGACGCCGAGTGCGCCGTGCGCGCCAGCGCCGCGTGCGCGCTGCCCGACCTGGCGCGCGCCGAGCACGCCGACTGCACCGACCTCATCGACCTGCTTGAGAAGGTACACTACACTCTCCGGGGCGATATACTTGGACGATAACTTATCGTCGACCGAAAACCATAAGACGCTATATTATGATAGTAATAAAAAACTCTTATCTCACAGGTAGAACGCTAAGAATGGAGCTGAGTCTTCAGGATCGCCTCTAACTATGGGTGTACCGCAGGGATCAATATTAGGACCGCTTTTGTTTCATATATATTTAAATGACCTTCCTTACTATACAAAAGAGATATGTGAGACGGTGTTATTTGCTGATGATACATCGTTAATTTTCAAAATAAAAAGGGGTCAACAATCCTTTGACGATGTCAAAGGATGTCTCGCTTGTATTGCATTGGTTTAGTACTAACAATCTTTTGCTCAATGCAAAGAAAACAAAATGCATATTTACAATGCCTAATGTAAGAGAGGTCTCAACGCATATTATTGTAAAAGATGAACAACTAGATACGACAAATTCCACTACGTTTTCAGGAATAACTATAGATTCCCGCTTGCAATGGGGTGCTCATATTGAGGCTTTGTCAGGAAGACTTAGTTTAGCCGTTTATGCTGTGAGAAAGATAAGACAATTGACTGATGTTGAAACGGCAAGATTAGTGTATTTTAGCTATTTTCACAGTATAATGTCATATGGAATACTGTTATGGGGCTCAGCTATATTGAAACTATCTTTGTACTGCAAAAGAGAGCTGTTCGGGCTATTTTTAACCTTAGACCAAGAGACTCTCTAAGAGAACTATTTAAAGAAATTAACATACTTACAGTTGCTTCTCAATATATTTATGAAAATATTATGTATGTTCGCAAAAATCTGCATCGCATAAGTATAATACGTGGCATAAAGATAAACATGTCGTTCCAAATTTCAGATTGCACAAGGTAGGAATTTCATTCGTGGGAAAATGTATTCGTATTTTTAATAAATTACCACAATCCCTTGCTGAACTGCCAGTATTTGAACTTAAATTACGTGTTAAGATGATTTTAATGAAAAAGGGGTTATTACACCGTTAGTGATTATATCATCATTATTTGCCTGCCCTGTTCCCAGGTCATCTGGGCTCGGCGTAGTATGTCATTGAGTCATTCACTTCCTTCTCAGTCATATCTCTCCTCACACAATCCATCCATCTGTTCTTAGGTCGTCCTCTACTTCTCCACCCATCAATACTCATATCCAACACTCTTCTCGTTACGTGCTCCTCGTCCCTTCTCATCACATGTCCATACCAAGACAAACGGTGTCCTTTCATCTTTTCTGCTACAGGTGCCACTTTCATACTTCCTCTATATAAAAATTATATAAATGATATAAATATGTGGATTTAAAACTGCTTAGCTCGCACCAAAACTTGTAAAAATACTTATTTTAAAAGAGGCTGACAGCAGTGACCGAGTTTCTTGCGCTGCTTCTTCGCGGCACTAGCCTACAAATTGTCCCAAAGCTGTGGTAGGGCAAAAAAAATAATTGGGACGTGTAAAAATGCTTTTAATGGCCTATTTGCAAAAATAAATGATCATGATTTTGACAGAAATGTATGTATATTCACTTATTATCGTGCTGTAAATCATGCGGTAAGATGCAGTAAAGCTAATTATTTACCATATTAAAGCTTAACTGTGAATTCTCATATGACTCCGTGCCGATTTTGTCTGTGAATATAAACACAGTATCGACTGCGAAAGATATTATTTTAACATGCTCGATTAAAAAATTTAAGGTGGCACAGTATGCTCAGGTCATTTATATAAGGTGTTAAAAAATCAATGTCAAATATTTTAAGGGGTAACTGAGACTACCACATGGATCATATTTAAGAGAAATTTAAAACTATAGAACGGATTTGAATAAATCGAAAAAAGAAAATGTTTATTGATATAAATAATTTATATCATCCTGTACATGATCGCAAACTCCCACAAACGCAAACAAACACTCTCGCACGATGCTAATACTAGTCAAAACCCATTCATAATCCCTAGGATCTCATTCATGCGCACATAAAATCATACGACACACAAGCTCATGCTAGACATTGGGTGTGTGTGTATGAATGAATTTTCTTTGAGATAGAAACACTGTTATCATTTCTGTCTCACTCGTTTCATGTCATTGTGTGTGTGTGTGTGTGTGTGTGTGTGTGTGTGTGTGTGTGTGTGTGTGTGTGTGTGTGTGTGTGTGTGCATGTGCGACGTACCTACTCCTTTTAGATAATTGCCGCGAGTTGCAGAAAGGCTTAAGAAAGCTAATTGTATGGGTTATCTGTCAAAACAAGTGCCAGATAGGTTATCCAGAACTTATCAGCAAGTATTGAAACTGGGCCTTATTATCTTTAAAGACGACTTATAGCTATAATGCAGGTCTGTAACATAACGTTCGTACACAAAATAGAAAAATAAGTGTTAATGCTGTCTTTAAAGATAATACATTCTTCAGCAACTGACAGTTTGTCACTTTATGTTGTAATTTTAATGTTAATTACTTCTATCAGTTCTTACGGTAAAATAAAAATACAGTTAAATTGAATAAAACATTTTTAATTAAATTACACATGTTGACAATTAATAAATACACTTATTACTAAAAATATCACTTTTATTTTAAGAACACAAAACAAATAAAGAATTTCCACCTCCCATCACACTTTTCCAGGCTTTGGACTAGCAAGTAAGCGTAAAATAATTTATTACTCATCACCTGATTTAATGCAACATAATTCTATGGAGATAGGTACTACTAGGCTATTTCTATCAGTCAATGCAGATAACAAGGTTTACTTACTCTTACTTGGCGTGTTTAAAGGTAGTTCATTATTATGTACAAAATCACAGTCACTTATTTACAAAATTATTTACAATAGTTGTTGGAAGTGCCCCCCATTCTCCTGATTGCAAAGCGCAGCCCTTTTTAAAATATGCCTATGCACACGCACTAAACTTTCACTGTCGCCGCGCATTGTTTCAAAAGCACTAATGATTCGTGCTTTTAATTGCTCGGCACTGGTGATGGTGTGGCCATCTTGACCATACACGAGATCCTTAGCACGGCCCCAGACGTGGAAGTCCAGCGGCGTCAGGTCTGGCGAGCGTGCTGGCCAAGCAATAGGCCCACCGCGTCCGATCCATCGATCCTGAAAACGTGCCGTCAGGTACTCGCGGACATGGCGGTCGTAATGCGCGGGCGCGCCGTCGTGTTGGTAGTGCATCTGCTGCATAAGATTTAGCGGCACATCTTCTAACAACTCCTCCAACTCTCTTTCAAGGAATTCCAAGTAAACGGCGCCATTCAGCCGATTAAAAAATACTGGTCCTATCAGCTGATGTCCTAGTAGCCCAGCCCAAACATTCACGCTGAACCGCGTCTGAAAATGATCTGGACGCGCCAGATGTGGGTTCTCCTCAGACCAGTAGTGAGCATTGTGGATATTGAACATGCCCACTCTGGTGAAGGTGCACTCATCCGTCCACAATATGTTGGCTAGGCTGTTACGCCGGATCCACTGACAGAACTCCACGCGTGGCGCGTAGTCCTGCGGCATCAGCTCCTGCACTCTCGTGAAGTGGTAGGGGTGTCTTCGCTCCCTCTTCAGCACTTTCCACACGTACACATGGTTAGTGTTGAAAACGGCAGCAGCATCCCTCGTACTGGCGGTCGGGTGGAGCTCGAAGAAATTCAGCACGTCCTCTTCAAGCTGTACTGAAGTGCGAGGTCTGCCAGCGTCACCAGAAGGCATGAACCTACCACTTTCACGAAACCGTTGTTCAGCCCCTAAGATTGTGCGTGGACACACGCGCACACCGTGCCGTTCGTGGAACAGCCTTACTGCTTCCACTAAACTGTAGTTTGCCTCATGGTAGCACATAACCATGTTGAGGTAATCAGAGTCCGAATACCTGTATGGCATGGTGAGACTTCGCAATTAACGTCAAACACAAGAGAAGGTCTAGCGCCGATTGATTGATTGTTGTGACTGTTTTGCAATTTGCAGGAGTAATAATAAATAAAAAGCGCATACCTATGGCACGTGTAAGTGTAGCGTTAGCAAAAAAAAATCACTCAATTATTTGGTGTTATTGTTTTTTTGGTGTAATTATTTTTTACTTATCAATTCGAATCTTGTATTACCATGCTAAACTACAAATTAAGATTGCTACTAGTTCTTACCAGTGATACCAAATCAAATAATAGGTACAGTACGCGGCGGTAGTATGCAGTATGCACATCGAGCTAAAAAGAGATAATCCGTGCGACAGAAACGACGTTCTATGAAAGCCGAAACTAACCGATTATCTTACTCGTTAGCTTGATGTTCATTCTAGCGCCGCGTATTGTACCTACTAATTATTTAACTTGTTATAATTGGTATTAACTAGTAGCTTAGCAATCTTAAGTTTTGAAGGTACTAGCCAGTTGTACCCTCCCTCCCTCCCTCTTTAGCTCCATGTGCGTGCATTCCCTACCGCCGGATACTGTAAGTACAAGTATTCAACATTTTATCCTTTACGTTGAATAAACAGCAATCAAAAATGTATCTGTCTAATCACTAAAATGCATTTATCATGTAAATTTACTATGTATCTACATGTGGTGAAGTAGTCGCAGTCAACTTCCAGACGGGATTCAGAAAAATGTGTTAAATTATGCCCCGTTTGAGTGTTTGGGAGACGAATAACAGTTTCGTTGTACAGGGTATACCCCAGTTTAACCTTATTGATACCTATAAATTATTGCGTACCTACGCAACGTCTGGCTCATTGACTTTACTTTTAGTCCTTAGTAAATAAACCAACGCACAACACAAAGCATAAAAAATCATCTAAAAAGCAGGTTCAAATTAATTGTTATTTATTTTAGATAAGCGTACTCGTCCTTAACCTTAGATCAAGGTCAGTAAGAGTACTCCGAAACATAACTAGTTTGCCGGGGATCGGATCCAAGACCTTAACCTTACCCTAAAAGCACTTTGCCATCAATCCTTTTTTAATTCATAAGAAATGTAAAATAAGAAACTGTTTTTGTTAACAGTACTTTCTCGGTCTTTCGGCATTTCCTAAATCGTGTGTGTTCCGCCGCCCTCAGAAACTTAAAAAATAAAATCAACCTTATGATAACGAATTAGAATCTAAAATTGAATATCGACTGTTTTTAAAGCGGTATCTTTGACTCGCATTTGGACAAATGCCGCCTTTACACTAAAATTTTGAAATTTAAATCGATTTACATCGATTTAGAGTTTATAATTGAATAAAAGTCGTTCGTCCTTCGGCAGATTTTGGCAATAAATCATAGTAGCACGCACACAAGCGAGCGTTACTTGCTGTACGGAGTAGTTTGTCCGTAGTAGTGATCAGGTGTTATAGGATGTTGATATTTGAGTTTATTGTCAAACTTTCGATCGTGTTTTTCTCGAAAACTAAGGCTTAAATTAAAAAAAAATTCATACAAAAATTGTTAGTCACAACGTAAACTCATTACCCTTAAAATATTTGACACTGATTTTTTAACACCTTATATACACCAGAAACAGGGTTCGACCCAGGATACTTCCTTGAGGAATACCAAATCCAGAGATTTATTGATTATCACTTGTAGTATTTCCTATTCTTACACATTGGCTCCGATCATTCAAAAAATCTGAAAAAAAAATGTAGCTGTGTTCCTATTACTCCCAGTGCCAGTTTATTTAAAAGTTAAGGAACAAATACCGTATCAAAAGGCTTTCACTAAGTCGAAAAAACTCATAGGTTTGGATTCCCTTGGCATGTTCCTAAGTGGTTTATAAATAAGGATTACTACAACCTTTTTTAATTATTTAAGAAAATAACCTTACATTTGGCAAATTTGGAATATGGAACAAAACTATAATATGCCTAAACCGTATCTTATCGATGTTATCCCAACTAGCAACCAACCAACCGAACATCTCATAACCAACTCAACCCGGTTAACTAATTTTGCATCGGTCTCACGTGATTAATCGGTTGTCAATGCGCCGTCGAAGGGTTTTGAATCGGGGTTCTGTCTTATAGCGCTGTCGCCTTCGTCTTTGATGCTTGACTATGTGCATCTATAATGCTATATCCAGGAAACATACGTCAGTCACTACAAAGTAGAAATCGTTTATCTGTTTCTCGGTCAGATCCTGAACCGTCCGTTCGAGGTGTTCTCGGGCGAGGCGGGGCTGGCGGGCGGCGCGGACGTGAGCGACTGCGCGCTGGCGGCGGCGGGGCTGGTGCGGCTGCTGCACGACAAGCTGCCGGCCGCGCCCGCGCCCGCCGCGCGCGCGCTGCTCGTGCTGCTCGACCACCTCGACCACCACTACAAGCGCCCCCACGTCTTCCTGCACCACCCGGAGATTCGCATTAAGGTGACACCCATCCGCCGCCAGCCGATGTAGCATCGACAGCATCGCTACATCACATTCATCCTGTTTTAATTTTCCAAAGAAGAATTTGATAGGCATTTTCATATTGCAGATCTAACTTATAGCAGGTCTGGCGCACTCTGAACTTTAGGTATAATTTTACAAATACATCTGACGACCCGCTTTGGCAGGCCAATTCAGTGGCTACTGCACGCACGCCCGGTACGCTCATAGTGTCACGGTCCGCGCGCGCCGCGTCGTCGCGCAAACGATGCCATTGTTAATGGCACTAATCTTATTTCCCTTTCACTTGTAGCGTATTCGGTACATTTTCGCTTTCGCTTACGCGTTCGTGCCGGAGGCGAATATAATTTTTCTCTGGAAAGGTGTAGCAATTTTCGATTGCAATTTATCTAGCTTGTCAAGATTTATTTTTAGTTTGAACGTTTCGAAAAGAGCGCCATCTGTTATAGTAAGTTATCCGTGTTCTAAAGGAGTTTTCTCGGTGCAGATTCTCGAGATGGTGTTCGGACTCCGGGCGAACTCGTTCAACTGCGTGGGATTCTGCTACGACTCCGCCGGCAACCCGGTGCACGGCGCGGCGGCGGCGCGGCTGCGGCCGCTGTGCTCGCCGCTGCTGCTGTGCGAGCCGCTGTGCGCGCGCGCGCAGCCGCCGCCCCAGCGGGACCTGCCGCCGGTATGATGCCATTCTTATTTCAGCCGATAGATTTTTATAACCCTTACTTTTATTGATATCCAGTGGGAGCGACCTGCATCGGACGGCAATGGCGGCCCAATTTTAAAGGGGATACGAAGAAGGAAGACCCACTGTCCTAATATTAGAACATAATTGTTATAGACCCTAACGCCCGAACCAAAACTATTATTATAGTCCCTAACGCCCAAATCAAAACTATTATTATAGTCCTTAACGCCCAGACCGAAACCTTGCTATATCTGAGTAGTTAAAATGAATTAAGTTTAAACATTTAAGGGGGCTTTAATATAGAGTTAGGCATGCTAGATAAATTAAAAAAACGCCATAATGTTTTTTAATTTGTTCAGGACATAAGGTCTATCATAATTCTAAGGCACTTAAAAAACTTTTTACAGGGTCGTTAATATTATGTTCTAGTATTAGTACGGTGGTTCTTCGTCTTCGTCACATTCCACCTCAGGAGGTTAATAAAGCATGGGCAAGCTTTTTTTGGGCAACTTGGAGTGCCCTACTAACAGAACTGACACGGGATAGGGATAAATGGCGAGCTTCGATGTCGGAGGCTAAGATCCACTTCGGGTCGCGGAGCTTTTACAGTTTCAAGAAGCACAAAGCTCGCTTCTAGGCCCCGTGAGAGGGCGCGATCGGACCGTGACTGGCCTGGCACTCCGCACTTTAGGTAAAGGCGCGCCATATCAGCGGCGGCCGCACGCACGCCCGTGCGCTCGAGGTGACGGTGTCTGGCCTGTCGAGCCATACAACAGGAACAATGCCATTGTTATTGTGACGTCTGTGCCGCTTACGTCACCACAATCTTCAAGCCATTCAGAACTTCGTCGGCATCTGTCAAGTACCGATGGCCGAACGGTTAATATAGCGGACTAGGTTTACAGGCCGCGAGTTCAAACCTAGCCGACGATAGAAAAAGTTTTGTTTGCGTTTTTAGTTCTTTCTAAAAATTTACACTTGTATTTAAATATTTCAATAAAAGTTGGGAATATTCTAGTAAATACAGGAACCGATTAAAACGAAGATGAACAAACTGACAAACGAAATGATTATCGAAATTAGGGTCTAGAAGGTTCGATTGAGGGTATACTCGTATAAGGGGCTATTAAAAATAATATTCTAGTGAAGAAGTAAGAAAAGTAAAAGTAGTGAAGTTGTAATAGTATCTAGTAGTGAACAGCACTGTGCAGTATAGTGCAGTTTACGTCCGTCAAGAGGACCATGTCAGTGTGTGTGTCAAGAGATCCACTTCGGGGCTACGTCAGTCAAAAGGACCACGTCGTTGCTGTGTCCGTCAAAGTCAAAGTCAAATCTTTTAACCGCAACTACGTAGCCATACAACGATAAAGCTGATAGTCGAACTACACTGACATTTTTAATTTCTTGCGACTTTAACTACTCACACACACACATTACACACACATTGCAATTCATACACACATTCATTACACATATTGCAAATCACACACACACACACACACACACACACACACACACACACACACACACACACACACACACACACACACACACACACACATCTACTACAACTACAACGCTCAACAAAACCTTTTAGGCATAATGTTATATTATAAAAAAAATACGCCACAACCACTTATTAAATACATGGCGCGCACTCACCCAGTTGTGTACATTGAACTTCTCAAATACTTTCTCCTCTGTGGAGACATATTTATTTAGCTTCCTTTTTCCCAACAAATCAGACCAAGTCTAGTTTGGGAAACAAGGTATTTCCTTAGTTATATAATATCAAAGTAGCCAATAGGTAGTTTATAACACCAACAACAGCGCTCCTCCTTGATACGAACCCGTTCTCCGAGATACAGACTAACGTCTAGTTCGAAGACGGGCTTCTGACGAGTAAGAACCTCGAAAAAATGTACTTTCTCCTAAATATTGTAATTGTTTAATGTAATAAACTCTTTGTCTATGCCACGGTTACCAATGGCTTTCGGGTCGGCTTGATTAATACTCTAGAGCAATGTTATGTTGTCTCATATTTATTATATTCATTGTACTACTTACAGCAACTAGATATAGATTTTTTTAAAGATTGTATATTGCGTAAGTACCTACGTACTATAAGCATCAAGCTCTGCTTAGTTGTCAAGGCAATTAGTCTGATTATTATAAGAGTATTTTTCACAATCAATAAAGATTATTATAGTTTTATGTTTGTGATTAATAAAGTAGTGTACTTAAGTAGCAAGAGAAAACTAAAGTATTATAAGGTGTTCAATTAAAACAAAATGATTAATTAATGGCGATATAAAAATAATTATTATATTATTATTATTATATTAGAAAATTGCCACTTATGAACGTCAATAATAACATTGGCCCATATGTCTCCACCAACCAGCATGTCTCCTTATTTTTTGGGCCCTACTTCAAGAGGAGTAGAGGACCGTTTCATACAAGGAGAAGTGCTACGTCGGAACTATCACTTAACACTGCTACGTCTGTGAGGCTTGTGTGAAGAGGAATAAAGCGTATTTCTGGAAGATTTGCTCCAATCACATACCCACTTCCGTAACATTTTGTGTCAGAAATGGGATTGGAAGGTAAAATGCCTGTAATGCTAAAAGAAGGATCTACCACCCGAGCAAGGGCAACTGCGGAGCAACAGGGCGATCCAACCGCGGAAACTACTGAAGCGGGAACTTCAACTCGAGAGAGCGGCTTCGGAGAAGGAACTTCTACCCAGGAGAGGCTGGTTTTCAGCGGAGGAATCTCCGGAGGAGCGACACTACCACCAATCACTGATTTCATTGTGTTTTTCCAAAGACAAATGAAAGTTCAATTTGATACCCTCCGTGAGGAACACGCTCGCCGTGAAGAAACACAACACGAAGGGCAAGCTCGTCATGAGGAGGTGCGAGTGCATCGTGAAGAAGCTTTACACGAAGAACTTGCGCGCCGTGACTAAGAACAAGCAAGGCGCCACAATGACATCCTCCAAGCAATATCAGGGAGAATAGTTGAAGTGGAAAAAACCGTTTGCGAGATCCAGGTGCGAATCAGCGCGGTTGAGAAGGTTGTGAGCGAAGTGCAAACACGTGTAACTACAATCGAGGAGGATGTCAGAATCTTAAAGACTAACGGAAGACCTGTTGTACTGGCAACCACATCCACAGGGGCAGGCACAGCTTTTGGAAGATTTAGATTACCTAAATTCGACGGGACCTCTTCTTGGACAGCCTACAGGAAGCAGTTTGAAGCCGTTACCAATCAAAATGGATGGAGTAAGGATCAGGCAACGACTGCCCTAAAGCTGGCATTACGTGACAATGCGTTGACGGTGCTTGAAGCTTTGGAAGATACTTCCTCATATGATTAACTTATCAAGGCCATGGAATCAAGATACGGAGACGCCATCCTGGAGCATGTGTTCCTTGCTCAACTACGCGACCGCTGCCAACGTGCCAACGAGAATTTACAGCAGTGGTCGTTGGAAGTGGAGAAGCTACTGAGAAAGGCGTATCAGTCGGGACCAACGGCCCGCATCAAAAGCATGCTTCTTCTGGCATTTGGGGACGGCATTTACGACCCGGAAGTAAGGGCTGCTGTGCGTCTAGGACACCACAAGAACATGAACGAAGCGGTGTCACATGGTCTTGAAGTCAAAGCCGTACGTCGAGATTCCAGAAGCGGTCGCGTCAGAATTGGTTTAACAACGGAATCAGAAAAAGGCAGCATCCGCCGTCCTTTTGTCCCGAGATGCTACAACTGTGGGGAGCGCGTACACCTTAGAGGTGGTTATCTGAATCGGGTCTCGGAGAGGCGTGGAACCGACGCTAGTTTCTAAGAGTTGGAGATCATGAAAACTAGTTTCAGCCAGAGCTGTGGATGGGCGCCCCACAGATTTTTATTAGGCAAAGCAAGGACGGGAATAGCGTAACCATCGATAAAGCGGTGAACAGAGTCTCCTGCTCGCTTGCTTTGGATACTGGTGCGTCGAAGACTGTCATAGAGACCCAGCTGATGAGAAGGAATGGGAAGATGGTGAGCCAGCTCAAACCAACTCAGCTAACCACGGCTACTGGCCAACGCATCCCGTTATAGGCGAGCAGATGGTGGCAATCAAGATTGGTGATGACTTGTACTGACAACGAGTGGTCATTGCTGACATTGTGGACGATTGTATCACTGGGCTTGACTTCTTCCGAAATCATCAGTGCAACTTGGACATCAAATACGGCGTACTTAAGTATGGAGTGGTGGAGATTCCAATGAAGGGTGGAGGTGTAGGCAAGGTGTACTGCTTCAGAGATATCAAACTCCTACCAAGATCACAGACTTTACTTCCTGTGAAGTTGTCTAGCTGCGAAACAACAACGTTGCATTGCATGATGATAAAGAAGACTAATGAAGATTGCCGGCACAGACACTCGTCAACTCTTTAACGGAGGCAGCCGTACCCATTCTAAATTTAAGTAAAAAAGAACAAACTTTGAACAGAGGAACCAAAATAGGATTTGCTGAGGAAATCGTTTGGCTACGCAACTGTCAGGAAGCCAAGAAGACTGAAAGAAGTGAAGTTAATGTTGACAGCATATTGGAGGGATGCAAGAGTGATTTAACAAAGATCGAATTGATGAAGGCAAGAAATTCGAAGTAGTACTGGTTAAAAAGAAGGACGTATCGACAAAGTTTTGCATCGATTATCACTGACTGGATGATGTGACCACGAAGGACAGCTATCCTTTACTAAGGATTGATGACACGTTAGACACTTAAGTGAAATGAAAAAGTTCTCGACATTCGATCTCAAAAGTGACTGCTGGCAGGTGGAAGTGGTTCCTAAGGACAAGGAGCAGAACGCTTTCTCTATGGGAAGGGGACTCTGGCAATTCAAAGTTATGCTATTCAGATTATGCAACGCTCCAGCCACTTTTGAGAGATTAATGGAACGTGTCCATGCGGGGCTCTAGGGAGAAGCCTGTCATGTGTACCTCGATGACATCATTATTGTGAGCCGAGACTTCGACGATTACTTAAGCAAATTGGAAAGCGTGTTCGGTAAATTAAGAGGTGCAAATCTAAAGCTAAATGACTATCAAAATTAGGGACTAGAAGGTTCGACTGGGCTTATATAAGGGGCTGCCAGCCGCACAGCGGCCTGTTAGTAATAGTCTAGTAAAGAGGAAACAAGTGGAAGAAGGAAGGAAAGTAAAAGTGGTGAAGTGTAATAGTGTCTAGTAGTGATCACTACAGTGCAGTATAGTGCGGTTTACGTCCGTCAAGAAGACCGTGTCAGTGTTTGTCAACAAGTTCATACAAGAAGACTACGTCAATGCTACATCGGAACCCTATCACTCAACGGGGCTACGTCTGTGTGGCTTGTGTGAAGAGGAATAAAGCGTCTTTCTGGAAGATTTGTCGTTTCCCTCTAATCCCGTACCTTCTTTCCACAGGCAGTTTGCTTTCACCGCGTTGTAGTTTAGACAGAGACGAGAGTCATGATATGTTTATGTTGTTTTAGGGTGCATGCGCAGTGGGCGCGGGTCGGGCGGCGCGCGTTCTGATCGCAGCGCTGACGCGCGAGTGCGAGTGGGTGGTGCTGGGCGCCGTGCTGCGCGCGCTGCCGCCGCTGCTGCACGCGCGCGCGCTCGCGCTCGGCCGCCGCGCGCACGACCTCGACCTGCTCGCCTCCACGCTCTGCTCCATGGTCAGTGTGTCTCTAGTCTCCGGTCTCTACCCGGCCGCACGCGAGTGCGAGTGGGCGTGCTGGGCGCCGTGCTGCGCGCGCTGCCGCCGCTGCTGCACGCGCGCGCGCTCGCGCTCGGCCGCCGCGCGCACGACCTCGACCTGCTCGCCTCCACGCTCTGCTCCATGGTCAGTGTGTCTCTAGTCTCCGGTCTCTACCCGGCCGCACGCGAGTGCGAGTGGGCGTGCTGGGCGCCGTGCTGCGCGCGCTGCCGCCGCTGCTGCACGCGCGCGCGCTCGCGCTCGGCCGCCGCGCGCACGACCTCGACCTGCTCGCCTCCACGCTCTGCTCCATGGTCAGTGTGTCTCTAGTCTCCGGTCTCTACCCGGCCGCACGCGAGTGCGAGTGGGCGTGCGGAGTAAATAAGTTTCTAGGTTCAACCGTCAATAAATCGGTAAATTTTCTCTTTTTTATGTTTATAGATTCTCTTGTTGTATCCCACTTCTGATACTCAGAAGATTCAAAAGCATAATTAAAACCTGATCCAATAACCTAAACTGGTATTAATTAGCGGAAGAAGATAAAAGGAACCACTCAACGCACTTCATAAAAACCTGACCGTGACTTCATTTCACACAAACAACAAAATGGAGAGGAGAGAAGACAAAATGGTTGAAAACTTTAAAAAACCCGTTGAATAGTGAGATGTTTTCGTCCCCCTCGCAGGTGTCGGACCGCAGCCTGTACTTCCCGGAGTGCGTGCGCACGTCGGGCGGGGCGGGGGGGGCGGGGGGCGCGGGGGGCGCGGGCGGCAAGCTGCTGGTGTCGGAGTTCCACGCGGCCGCGCTGCCGGCGCTGGCGGCGCTGGCCCCCCACCACACCTGTCTAGAGCCACAGACCCAACAGCGCATCGTGCGCTGTCTGCTCAAATATGGAATGGGTGAGACTTTTTTGAAAGTAATGAACATAGTCTTAAAATGTAGCAAGCTAAAGTGGCAGTGGGCCGGCCACATCTGTCGCAGAACCGATAAAAGGTTGAGTAAACGGGTTCTCGAATGGAGACCACGTCTTGGCAAACGTAGAGTAGGACTCCCCCTAGCTCAATGGACCGAGGACCTTAGGAAGATGTCTGGGAGTGGACGGATGAAAAAGGTGGGAGATCGTGTTCTTTGGCGCTCTTTGGGGTCTGTCCAGCAGTGGACTGCAATAGGCTGACTCTATTCTGTCACTGTATTCTGGGTCTCTGTGGTTCAAATATACCCAAAGGGCTTACAATGCTCTGCGGGTCCAATATAACAACGCATTCAGGGCGTTGTTGCGGCTGCCGCGCTTTTGTAGCGCGTCCTCAATGTTCGCCGAGGCCCGGACAGATGGTTTTGACGCCACTTGGCGAAAAAAATCTGGCTCACTCTTGCGCAGGTTGCGCGGCAGCCCCAACATCATTCTGCGCGCGATAGCCGATCGGCTAGACAGGCCACTTGTCAGGGCTCTAGCGAAACGTACCAAATCGTTGTTAGAAATTAAGTACTAGATAGGTTAAGTTATTGTTACTAACAAATTGGGCCTTGTTGTCACTAATAAAGATTTGAATTTTTTTGAATTTTTTTTTATAGTATCCTTTCTCTTCTAGGAAAGTAATTAATGTTTTTTTGAACATTTTATCTTCAAGCTCCTGCATGCATTCTGGAAGCTTGTTGTACAATTTTGATGCCATAGCTAATAAACTCTTTCTCATAAGGGCAGTCTTACATTCCTCCTCCATTTCCACCATGGGTTTTCTAGGCCGAAGACGATGAGCCATTATTAGCTTTGCTCTTTTAAATTTGTCCGGATTATGTTTGACAAAAAGACAAGTCTCCAAAATATACAAACAGGGGAAAGTTAACAGTTTATATTTTTTAAATATATTGGTTTACAACTGTCTGACGGTTTTAGTCCACAGATAGCCCGAACGCATCTCTTTTGTGCTCTGAAGAGTATGTCTCTGTAAGATGAATTTCCCCAAAAAATTACTCCATATCGTAGGGTTGACATGACAAATCCATGATATTATGCTGTCAGAACAGTATTACGATCAGCATCTATATGCACTATTGCAATCATCCTTTATACCTAAAACGACACAAAAACAATATTTTGGTCTATTTACGAGAATATTTTTTAATTCTCCGTAAAAAGCAACCACTTCTAACCGGCTAATCTGGAAGTTAATGGGGGATGTCTATGTTCAGCAGTGGAGGTCCTATGGCTGAAATGATAATGATGATGAATAGACAAATAATATAATAATTAATAAATAATTATGAATATGAAAACATGTAAGGCTCTGCTCCCAGAATGACGATTACCACACTTCACTAGAGACCAGTTACCGCTTAAACTTCCAGTTGTTAGTAATGTAATGTACTCGTTATTACGATATTTGTGTTTGAAAAGTAAAATTTCTACAAATTTTTAGATTTATTTGTTGTCTTACTTATTTGTAACTTATATGATGCATTTTGTTAGGTTACAATTTAGCCAATAAGCCTAAGTTAAACATATTGTAAAAATCATAACTGTAATCTGTTATGAATAAATAAAATAAATGTAACCCGGCAAAAGTCCCTTTATGTTAATACTAAAATTCAAATATCGTGGACAGCTTATCTAAATAGCCATTTCTAGGGTTCCTCAAACAATGATGATCGAAGTTTTTTATTTTCATTCGGAGAGAACAGTCTTTCTTGATGTGTGATATAGACAAGTTCCTGTTCTCTACAAGTCTGATCCCATGCCAAATAACGGAATCCTTGATTAAAATTACGATTTTTTAAAACCAAACGGATTTCCTCTCCTCTTCCAAAGCCACAGACTAGAGAGTTGAGAACCTTCTCCAGAGACTAACTCAAAAAAAAATACATAAAACCATCAATTGGACTGATAGATGGCGGCTCACGTCATGAGATCACATAATCTTGAAATACAGTCACGATTTTCATATATATATCTAATGGTGTGGTAATCATTAACCTGTTGATTGTCGTGTCGTATCAGATGTTTTACTATTTGTCTACTGTGTATCATAAACTAAAGCAATAATGACTCTTACTAACACAAGTCAGCAGCAGCCTTGTCTCTTGCAAAGTTGCAAAGCTGCTGGTTGATAGATGTGTATCGCTGACGACCGCCTGTTACAGTGCTGCGCACGCCGCAGCCCTACATCAACGCGCTGACGATCTTCACGCTGGAGATGCGCGAGACGATGGTGAAGATGCTGCCGGAGGTGCTGCTTGACCTGTCCAAGATATCCGACACGAAGGCCATCGCCAGCCCCATGCTGGAATTCCTCTCCAGTGAGTGGCTGTTTACAAACTCAATTTATTAGTTCTACAACGCTTACAGCACTAGGTATGTCTACTTACATACTATTCGATGTGTGCGCGATAACAGCGCCCCTAGTGACCACAATTATTGTAGACTAAGATCTCTCAAATTATGGCAACTGGATGGTTTGAGAATGATTTTCGGATTGTATTTGTTCGAAATTAGATAAAAATATTTGTGCATATTAAAATAAGTGATTTTCTGACTTGAACTAAAATATAATGTTATAATACGTACTTGAATCAATACAACATGATATAACTTTCTAACCTCAAACTGGTGCAAAAAGGGAAAGAATTAGTATTAGCACAGCATGTGAGAGACGTTAAAGAGCTTAGAACCAACGGATAAAGCTACTTAATAAGAGCTGTGATCATAAGATAAACGTCTGGCGACACCAACCCCCTTCTAACTTTTTTCTTTTTACAGCAGCTATACATTTATTTCTATCCATCTTCCATCTTGATTCTTGATGTTGGAAACGAATAAAACATGCACGAACTGTTTTTCCCATTGTTTCTACACTTTAACGCAACACGTACTGTGACCCATATTGCGAATTTTAACGTTTTTACTTAAAAATACTTAATTACGTTAGTATGGAATTCTATGGAAATATAGCAATTTGACACATGACAGTCCAGAGTTATTTCACATTTCTGCCAAATAGCGTGCTACGATCGATTTGACGTCCCCCACCACCCACTTTGCACATAGCGAATACTTGTCAGCAGGACGGACAGGCTTACAGGCCTTAATCCACGGCATAGTTGGTAAACATAATAGGTGATCATCATACTGCAGTAACGGCAAAATCTATCGCCTTGAACGCAACGGATCCTTAGTTGAATTCCCGTTTTGGGTAACACAAGTATGTTATCTCTCGCTGTATATCTCGCTGGGGTAAAAATGCGATTCATCCACAAATTTTTGTTTTGGACTAAAGCGTATATGTGTGACTGCACTCGACTACAGCGGGCGGTAAAACCTCTGTGCTGAGAGGCTATGATGAACGCAATAATATATTACTCATTTATTTGTATGAAGTCATCCTATTATTCTAGGCATTATATTACCGCACCGATCCCCCCGCTTTTCGCTGTCGTCAAGAGCGCAGGCAAGTTAGTTGTGAGTGTGTGTGTGTGTGTGTGTTGCAGCGCTGACGCGCCTGCCGCGCGTGTTCGCGTCGTTCGTGGAGGACCAGTACATGTCGGTGTTCGCGATCCTGCTGCCCTACACGAACCCGTCGCGGTACAACCACTACGTGGTGTCGCTCGCGCACCACGTGATCGCCGCCTGGTTCCTCAAGTGCCGCCTCTCCTACCGCCGCAACTTCGTGCGGTTCATCATACACGTCAGTATTTTAGAATTAATTACATGTAATCTTATTAAGTTTTTATACCAATAGGCTCTCTCTCTTATGTCTCTTACCCATAACCTAAAATCCTAAAGCTTGGCTAAAGAACGTCTAACTCGATAAAAGTGGGGCACTAGGAGCGAAAAGAGCCGAAACTCGAGGCTTTGAGACGGGCCCAAACTGCATATGCACGTAGGCAAAGTTTATCAGGTTAACCGCGTGTTAGTTTGTTATTTTGTATTTAGAATCATTTTGCAGTGTTGCGCTGTACGATTTTTTGGGGTATTTAAGTCATGTTTCGGGATTTACGTAGATCACAGATAACAAGTACCTGAGTTCAGAACTCTGTCATGGCGGCACGTAGCTTATCTTTTCTGTAATTATCTTATTCAAGATTCATGTCTGCCATGCAATGCACCCATAAGGCCTAAATTATACTCATCCTGGGTGTTATTTCGATATATCTTCAGGTACTTAACATAATTGTTGCGTGTGCGCAGGGCCTTCACAACTACATCATAATGCCGTTTGAGGAGCAGTTGCAGTACAAGTCAAATAACTTCCAGCAGAACGCAAACGAGGACTCTTCTAATCGGCAGAGGAGTTCCAGTTTGGTGAGATATGATTTAACTAAGTCGATTGAGTCGCAAGAAGATATTCTATCTATTACTGTCTAATTTTACTTTCAAAAGACCTAAATTTGTGTTCTAAATAACATTGTTTAAGATCATACTGATGGACCCTGTAAATAAACGTTTTATTTATCGAAATCCTCAAATAACAGTAGAATCATAGCTTCCTACTTTCTTTTCGAGAGTAGACTGGGCTTCGCAGGCTTAACGTTTCATCGCCTTGTGTAGGGTTCAAAAGCAGTATCGCGGGCCCCGATGAGCGGGCGTTCCGGCGGTGGCGGGTCCTCTGCCTCAGCCTCCGCCGCATTCCACGTCGAACTCACCGAGACCTGCGTGGACCTCCTCGCGCGGTACACCTCCACTCCCTGCAGCGTCAAGCCGCAGAGGTACGTGTCACATTCCTCGTCGCGCTCATCGAGACCTGCGTGGACCTCCTCGCGCGGTACACCTCCACCCCCTGCAGCGGCAAGCCGCAGAGGTACGTGTCACATTCCTCGTCGCGCTCACCGAGACCTGCGTGGACCTCCTCGCGCGGTACACCTCCACCCCCTGCAGCGTCAAGCCGCAGAGGTACGTGTCACATTCCTCGTCGCGCTCACCGAGACCTGCGTGGACCTCCTCGCGCGGTACACCTCCACCCCCTGCAGCGTCAAGCCGCAGAGGTACGTGTCACATTCCTCGTCGCGCTCACCGAGACCTGCGTGGACCTCCTCGCGCGGTACACCTCCACCCCCTGCAGCGTCAAGCCGCAGAGGTACGTGTCACATTCCTCGTCGCGCTCACCGAGACCTGCGTGGACCTCCTCGCGCGGTACACCTCCACCCCCTGCAGCGTCAAGCCGCAGAGGTACGTGTCACATTCCTCGTCGCGCTCACCGAGACCTGCGTGGACCTCCTCGCGCGGTATACCTCCACCCCCTGCAGCGTCAAGCCGCAGAGGTACGTGTCACATTCCTCTACGCGCTCACCGAGATCTCGATCCATTCGGGGTCAACCTTCATAACGAGCTCAGAAGTTGGTCATTATTGTGTTGCTGCTATTTGTGCTGTTTTAATTGGTGTGTTCTTCGCAGGAGTGATTTAGCGGAGTTCCTGTTTACGGGTGGGCAGTCCATGACGTGGCTGGTGGGCCATAAGCTCATCACCATCACCACCTCGGGCTGCCTGCAAAACTCAATCAAACAGGGTCTTTGTGACAGGTACTTTTCGTCTTCTTTGTCGTAAAAAAAATCTTTAAATATACTTATGTCGATATAATGGACAAATTGTCTCGCATACTCTACTTACTTCACTGTAAAGATAAATGCTGCAGACCTTTGCAGTAGTGGCGTATAATTGGAAAACGCTTATCCAGCATTAAAATGACGTAGGATGCCTTAATAATGAATGAGTTTCTTTGTCTAATTAGACTAATCATTGTCAACGGCGAGCTGGAACTATTTCGGAATAACCCCCTCTATATTTTAAAGTTGGCTAACAGCTTTCGCTGCAAGTAACTTTATTTGTTTTTGTATCCTCTAATGATGATGTTCAGATGTGCAGTACTATGCAAGCAACATTCAGAAAGCGTCGCCGCCGCGACTGAGCAGGACCACTCTCAACAGGCACAACCGAACGCGCACGCCGCCGCAGTGCAGGTAACTCTACTACATGGAAAACATCATCCAAGAATGGTTTTAGATTCTTAAACTATGACACCATGAGACAGTTCTCGGTCGGTGTTGGACTTGAGTGAAGTCCTTCTAAAAATGCACAAAAAATCATCGCAACGTACCTACACTACTTTAATTAACATGACGTTAGCCGAATTAGCAGACCCTGGGCTCCAAAGCAATGGCTTTGCACGCAACCGGGATTGACCGTATAGATGAAGAAGAAGACGTTAGCCGAAATTGTTAAATAACGCTAAACAACAACACAAAACTTGGGACCTGTCTAATAGGGATGACGACTGGGTAAAAAAAAGAAATTATATTAAGTCCGTCAGTTAGATTATCAAAAAAAAATTCACATTTATTTTTTCTTTTGTCAATCAACCAAAAAAATGACAAAATTCTGAAATGGCGAACGTGACGACAGTTCTAAGTAAAAATTGTACCAAGGCGGGACGTTATGCGACAATTCAAATGAATATATCTCTGTAATATTTTGGATAAGTAAGTGAAAATAGAAAAAAATACGTGTCCAATACTTTTTGGCAATCCACCTGATAGACGAAGAAAAAAAGTTAGTCTTAGTCGTCATCCGTATTGCGCAACACAGAGAGTAGGCAATGACAGCGCGTGGTCCGGTGCAGGTGCAGGTGAGCGACAGCGCGAGCGACAGCACCGGCACCGGCAGCGGCAGCGGCGGCCTACAGCAGCCGGAAGTCAAGCGGTAAGACCTCGCCGCCGTTTTCATTGGACCACATATTAAAGAACAGAAGCTTTTTTCGCGATTTGAAAGGTAGTTTAACCGGAAATTGAATTTTAAAATTCGATAAGACTGACAGAAAACGATTGCATAAACGACTAGAGAAGGCCTGAGATTGATTACATGCCTTCAGCGTCTACTTTTGAAATAAAGACAACTCCACATTCTGACTACTTCTCAAGGTACTTGAGAGACTACTACTTTTAAATTACCCAATTTTGCATTGAAAATACTTCTTTAAAGTGTTTATTGGCAAGTTCGCGAAATAAACACATTAAAAGAGTATTAACTTCATATTTTAACAGTAAGCATACAAAATACATGAAATTATATTTTTAAGATATTGAATTTAAAAGTGACACAATATCGTCTATGTTGCGCGATTAGCGACCATATATAGCTACGCGTCTGTGATCATTTAAAATATGCCTTTCAATTAATTATTCTTCAGTCGCAAATACATCTCGTAGCAAGCAAGGTGCCTTTTATTAAATCCACTGCCTAAAGTTCAAAAAACAACCTTATCTCTTCAACAGTCTATTGGAATAATTGATTAGAAAGGCACAACGTCCGAGGGTTTAGTGGTAGTTAGACGTTACTTTGTTGTTCTCATAGAAGTTATAAAATAACGCTGATATGTGTTTGCTTGTGCTCTAACTAACATTAATAATGACTTTTATTTTTTAATTATTCTACCTTAATTACTTAAAAAACGAGACCTACTATTAAGGATAACAGCATGTCGTCAACGTACAATGTTGAAGAGCTTTTACAATGTTGCTGCGATTTGTTTCACCACAGCACAGAGCGAAACTGAATCAGCATTGGTGTGATAGATCCTAAGCTTTAACCACATTTGTAACTATCTATCTATAGTATACTATAATTATGTATAGTCCCTAACTATCGCGCACTTTAATAAACATATTTTTACGATCTTCCTTTGTTAGACTACACTGCTGCAGATTAGTTCGATTTGTGGATTAAGTTTATATGACCATTGTCACACAATAAAAGATGATCATCGAATTTCTGTTTGATCAATCAACAAATTTTATATTTCCTACATCTACGCGTTTTTTCTCGTATTCGTAAGTAGTGTTAAAAGGTCGCGCAACCTCCTAGGAGCTTACCCGCTTGTATAGATAGTCGGTGAGGGTGTTCTATGTCGTGACGTGTCGTGTTGTTGCGCGGCAGCTACAGCAAGCACTCGCTGCAGCACAGCCGCTCCACCGAGACCTCCAGCTCGTCGCTGTCCATCTCCGAGCCGCTGCTGCCGCCCTCCAGCGGACACACCACCAGGTGCCGCTCCACCGTAGCGAGTAGCCAGTAGCCTACTGCATCCGCCTGCACTCCTAGAGCCAAGCCACACGATGCCAAGCCGCTTTGAGTGCTACACTCCAGTGTGTCGATGTACGAGTAGCTATGCAAGTGTTGTCTGCGTAGGGTAGCGCTACCCCTTGTTTCTCCATCAAGAAGCATTATACTGTTGATTAATGGTTGTCTAAAAATCAGCAACACTGGGCTCTTAATTTAATTCAAGATTATATATGTAAACACAGAACGTTCGTTGTGATTAGGTCAATTTTCTTAGCATAGTGACACCCTTCCTAAAAAACTAAATTTACCTAATAATTAGATATTTGAATTGATTATAATATTTAAATGGGATTTCCTCAAGTCTAAAAGCAAAATAATCATGCGATCTTTTGTACTTCTTGTGTAAATATTTAAATTATGCACTATACTGTCCATCCATCCACATAAAGAATACTTTTTTTTTAAATCTTTTAATTGTAGAAAACCCCTTTGTTGCCATGTATACCAATAAATAAAAAGGCAAGGTTAGGGGTAGGTCCAAAAAGAACTTCACCGAAGTTGCGTCAAAGCTTTATATCAGTTCCGTACGGTGCGCGTGCGCTTGAGGTGCGACGCTTCTTAGTAATTCGCGACGTGTTTTGTAGTCATGGATTATCTTTATATTGTAGGATGCCGTAGCGATACCGACACCGCATTAAGGCACCATGTGGTCTTGGCTCTAAATACAACGCTTAGCTACTCTGCTGACCTGTCACCTGTAGAATGTTTACAAATACGAAATTGCATTCTAAACATGCCCTGAAATAGCACTGCACCTGCGTTTGTTGTTTGCCACCTGTTCCACGCAGATTAATGCTGACTTTTGTACGGATTGCATCCTTTTTATTATCATGCTTAGTTTTCACGTTCGAAAAGTCTCGTCAAACTATATAAATGAAAAGTTCCTCTAGGAGTCATCGCAAAATCACCACATTTACGATACAAAAATAATAGAACAATTTAGC
This sequence comes from Anania hortulata, assembly GCA_963576865.1. NCBI lineage: Eukaryota > Metazoa > Arthropoda > Insecta > Lepidoptera > Crambidae > Anania > Anania hortulata. The sequence continues at coordinate 379,123 of OY756395.1, forward strand.
ATTTTCTTGCACGTCCCACAATATGTGCTCAATTTTTTTTCAACGGTTTTCTTTTTCTTTTAATCATTGTTAATAAACTAAACAATCAATTTTTATTTATTCAGTCTTATAAAGCATGTGTATTCCCATAATATACAATCAGCAATTCTCATCGGTGTTAATTTATTATAATAAGTTCCTAAAGGCTGGTGCTCACATTTAAAAAATATCGTTATTGCGCACTGTGACCGCGGATTGTGTCTTGCAGGCAAAACTCGTCGGAGAACAACAAGACGATGGACCATGTCGCCGACGTGCTTAATCAATTCACGCAGCGTTTCGAGAGGATATCCAAAGAAGTTGTGAGTACATCTAAAGCTATTACAGGTATTTGTTTCTATAATGGTGGTTTGAGTTTTTGTAGCATCAGCTCAGAACTTGTCTGCAACAACCGTCAATAGTTGCGTGGGTCGTTCATGTGCAGCTACCGAGACATCAAAATCAAAAATCGCTGTTACAACACAAAACGTACTTAATTTTAAAGTAATGCTATTACTGCCTCTAAACTTTTTCTAGCTCTTAAATACCCAAACGTTAGATTCGTTCAGTGATCCCTTTAAAAGTCGTCTTTTCTCCGGCTGAGTCGAGTCGAGTCCGATTCACCCCCAGATTGGACTCGCTAGAAAGGAGTCAGTCAGCGGTCCGGCCTGATTCAGCAGTCCCGGTCCTGGCGTGCCACCCCTAGCAGGTTCGCCGCTCGGTAGGGTGCCACGCACTCGACACTGGCCCGGCCACATTCGGCCGGGTCGCGGCGACCGCTAGTGGGGTGGACCTAGGCTGTGCGCCTTCAGCGTTCGTCAAAACTGTCCGGTGAAGCTATATAAGGTCTACTCCAAAGGTTACCAGCTATAGGTCCATTCAAAAAAAGTTAAGTCGAGTCCGAAGTGTTTGAAATTCGGTCTGTACGCAGGACACCGAGGAGCAGAACTGGTCGCGCGTGGGCGGCGCGGCGGGCTCGTGCCCGTGCTGGTGCGCGCGCTGGGCCGAGGTGCACGTGCGCGCGCCCACCGGGGACTTCTCCTTCGTGCTGCGCGTGCAGAACCAGGTCCGGCACCCTGCTCCACGCACGCTCACACACACACCAATACCACACAACTTGTAACTCCTAATACGCAAAACCTGGACACAGTTTGTTCAGAATTACGAGTAGACTTGATGCACCCGACAATCAGTCGATTCAACGAAGCTGACACACTTTGGGCTTTGAGCGGGCTTTGTTAAAAGTGTAATGTTTCCCGCAGCTGAACTGGGACCACACGCTGGAGTGGCCGCTGGAGGAGGTGGCGGCGCTGCTGTCGCCCGACGCGCTGCCGCCCTCGTCCGCCTCCAGCGGCATCGGCGACTCGCGCCTCGACCACGTGAGTGTTACAGCACTCGCAGCTCTGTGCAGCGGGACTGGGCCTCACGCTGGAGTGGCCGCTCAGGACAAAAATTATAGATCAGCGGCATCGGGCAGTGCTTAAAAAACAAGTCCGTGCTCCAAGTTCACGACCCGTGCCGAAGCATGTACTATAAACGCTAGCTAACTTAGTTATTGGCAGGATCGAAATTTAATGGCAACATCAGTTTTCGTTTGAGGTTGCGCGTGTAACAGGTCTTCGCAGGTCCGGCAGTCCGTACACGCGAGTCATGAAATGAAGTGGCCCACGGATTGGTAAAAAGTATCACAGTTGCACTTCAGTTATGTCATCGGTGCGCCGACTTAGTTATTACCAAGACCGACATATTTTTTAAAGATTTTTCATGTCAGCTATCTCGCCTGAAGCATGGCGAGGTCCCGATCGAAGTTTATTTGTTGTGCAGGGTTCGGAGAGCGACATCCGGTCGCGCAGCGGGTCGGCGTCCTCGCACTCGCGGCCGCACGCCAGCCCGCACCCGGACCTGCACAAATCCAGGTGACAAACATTACTGATTGCTAACATCAAATAGTTTTGTCTTCGTAACGTTTGCAGTACCTACACACAGTCTCGGAGAGTATATGAACCGATACATTGAGATGTATTTGACAGAGTTTTTCATTGTTTGTAAATTAATATAAACACGTTAGTTGTGCCATTGTAGTTAATAATTGTTCATTAACTAAATTTTAAACAGCATTTTAAATGTGTAAAGTTGTGAGTAATATACAGCATTATGTAGTGTAGTGCCCCACTGACCCGTCCCGAACGCATTGCAGCTCCGACTCGGTGGTGGCGAGCGAGCGGAGGCCGCCGCACGCGGCCACGCACTGCATAGTGCCGCCGCAGCCGCACAGGTACCCAGTAACCACCGCACCGCACCGCACCGCCCGGCTATCTCGGGGGGACACAGACTAAATCCATTTGTATTTCATTTAACTTTAGCTCCGTGATGCTTTTTTTTAAACATGCATCACCATCATTGACAATATCCAATGTTTCATACACTTTCGACTTGACATGGCTTAAAACTTAGACTATAAGTATGTAATATATTATGCGCCATTTTTATGCCGAATACGTATACAGGGTAAATTTTTAGAAGCGACTCAGAATCAGTAAAGTTACCAAAATACGTAAAGAACAAACTTTTATTAAATTTTTCATATCTGCTGTTTAGAAATAGAACTCTTAAATTTACAATCAGTCGATTAACTTGCACCGAATGTGCACGGCATCAGGTCCCTGTTGGAGCGGCATTGGCGTACGCCTGTGATCTCTGATGAATGAAGCGCATCTCGAGTTTACTTCGAAATAAGTTCAAAATTTTTAAGTGTATTTTATTCGAACAATACGAAGATAAAAAATAATTTTTATAATAATTACTATTAAGCCGTATTTTTATATTGTTTTACAGACCTTATTTAAAAAATTAGCTCAATCTTGCAAAGTAAAACTATGTATCGATTTCGCAAAAAACTTTGTTGTGCCCTTTTGCGTTACGACGGCAGTATTAATGTGATTGTCAGCTATTCTCGCTTTCTCAGTGTAATGAGAGAGTGCGGGATAACCGCACCGTCCCTAATTTGCGCGTTAAAGATTCCCTTAACTTTGAACCAGGATGAGCACGCAGCCCATCAACATCCCTGGCTCGCCGCAGCGGCAGGCCTCCTCCAGCACCACTGACGACGACGACATGCTGCTCATCGTGCCAGAGGTAACTACTAATCACCGACACCCGAACATTCATCGTCATTATTTCAGCCATCGGACGTCCACTGCTGATCATAGGCCTCCCCCAGTGACTTCCAGATTGGCCAGTTGAAAGCGGCCTGCAGCCAGCAGTTTTCTGCAACCTTTACTAGGTCGTCACTCTAAATTGTAGGTGGACGTCCTACGCTGCGCTTGCCGGTATGTGGCTTCCATTCTAGAACCTTTGGCCGTCAGTTCTACGTGCTATGTGACTGGCCCACTGCCAGCTTACTTATCCGTTGGGCTATGTCAGCGATTTTGGATCGTCTACGGGTCTCTCCTCATTTCTGATTTGATCTTACAAAAAAAACCGAGCATAGCCCTTTCCACATAGTACGCTGTGCAACCCGAACATTCACCAAATTAAACTTGCGTTTGCGTCGAAACAATTTTTCATTGTTACAGTTCTGCAATATAACCCTGTATAGGCCCTTTCTCGGGCACTTATACACATCCCAAAATACAGCTTTATATACAGAAATACTTTTTTACCACCATCTAAATTTTTTCTAGGCATAAGAAATCATTCATAAAACCCATTTATAAAAAAAAATTGGTATGTCAAGTTTTCACCATAAAATATTTTTCCCAATATAATTTTCAATTTAATGTGGTTACTGCTTAAAGTAAACATTACGCTAGATACATGAATGAGAGAGAGGGCGGGCAGCGGCACGGGGTTGCTATGACGACGGCCCCGTGTCGGCATCGGTGACGCGCCGGCCGGTGTCAGCACACAAATCAGTCGCCCGCGCAACCCCGTGACGTATGCGTGCCTTATTTGGTCTGGCAACAATACCGCTAACACATAGATTGCATTTGTCTCGTATTTAAAAATTTAATTTAATTAAAATACTAGTAATTAAGCGGCTCCTATTCGTCGTAAACATAACTAAACCGTATAATAAGTGCTAGTGTAAATAAAAAGTGTAACAACTCACGGAAATTAGTGTTTATGTGAAACGGCCGGTGATAACAGGTCAATGACATTGCAAAATTGAACTTGTGAATTATTGTGTATCATTGTCTTCTCTTTATATGTGTTCTAATTACGGTGTGTATGCGTCTTGTTTTACGTATAACACCTATTTAACAACTAAATAAGAATAATTAACACCATCTTACGAACAATATTTATTTATTTTTTTCGCGTTGAGGTTATATTGTTTACGTTATCAAATATCCTAACCTCCTGTTGATCAAACGATTCTTTGGTTTAAGTTGTTTTGTTTGCTATATTGAATCAGTGCAAATATGCTTACTCGCAAAGCCTATGCTCACCAGGAGGAATCTAAACTCCTACTGGCTTTGAGGGAACTGCAGGCGGCCAAGGAACGGATTGAGCAACTGAATAGGGAAAGTGAAGACAATGAGAGGATACTGTTGGATGTGCTGGATAGTAATAGTAAATTAAAGAAAGAGATGGCTGAGCTGCACACCAACTACGGCTTATTAATTGACGAACGTGACAAGTTACAATCCGTTATAAGTGGGTTCGGTGAGTGCTGTGAGGAATACGAGCAAAACCTCAGTCGTATATCTGCCCTTCAACACGATCTTGATGAGGCCCGAGACCATATCAAATACCTGGAGACGGAGAAGCAAGCCTACATTGACAGACAAACCACCGTTTTATACGACAAGCTGGTTGGTAGTGCGCCCAGCCTGACACAAACTGCACCTGGAAGTCCACCTATTGTAACCATAGATTTAACTTGTGATCATTCCCCTTCTTTAACCTCTGCAGGGATTTAGAGGTGCAGTAAGAACAAATTTAAGAAATATGTTAGATTAAATAGGTTTATTAAAAAATCAAACAAATTAATTAATAAACAGAATTTATTATTTACAAAGGTTAAATATATAAAAGAGAGAAGGCAACTTGGTGATGAGCTTGATGCATGTTCTACATTGTTAGAAACAAGTGTGACAAAATATGAAAGTGACATATTGAAATTAGAAAATGAATTAGAGAATCTCAAACATTCATTAAAAATTATGACCGAGACATATAAATGTACCAAAAAAGAGTGTGGTGAACACATCCAGATGTTAACTAATATTATAACCTCCTGTGATTGTAATACTTGTAATTATCCCAATTCAGGTTCCAACCCATTGAAACTTGTTCAGTCAGGGTGTGAGTCATCATCACTCACTCAAATGACTACCAGCCCTCTCATTCTATCTGATGTACAATCCAACTGTTTCCTGCCTAATGAAACTCCCCATAAATCAGCAAATAATATAGTTATGTTTAGTGACGAGATCGGTAAGAACATGGGGCACCTACTTGCACATTATACGGGACAAAGTGTGATTAATCACTGCATGCCCGGAGCATCCTATGAGGAAATTGTTAATAAAATACTCTCTTTTAAATTTAGTGAAAATTCTACCCTAATAATTTTTATAGGTAATAGAGGTAATGTCAACAAAAATAAATTATTACATTATTTTGAGAGTTTGCAACTGTTAGAAATAAGTAAAATTATTTGGTTCACCTTACCTTATAGTAGCGGTTTGCCAGATGAAGAAAATAATTTAAGGTATAAAATTAACCTGAACATTCATAAATTGACATCTTATAATGAATATAAATTCCATGTTATTGACATAAATAATTATTTTAAAAATAAGATTTATCTGACGAGAGATAGTTATTTTGTCAATAATTATCTCAAAAGACAAATAGCGTTATCGCTATCATATTGTTTAGATTGTTTAGCCAAGAACTTGGCTACCAAGTCTGCTTTTATTGAGCAGACAATTGACATGAATATTCTACCTTTGGAATCCGTTCCAATTAATAATTATTTAAATTAGACATTCAGACAATAGAGGAAAACTCTTGCTTACAAAACCTAGCGAGCATAGAAGATTCAAATCATTTAAACATAGTGCACCAAAATATAGAAGGCTTATCTGGAAAAGACTTAGAAATTGAACTATTTGTACAAGAAATGAATATTCAGGTTTTATGTGTAACTGAGCACTGGCTCAAAAAGTATGAACTTATTTTGCACATTGATAATTGTAGCCTTATTAGTTCGTTCTCAAGGGAGAACGCCATCCGTGGCGGGTCACTAATATTAATTAATAATAACTTAAAATGTAAAGAGCGAAAAGATATTGTATCTCTCTCTGTCGAGCGAACTATTGAGATATCATGTGCAGAGCTGGACGATTACATTATTGTTTGTGTTTATAGACCCCCAAGTGGTAATTTTACATTGTTTGAGTCCATAATGGAAGAATTACTCAGGAAAATATTTACTAATAAAAAGAAGGTAGTTGTATGTGGAGATTTCAATGTCGATATCATAGATGAAGAAAAAAGCTATCGGGTTAGGTTTCTAAGTCTTTTTAAATCTTTTAATTTAAAGCCTGTATTTGCTGAACCGACTAGAATTACTGCGACAACAGCTACTTGCTTGGATAATGTTTTCTGTAACTGTGTTGTGATTAAAAAATCTATCGTAAATTTTGTAAAATCTGATCACTGCGGTCAGTCAGTCACGTTTGAACACCGTTTTGTGCCGTCTAAAAGTGTTATTCAATATAGACCAGTCACTGATACTCGCAAAGAAAAATTTAAAACTAACTTAAGTGATAAAATACCGCTATTACCTTTTGTTGATGACAATGTTAATAACTTATATGAAGAATTGTTTGAACTAATCAAAAACGAATTTGACAAAAACTTTCCTAAAAAGAAATTAGTCATAAACAATTTCAAACCGAAATTCAGTGATTGGGCTACTGCTGGTATATATATCAGTAGGAGGAAAATGTTTGAACTATATAATCAAAAAGTGTATAGGAATAATGACCTAATATTTGTAGAATATGTTAAAAAATACTCAAAGTTATTTAAAAAGGTCTGTATGGTAGCTAAATCTAATTATATACGTGAAAAAATTAATAAATCGAGTAATAAAATTAAAGAGACTTGGAATATTATAAACAAAGAAACTTGTAAAACACAACATCGCGATCACACATTTACACTAAAAATTGATAATAAGCAAATTAAATCCGATGATGAGGTGGCAGGCGCCTTCGAAAATTACTTCTGTAATATACCTGTCGAAACCACAAAACAACTTAATTCATCTGCTCTGCATGCAAAATCACTACTTGTGTCCAGTGTTGACGGGTGCAACTCCTTATTTGATTTCACTCATATTAATCCTGTAATGGTAGTCAAAACTTTTATGGAATTGAAACAGAAAAAAACTGAGGATATGTGGGGCATATCAACTGACACAATAAAACCCATTATACCTCTCGTAGCATCTCACTTAGCACATTTATTCAATAAATGTATTGATCAAGGTCAATTCCCTACTTTAATGAAATATAGTAAGATTATACCTTTGTTCAAATCAGGAGAAAAAAGTGACCCAAGCAATTTCAGGCCAATTTCCATTCTACCTGCTTTTAGTAAAATTTTTGAAAAAGTTATATTTAGTCAATTACTCTCCCATTTTAAACTTAACAATTTACTGCACGAGAAACAGTTTGGTTTTTCTAAAGGTAGAAATACAACAGATGCTGGGGTGGCACTTGTCAAACACATTTTGGATGCGTATGAAGATAAGCATGATGCGATAGGTGTGTTCTGTGATTTATCGAAGGCGTTTGATTGTGTCGATCACCAAACACTTATTATGAAGCTAAAACATTACGGTGTATCTAATAACGCATCAAAATTGTTAAATTCTTACCTCTCAGGCAGATTACAAACAGTAAACGTTAATGGTACTAACTCTTCTGGCGCCCCGCTTCAAATGGGAGTGCCCCAGGGCTCAATATTGGGACCGTTGCTATTTTTGATCTATATTAACGATCTCCCTTTCTATTCTAAAGACTCCTGTGAGATAGTTCTGTTTGCTGATGATACTTCTTTAATCTTCAAATTAAAAAGAGGCAAAGAGGTATTTGACGATGTAAGCGGAGCTCTCTCTAAGGTATTAAATTGGTTCACAAGTAACAACTTACTTCTTAATACAAAAAAAACCAAATGTATTAAATTTACTATGCCTAACGTGAAACAAGCTAACACAGTAATTTTACTAAATGGTGAAAAACTTGATCTATCAAACTCCACTGTTTTTCTGGGCATTACATTGGATTCGAAGTTGCAATGGGGACCACATGTTGACACTCTGGCTGGGAGACTTGCTTCGGCTGCCTTTGCGGTTAGAAAAATTAGACATCTAACTGACGTTGTAACGGCAAGGCTGGTGTATTTCAGCTACTTTCATAGTATTATGTCTTATGGTCTTCTCTTGTGGGGTTCTGCTGCGGACATCGATACCATCTTTATTTTACAGAAAAGAGCTATTCGTGCTATGTACAAACTTAGTCCGCGTGAATCCCTGAGAGATTTCTTTAAAGAAATTAACATACTCACTGTGGCCTCTCAATACATATTTGATAATATCATGTACGTACGCAAAAATTTAGATTTTTTTATAAAGAAAAGTGATATTCATTCATATAACACCAGAAACAAAAACAAACTTCTAGTCCCAAACTTTAGATTGGCCAAAACAAGTAATTCATTGTTGGGAAATTGTATTAAATTTTTCAATAATATACCTCACAATGTTACCAAACTTCCTATTAATAAATTTAAGTCACATGTCAAAACTACACTGATGTCTAAGGGGTATTATAAAATTCAAGACTATCTTGATGACAAAAATGTATGGTCAGTCCAGCCTGCACTAAACTGATGTACCTACCTGTTTATTTTGATTTATATTTTTTGTGTGGCAGCTAGTGGTGACTGAGTTTGTTCCGGCGTTTCTTCTCAGCACTTGCCAGATTGTCTGTGTCTTGCCTCGAAGCGCTAGTAGGGCCCAAAAAAATAAGGAGACATGTTCTGGCCCCCTAGGGGCCTATAATGTTGTTATTGACGTTCATAAGTGGCAATTTTGTCCTGAATTGAATAAATGATTTTTGACTTTGACTTTGACTTTATTACCGCGTTTCCGCCGTCCCGCGCGCTGCGTACTATCGCAAAAATATGAAGGGAAAGTCAACAACTTAAGGATCGTAAAAACATCAATGAAAAGTGGGTGCGGGGAGAGGCGTCGACGCTAGCGCGTAGAGTAGTTTGCGTGCCGTGTCCATACTCATAGTATTTCTTTAGACAATTTCCAGGTGCTTTATCTCAACATTTTTGTACTGGGTGATACCAAAAGAAAAAACATGTGTATAGTTTTTTTCCTTATAGATTATTATATTTAAATTAGGATGGTGATAAAAAATTCTTCCTGTATATGACCTATTGATGTGATATGCCCGTGTGCATCTAGGGCAAGTCCCGGCACCCGGTGCGGCGCTCGAACTCGTCGCCGGAGATGTCGTCATCGTGGAAGGCGGGCGAGCGCGTGCCCGACCCCGACGACATGATCCTGCTGCCCAGCGAGCCCGCGTGAGTGACGCACGCACACGCTGACACATACAACACACACACACACACACACACACACACACACACACACACACACACACACACACACACACACACACACGCGCGCGCACACTCGTGGACACACACTCACAACCGACCTCTATGCCGCGATTACGTTAGCTCGGTGGCCGGATGCGTCGACCGCATTCATTTAATCATTGAGCACATACCTTATAGAACAAATACGGATCATCTATTTACGAAACTTGTTAGTGATTTTTTACTGAGACTTGGTGTAGGAAGACCTGTAAAGGGTCGCCCATTTACTCAAACAGTACAGTTACAGATTAAATTGTCGAACTTTATGTATGTGCTCCATAGGTTGAACCAATTCGGCTTGTTTACATTAATGGTGACTGAATGCGTCGACCTCTTTATACTAGTAGTTTACCGAAAACGGGCAAGTCGAATACGGCCAAATCGAATAACAGTTTCTACTATTCCGTAACCGAATTCAGATTGCAGCCGAAAATAGCATCCAAATTATGTAAACGCAGCATTAAGGCTCTACTGATAAATTTTACATCATTTAAGTTATTCGATACACTTGTACTTGCCTTTCACAGTTTGAGGGGTTAGTACGAGAGATTGCAAGATACATTCCGTGCGTAAAATGTGAATAAATACATGGGGCTCACTAAAAGTTTTGCACTTCTAGCTAATCGGAACTATTTGAATTTCGAATGTTATATATTTTTAAACGTTGCAACCTTCTTATTAAAAAAAAACAATTGGCGGGAAATGATTTGTCAATTGTTTTTATTACACATCAAAGTTCTACTAACGCAACGAAAATGGAATTAAGTTAAAAAGATTTTAGAGCTATGTTTTTTTATGATTTTAAAAGTTCTCTCTCTCCGCAAGACTGTGCCGCTCGTCTTCAAAATGCTTTTGGGAGAGAAGCACCTTGTTTGAGCACCGTGAGGCGATGGTTTGCTGAATTTGAGAGAGGTCGAGTTTCTTTACATGACGAATTTCGTGAAGGGCGGCCTTCAACTGCCGTCAACGAAAATAATGTGGCTACTGTTAAGCGGCTAATTGAAGAAAACCCGCGGATTACCTATGAGACAATTCGAGGACTATTGGGGATTGGTATGAGCCAAATTCAGAAAATTTTACACGAAGAATTGAAAGTTCGGAAACTTTGCTGTCGTTGGATCCCTCATGAACTGACAGCGGAGCAGAAGCGGGCTCGCGTGGAATGGTGCTCACAGATGCTACTGAAGTACGACCACGGACATTCTAATGCTGTTTATGACATTGTCACAGGAGACGAAACGTGGATTTATTGTTTTGAACCCGAAAAAAAACAGCAATCTTGTGAATGGGTGTTTGAAAATAAGAACAGGCCAACAAAAGTGAGGCAGGCGAGAAACGTTGGTAAAAAAATGATCGCGTTTTTTTTTCCTCAGCTACGGGTCCCATCTGTACAATTCCAGTTGAAGATCAAAGAGTGTTAATGCCGAGTGGTATTCTACCATTTGTTTACCCAGGGTGTTAGAAAAAGTTCGCGAAAGACGACCCAAAAGCCGCGTTCTCCTACATCATGACAACGCTTCTTCACCCACGGCCAAAAAAACAAAGTCATTTTTAGCTTCCGAAAAAGTACAACTCGTCACCTGCGTATAGCCCCGACCTAGCACCCTGTGATTTCTGTATTTTCCCCAAAATCAAAGATTTGGTGAGAGGTTTTATTTTTACCAACTCCGAAAAGGCAGTGATAGCGTTCAATCAGCACGTAGAAAACATGCCTTTAGATCTGTGGTCCTCCTGTTTTAAAAAATGGTTTGATCGCATGAAAAAATTTTTAAAATGTAAAGGAGAGTATTTTAAAAAGCAATAAACATAATATTTTGGTTATAACATGTTGTTTTTTTAAGTTACGCCAAACTTATAGTGTGACCTACGTATATCGTACGGCCATCTTGGTCTAGTGGTTCGGCTCCAGATTAAACAAGTTTTATTGTTATTTCTCAACAAGTTCTTTTTTACATGTAATCACAGAGGTTGTGACGTTTACGCGACTTTACTCATAGAAAAGCAACGATGACTCCAATACGAAATAAAATAATGAATATAAATGCAATAATACCGAGAACATCCCCTATACATATGGACAAATCTGTAATATTTAACACGGCAAATAAACACTGCACCCAGGATGTAACGTCGCACACAGTGGAGGGAACTGAATCAACCTTTAAAGAAAATATCCTGTCAACAAATGGCGCTGACCATGGTTCCGATGGCAAGATTAATTCTAAATCCCAGATCTTCATTCTCGGTGATGAGCAAATCAAGGGATTTTCTAAAAAACTACATAGCAGCCGAAATCGTGTCGCTAACGACCCTTACACGATTACCACTATGATGAAGACAGAAGCAACATCCAAGCAAATTTTGAATTCATGTGATAACATAAAATATAGTCTTAGAAAGGACGATGTAATAATTTTGGCAATCGGTTCAAATGATAAAGATCCATATATCTTACTGTCGGAATTGGGGACAGCGTTATATAAATTAAGATACTTTAATGTGTTTGTTGTGAATGTCTTAAATAATCCTTATCTAAACGAGGCTTTACTAAATTATAATATTAGATTACTTGTTAAAAATTATGAAAATTGCAAATTGATTGACATTCCGAATAATAAAAGCTATTTAAAAGAATTGTGCTTCAAAATTAATATAGAAATAGATTTTTTACATTATAAAAATGAGTATCTTGCACCGCAAAAAGTAAAAAGCTTATCATTTCAGAACATGCGCAACACACTCATAAGTGCACAGACAGACAATACATTTCGCAAAAATACCAAACAAACATGTATAACATCATATTTTCCTAAACTAATACGAATCACCGAAACTCGCAATGATTCTGAGTTTTTTCGTTCCGTCAATAGCCAACATGACATTGTTTCACCAAAACATTGCCAGCATCCTTAGCAAACAAGATCTGTTTGAGGTAACACTAAATGAGCTAAGGAAAAATCTAAATAGTGTTGATTTCATTTGCTTTTCGGAAACTTTTATGAAAAGAGGTTCTGAAAGAAATCTTAACATAGATAACTTTAAAATAGCCGCTTCTTTTTGCCGGGAAGAACGCAGAGGTGGAACTTGTATTCTAATAAAAAATGAATTAGACTACAAAAGAATTAATATTGCTCAGGCCTTAACTTACTCATTTGAATGTTGTGCAGTAGAAGTTTTGCAATATAACCTCATAATAGCATGCATTTATAGAACACCGAATTCTAATTTAGATATTTTCTTTGAGCAATTACAGTCTCTTCTGTGTATGTTATCAAAAAAGCGTAACAAAAAAATTATACTATGCGGAGACTGGAATATTGATATGCTGAAAAATAGCAAGCATAGTGGGGACTTGGATAGCTTGTTAAGTAACTATAACATTAAAAATCATATTAATTATCCCACCCGCAAAAATGCATGTCTGGACCTGATCACTAGCAATCTAAACTTAAACATTGATCCGAAAATACATTATTTATGTTTATCGGACCATGAAACCGGTCAAAGTATAACGTTTGATCTAGAAACAAACCTCAAGTACGAGCAGAAAGTAAAGTATTGGTTTGAGTATAGGCGTGATATGTGCAAGGAAAATATGAAGAAATTTATTGACTGCATATCAGCACTGTCGTTCAATGAGGTTCTTCAAGAGATTGACATTAACAAAGCTTTTGAAAGCTTCCATGACCTCATCATTCTATTCTATAACCTGTGTTTCCCACTGATAAAAGTAAAAATAGTTAACAAACCCCTAAAAAACAATTGGCTTACGAAAGGTATTAAACGTTGTAGCATTCATAAAAGGCAGCTATACCTGAAGTACCGATTGTCCTCATCAAATAAAAACATAGCAAAAAAGCGCTACCAATGCTATACTAGCATATTAAAAAAATGTATACTTCAAGCACAGAAACATACAAATATACGTTACATTGCAAATTCAAAAAATACCTGCAAAACGTCATGGGACATATTAAAAAAATATATACAAAATATAGATTCTAAGAAAGACATCCGAAAAATCAAACTTATTGATAATAATATAATTGAAAATCCCAATGAAATATGTAACGAATTTAATAAATTTTATATAAATATGACAAACAAATCCCAAAATGACAATGAAACGCAACTCAGAGATGCAACACAGAATATACCCTTCCATTCAAATAGTATATTTTTAACCCCCATCAACGAAAACGATGTATATAAAATAATTAAAGAACTCAAAAACACCAAATCAACAGGCTATGATAACATTAACACTGACATTATTAAAAAATGTGCTGCTTTTATCTCAAACTCCTTGGCTCATTTAATAAATATCTCACTTGTGCAGGGGCAGTTTCCTACTAGATTAAAACAGTCAATTGTGAAACCCTTGCATAAGAATGGGCCCCATGACGAACTAAATAATTACCGACCTATCACTCTGATTCCCATTATATCAAAAATATTTGAAAAAGTGATGCACAATAAAATCACATCATTTATTACAATGGAAAACTTGCTAATTAAGGAACAGTTTGGGTTTCGGAAGAACAGCTCAACGACTCTTGCTTGTTTTCATTTGGTTAAGGAAGTGACACAAAACTTAAATCAAGCAATGCACACACTAGCCATATTTTTAGATATGAGCAAAGCATTTGACTTTGTTTCTCATAAAGTACTCCTTAATAAATTAGACCGGTATGGTATAAGGGGTAATGCTTTATCTTGGATAAAAAGCTATTTATCGGATCGACAACAGTGTGTCCAAATCTCGCGGCTATCTAAAAATGTTAGGAACACATATACATCTAGCTACTGCGGTAATCGTTGTGGCGTTCCTCAAGGCAGTGTACTGGGACCACTACTGTTCCTACTATACATAAATGATTTGCCGAATGTTACTGATCAACGATGCATACTTTTTGCGGATGATACCACTCTTATCGTCAAAAGTAAAAATAAAGAAGAGTTGGCTCACATTGCAAATGTTAATTTGATTAAAATTATTAAGTGGCTAGAATGCAACAATTTGAATCTCAATGTTAATAAAACCAAATATATTAAATTTGAAGCAAAATCCAATAATAACGCAAAAATTGACATAAGTTATAATAGTTGTAAGGTTGACAATATTAATTCTACGAAATTTTTAGGTTTGACAATAGATTATTTATGTAATTGGAAATATCATATTGACTCTGTAATAAACAAAATAGATAGGTTCGTTTATGCTCTTAACCGAGTAAGACAAGTAGCATCTAAGGATGCGGCAGTCATGGCATACCATGGATATGTCTCATCCGTGTTACGATATGGTCTCATTTTATGGGGAAACTCGGTAGATATGCCCAGAGCTTTTAAAGCCCAAAAGAAATGTGTCAGAGCGTTCTGTGGTGCTCATTATTTAGACAGCTGTAAGCCCCTGTTCAAGTCTTTAAATATTTTGCCCCTTCCTTGCCTATACATTTTTGAGATTAGTATTTTTGTAAAAAAATATCTCCATCTTTTTGAAATAAACAAAAATAAATCGGGGTAGAAGAGTTGATAATTTGACTATTCCATCACAAAGATTAGTTCTTTATTCAAGAAATGTGTACTGTATGTCTATACAAATATTTAATAAACTTCCAGTTAACTTGAAAACATTGACATTTACAAAATTTAAGAACTATTTATTTAATTTTTTAAAAGAGAAAATGTATTATACTATTAATGAATTCCTGACTGATAATATTTGACACTATTGATAATTCTAATTTGTACTGAAATTATTGACATTAATTGTATGATAAAAATTAACATTTGCACGTCGCATTGCGATAGAATATGTTGGAAAAAACAATATCTTTCATCTTTGTATTGAACCATATTCTGGCAAATAAATGATTTATTTATTATTTATTTATTTATTTAATTTCGATAATCACGCAAATGAGACGTATGTTACACAGGAGCACAGCAGTGTCATTACACGCATCCAAAAAGGCGGCTAAGAAGAGCGACATGCGAGTGTCGTGCGAGGCGATACCGGAAGAGATGTCCGGCACCTCGCCGCTCGCGCCCAGCAGCCACCCGCACCTCATGACGTACAACTCCGACCCTGGTGAGTACGCGCGTGCCGAGCGCGGCGATACCGGAGAGATGTTACATAGCGAAAACTGTTTAAAGGTTTTGTCTTTATCTTACCTAAGCTACGTTACCATTCGGTTACACGAATCACGAATCGTGAGCATACTAAAATTTGGGTACAAAATGTTAGAGAAGTGTGGGGTTCAACCCTGTTAAAATTAAAACTGTTTGTCAGGCACAGTGGACGCACAATCCGACAGCAACAACACAACGAAAGGCATCACACATCCCAACGCACACCACCAGCTACAAAAGGTAAACAGCATCTTGAAGTTAGCGCGGTTGCTCTCTTAAACAGATACAAGTATTTTATTTTTTAAATGATGGCCACATTCAATTAAGTTAAAATAAATTTGTCCTAGGGTAAATAACCTTTAAAGTAATATGGTAAACGTTATTGAAAAAACTCAGGAGCAACCACATACTTTTATACTCGCCTTTGTATCAGCTAAAGTAAGAATATAGACCGTAACGATATGAATTGCTAGAATTACTAGCGTATAACAAAGCAAATAAATAAATGTCGAATCTGAATCCTGTGGGTTATCGGAGGTGGTTACGTTTGCATGTATTCCAGACGGCAAGCGACAGCACGGTGACCACGAGCACGTCGTCCCACAAGCCGCCGGCCGCGCCCCGGACGGCGGCCGGCGGGTCCGGCGGCGGGTCCGGCGGCGGGTCCGGCGGCGCGTCCGGCGGCGGGACCGGCGGGTCCGGCGCGCCGGCCGCCGCCGACCTGCCGCCGCTCGCGCGCTCCAAGCGCTCGCACACCATCTCCGTCATGAGCCCTACCAGGAGGCACCGGTACCGCACGAACACCACTTGCTATTTTTTATTTATAAGCTTTATTCTGCGACTTAACCAACTTTAGAGCGAACTAAATTCAAATAATTACAAATTATTAACACAATTATCTTTTTAAAAAATACAAGATTCATCTTTTTAGAAACAAGTGCTATTTTTTATTTATAAGCTTTATTCTGCGACTTAACCAACTTTAGAGCGAACTAAATTCAAATAATTACAAATTATTAACACAATTATCTTTTTAAAAAATACAAGATTCATCTTTTTAGAAACAAGTCAAAGTAGTGCATTCGTTAGTATTAACAATTAAACTTTTGCTTGCATTTTTTTACTCTCGTACATTACGACGCATGTTACTTTTCGAGAATAATTTAAAATATGATTACATACGACTATCGAGCACATACCCTACAGAACAGCGATATGAACCATCTTTCTTCGAAACATGTAGGTGATTTTTCACTTACATTTAGTATAAAATGACAACTTCTGTCAAGTCTCGCCCATACAAAAACAGTACAGATACAGATTAAAAATGGCGAAAAATTTTGTCGATATAGGGTATTTGCACCATGCGTACGACACAATACCTGTAATACAATGATCTTTTGTTGCGTGTAGGGAGAACCCGGTATCGCGTCCCGGTAGCTCGAGCGGCGGGGGCGGGGGTGGGGGCGGCGGCGGGGGCGGGGGCGCGGTGGGCGGCGGCGGCGGCGGCGTGACGCCGGCCTTCGTGTTCCTGCAGCTGTACCACAACATGAGCACCTACCCCATCACGCCGCCCGTGCCAGGTACCTGCGCTACCTCCTACGGAAACCATTCTCGTGTGCTCTTCTAATAACAATGCATTGTATAGTTTTTAATACATAATATTATTAGCACTTATACATAGACCCTATTCAAGGGTTACTGAGGTCAGAAGACAATCGTTCCGAATGTACTAACCTTCTAGAATCATAATTTAGCGTACGGAAACGGCACAAAGCGGACAAGAAAGAAACCACACTTGGTTGCAGACTTTAGAGACACTCGACAGTTGTAGATCCATATGTTTTTAAGCGGGTAGATAAGGTAAAGGATGTCTTAAATGTTCCGAAACATCTGGTTGCACTGGTGAGTCTGGGCCGCTAAGATAGCGAAAGTTTTGTATCGCCACCGTACAACGAACGACCCTGACAGAGAAATGTTATACAACCTACCGGTCTTCTCCTTTAGCAGGTTTGGATGCGCATTTCGCGTATTTGCTCTTTATTTCAAATAAGAAGCAGCATTTACCTTCTAAAATAATGTAACAAAATCTTATCTGTCCCCCTTTTCGTCTTTAGATATATTCCTTGCTGCAAAGGCATAATGAATAGCAATATTTAGATGAATGTAAAAGTACCTGCGTGTGCGCAGGTGAGGCGCCGACGATATCGAACCCGCTGTCGGAGCGGCCGCTGCGCGTGTCGGGGCTGCAGCACGAGCGCACCATCAAGAACCTCGACCTCGTGCCGCCCGTCGAGACCTACAAGGTAAGCCTCCCTTCCCCCTCCCACCCCCCTTCCTCCCAACACACAGATACCCAGCGCGCTAGGTGCCCACCGCAGCCAAACTATTGCTCAGACAGCTTCGTAAACAGATCATTGCGCTAACATTTTGTCAGCAACCGACTGCTTAGTCGCTAACATTTTTGTCTAATTTGAAGGCATTCTACGGATCTCATACAAAATAATTTACGGAAATAGGTACTGACAAAAACTTTTAGTTTGGTTTGATCTTAGATTTTCTTCATGAACGATAAGTAGTTTTTTTTTTAAATTAAGTAATATTTTTTAGGTCGGAGTTTTATACGTCGGTCCAGGTCAACATGACAACGAAGTATTAATATTGAAAAATGAATATGGCAGCGTCAGGTAAGTCAGAGAGAGTAACTCTATGGATATTGCGCCGATGTATTTAAACTTTCATTGATTAGATTCCTATTGTAAATTGTCAGCGATAAAGTCACCTAAATTATACATCTTTCTGTACACATCAACTGTAACTTCTTGGTATGACGTGCACAAAGAGTATCTATCTATGTATTTAATGTTAGTTGCATGTGTATCGTGTCAGGTACGCGGAGTTCCTGTCGCAGCTGGGCACGCTGGTGTCGCTGGAGGCGGGCGACGAGCAGCCGCACCTGTTCCTCAACCTGGAGAAGGGCGGGAAGGACGGCCACTACACCTACGTGTGGCACGACGACATCATGCAGGTCCGTGGCTAGCCCTCGTGGCGCGAGGAACGACCGCCTCGTCCCGCCACACTCCCACCCATGCACTGACATGAAAATAAAATGAACTGACTCCAATACAAATGAAGGGTCTGCTGTCCGATATAGACGAACAGATGCCATGTAAAAATCAAGTTAAACATGTAATTTTTTATTAAAAGGAATAATTTTGTTTTCAACAATCAACAAATAAAACGTATTGTGACACGACCGCGACCTAATCAGATATTAAACAAAACTGCCCGCGCCTACGCACTACTTCAGCGATACACGTTTAAACTCGTATCGTGACGACTCGCCGAAAGCACTAAGTGTTGACGGATATTCGGCGCTTCGGCCTCGAGGTTCTCCGAACATTCGGTATTCGGCCAAATAACTATTCGTGGCATCACTACTCTATATTTACGGACTTCCAAGTCAGCCATTGCAGATAATGTCCAGGCGGGAATTACCTACTCAAAGATCGACACAAACAAAGAGAACAGGATAATATTATGAGTTATTTTAATTACACCTTATAGGATGAAGTTTGCTCGTCTCTTGCTTACGACGCTCAGTGCCACTTGCCACTGGCTCGCACATCTATGGTGGAGCGATGCTCGATGCCAGTTAGTGGTTACATCATTTAAACTGTAGCTGATTAAAGATGCCTTACGGCAGGCTTCGTTCAGGGACGTATCTACCAGACCCGCGTTTGCAGAACGTCTCCAAATTTTTGCGGAGTAGTAGAGGATGGAGGTGGGCAAAACACCAGGTGATGCTCCCCACTTAGTAGAAGTCAGTCGACGTAAGACGGTTGTAGTGGGCGTTAGCTTTGCTTATAGCTTTAATCCTGATAAATAAATAAAAATAAAAATAAAATATAATATAATAATAAAAATAAATAAATTAATATAAATAAAAATATACTTGTTATCCACAAAAAACTATATCGATGTCATCTATAATAAAAAAAGTCGCTTCGAAACTCTATTTTGAAAACAATTCTACAACAAAACGTAAACTACCGCTCAAACGTTAAAAAAATCGTGTTCTAAGCATTTTCTTAATTCTTAAGTAAAGGAATTGGTGACTATTACTTGGAGAATTCTAACTTTTGACAGTTCTAACATCACTCAATTACTTCACTATAAAAACTAAATCGTTGCTTAGCAATTACTTTTACTCAAGTAATTACTTAGAACTGTCTATAAATACGGGTGCAAGTCTAGTGGATCTGTTGTCACTAGTCAGTTAACTCATTTTAACCCCTGACGCAATAAGAGAAGGTCGTTATGACAAATCATAATTTTTATTTTTGACATTTGGCCTTGCGGACAGTTCGCATGCGGCGAATAACTTAAATAAACTTTATTTAAATTATTCTTTATCATGCGGCAGCATTTAGGTGCTGTCCTAATGCATTAGGCTGGTTTTCCACCCGACCTGTGCGTGCCGCAGAGGAAATGTGTTTTTATAAAAATCACAAGCCAATTTCAAGGGTTCCATTTGTTCTCACCACAATGCATGTCCCCAGGTGTTGTTCCACGTGGCGACAGCGATGCCGTCCCTAGCGACGGACCCGGAGTGCAACGAGAAGCGCAAGTACATCGGCAACGACTATGTCTCCATTGTGTATAACGACTCGGGCCAGGAGTTTAACATCTCCACCATCAAGGTATCTGACATCTACATCCGAACGCGAGTTTTGAATGAATGGGAAATGGAGGCATTTACACATTTTTTTTACACTTTTTTTTATTAAGAGTATAACTTACCTGTTTCGTTGTTTGAAGACATCTCAAGGTACCAATGTACCAGCTCACTGCATAACCAGTACGTTTCTACGAGCGGGTGAGCGATTGTTCTACATAAAATGCAACATGACGGATGTTGATCAGTCTTCGGTTAATTTAAACATATGGCCATGTATAAGATCGTTCACGTAAACCTTTTCTTTGACGTAAAATTCCGTGAAAATGCGCACGCCACACTCTTTGCTTACACAAACGAGTCGACTTCAGGGCAGCAAATTTAGGGCATCGTATGCGTAAGTTTGACTATAAGCGCAGAGCGGGAGGTACTGTGTCTGTCGCGTATTTAATGTCAATTAGTTGACTTCTGAAATACAGTTTTTACTAGTTGAGGAGCTAGGGCGTCAATGAAACGTAGCAGTGTATTGTATCGATAAGGATATTTCTATTTTTTTCTATCATACAAAGAATAGTGGTTACAAAAGTGTTACAGTTTTATGTGAAAAGCGTAGGACGTCCACGTACAAGGTGGACATACGACATGGCAAAGGTAGCAGGAAGCCGCTGGATGCGGGCCGCTTCCAACCAACCAATCTCCCGACCGATCTGGAAGTCACTGAGGGAGGCCTATGTTCAGCGGCGGACGTCCTATGGCTGAAACGATGATGATCATGAAATAGTTGATAATGTAGTGGTAGTAATGTAGTCTAGTAAATCATTATGTTTGAGTAATAAAGATTGAAATAGTCGTCGTTCCAATCGTGTGCACTATAAGTAAGTGCGGGAGGCAGTGGAGTCGTCGCTCCCAGCTGACAGCTGACAGCTGACAGCTGACAGCTCACGGCTCACGGCGGCTTGCAGGGGCAGCTGAACTTCTGCATCGTGGTGGTGGAGCCGTACGAGCACGGGCTCAACCGCGTGCTCATCAAGAGCAAGGACGAGCGCACGCGCGGCTCGTTCCTGGCGCACGCCGACACGCACGTGGTCTCCGACTGCAACGTGGCGCTGCTGGCGCGCCAGCTGGCGCTGCACGCGCACGTACGTACTGCCGCTGGTCTAGTCAGCTACTTGCTGCCTGCCTTGGTCACCTCGCGTGACCACCGAAACACGATATCATATACTCCAACTGCTAAAATCTGATAGATATAGCCGCCGTGTTGAATCGCCGTGCCGGTGACGTCACATGTTATGATCGCTGTTTCGATAAAAATTTAACATGTCGTCTATATCTATCATATTTAAAAAAAAAAAGTGGGATGTGTGGAATGGAACGCGAGTTATGTGAAAGAGATGGAAGACGGAGTGAGCGAGAGGAGAGACGAATGCAGATTTGTTTGACGGAGGTTGAGGAGTGAGTCAGATGTTCTTGATGGGTGCTTCTGCAAAACTTGAATAAACCAAGTATCGTTGCAAACCAGCATTTCCTCTATCCCTACATGTACAAAAATAGAAATAGAAACGTTTATTCGACACACAAGAGAAATAAACATAAGACAATATAAAACAAATCTGAGTGTCGAAAAGGGCACCTTTTCCAGGCTCAGCATTTGTCGTGGAAGCCACGGACTTATCACGACGCTATACCGTTGGTGTCGATAAATCGCTATATCATATTATATGATATCGTGTTTTGGTGGTCATGCTAGAGAGGCTGGACTGGCTACAGACTGTAATTCAATTCATACCTATTTGACTATCGCAATCACGTTGTAGGCTACCGTATAGGCAGAAGCGAAAGTAGGAACTAAATTAGTACTGGCCGCAAGACGAGACAGTTTTAAGCAGTACGTCGAAATTAGTACTCGGTACTCTCGCTTGTGGCGTTTCAAATAGGCACACATACAAAACGAGCTGTCATTTCTATAGGACAGTCAGTCCATATTTATTTTCATCTTAATGGTATTCTTTGATTAGAGCTATGAAGGGTAAAAGTAAGGAGTACAATCTTCGTTTTGAAAAAGTTTCTGTCCAATTAGGTGGCGCCAAACGGTAAATTCTAAAGAAAGTGCCAAAATAGACAGAAAAATACAAGGACAGAAGAACTTTCGGCTCCGTTATGGCGCACTTTTCATTATAAGAAATAATTAATTGCTTTTCATTTCTTAACACCTAATATTTCTTTATATTTAAAGAATAAATACATAAATAAAATGAGAGAATTGTTGAAATGATTAAAAAAGTTTTATAAAAGTCATTAAAATGTTCTAACGGCTTACTTTATTCCGCCAACAATCGCTACATTCATACCATACCCTTTGCTTAGGCTAGCGCCATTTTGTAGAGTTTTAGAACTTTTATAATTTACTGCTTCGGCTGGTCATTTTTAAATTTTCTGTCCGTAAGAGATCGTACTCCTTATTTCTACTCTCCATAATTAGAGCCTAGAAGGGAATGTCAAACAGAGACGACGGACAAACGACACGTTATAAAGATTAGCTTAACATACTCATGAAGTGAGTTTCGGCTTCAAAGTTAGTGAAAATTCGCTGTTCATTTCGAGTTCGTGATAGTACAGAACGAAAATTTTAAAAGTAGGTATCGTACATGCAAGATGTTCAATTTTTAGTTAAGACAGAGCGTGCGCGCACGGGTGACTCTCCGTCACATACATGAAATCGTTCGACATCTCAAGATATTCAAGATTCACATTAGAATTTCATACGAGTAATAAAAAAGCCACGGCGGCTAAGGTCACCCGAGCGCGGACACTCTCGGGTCGCGAATTGTGCGGTCGCATCGTCCGCCGTCTAACTCGAGCCACACACCGGCAGCTGGCGGCGCAGATCTCGCAGTCGCTGCGGCTGGGCGGCGCGGGGGGCGCGGGGGCGGCGTACGCGTCCAACTCGCTGGAGCGGCTGCGCGCGCTCAAGCGCCTGCGCCGCCGCCTCGAGGCCGAGCGCCTGGCGCGCGCGCGGCCCCCCCCCTACGCGCCCGCGCCGCCGCCGCACACGCAGCTGCGCGTCGCCGTCGACGACTTCAACGCCTACACGTAGGCTCGGGGCTGCGGGACAAGGGGCAGGACGCGCCCGGTACGCCGCACACTCGACTCAGTGACTACAGATCACGCGACTAATGTTTAATCGGCCGATATATCACGTGACTAATGTTTAATCGTCTGATATATCACGTGACGCTATTGTTTAATTTTGCCGTATATTATGTGACACTATTGTTAAATCTTGCGATATTTCACATGACACAGTGATGTTAAGCCATGCGATAGCTATATCACGTGACAGAATAGTGTTAAATCATCCGATATATCACATGATACTAATGCTAAACCTTGCAATATATTACGTGACACTAATATTAGATCTTGCAATACATCACGTGTCACAATAATATTAAACCGTCCGATATATCGCGTGACACTAGTATAAAATCTTACGATATATCACGTGACACTCATTTTAAATCGTATAATATGACACTAATTTCAAATCGTATAATGTCACGCTATTATTGATTATTTAGTGTAACGCAGTTCTCCGGTTTATTACCGCACGGTTCTAAACCGGAGACCACTCGGAACCGTTCGATAGCAAATTCTGGACCGGAACACCACGTGCCACCGATTCGATACATTTCCTTTTTTAATGATAGCGACTGGGCCCTAGTGCGCACCGGTTCCGCTAATGTCAAACGTTAAAAAAACACAATGTAGCAGTATTAAATTGAAATAAGTAAAATATTTTAAATTAGTTACTCAAGTAATATGGGTGAACCGGAGAGTGTAAACTGTCACCAAACTTAGCTTGAAAATTATTTAGTGTCACGTAACTTATCAGTTGTCAATTCGTTGTCAAAGAGATCTGAATCGGGAACCATAACCAAGCTCCTTACTATGAGCTCTTAGAGCAAGCAAATCCAAAAAACAGAACTGTTTTAGGAGCTCATAGTAAAAAGGCAAGCCTCGTTCAGGACCTATTGGAACCAAATTGACAACCGATAAATCTTAAAGGACTATGCATTTAGCATTGGTGTCACGTGATTTATAGATTGTCAAATCGTTATCAAAAAGTTCGAAGGGAAGGAGACTTAGTTTTGAAGCATTCGAATTACAATTCGCTTATGGTTAACAAAAATCACAAAACGATGGATAGAAATTGTGTCTAGTATCACATACATGATACACAATAGTAAAATGCCAGAACCCCCGTAAAAAGTAACTATTAATTTATCTATTGACACAAACCCATTCATAAAATAATAATTAAATTGAAGATTTTTACAATGTGGTATGCGAATTGAAATTCGAATGCGTCTTACTATAATTAAAAACTCGTCTCCTGAACCCCAGTCGTTCTTCTGCACCGCAACAGTCGCCCCGAATTAGCCGCTCGAGTCAGAACTCTTCGTACGTTTCGAGAATGTATATTTACCTAAAAAGAAAAAGCCTTATATTTCTTACAAAACAACATT
Organism: Anania hortulata; assembly: GCA_963576865.1. Lineage (NCBI taxonomy): Eukaryota > Metazoa > Arthropoda > Insecta > Lepidoptera > Crambidae > Anania > Anania hortulata. Next base: position 404,176 of record OY756395.1, read on the forward strand.
TAAAAAAATAACCTAGACAAATAACTCAATCGATCTCGTCGATCGATATTGATGTAACAAACTGATAAAATACTGATCGTGTAACCGTCTTTTCAAACTTTCAGACAAAAAAAAAATGTAGATTCAAATTCAGTTGCGTTGAATTTTGACAGTCACACTTGCACGTCGGCTTCGGCGATACTTCAAGAAATGCATGAAAAGTACTTGCATATAATTGATGCACTAAATCGAGCGACTAATTAAAAAAACTGTTATATTTTTTCAACCCTTTACTCGGTGTCACTTAAGTAATAAAGGTGCAGGAGCGCGGCTGCCTGTGTACTGCGAGTTCCGGCGACGCGGGCTAAACATTAGTGACATCCCTGTTGTCCCCACCCCCCACACCCCACCCCCCAGCCCCGCCTGGGGGAGTGCGCTCGGGATCAACAGAACCTCCACAATAATCAATTTCATTCGGTCGACGTAGACGCAGACATGTTGTGGATATTGTTGGTTCCGACTGCTCGTAGGTAACATCCCTACATTAGTACGTTGAAGGCATATAACGTTATATTTACTCGTAATGATAATATGTAAAAATAAATTAGCACAAAATGGTGTGTGCTATGCATTAAAAACTGAATGATTCTCAGATATTTCCGCCGCCCGCGTGAATTATTTTTAGGATACTCTCGATAAACTGCTAAGACAAAATAATGAAATTTACTCATCGATAAGCGAAAATGACCTACAGATATATTTCGGGGTGATCGTAAGTGATCCGCCCGACTGGGCCCCGGGAGATGAATCCATTCGCAACCAGTCGGTGACTGCGACTCGTACTTTACGTAGGTCGAGGGATGGGGCCGATGCCGACCAGCAGTCCGCAAATCTCGGGGTACTTGTCTGTCCGAGAACCCATTCCGTTACGTGGTGGTGGTACCCCCCCCCCCTTCTCACCCGGCGCGCTGTGCGATCTAAAACCAGGCACTTTTTTAAAATTAGCTTCTGTGTGATGATTTTGACAGCTTGCCTACCACCACTTACAATATTTATAACACTCGGCCCCGCGTTTACACAAAGGTAAATCAGTCCGCAGCGCGCCGCTTGAGTTTAATATGTGAATTATTTTCATGACTTATAGAGTAGGCGCGACTGATGTTCCAAAGATTAGTAGAGCGAGCCGAAGCTGGGTGTTAAGTGAATATGGGTAGTAATATTGAAGTTTGCGCGTAGGACTGCTCGGTGTTAATTTTTTCCGTTTTTCGGAAAAAAATAACAAACGAGAAAAAGTTTGCTAGTTGCTGTGCGATGTTCAAGATATGCTACCGAAGCTATATACGGAAGCGGCTTTGGCTTAACTTTAGTCCATTAATTAAGCAAACATCAAATAGTATTGGCGTTCTATTTTAAGATCTAAGAAACTCCTCGAGTGACTAAAGTGAAAGCTCTTTACGTATATAGTTTTGCTGGCGCCACAGTTCCAACAGGTCTACAACAGTACGCCTAAGCGCTTTTCTGAGTTTTGTGACGTAATCCCAGTAAGCACCGACGCAATAGCAGAACCAGAGGTCGGGGGGAGTCGCGCGGCGCGGGCACTCCGGCGACCTGAGCACCTGTGTAACATTATAGAACGCAATAAATATATTGAATCGAATTGACCCACGGCGGCGGGCGGCGGGCGGCGGCGACGGCGGTATAGTATTTTGTTATAATAAACACAAGCTTTAACCGTAGTGAACTCGGCCGTCGCGCGTCCCCGCCGCGCCCCTCCGCGCCCCTTTGCGCCCCTCCGCGCCCCTCCGACGCCCGCGCCGAGGGGCCCCGCTAGCCGACGCCGCGCGACCGCCTCCCTCACTCCCACGACCCGCGCACCCTCATACTTTTTTCAAACTTATCTTATAACCTATGATGTATTTTACTTGATTAATTTTTTACAATTTTGTGTGAGATGTGATAGTAGCGTAACATAATAAATAAAATAGAAATATGAAGTAAAATATCGAACTCTGGTAAATTTTCTACTACGCTACGCTTCCGGGATGTCGGGGTCGCGCTGTCGGTCCGCGGCCGAGCGGGCCCCGCCACTGACGCCTACGAGTATACGTTGCACCGGACCGCAGAGTAGCGTCTCTATAAGGTATCATTAACTCATTATGTAATGTCGCCGACCAAAGTATGTACGACCGAGCTCACAGCGTGCACTAATTAATAATAGTTCGATGTAAAGCATGATATCTACCGAGTAATCGTTTAATTTATATTTCTCCTAGACTGTTTGTGGCTTACGTACCGAGGCCGGCCGGCGCGGCGCCCGGGCCGGCCGAGCCCCACGCCGCACTCAAATCGTTAAGCAGTTGAGCATTTCTTGTTGAAATATTTTATGTAGCAATTTATTTCCTGACGAAAGATTTTGTAATCAATAAATGATGGCTATTTTTCTTATGTTTTATTTACATCCTTGAAAACTCAACATTAAGTTAAGGCTCCTTTATCGCCCATCATCGCGACTAAATAATCCCACTATAATAATAGGAAATTGTGATTTAAGGGCAGGGGTAGTTAACGACATCACACATCATGATACATAGTCACATTCTTATCACAACCAGTCCCCTCCTAGCATGACCACCATAACACGATATGATATGATATGATAAGGGTATATTGACACCAACTGTAAAAATATGATAGATATTGTAAAAATTTTGAATTTTTATCGAAACAGCGATCATAATATGTGACGTCACCGGCACGACGATTCAACATGGCGGCTATATCTATCATATTTTTACAGTTGGTGTCGATTTATCGCTGTATCATATCATATCATATCGTGTTTTGGTGCTCATGCTAGGGAGGCAGGCTCCTGATTCAGAACCTTTCTGTGACAAATTGTCTACCAGAAAACCACGTGACATTAAAGGATTTAACATTAGTGTCACGTGATTCACCGTTTGACAACTCGTTATCGAATCGTTCTGAATCGGAGGCCAGATCCCATATTTTTCTCTTGTCACAACAAAATATGGGATAGGAACTTCAACAGAATAAATGAGCTCAATACGCAACGCACGCAAAGACGTCGCTCACGCACGGTACGCGCTATCTCTGCGCGGATCGCTCGGGTCCATAGATTACTTTGAGATTTCTCGTGCCCGTGAGCGATGTCTATGAGTGCGTTGCGCTCTAGCGCGCATTGTGTGAAGCTTGACTTTTGTTACCGAAATTGTATTCTTAAACTGTGAGGTATCGTTTGGGCACACGGCCGATAGTACAGACAGCGGCAAGTCAACCTACCCAAAAAGTTAAAGGTCATTGAACCGATTTTCAACCTTAAGTCCATAACGTAGAGATCAATATTAATTCTCAAAATTTGTGACGTTTTGTAGTAGATTGACATGCTGTTGTCTGTACACCACATAGCAATATACTTTTTTGTTTTGGGATTACAGATTCCACTAAATAAAAATAGTTTTCAATAAAAATCTAACAAGAATTTACCCTTTAATCACTCAAGCATGTGTGAACGAGACACAATAGAAATTACATTGTTATGCGACCGCCGTCGGTCTTATAATCCTCAACTGGTTAATTAAAAATCTTTTAATGACCTCCAGTCCAGAGTACAAAGCTGAGCGGATATGGGTTCGAATCACACAAAGAGAAAGTGTTTCTGATGAGTACGAGCATTACCTAAGTTGTGGATGTTTCTGAACACAAGTTTTCCGTTATCTAGTCGCCATAGTACAGGATAGGTAGTAGTTTGGGGCTAGCTAATAAGTGCGATTGGGAAAATTTATTTCATTACATTACGGCAAGCATACTGTATCAGTGTTGCTATCTCTGAGGTCCCGGATTCGATTCCTGGTAAGGCAATGTAGAAAAATTACTTTTCCATAGTATGTTAAAAACGCTGTATTTTTACCTATAAAGACATAATTATCCTTTAAACATGTTACTCCTATTCCTCTGAGTTGTAATGTTTACTGATATGTTGCTGGTGAATCTTTTCCAATAAATAAATAAATATGTCTCAGGCATGGATGCTGTGGTGATGTCATTGTTTTATGTAACATAAGTGCTTTGGCAACTTACCATAGAATCACAACAATGTATGTGATGTTGTCCAATATTTATATTTATTTGATTATAGCCAGAGGAAATCACAGAAAGACTCACTTACTTACTTTACCATCTTTAACTAAATGAGAACAATGAAATTTTAGAAGTTATACTTAATCAATTGATTTATTTACAAAATATTCTAATTACATCTATTGGTATATTGCAAAAACAGCGTCAGTCCTTCTTTTCTTCCAACTTGCGGCGCCACACTTTAACCTTCCCGCGCAGCTCGCGGAGGCGCCTCATCTCCTCCTTGAAGTCCTGGTGCTCGTCGCGGAACAGGCCCAGCTCACGCAGGCGCAGCATCAGCGCGTGCGTCTCCACGTGCCGCGGGTAGTACTCCACCACGGCCGCGTTCGAGTGCAGCGGCCTTTCGGAAAACATCTTTACCACTTTCATTGACTTAGGGTTCGTGGGAATCGCAACCTCCCCGAAGATCCGGTTTGACAGCCGCTTCATACGACGGGCGTAGTTTGTAGACGCGTTTATTAACTGTGCATATTTAGCGTAATTTGTAGCCATGGTGGTTCTGAAAATTAATATGGAACTTTGTAAACATATTAGATATTAATAAATAAACCTCAAAATAGTTAGGCAAGTTGTGTTTAAATTCGACATTAGTAATCATTTATAATATAGTAAAGATTTTATTAACCTTTTTACAGAACTCACGATCGGTATTTTTGTATTTCTCCAACAAAAATATTTTATTCGTGTAAGCTTCGAGGTTATTTACAATTCAGAGAAAATCAGGAAAAGTTGGTTGCTGTCAATGTGACACCCACCACCACAGATTAATATATGTTTAAGTACATAGTTTTACCAGCCTGCCTAGCACGAGCATTAAAACACGATATAATGTGATATGATATAGCGATATATCAACACCAACGGTAAAAATATGATAGATATAGCCACCATGTTGAATCGCCGTGCCGGTGACGTCACATATTATGATCGCTGTTAAATAAATAAATAAATCGTTTATTTGCACAAAACACGGTATAAATGGTAACATTAAACAATAAAAAGAGCTCATGTTTCGCTAATAAAAAATAGCATGCAAATTGTATGTTATTACCTACATGAATTTCAATAATTAAAAATGTCTGGAATCAAAATTTCAATAGTAAATATATGTCAGTAAAATCGAGCTAGTTGTCAATAAATTCCTTAACACTATAGAAATTTTTATCATTAAGCCATTCAGTTAATCTTTTTTTGTTTCGATAAAAATTCAAAATGGCGGCTATATCTATCATATTTTTACAGTTGGCGTCGATATATCGCTATATCGTATCATATCATATCGTATTTTTAGTTGTCATGCTAGAGGGCTGATCAGTGTATAAGTAGACGAAAGGATTGACCAATGACAGCGTTTGACCTCACAATGTCAAGACGCATCCGTCACCGTTTGTCACCAGATCTTAACCGCTGACACACGGCTTCCGTCCGGACACCAGTTTCGGAACAGGAAGGGGCGGAGTCTTGCCGACGGGCTGGCGAAGTTGACGAAAGGATCGACCAAATGACAGCGTTTGACCTCACAATGTCAAGGCGCGTCTGTCGCCGTTTGTCACCAGCTTAAATCAAAAAAAGAAGACATCCTTTCGACGCTTCCCTTGGGGATTGACGCGTTAAGGCTCGGACTACAAGCACAGAATACCTAATAAGCATCCGGAATTTTTCAGAACTCCATACAAAATGGAATAAATCCAGGCTCGTCCGGAGCTGTTTTGTACAGAGTTCTGAAAAATTCCGGATGCGTGCAGTCCGAGCCTAAGGAGACTTGAGATCGAGAGATTTATGTTATCTTGAGATGCATCGAATAGGCTCGAATATAATTTGACAGCAGCCAGTCTATACCTATTTTATGTCAATCAGTCACAAATACAACTATCTGTCAGTAGCATAGAGTACATTTTGTAGTAGTGTCAGTGTACTGTACAGCTGTACCACATAGGTATTCTGTGACTGTACTGTACTTCTGTACTTAAAGTCAGCTGACTCACAACGATCGGGAATTCGGGAATGATTTGACGTAGCGTTTTATGGGAATAATTTATTACAAGAGCACTTTCTACGCATTTCTTGTACTCATAAAATAAATCCATTCAGCTTTAAGCTTCGACTCAAGTCTGAACATCACCCACGCAACTCGACAAAGCAACGGATTGATTTAGTGCAACTTTGTTAATAAACAAGTAGCAAATACAATATCATCTGAATGTCTCACCTTACAGAAATTCCGGAGGTCGTGGTTAAACCCGTAAGTACATAACTGCGCTTGTAACAGTGTGGTAGGCGTATCAAAACATGATTTCTTTGGTGCAGGGTAACATGATCAACTATTGGTCATCGAAGCTGAAACTGGGCGCGCTGCTGCTCGCGCTCGCGCTCTACGTGTATGGGCTGCTGTTCATCAAAACCATTTATATGAAAAGCAAAAGGATGGACCATGTTATGGCTATGGTGAATCTTCAGTCTGTCAAACATTTTCGTATAACCTCGATGCAAACATAAGGAAATAACTTTGATTTTACTTTTTACAGGCAATGGATACAGATAAGTTGATTAGTAACGTGCATAGCATCGACCAGAACCTTGCTTCGAAAATTGAAAGATTAGACAACTTGTACGTTGAATATTGAATCCAACACTAAAGCAGATAAGTTTGTTATAGATTATGTTTTGGATCTGAAAGAAAATCTCAATTTAGTATTATTATATTAGGTTTAAAACGCTTTATCAATTCATCTAAAAAGGCATCTAATCGTACTATTTAAATTGGTGATTTTTTTACTTTCTTGCATACAATTTAATAGTTTCATTTTACATACAGAACAAGAAGGTTTCGAGTACCTTAAACTTGCATTCATTGCTCAAAAACCTCTGAAAGAATTATTTATGGACCAATAAATAGGAAGGTCATGAATGTGCCTAATCCTAAGAGGCAACAAACAGTCAGTATTGATGCACAAATATAATGTTTTTCGGTTAAACTATAGCTGTGTTAAAAGATATTTAAATAGTTGTTGAATGTTATTATTCTATCTTAATAGTTGTTTTTGATGTTAGTAGTAATTAATTTAACACTCAACATGAGTGAGGAAATAACTATTTTCATCATCAGTAATTGCCTGCATGTATTATACTCGTTAATGAATCTGATAAACACAAATTAATGATTTATAGTGTAAAAGGAAAGGTTGTTGAAAAACTAATTTCACATAAAATGTTGTACAAACTTGTAATAAAAATCTCTTTGGCTGTACTATTGTGTCTGGCTGGTTTTGATGACATTACAACGGTAACATTTAAAAAAATATAACTTTATCCCCAACCTAAAATGTACATAGAATGTTAGCTAGGGTTCCATACCCAAATGGTAAAAACGGGACCCTATTACTAAGACTCCGATGTCCGTCTGTCTGTCACCAGGCTGTATCTCATGAACTGTGATAGCTAGGCAGTTGCAATTATAACAAATGTTGTATTTCTATTGCTGCTAGAACAACAATACTAAAAACAGAATAAGATAGATATTTAAGTCAGGCTCCCATACAACAAACATGATTTTTTATGCCGTTTTTTGCTCGATATCAATAACAGCAACAGGTAGACGATTGTAATGTTCACAGATTATTATAAATAATGGTACGGAGCCCATTTGGCCGGTTTTTTAATTTATTTAACATGTAACGAAACTGGAACGAACAAACATGATCATGTCTGCCCGCTACAATGGTGCACAAACAAAGCTAGTGAAACTAAAGGCTTTAAGGAAAAGAATGAGAATTATCAAGATAAGCGAAAGTTGTAGCCTTTTTATTATTGTACCCATGGTAGTTAGTTACCAGTACGAGTTATATAAAACAAAGTCGGGTTAGTTACACCATTTATAAGACAAGAGCAGCTGGACTGATTTTAATGATTTTTGGTTTTTTAAATTTGTATTCGTCCCGATTAGCAGAATAAGTATTAAGACTTAAGAAAATCCACAAAAAAAAAGCGGCGGTACGAAGTTCGCCGGGACAGCTAGTAGTACATAATTTCCTTAAGTTCTGCGTAATATTATAATATAAATGCCAGTTTGTTTAATTATTAGATGCTATATTTTATTTATTAAAAAAATACTATTATTACTTTGATGTTTTAATTCATGAAAAATATTAGGATAAAATTGAATACGGAATTCAATAAATGTGCAAATCACAAAGTCATCGCGATTTATTCAATAGTCTAGATAACTTTCTTAAATTTTTTTTATTAGATATAAAAATAAAAATAGTTAATACATTCATACGACAATAGAGAACTATTAAAAGCATTAGACAGGAATGAGTTTACACAAGCATTTATAGTACCTATCTCTTATTACTACATTACATAGTGTTATTTATTTAATTAAAACAAGCATTACTATCGTAGTTTGATATATATATCATTCAGACTAATTGATAATGCTTTCGGCATTAAGTCCGCCATTTGCACTAAGTACGATTTTTTTTGTTTGTGTAATTAAATATCACATAGTTTATACTCCATACATACTAAGGTAATGTATTCTAATTACTAATTTATCATGAGTATTTTAGACTGGAGCTCAGCCTGCCTAGCATGAGCAATAAAAACACGATATGATATGATAAAGCGAAATATCGACACCAACTGTAAAAATACAATAGATATAGCCGCCATGTTGAATCGCCGTCACATATTAAGATCGCTGTTTCGATAAAAAAATAAAATGGCGGCTAAATCTATCATGTTTTTAAAGTTGGTGTCGATATTTCGCTATATCATATCATATCTTATCGTATTTTTAGTGCTCATGCTAGTCTGAGCTAATTCCCGTTATGATATTGTTAAAGAGATACAATAACAGTAAAAAGTATAACCACTATTGAATTTGATACTACGCTAACCCCCGCCCCCTCCTGTTCTACAACGTGTGACGTCAGAAACGCACAACATTTTAGGGACTGATTCTGGTGCTCAAATACAATTTTTTTTGCGTATTTGGCGTTACACGTCTTTGCGTCCGTAGGAATGTAAAGGGTCTTAGTGGGTCACATACTCATCGTTTCGCATAACGTTTATTCATAATAAATCTTTAGGTAAACTTTTTTCCACATAATTTCTTTAAAATAATTATGATAAGTCAGCTTTACATTTTCTTAAGTTTTAACCGTAACGATTACTAATCTTAACAATTATTGGCATCAAAAACTATGGCCAGATTTTAATTCCATTGCAAGACACATGTTTCATAAGATGCTACAGGACAGGTAAGGATAAATATAAAATAACCATAATATGAAAAAGTGAAAAAAAATACCTATAAAATTTAACACATTTCGAATACCTATTCAGCGTTTGAACAACTATATTTATAAAATAATTTATGCGAAAAGTCTTTATACCGAAACCGTTATGCCAAACTACATTATGATTTAAAAAATATGCGACATAAAGGACTCCTAAACGTGCGCGCGATTAAATAGCGTCATCTATAAACGAGTAAAGCTCGACTCGTCCGCGCGGATTCTACACTGTATCCGCGCACCGTAAATCTCTTGCGGCTGTCAGCCTAACCATGTAAAAGTATCTGTCAGCTGCATCGTGCGTGATGTAGGCTGGCCGCCCAGTGCGCGGAGTCATTTATTTAACTTTGTAAAACTTTATAGCCGTGTGACTTGGCCGCCAGTTACACGGTTAGGTAAAATCGCAGGCGGTTGTAATTTTATATTGTCTGACAGCAGAGCGATTGTCGCGCGGATGAGAAGTTTAATAAGTACTCGTATCTCATTGTCATTGTAAGCTCAAATTGTTCCACCACAAGCATCTTTAGATAAATCTTACCATCGTAATTTATTGTTATACTTAGCTTTTGTTTACGAAATTATTTTAAGATAAGTATTCGAGATTAAATAAGTAGTAAGAGTAGATGTGAAATAACTGCTAGTTCTAGTCACCAGTCAGTCGGTGTTCGGGTAACCACAGTTTCATGTAGTTATAATCCGCTGCGCATTAAATTACTGCATCAGACCAATATTAACAGCAGGCATCGGTTGGCTTGTGTATTTTGCCAGCATATGGGCGTTTGTGAACTCACTAGCATGGCTCAAGTTTGAAGCAAAATATAAGTTCCTAATTTATTATCTAACTAAGCGATTTTACTGATCTTACCGGTTTACATTTCGCTCATAAATGTGTTTCCCCACCTGCCGTTGTGGGAGGGTACTTTCCAGCTCCAAACTTATTTCCTGTACTTTTGAGTCTATCTACGGATTGGCTAGTGGAAATCGGCCAATCGCTACTGGTAATTATGGTCTGGAACGCCGACGATCGCGATTAGCGGACGGAAAACCGAGGGTACGGCGCCGCTACCTCGTGCCGCCGCCGGAGTGGTGCGGTGTTGAGGAGTTATGTCGGCCGGTAGAGCTGCAGGCCGCTGTCGAGGCTGCGGCAGGCGGCGCGCTCCAGCACGGCGCCGGGCGCGCACCGCCAGGGGTCGCGCCCGGCGCCCTGCCACGCCGCCAGCCGCGCGCGCAGCGACGCCTCCACGCCCTCCAGGCTGGGTTTACCTGCCCACCATTCGAGGAAGTTACAGTTGATGTTTACAGAAAGATGCACAATTTCGGCAGTCTCGTCGCTAACTATTCGATTGTGAGCGCATTTTACAAAAATTTTAAAATAAAATTAGTTTGTCACGGCATTTTAAGTACCACTCCATAATTTAACACTAACTAGAGTCGGATTTCTATTTCCATGCTATCCCGGAAGGCAGATAGGAGAGGTTCCTGTCAGAAATTAATATTAAGTTTGTTCAGTCAGTAGAAACAAATAATGGACGAAGCTTTGGTCTCCCACTTTGAAGCTAGGAACCTCGGAGGGCAGGGCCGGGTGGAAAATTATGGCACGCTGAGAGCCTCAGCCTAGGGCTTAAAGATTCCAAAGTACTCCTTTGAAATTGTGTTAACAGGTTTACGGAGAACCGTACCTAGCAGTGCCTAGCACACAGTACTTCTTTAAAATTGTGTTGTGTTAGTTTACGGAAAACCGTAACAACAAAAAAGGTATCTACAACAGTTGTTCTGAATCCTCAAAAGGACCCGCGCTCACCGTGCAAGTTGTTGGTCTCGGCGGGGTCGGCGCGCACGTCGTACAGCTCCCACTGCGGCCGGTAGTAATACTGCTTCAGGGTCTTGTACCACGGCAGCGGCTGCTTGCTGCGCGTACGGTTCAGGATGTCCTGCGCGGAGCATCACATTCACGATTCGAGAGACAAGAAAGTATTTTTACAAAAAATCAAGGAATGTATCGGTGTATACGAGCGTTTGGTACATAACGTTATAATCCGATTGTTCATCGCATAATGATGAGTCATTATCAATGACTCCCGAGTAGCGTGGTTTCGTTAAGAATAGGTCTACTATTAGTAATCTGCTTGTCCATCCTAATTTTCTTTTCTTTTTTCTTGTACCTATTTAATAAACTTTTTTTTTCTTTTTTAACGTATGGATGCATTTGAAAAAGATGATTTTTGCAAGGTTTTTGATAAGGTGGACCACTATTGCTATTTCAAAAACTTACCTTCAATAGAATCAAATCTACTGCGCTGGTTTACATCATATGTCAGAAATAGAATACAAAATCTCGTAGTAAATGGTTTCGCCTCGCATTCAAACGCAGTCACTTCCGGCGTGCCCCAGGGATCGATTCTTGGTCTATTGCTTTTGTCTTATTCATACATAATAATACACAAATTATAAATGGTTAGATAGCTGTTTTTTAAATTCTCACTTTCTTTTATACGCAGATGATCTAAAAGTTTACCAAAGCGTAGTAAAATTAAATTATTGTATTAAGTGGCATAAGTGGCAGGAGGATGTGTGCAGATAGTTTTCAAAAAAAGACTGCTTCTTGATCAATTAGCTTTGTATATTCGATTGCCCTAAAATTATTAAACAAATTTAATATCGTGTTCCAATCCGTTTAGGCCGATAGTGTAAAACTATAACGTTTCGTTTATTTGAGCCCAAATTCGCAAGAAAACATGCAGGCAAGAGTGCTCCTTTGAGAAGTTTTTTGAAAACATATAATAAATAGGCAACTAGGTATACTTTGTTTATCTAAACTCGTTTGCTTTGTCACAAAGTACTTGTCAAAGGCTGCAGAGTTGAGTGTACTTATATTGAGGAAACTCCTTTTTGTATCCATCTGCAATCCTGGATGATGGCCTGGCACGTATAGTCATCTTTATTCCAGTAATAGGAGGTCCACAGCTGAATATAGGTCTCCCCCAGTGACTTCCAGACTGGCCGGTTGGACTTGGAAATGCCCTCCTTTTCCAGGTCGTCTGTCTCCTTGTGGGTGGACTTCCTACGCTGCGCTTGCCGATACTTGGCAGGTATAGTATCACAAGTTAATACCTGAAAGGTGGGCGAGACATAGAGATCCTGGTCGATGGGGAAGGGCATGCCGAAGTTGAGGTTGTGCACAAGCTTGTACCGGCGCGTGCGCACGCCGCGCATCGGGTAGTACATCGTGATCTCGTGGTGCGTCTGCGACATGAACACCGCCTCGTCTTCAGAGTACGGCGGCTCTGGGGAACACTTACAATAAAAATGGTGGGTAGGAAGCTCAAAAATATAGAACCATCTGTGTCAAAAAGTCCGAACCAAATATTCTGATGATGAAGCAAGCAAGATGAAGATGGACGGGCAATCTTGATCATACTTGAAGCACTATGCATTTTATTTATTGATAACATAATGATGATAATGACGGCGATAGTGAAAAATTTACAGAATAAAGAAAACTGAAAAATAAAACACACCTTTTTCCAATATCGGCAACAAACTCTTCGGCTGATCCGAGCCCCAGATTTCGTTGCTCTCCACTTCTTCCCTCTTAATACCAAACCAGTCCAGCACCGTGGGCATTAGGTCTAGCAGGCTGACCATGGCGCCTGAGGCCTGGTTTCGGCGCGCCGTAGGCTCCGGAGACACCATGATCAGAGGCTCCCGAATTCCAGGATCGTAGAAGTTGGTGCGGCCGGAGGGAAACGGAATGCCGTTATCAGAAGTGTAAATGATGAGTGTGTCGTCACCGTGGCCGGCGGCTTCCAACTCTTTAAGAATCAGGGCGACACCTGAAGCAATTACATTTAATCCGAATTAACGTTTACTTCTTCTGGCTGGGCTTGGCTAATCATTGTAAGTATTACCAAATTATAAACTACCTTGATCCAGTCTAGACATTGTAGTGTATTGTGCTGCCACGTCTCGCCTGGCCGCTTCCGTGTCCTGCAGAAGCCAATAAACGTTAGCCGAAGTTGACAGGGTTGTAATACAAGCAGGTAAAGTACCCTAACCTTTTGATGACTTCAAAACAAGCAAGCCCATGCGATCGAAATTCGGCACAAAAAGTAGAAGCATATACGATACAACTATGCCTTTTCGCTATTTAGTTTAGTTTATTTTAAGAGGACCTAAGATAAGGAGAAACAATGTACCTGAATATGGAAGGGCAGTTGCACCTCGTCCCACTGGTAGTACCAGGGCTTCCAGTCGGGGATGAGCCCCATGCCCTCCTCGCCAGAGCCGAACCGCTCGCAGAAGGGCCCGTACTGCGGCTCATGGTGCCCGCAGCGGTGTGGGTCGTGAAACCCGATGTACAAGAAGAACGGCCTGAGTAATCATTACAAAATTTACTAGGACCATTTTTTCCACCTGCCTTAACCACTCACATACTTACTTAGTTGAGTACATCCCTGTAATATAACACTGAGCTAACAGTCACGGAAAAGACTTCTGAAAATCTAATTTTGTAAAGTAAAATTTTTCGTAAATACCTACTTAAGTATTTGAAGGCCATGTGGTGTGCTATTCAAATATTGATATTGTTTTAACTGAATCACAGATAACTGAATGGTTTTCTTTTACCTCAGTTCAAAAACGTGCATGTCCTTCAGGGTTGTCTAAAAGCCGGCGCCCCTTGGCGTAGGTACAACTATATTTTATTAATCCCCTATAATTCTCCGTTAAAGTTAGGGTAAACTGGATGCGGATTATGAGAGGCATATACGTTTATCAGTGGACTAGACTATAATTGAAGACGGGCTCATCAAAATAATTAAAGCTACTGACTTGTTTATGGCGTTAGCATCAGCCAGGAACTCCCTGGCGAGCAGCTTGATGCGCGTGATGTTGCGCCCCACCTGGTCGATGTGGTTGTTCTCCTCCGTCTGCTCGTAGTCGAAGCGGTACACGCTGGCCGGGCCCACGTGCTTCTTGCCAATTATACCTGCAGAAAGTCAAACACATGTTGAAAATTTTGTGCAGTTCTCTTACTCTTAATTCATGTTGATAACTAACATTACTCTTAGGAGACGCTTCCTAAGGTGCTCGTCGGATATATCACGTGACGCGCGACTTGACGCATGACATGACTGTGGGACGCCATTAATAAAACGAACCTATTGGCGTAGCAGCTGTACGTACTTTTCCTTAAAAGCAAAGAGTTTGATCCTCGTGTCGGGTATATTCATAAAACGAACTTTTCTTAGGCTTGGGACTGGGTGTGCTGTGAGACGCCCGTGGCATAATTCATTGTCTGGTACCTACCTCGTAACACAAGGATAAATGTCTGGTGCCTTTATTACCTTAGTAACCGAATCAGTTAAACGGTAGAACTAGAAGAAATCTAATTTTAAACCCCAATAGCTGACAAAACAGAATCGGTACCTGTCATGACGCCATGTTCCTGCAGCAATTTGGGCAGGCTGGTGACGTTATCGAACGAGTTGAAATGGTGCACGCCGTTGTGTAGCCCGTACATGCCATTTTGGTGGCTCGGTGTGCCCGTTAGCAATGCTGCGCGGCTGCGGAAATAATAATGGCGAATGGTTAGGAAACTATCCTCAACAAATATTTTACCGCAACCATATTAAAGGCCTCTTTGGTTCATAACTACTACACTTACTTGGATTGATCTGCTATATTATAGAATAGCTGTTGCTTTTTTTTTTTTATATTACTTTTGGACAACATAACATACATTGCTCTGATCCTGTGGTAAGTAGCCAAAGCACTTGTGTTACAGAAATCAGAAACAACGACGGTACCACAACACCCAGACCCGAGGCAATATAGAAAAGTTTTTTTTCTACATTGACCCCACCGGGAATCGAACCCGGAACCTCAGAGATAGCGCCACCAAGTCCGGTATGCTCGGCTACGGAGGTCGTCAATTGTTAGACTATTAAAATACCTTGGTGAACAGCTGCTGACAGAGGTAAACGCGTTGTTGAAGATCACTCCCCGCCGCGCCAAATTATCTATATTCGGCGTCTGGCATATTTTGTTCATATATGCTCCGATTTCAAAACCACCATCATCAGCTGTAAGTAATTTGATAATGTTTTTTAATTTTTTTGCTGGAGTCGTAAGATTCTAGGCAAAGTCAGTGGTCATCCCTATTCGCTCTATTCTATCTATCTACAGATATTACTCGCTCTGATGCAAGTTAAGTTTAAATGTTATAACTCAATTTTAAGTATGAATGAAACAGATAATGTTTTATTTACTTACTCACCTTCATTTTAATAAATTATTTTATTTTAATTATAATGAAAAATTATGATGAAACGAAAACTGCAAAACGGAACGGAACTGTCAAGTTAAATCTGAATCATAGTGATTTTTGTAAGTTTTTTTAATTATTTTAATATTTACCCAATAAAACCAGCACATTTCTTGCCTTATCTGATAACACCGTTTCAGTTGCAACGAACAAACCCAACAATAAGACACAAAAACCTCCCGGTGGCCTCGCCATGTCGTTATCAAAGTGTTTTGCTTGCACAGTGTTTTGATTCGACAAGTGACGTGTCTGCGTGAAGTGTTGGCACTGCCACTGCCAGCGGTGCTCCACTATTGACCGCTCCCACTTTGCCTCCAAAATTCAAACAACACTGTAAACTCTCAAAACAAAGTGATAAAGTTTCTAGTTTTTTCATCCCTACTGAAAATGTCGATTCGGAAAAACGTATTGTATTTGTTCGACGTGGACGGCACGCTGACTAAGCCGCGGCAAGTGATCTCCGAAGACTTGAAGAGCTTTCTGTTCGAGCAAGTGAAGCCGCAAGTGTCGGTAGGACTCGTCAGCGGGTCCGATTATGCTAAAATTGTGGAGCAAATGAGTGGAGAGCAAGTTGCCAATAAGTTTGATTACGTGTTTTGCGAAAATGGAGTGATGCAATACAGAAATGGTGAGTTAAAAAGCACTCAGAGCATTCTTAACCAAGTGGGTGAACCAAGATTACAGAAACTCATAAACTATGCACTTGGTTACATGTCTAAGCTAGAATTACCCGCTAAAAGAGGCAACTTTGTGGAGTTTCGTTCTAGTATGATAAACATCTGCCCTGTGGGCCGATCTTGCTCGCAAGCTGAAAGAGAACAGTTTTCAAAGTATGATATGGAACATAATGTGAGACAGAAGTTTGTGGATGCATTGAAGGAGCAGTTCCCAGATTATGGTTTGACATTTGCCCTCGGTGGACAGATCAGTGTGGACGTATTCCCCACAGGTTGGGATAAAACTTACTGCCTGAATCATGTTGCAGATGCTAAATATGATGAAATTCACTTTTTTGGTGATAAAACTGACATTGGAGGTAATGATTATGAAATTTACAAAGATGCAAGAACCATTGGGCACAAAGTTACATCTCCTGATGACACTAAAGAGCAGTTGTTAAAGTGTCTGAATATTGCATAAGCCAGTGATTTTCATAAATAAGATCTTTGTACCTGGACAGCATTTTATTGCATTAGTTACTATTTATCATTTACTGTGAACTACAATATCTGCTTGTGTGTAGGTATACCTATACTATTAACACAATGTGATAAGAAAAAACAAGAATGTACATAACTAAGTCACTATTTAATATGTTAGTTGTACAGAATAAAATGTCAGTTTATAAAAATATAAAGTTTTCTTTCTTTATGAAATAGAGTGCCTACATCGTTATCTTACTGCCTGAAAAATAGGTACATCCAAAAATATTAAAAAATTTCATTTCTTAAATTAGTATATAACAACATTGTGATATGATTATCACTTTAATAACAGTAGCAAAATAAATATAACAAGTTAATATTTGTACAAAGCCCAATCTTCTTATCCATCTGATATGTAACTGTAATGAGAAAGCTTGACAGGCACTCAGTGGCCTTCATAAACAGGTTTTCTCTTCTCAATGAAAGAGATCATGCCTTCCTGCCTATCCTTGGTTGGAATGTTGATCTCGTAGCATTTCTGTTCCACTTCATAGCCATCTTTAATGGTGAGCTGGATGCCCTCATTGATAGCTTGTTTAGCACAACGCAATGCTATTGGTGCATTGGGAATTATCTCTCGTGCTAAACTGAGAGCTTTCTCAAATGCTGCTTTCTTGTTGCTGTTCTGTGGTACAACATGGTTTACCAGACCTAAAATGATAATAATGATTAGGACAATAATGTATAAAATTTATACTTAATAATAAGGCAAGGCACCCATATTAATTTACATACCCAATTCTTTAGCTTCTTGACCATTGACAATCCTAGATGTGAATATCAATTCTTTGGCAATATTGAGGTGCACAGTTCTTGGTAATCTCTGAGTGCCACCTGCACCAGGAATCAGGCCACGGCCAGTCTCTACTAGTCCAAGCTTGGCCGTTTCAGCAGCAACTCTAATATCACAGGCTAGGGCCAACTCTAGTCCTCCCCCTACGGCGACGCCTTCAATAGCTGCGATAGTGGGCATTGGAAGATCCTCCACCTCAATAAATGTGCCACGGAGACCGCGCACAAATGATGCTACTTCTTCATCAGACATTTGAAACCTCTCCTTTAAATTTGCACCTATTACAATAAATTTATTAAATTTATGTATAAATTGACAATATTATTTTTCATCTTTGATCTTTGGTCTCTGTTTGTTGTAGTCTACTGATATCTTCAAAATGGGAAAGTTTTTCATAAAATGATCAGTTTATTTACAATTGGATAAGTGATTTGAAAGGTACATCTAGAGAAAGGAAGTATCTTACTGTCTCAAAGTACCTGTTTTGAAAGTATTCTGATATATTTTTTAAATATTAAACTCACCAGCACAAAATATTCCTGGGACTAAGCTGTGAAGAATAACAACAGATATCTTGGTGTCCTCGCGTAACAACTGGTTAATGTCTTTCATGGCTTTGATGAGGTCAAACCCCAGCGCATTCCTGTCCCGGGGGCTGTTCAGGCCGTAGACGGCGATGCCGCGGTCGGCGCCGCTCAGCCTGTGAAACACCACGGGCCCCGCGCTGTCCGGTTCTGGCGTGGATTGCGTCGCCAGCAACCGAACTCGCGTATTTTTTACTAAAATCCGTAAACTTGGTAGCCTTGAAATAATCATCTCTAAATTAATAATTTATTTCCTAAAAACTTGTAAAATTTGTGATGAATTCATTCACTATTACTGTCTTAATTAAAATTCATAGGCCTCACGCCTCGCAGTAATAATCTTATCAGAAAGCCAGTAAGTAGGTACATACACCGTACTTAAATCAAGCAAGATAACAAAAAACTTTTAAAAAAATAGATGTAGGTACACAAAGTTCACGTTTCATTTCATCAGGATTTGACACTTGACAGACATCTGAGGCTCAGATGTCAGATGATAGCGGTCCTGCCTGTTTCGGCAGTTCCTATCCCGTCGGCGCCACCACTAGCTGGTTCGCCGCTTGTTGTCACCCGCCTTGCTACTCTTGCTAGTATGGTGCCCGACACGAACCGGATCGCTGCGACTGCAGACGCTAGTGGGGCGGACCTAGGCTGTGCGCCCTCAGCGCACTCCACAACTGCCTAGTGAACCTGACTGACAAAGCCTTCCTCAAAGGCCACCAACGATAGGTCTAAAAGTAGTAAGTAGTAGTTCAAAAGCAGGCCTGCTTTATGAGCGTACTCTGTCTAATCCTTGTTGAAGAGGTCACCTTGTATTTTAATTTTCTTATGAAAGAGGAGGCGCAGGACCCTGGCCCGAGTAACTATGGCAGCTTAGCGTTTCCCCTATATTAATTTCCTCTTTGGCTTAGCGCCTAAATTAGGTTTTTTTTTTACGGTAAAGTAGCTTAAATTACTAAACATCGTCTAATCGAAATTCGGCTACCATAATTCTTCAGGAGGAAGTTGTGTCATATTATCTTCTAATATGTACAGGTTAGTGACCATAACATACAAAAAAAAACGAATGTCATTTGATATTTTGATAATTTCATTCTTTCTTGTCAAAATTTTAAATAAAAAATCTAAACAACTGCTGTGCTGGTTGAATATAAATTTTGCAAAAATAGACTATAATACTCCTAACTCCCAATTTGCGGTAAATGCATGTCTATTTTTCCAGCTTGGAAGTAAAGAAACACATCACACAATGAAACGAAGCAAGCACAGTACACAAGAGCTCAAAGACGACAATAAAAAAATCGACGATTTGGTAAGTTGGTAAACTTAAAAATATTTGATTTTTATCAGATACTTGGTTTTACGAAATTAGCCTAGCTAATCAGCCTGAAAATGTGACTAGTATTCTGTGCACCTTTCCGCAGGAGGCAACTATAAATTATTGTTAAACTTAAAAGCTAGCGACACACCTTGTACAGGACTTGCATGATGATAGCCTGTAATTTGTTAGAAATTCGATCCGTATCTATTTGTTCTGAATAAATGTATCTATACCTTGCTAACTTCATATTAAATTTTTTCAGCTAAACTTACCAGTTTATCAGTGTAAACTTGACTCTGAGACAAGTACAACTCTTCAGGTTCATCTTTTCAAGGATGTAAAAAATGTTGAAGATGTAAGGAAGAACATACTCAATGGTAGTTGGAAATGTGTTATAATAAAGCCAGCCCTGATATTAGATCCCATTCAAGTTGCAGTGGCCGCCAATAGAGCAGTGCTTTCAGAGAAACGCAACACAATGACCACCAGAAATGTTTACACAGAAATACTTTATAACCTATCCCTTACTAAAAATATTTCTCAAAGTCTTAGCAAGTTTGGTATTGAGAAAGATACTGACATGCTGGTATGTTTCTTGATAGCATCAGAGGATCACAGTGCAGAAATCTTGTCAAAAATTGAAGGGGAAGTATGTCCTGTTGGTAGCCTCATAGAATTTAGAGATTTACGGAAAATAAAAAATGTGTACAAATTCAATGGTTTAAAATGTGATGTTGATTTGCAAGAAATGTTAAACATTATTATAAGTAGAATGGTAACTAAAAATATTATTTCATACTAAATACAATCATAATTATGTCAATCATGCAGTTTTAATTTCTTCCAAGTGGTGGGGTATTGTTAGTGTCCAGCTAAACTTTCGGATAAAACGCTAAATTGAGTTCAGTTTTGGACTGATTGTGACTTGTGTTTTTAATTCCGGCCTATTTGCAGAAATAAATTAGTTTTAATGGTTTGGATCTATCGTGCAGCTTTCGGGAGCGATTCTGCAAAGGAAAGTTACATAACTATAATATAGACTGATTTTAGACACCTTGACCCTCTGTTTCCTCTACTGCAGATTGCTTCTAAAGGGGTCAAGAGCAGTTTCTCTGACACCAGCGTATTCTTACTTTATAAGAATAGAGATAGAGCCAGTTAGTTAGTTTGTCTGGGCTGTTTCCGCACTTAGCCTCCTGATTGGGCCATTGTGCGTGCTACCTTTTCCTTCTTACTCCAACCATCCTAGATCATCCCAGAAGGTCAGCAATCTTTTCAGATTTTTGCAGGCTTCTGGGAGAGATCCTGGCGATTGGAGGATCTGATGCCGTTGATCTGCCACGCTCCTACATTCCATAAACACGTGCTGTGGCGTTTCTTCTGCCTCCATGCATCCTCTGCATGTGGGGCTGTCAGTCACACCTATGTTAAATAGGTGCTTGTTTAGAGGACAGTGACCGGTTATAACTCCTATAACCTTGCGGATTTTGTCCTTTTTTAGTCTGATGAGGTTGCAGGTAAGCTTATTTGATGCTACCGGAACTGCATTTTTTGTTTGCCTGCATCCTTCACTGTTTCTCCATTCTGTTAAATGCGTTTCTCTAGTTCTTTCGCGCAACCATGTTTTAATTTGGGCTTGAGGTAAGGGCAGTAGTGGTTCCGGTCCGTGAACTACTGCCTTCGATCCTCGTTTTGCCAGCTCGTCTGCTGCGTCATTACCCAGTGAGTCACTGTGTCCTTTGATCCACTGCAGAGTTACTCTGTTCGCTTTCGCAATGGATTGGATTGCGTTGTGGCATTCCAGTACCGAAGTTATTGTATTGTTTTGTAGGGCTTGAAGCACGGATGCACTGTCTGAGATAATTTTGATGTTAAGCTCTCGGACATCTCTGGCTGCAACCGCCTGTGCCGCTTTGGAGATACCAATGCATTCCTCTTGGATGATTGTGTTCAACTTGTCAAGGGTAGTTGATATTCTTATGTTTAGGTCATTAGAGAAGACGCTGGCTCCAGTGCCGGGTGCAGTTTTGGAGCCGTCTGTGTATATCCTCACTTAATTTATGCCAGAGCTATCTTTTGATTCTTCCGTGAGTCTGATATTATATCCTTGATCGAAGGTGTAATGACACGGTGTTCTGTCTATGGGCGCCTCAAGAAGTGGTATTTCCTTAAGGATCCCCTGCAAAACTTTTGAGTGGTTCCAGTGGCTGCTACACACGCTAAGCGTTGTAGACTTTGGAGTTTTGCTTTCATTGTGGTCAGTTGTGTGCCACCATACAACCGAACCGTAGGTTAGAGAAGGTCTGATAACTGATGTATAAAGCCAAAGTGTAATTTTTGGATTGAGACCCCAATTTTTACCAACTAGTCTTCTACATTGACAAAAAGCTATACAGGCCTTCTTTGTTTTAGCTTCAATGTGACTCGCCCAATTTAGTTTGTTATCAAGGATGACGCCCAGATATTTCACTTGAGTAGATAGCGAGAGTTCGGTGTTAAATAATTTTGGTAATTGTAGTTCTGGTAACTTCCTTTTGTTGGTGAAAAGGATTAGTTGTCTTTTTCGGATTTACTGACAGTTGATGTTCGTCACACCATTTTTCTACAATCTGAAGGGCTGACCGCATAATTGCGCTGAGCATATTTTCGGCGTTCCCATTTATCAGTATTGCTAGGTCGTCTGCATAACCAATAGTAGTGTACCCTCTTTCATTTAATCTACATAGGAGGCTGTCCACTACTATGTTCCATAACAGTGGCGATAGAACGCCTCCCTGGGGGCATCCTCTGACTACTGAGATAGTGCCAGTGTCAAAAGCCTTTATTTGTTTAAGTTTAGTAGTCTTTTATTTCAGCTTTCTCTTGATTTTTGACAGTTAAGGAAACACCAAAATGGGCCTGTAGTTATGCTTAGCTCTGTGGGTAATGTGTGGTAAGGAAGCTATTTGGGATATTTTTAGGTAAAAAGTAAAAACAATTATGTTTATCATATTTTATTTTAACAACAACAATCATTATGTAAAATGTACATTTAAATTACACAATATGTAAAAGCAATAACTCAATCCATTCATAGACAAGTGCCATCTTGAACACAACAGCCGATGGTCAAGTTTGTTGCCTGTTTCTATCTAGCGGGCTCCCCTGAGATAGAGCGATGAACGTGATGACAATGCAGGGGAGCCCGCTAGATAGAAACAGGCAAGTTTGTTCATAATTACAATAACAGCTGTTGATCAGTCTATAGTCTATGGTATGTACACACTGCACGCACAGTCACTATTTTTTAGGGATGTATATTTTATTGGGGATAAAACTATTAATTTCATTTGTTCATGTGAACGATCTTAACCCAATCACTAATATAGACTATTCATAATGTAAATGCTCATTGTATCACTTATACTATACATAGGTTCGATAATAGCTGCATTTCATCATATTATTGATAAATGTACAAGTACATATTTTCATTGATCATCATACTTTACTATAATAATAATTAAAGTTTAAAATAATTCTCTCGATTATACTCATGCACATAATTATGTTATCTGCTACTGACAAATTAAAACTAATTTAAAAATCAAGCGAACACAAAGTCTGTCACTTACATGTAATGAACAAAACCTTATTTAAATTAAAATGGCATCGAATATTTATTAAGTCTTAGGAACTTTCAGTAAATCAGCGATCACAAAAACATTTTAAACAAAAAATAGTATTTTCTTGTACAAAACTAGTACCTAATTAGTTTTACGGATGTTAATGTTAAATAAAGCGGTGTAACTAACATGCTCACAGTCCCCGAAGTCATCCCCGATCATAGGCAGGAGTCCTATGAGGTTGCTGTCACCTCGTTCAGTCATGTTTTGTAGTGATGGACTGGTCTAGGGACGAGGGGGGGGGGGAGGGTGGTCGGTGAGGCGAGTGGCGGGGAGACTCGCGCGCGCTAGCATCGTTTGAACACTTCATCGATGGCATGTGCTAGTGCTACGTAGGCATAATTTAATCTAACTTTTCGGAACTCGCTCAAATCTCCTGTATTCGTAACGCGTGACAATGTTAAAAATTTCTGGTAGACTAAGACACCTTACACAATGCAACGCAAGTGTACGACACTCGACAACTTGAGTATCTTGGCGACTATCGTATTCGTTTATGGGGCTGTGTACATAAAACAACGAAATGCACGTCGTCAGTCGTGTAGTAATTTCCCTGCAAATGTACACTCGAGCCGATTATCGGATACTTGCGTTGTTTATAAAGAAACGGGCAAATCACATACAGTAATCTTCGACTCGGTTGTTAATTGTAATGAAATCATCACAATCGTCAATTAACAAAATAGGCATGGTGTAGGCTCGATTAAATTTCAAAATTCATATTTAAAATGATAATATATATTTTTTAACATTGACCGCCGCAAGCATATGCAGGTGAATCCGTCGCTCGACGCAATACGCGTCGGGGCTGGCCACCTACGCTCAATAAATTAACTATACATATTCCATTACCGGGTAGAGTACACAGTAGCGTTGCTATTCGTTAGATCACTATTTACAAAGTAATTACATACTTAAAGCATTATATTTGTGAATATAATTGTATAACGTAGGTATTTGGCTAGTTCAGCAATGACTATTGCATTGTCGGCGTCGCTTCGGGTCGCCTCGGCACGTACGGTTCGCGCTCGCCTCCGCAAACGTTATTCGGTTAATCCCTGTCGTTAACCGCGAATGTCTCTATGAAATATAGGCGAGCAAGATCGTTTCCTGCTAAGGTCGTAAGAGAAAGTATCGTTTGATCTAAACAGTCTCGATTGTAGATACAAGAGATTGTGAGTCATAATTTCGGGGTAGTTAAAATAATGATAGTCAATAAAGGCGCTAAGTAACCCTAGCTCCTTCGGTCTAAATATAATGAATGCGATATCGGCTCGGTGAAGGGTGAAGGGCGAGGGGCGAGGGGCCAGGGGCGGGGGGCGAGGGGCGAGGGGCGGGGCAGAGAGAAGCAGCGAGAGTCCAGGGAGCCGGTCGCGGGGCGGGCGTCTGCTGCTGGGAAACAATCACAAGTCAATAATCTGCGTAAATATTTTTTTTATAATCTAAATATATTTTCAGGTGGATAAAGAAGGCTTTAATTAAACTGTCTTCACCAAAAATGTAGCCAGATTATGCTAACATATGAAGGTTTTGTTAAAA
The DNA here is from genome assembly GCA_963576865.1 of Anania hortulata. NCBI lineage: Eukaryota > Metazoa > Arthropoda > Insecta > Lepidoptera > Crambidae > Anania > Anania hortulata. The sequence continues at coordinate 429,045 of OY756395.1, forward strand.
TCTGTAGGTCATATCATTTTAAAAAGATTATAATTGATCGTATTTCCGACCTAATGCCCATTTCCAAATCACGATTCCACAAACTTCACTCGATGGAAAACATACTTATAGTAATGTTGATGATCTTAGGCAAAATTATGGCTTTTATATTATTAAAGAAATTGGCCTTTTTTGATTTTCAACAAAGTGGTTATTTTCATTAAAATCGTGTATTTTGTGGTTTGGCACTTTGGCTCTTTAATTCCAAGCAGCACCTTCTCTGTCAGTCCTACAGAATTGAACAATGTATCGTTGCTGGCGGGGTGCGAGGGGCGAGGGGCGGGGGCGGGGTGCGAGGGGCGAGGGGCGGGTACCTGGCGCGTCACTGGTGGAAGGGCAGCGGCAGCGTGAGGCCGTAGCGCGCGGGTCACCGGCGCGCCTCGGCCACGTACACGCACACCGACGAGTCCTTGGACCCCACGCCCAGCGCCACCCTGGAAGGGACACATTCATTCTTATTCTGTCTAAACTCTACAAAAAACAAACACATTTAAAAATATTGTAATATGTCGACATTGAGATTGAAGTCGGGGCCATCGTGTGATACTGCAGACGCTTAACTGGTCCACAAGAGGTGCAACACAGTCGCCAGGACAATGGAGATCCTTAGAAACGTCGACCTGATTCCAGGAAGCTATAATTGGATAAAGTTTATATAAATTAGAATCTCTTTCTTTCTCTCTGTTTTTCTTGATGTTGTGGATCCCCATTGCATGCATGTGCATTAGGTGGTGCCGGTACCTGAGCGGGTGGAAGGCGAGGCAGGCGACGGGCCCGATGCGCGCGCCCATGAACCCCTCGTGGAACTTGATGCTGTTAAGGTGCGTGCCCTTCAGGTCGTACACGCTGATGCACTGGTTCACTGATCCGCTGCATAATACAATAATATGAATTTATTTAGAACTGTGTATTTTTGTGAATAAGTAAATTATATCTAGTAAGGCCAGATAAAGACACACACACACACACATCATGGAGAGAGAGACCAACCGCTATGTGAAGGTTTCCAAGTTTAAATATTTTTTTATTTTAAAAATGTGTTTATTGGTAATGGTTAGTTATATTTTTAACAATGTTGCTTAAAACCTTTCTTTATATTATAAAAAAAAAATTCTTTAAATTACATATTTAACTCTGAATGCGATTGTCGGATGTTTATACGAGTTTCAAATTTTAAAAAGTAGATCCGTTATCGGCTGTAAGTTTAGTTCATAAGTTTATCTAAATTGTAATTAGAGCTGTGGATCTTGTAATAAAATAAAATAAAAAGGTAGTGGGCAGGCCACGTTTGCCAAAGAACGGGTCCGTGTTGAAGCGACCTTGACCAATCGTAACGTAAACCCTCCTCTAGTCTGATGGACTGGTGGAAGTGTCCAGCGCACCAAGTGCGCGTAACTCAAAATGTACCGATAGCGCCCTGCATAACACGGGCAAGAAGATAATATTGGGACGTGTAAAAGTGTTGTAAATGGCCTATATGCAAAAATAATAATAATAATAATATGCACGCGCACGTCCACGCTGGCGCTCAGCTTGCGCGCGTCGTAGGTGCGTGCGTGTGCGTGCGTGTGCGTGTGCGTGTGCGTGTGCGTGTGCGTGCGCGTGTGCGTGCGCGTGCGCGTGTGCGAGTACCCACCAGGCGAGCAGGTCGGCGATCGGGTGCACGTCGGCGGCGGCGAGCGGGCCCGGCGCGCGCACGTCGGCCACGCTGGCGCTCAGCTTGCGCGCGTCGTAGGTGCGTGCGTGTGCGTGCGTGTGCGTGTGCGTGTGCGTGTGCGTGTGCGTGCGCGTGTGCGTGCGCGTGCGCGTGTGCGAGTACCCACCAGGCGAGCAGGTCGGCGATCGGGTGCACGTCGGCGGCGGCGAGCGGGCCCGGCGCGCGCACGTCGGCCACGCTGGCGCTCAGCTTGCGCGCGTCGTAGGTGCGTGCGTGTGCGTGCGTGTGCGTGTGCGTGTGCGTGTGCGTGTGCGTGCGCGTGTGCGTGCGCGTGCGCGTGTGCGAGTACCCACCAGGCGAGCAGGTCGGCGATCGGGTGCACGTCGGCGGCGGCGAGCGGGCCCGGCGCGCGCACGTCGGCCACGCTGGCGCTCAGCTTGCGCGCGTCGTAGGTGCGTGCGTGTGCGTGCGTGTGCGTGTGCGTGTGCGTGTGCGTGTGCGTGCGCGTGTGCGTGCGCGTGCGCGTGTGCGAGTACCCACCAGGCGAGCAGGTCGGCGATCGGGTGCACGTCGGCGGCGGCGAGCGGGCCCGGCGCGCGCACGTCGGCCACGCTGGCGCTCAGCTTGCGCGCGTCGAAGATGCGCACCGCGCCCTCCGCGCTGCAACACAACAAACGTACTGCCGTTACTCACCAACATGCGACTCCGTACAACTGAGGATCGAACCGAACACGGGTATTGAAGGTCATGAATGCCGATTCCATTATTTTTATTATTTTTTTTTAAAAATTTCACGTACATGTACAGTACGACCTATCACAGTCTGGTGCAGACGAAATGACAGGTTAATGCATGTCACCCCACCCCTACAATACTCCAGGCAGATAACTAGAGCGGGGTACAGCGCTTGCAGCTAAACAATAATAAAAAATCTGTATGTTTAATTATTATCTTGACCAGCAAATGTCCAACAGAACCAGCTTTAAACTAAACAGTGAACAGTCACCGTACGAGTCGCGTACTCACCAGGCGGTGACGAGCGCGTAGCGGTCGTGGCGGGCCGCGGCGGCGAGCACGGGCGCGGCGTGCGGGTGCAGGCTGTAGGCGGGCGCGGCGGGGGCCCGCTCGTCCCAGGCGCGCACGGCCCCGTCGCCGAACCCGCACACGCACTCGTACGAGTGGCCGCCGCCGCCGCCGCCGCCGCCGTCGCTGCCGCGCCACAGCGACGTCACGCCCGCTTCGCACTCTGCGCGAATTCATACTTTATTATTTCTGACGAGGACTCGGTGGCGCGACATCCCTAGCGCGCGTACCGGCGGATCGACAGCCGGTGTGCAGTGGGTGGATGGATGCGAGCCCGGTGGCAGCCGTCCATCCTAGGTTAATCGTAGCAGCAAAACGAGTTTGCGCGCGCCACGGTTCCGTAAAATTGCTCTCTGAGCAGGAATTCTGGAAATTTTCTAACCTGTCTTCTCCTGAACTAACAAATATTATGCATACTAACGATTTGGCAAGACGCGTCCACAATAAAATTGTAACATCTATTATATTTCATATTATTTTTGCACTGTTTAGTTATAAGTTATACCAAATGTAACTGCTTCCTATTATTTAATGAACGATTTTTTTTTTATTTTTTATTAAGAAAATAAATAATTAAAAATCCGACCGGCCAATCTGGAAGTCAACGGTGAAGGCCTATGTTCAGGGCCCCGATCGCGCTAATAAAATCGAATCATTACCACATCCACACCACTTCCGTTACGTTTGAGACATTTGGTATCGCGCTAAAAAAGTTCGTGCCATTTCCAAACCACTACCCAACCGTTACCGCTGTCAGATGTCTATGAATGAAAGGTTTGAAAAAAGCAACTTTTTATCAACCAAAGTTCAAACGTTTGAGTAAATTTACCTAATTCTGATCAAAAAAACACCTCATTCACGTCCATTTTTGGAAATATTTGACTAATTAGACGTGTATATGCCTTACAAACTGCATAAACTAGTGTAAATAAAAAGTGTAATGTTGTGTTGTGTGTGACGCCGATAACACTCCCATGGGATTCTTGGAAAACTCTTTCACCACCTTTTTACTTTGAAGTGGTCTCAGTCAAGAAAATAGTGTTTACCCAGTGATTACAGTGATAAACATTGTAAATAACAGTAAATATTAGATAATTTAAGAATACAATAATCAGTTGTTTTTGTTCCAAAATATTTCTTCTTAACATATCTTAAAATCTAAATCCCAAGCTATCTACTCATAAAACTGGAATACATCATAATCTATAACACCAAAAATATTTACAAGATATAGTCATTTAAAGATGTAAATACCTATGTAATTATCCTAAAATAGTTATTTTAGAAAGTTTTCCGTTCCCTTATTCACCACTCTTAACTAGGTACCTATTTTAGTTTTAGAATAATCAAAAGTAGCTCTGTTTCTGTAATGTTAATGTAAAATTAATTAGAACCACCGGTCATCAATGAGGTTTTTGTTGTGATGAAAAGATGAGATGATTATAACTTTTTTCTGTTAAACTATAGAGACAGTCATGTATTATGTAGTGTTAATATTATATTAATTAATGATGTAATATCTCAATGAAATACATACTACTAATGAAGAATTCAGTAATATATCTAGCTGCGGCAGGAATGTTAAACAATTATTAAGATTTCAGATGTGTAGTTGTATTAATGCAATAAATTGTTGAGAAATATAGATAGATGCCATGTTATACTAAATGGAAGATACAATGATACAATGGAAGAGTCACTCTTGAAGTTTGTTAACTAGTGTACGCTGAAACTGGTTTGTCATTTGGGATTTTGTATCTTATTAATTTAATTTTTTACTAATACTATGTAGTAACAATAGATAATACTTATTTAATCTACTAGTCAAAAATATGCAGTAAAAATAATGTTTTAAAATGTCAATCAAAAAGTTTTAGTTTATTCGGCACACTAAAATTAAACTTGCTTGTAAAACAAAAAACCTATAATATCTAGATAGAGTTAAGACTAGAGTTGAAATAGCATTCAATATAAAGCTTATAACTTGTTATGCTTACTTACTATTATAGCATCATTAAAAATTTGGGGAATTACACCTACAATTACAATGATTTAAAATTAAAATAGGCAAGTAAACTGAGAACATAAGGAAATAAACAGTATAGATGTATAAATCATTTCATTTCAAGTTTCTATAGAAAACAAAGAACTTTATTAAACCTAAGTATGCTTTATACATAAGTTAACTTTCATAAACTAACCAAAGATTAAAGCTTCTTTGCTCTGTGTGCTCACACTAAGTAGGTACACTATGTGACACATTTTTACTTCTTGAATTAAGGGAGTCTCCAGAGTATGAGTTTTCTTCAGATAAGTAAGGTTTTTTTAGTATAGCAATAGAAGCTAAATCCTTTTATTATTGTTCTTCTACTTTTCTTAAGGGGCGATAAACATATGTTTTACCGCCGTGGTAACATTGTCCTGCCAGTATCTCGTGAGCAGCATTTGCATCATGTTTTATGTTATAATTAATGTTTTAAACTATAAAACAAACAGCTGACTGAAAGCTGCACAGATTATTAATTTCCTCTTTGCGACAGAGTATGTCCAAGGAAAGCTGTCATTAAATGACATTTTTTTTTTTTTTTGCGTCACAAGACTAGTGCGGCTAGTAACAAATTACTTAATCGAGTGTCGATTATACACAAATCACAGATATTACTCAAAAATACTAGGTGTGCCGTCCCTACAGAAACAAAGTTTTAGCGAATGGTAACGATTCAACTAATGACATTTAGCACAATACGGATTTTGCTTCCAGCTGCATTGTTATTGAATCGTAGCCATGTTCGAATTGGATACGTTTCACGTTCGAACCGCTTACGTAAAAATTAGTGCGATCGGGGCCCAGCTCTGGACGTCCTTCGGCTGAATGAAACGATGACGATGATGGATTAAGAATAATAGAGGTCCCAATATACAGCCTCGGGGCACCCACGCGTAATGGAGTTTCAGAAGAGTCAGTTCTATCGACATAAACCTTTTGCATTCTACCTGTGAGGCATATCGATACACGGAAACGTTCACCACGCAGCACCAGTGTGAGGTGAGGCGGTGAGGTGGTGAGGTGGCGTGTACTCACTGGTGTCGATGTCCATGTGCAGCAGCTCTGCGTGCGCGTCCCACAGGCGCAGCGCGGGCGCGGGCCCGGCCAGCGCCAGCGTGCGGCGCCGCGCGCACCAGCGCAGCAGCGTCGGCGGGGGCGTGGCCGCGTACGCCGCGCCCCCGCCCCCGCCCCCGCCCCCGCCGCCGCCGCCCCCCGCCCCGCCCCCGGGCCCGCCGTCGCCGCCGCCCGGGCTGCCCGGCGCCGCGCCGCCGGGGACCACTGGACACAGAACCGCGAGTTAGTGCACACTGAATGACTTCCATCTGAGGCGACGCGAACTCGTCGCCCGCCGCAGACCGCCGCAAATAAAAACATTGTATCAACTTTGAAATAAAAATACAAGTACTACGTAAAAAATATATATACGAACGAAAACTCAAAACGTGCGAAGCTAATGTTAGTAACACAGTGATTATGATGATACACATCGAGCAAATTAATGATCGTGAGCTCGTTTAATGCGAGAAATCTTAAAGCTAAAGTAGACGAACGCCGCGCACCGACCTAATCCAGAAAATGACACTACTTTTGAATGTTTATTTGAAGTTTGTATCTTCTTAACTGGCAAACGATTTAAACAAAGTAACAATTTATTTTCGTAACTGTACAATTTCGAGCCAAAAACAAAAACCATACATCTACGAAGTAGAGACAATAAATATTGTTCTTACAACTTTTTACCAATATATCATAGGAATTCGTCTAATTTAACCTAACATGTATAAAATTATGACTCACACATTCGTAAATGCAGTGACGAAAACACGATGACCACGATGTGCAATTAGTCACAGACTAATAAATATTAATTTAAACATAAAAACGTATAAATACGTAGAAATACGCACTCACTCTGCTAGTCTGCGACCGCTGCTGTGCTATTCTCTAGTTAACTGTAGAACTGTAGCGGCTGCGGCCAGCGCTGTCTAAGAAAGAAACTAGCGCTGGCAGCGGGAATAATGTGAATCTGACCATAAAATATTTGAATAGATTGATGTTTTTCTTCGTATTTTGGTATTTGGTTAAGGACACAACAAAAAGCAAAGATAATTTCAATTTGACACCTCATAAAAAGGATATCAACCGATCGGTATTTTTAGGTAAGGAAAGATAGTAAGGTAAGTATGACTGTGTTAATATGTTTGAAGCACAAGTTCTACCTAGTTCAGGCAGGTTCCGCTAAGATAGTTTAAATTAATAAAGTAGAGGTCCTATTTTAAATTTATCTGCAGTGCGCTAAGTGCTGCTTAGTGTACTCAATAAAATATTTATTTATTTTAAAAAACATGTCCCGGCAGTGAACTTTGTTAATAAATACATCAATAATTGTAATCCCAATCGCAAAGTTGAACGAGTCAATTAGAGAATTGCAGCATTTGTAGATCAATAGCTAATCGTGATTGTTCGTGTACGAAGAGATAGAGAAGAGAGCAGGAGAGCGGGGGTGACTCACGGTCGGCGCCGGCCTGCCGCTGGCGCGCGCCGAGCCGCTCGTCGGCCGAGATGAACTGCTCCGTCACCAGCTGCGCCAGACCTGCGCCCAACACTACTTACAGCCTGCGCGGCACGAGGCACACGGCACGCGGCACGCGGCACGAGCGGGCGAGACCACACTGACGCCCCGTACCACCGTGGTACCCACAATAGTGGCTCGACAAATATTATACAAGGACTATGAACTACTTTTATTTTTGGGACCAATCGTTTAAAAATAAGATGGTATACTATGACGAGTTTACTTTAGGTGGCCGAATGCGTCGACCGCATTCGTTAGCCGAATTGGCCTGTTAACGTAGGATAACCAAATGCATCCACAGACAACAACAGTAACAGACAGTTTACGTGTATACTAACCCCGTACGTCTAACCCCGTATCCGTATGTTCTTCACCCCGATTAACACCGCAACTGTCTTGCTCGCTGAATTACTACTACATTTCTGTTCTGACATTAGGGATATGATATCTCGTTCTAGCTCTCGTAAATAGAAAAGGACACAGGCGCGAACCAGCAACAATAAAATAACAGGAACCTGGTTTAGGAAATTTTGACATCTTTGTAGATTAAGCATTTTTTTTTACTGTTTTAACTGTCAATAAAGCTACGAGAATACTAATATTTGTATCAGTATCGCCTTTTTTTACCTAATTGTGCAAATAGAAGTTTTCTATTTGGGTGTCAATATCTATAGGATTTCATAACAGAGTATAGCTTCAGTGAGAACGTTTGTGTACATAGATGCGTTAAACACAAAATGAATGTTTAATGGTTTTCATGCAAGAATGCCGTACAAACACAATGACATGTATTTAGATAATTATGGCGCTTGTACGATTAGTTAACGTTACAAATGCAATGAAGTTGTGCAACGAAACTATTCATCCCATTTACTTGGGGTCGGCCTTCCTTGTCTTCTTATTTCACTGTGTACAATTTTGTGTTTTAATCGAGAAAGTCTAGAATAATAAATATACCTAGTTTAATTCATAAACTAAGTGTAATTAACGATCAAGTAAGAGTTAACCTTTAATTTCACAGAAATCAAAAATTACGGTAACCATTCTCGTCAGCTAGGGGTGGTGACCTATTTGGCACAAATATCTATTACCTAACTATTAGTATTGATCTGTATTTTGTGCAAATTATTTTTGAGCTAATAATTACTATTAACCATTCTAGTTAAAAGTTTGTCTAAAAGGTAATCGAGACGTGTCACGTGTGACGCTACCATGTGTGAGTAAAATTAATAAAATTAACCATGAATACTTGTTTCTTACTATTTTATCTGTATTTGTTATACAAATGCTGTTTGTTTTCCATTTAGAAATAAATAAATAAAGGCACTTTTTTATTGAGGACATAAACCCTTAGAAATGTCATATAACTTGTTCGACAATATTTTCTGTCATTTTTTAATCTGTATATGAACTGTTTTAGTATGGGTTGAGAGTTGATAGGATTTGTCATCATCATAACTGAAAAATTACTTAGTACTTTCGGGGAAAATGAATTCATATTGCTGCTCTATAGGGTAAGAGGTCGATGGGTGTATGTGGCGTGTGTAGTGTGGCGTGTGTGGTGCGGGTCGGGGCGGGGCGGGTACTCACTGATGAGCGGCTGCGCGGGCGGCGGGCGGTAGGCGGGCTGCGCGCGCACGTCGAGCGCGCGCCACGCCGCCACCAGCGTCGGCTCAGAGATGCTGCCCGACGGCCTGCGGCACACGTACCCACACTTTTTTCTAACGTTATACAGGGTTACATTGCAAAAGGGGGCCCAATTCTTTAGGAGTCAGTCAGCTCAGAATCAGTAACTTAATCGAATTATGCAAAGAATAAGATATTTTTTCATATTTAATTATTCCTATCCGCTGTTAAAAATCGTACAGGTGGATAATTTAACTCATTAATTTAATTAAAAATTGCACCGTATGTGCACTGCGTAAGGTCCTTGTTGAGTTGCCGTACCTACGCATCCGATGAATGACCGCGCGGCTTTCGTAGTCTAGCGCCATATTACCTCTTGCTGTACGTCACGACGGGATGAAATATACACCTTAATTTATTTCAACGTTGGGTAAAGAACCACATGGCCGAAGACCAACACGGTGGTGCAAAGGTGTCTACCTACTGTCCTGGGAGTGCCGTTCCAAGAGACCTTCATACATGCGCAGGATCGTGATGACTAGAGATGGCTCATTATCGCCGCGATTTATTAGATGGGGTCGCGATCCTCAACCGCTGAGAGACCAGGGGGGGGGGGATTCATCAATACTAGGAAATAATTATATAATGCAATGAGAGAATCGTAAGAGCATTATGAAAATAAATGAGAAGGTCCGTAAACAAACAGTTGATGACATAGCTTAACGGTTTAGCAAGCTAAGTGACAGTGGGCCGAGCACGTAGAATTGATGGCTGATGAGGCAGAAAGGTTTTGGAATGGAGGCCATGTATCGGCAAGCGCAGCGTAAGACGTTCACCCCCAAGGTGGACAGACGACCTGGTAAATGTTGCAATAAGCAGCTGGATTGGAGGCCACTTCCAACCGGCCAATCTGAAAGTCAATGGGGGAGGCCTATGTTCAACAGTGGACGTCCTATGGCTGAAATGATGACGGTGATGAAGAGCATAGCACGCACAGCTCCGCGCGTCTAGTGACCTGTACCTGTACCTGTACCTGTATATGGCGAGGTTCCCGGAGTGGGAGGCGACGGCGAGCAGCGCGTGCTCGTGCGCGTTGAGGTGCGCGAGCGCGCTGATGCGGCCCCACGCGCGCCGCCACGCGCCCACGCACAGCTTGGCGCCCGTGCCCCAGTCCCAGATGCTGCCGACGACACAACACACCATCACTACTCACTCACCGATAACCGACTCGCTTAATACGTGACAAGAAGCGTCTTATAAGACGACTGAGCAGGGCATTCGAATGGTGTCTTTATAAAAGAATAAGATTAAGCGTCGCACAGGCGTCGGGCTAATCACGACAGCCACCCGTAGCTGTTACTAAATAGCTGAAGAGCGTGACGGTAACTTGTGGTCAGGACTGTACTTTAGGTACTTTTTGGGGTTCCGTAGCCAAATGGCAAAAAACGGAACCCTTATAGATTCGTCATGTCTGTCTGTCCGTCTGTCCGTCCGTCCGTATGTCACAGCCACTTTTTTCCGAAACTATAAGAACTATACTGTTGAAACTTGGTAAGTATGCATTCTGTGAACCGCATTAAGATTTTCACAAAAAAATATAAAAATAATAATAAATTTTGGGGGCTCCCCATACTTAGAACTAAAACTCGAAATTTTTTTTTCGTCAAACCCATACACGTGTAGGGTATCAATGGATAGGTCTTTAAAAATGATATTGAGGTTTCTAATATCATTTTTTTCTAAACTGATTAGTTTGCGTGTGAGACGCTTCCAAAGTGGTAAAATGTGTGTCCCCCCCCTGTAACTTCTAAAATAAGAGAATGATAAATATAAAAAAATATATAATGTACATTACCATAAAAACTACCAGCGAAAATTGGTTTGAACGAGATCAAGTAATTAGTTTTTTTTTAATACGTCATAAATCGTAAACCGCAATTTAACTTTCGTAATGTTATGGATTTCATTTTGCAATAAAAATACCATAACTATGACTCGATTGTCGTGATGGGTAAACTTTTACTCATAACGGTACCTACAGGTTTGTACAGAACCCTCGGTGCGCGAGTCCGACTCGCACTTGGCCGGTTTTTTAACTTCAGAACGTGTGAGAGATTGAGAAAACGCATGAGTGGCGAATGTTTGCATTTTCTGTCGCCATATTTTTTTTTTTGAAATATAAAAATGAATTTAATTCATACGATTGCGATAGAAAATATATAAAAGAATAAACTGACTGTCTGACATATCAACGCACAGCCCAAACCACTGGTTCTAGAGATTCTAAATTTGGCACGTAAGTTCCTTATAGGATCTAGGGGTGCACTAAGAAAGGATTTTTTTTAAATGCTGAGTAAAATGGGGATCCAAAGATTGTATGGGGAAACAAGACTAGTTTAGACTATTTTATTCGAAACTTCACAGGAGTATTGCTAACGATAAATGAGTAAACAAGTGATTCAGATTGTTTGAGAAGTCAAGGGGAAATGTAGTAACAAAGTCTAAAAATCAACATGTGTATTGATTCTATGGCTAATCGGGTCGCTGATAAAAAAAATAGGCAACGATTTTAAATTCAACGTGGCGGACGTGAAATACCATCCACCACCACAATGCCCTACCATCCCTGTTGGGATGCAAAATATCATTATGTGTGTCGTTTTCATGTTTTTTTGGGACGTTAATTACGAAAATGGCATCAATTTTGAAATTTAATATTGTGGATATGAACATTCTTGAAAGTATTTGTGCCAAATTGCTATTCAATCGGTCCCGTCGTTTCGGAGCAAATCGATTCTAATAGACGGACTGACAGACAGCCACACGTGATCTTATAAGGGCTCTATTTTTGCTTTTTGGGTATGTAACGAGACCCACGTTATCCTAATAGATTTTGACATTTGTATTTTAATTTGCCATCTCGATGGTCGTTAATTGGTACCTAGACGAGACCGAGCGGCGCCGCGGGACGGGAGTAGTAGTCATTATAGTACTCTGTCTGTCTGTAAGTTTTCATGCGTAAGCCGCTAAACCGTTTTGATTAATTTTTAGTATAGAGATTGATGGGATCTTTGAAAAGGACAAAAGCTACTTTTTGTCGTGAAAGCTGAACCGATTTTGATGAACTTTTGTACGGAAAAAGCTTGAACCCTAGGGAAAACATAGGCTACTATTTTTTTCATCTCCTAAGCGAGTAAAACAGGATGTGACAAACCATATTCCACGCGATCGAAGCCGCGGGCACAGCTAATAAATAATAAAATATTCTAACAATCACACCACTTATCTAACTCCAAACTACATATATTAAGGCGATTTAACTGCAGTTATCCCTTTCGATTTTTAAGTTCACGACGGTTAGTTTCTCAGACTGAGTCGCTAATGCGGACACGGAACGTGCGACGCCTGCAGTCCAGCGTGCCGCGAGTCTACCAGCCGCAAGGGAAGTAATGGGGCACTGACCCGAAGTTGTCCTTGTTGGCGACGGCGGCGTGCTGGTCGTAGGGGTGGAACAGCACCACGGCGGGCGGCAGCGGGCAGCGCGAGTGGAACGCCTGCGTGTCCAGCCGCGCGCCGCGCAGCCCGCGCAGCGCTGCCGCACACAGTACCTCGTTACTCGACCGCGTCATACATAGAACTTGCTATGTTTTATTAAATAAAAACCTTAAAAATACTATTTTGCACCTTTGTCCGCAGTCACTTTGAGTACGCCTCGTAGATTTGGAACCTAAAATACCAGACATATCTCGCGTTTGCTTTACTGTCATGTTCCACGTTTACATGTATGTGATGTTGTCCGATTTTAAGTCTGAGTGAGAGTTCATAGGAAATTTGGAACTAGGCAGGTACCGGTAGTCTCTATCAATAACCCAGAACCCAATGTTCCTTCAATAAACCCAATTAATTTGTCATTAGCTGCAATAGTTCAGGAACTAGGAACTAGGAACTCAGGAAAGGGATGCAGGCATCCCATGATGTAGTCAGAGATTAGATCCAGCGGTGTAACACTTTCAGGTTTGATTATTTGCGCTTAAAACGGCCTCTACGTGCTGGCCCGTGAACTCCTAGAGCGTACAAATAATAATAATAAATATTGGACAACATCACATACATTGTCCTGATTCTATGATTAAGAAGCCTAAGCACTCGTGTTACAAAAATCAGAAACAACGAAGGTACCACAACACCCAGACCCGAGACAATGTAATTAATTAATTAAATGGGTAAATCACTTTGTGACCCTGTTAATGAGTGTGGAGGCACCTAGCCTACATAGCCTAATTAGGTATTAGGAGATGAATATGCGCGTACCTCTCGCCTCGCGGCGCAGGCTCCGGTTGCGCGCGTAGCGCCACACGCGCGTGTGGTGCGCGCGGCCCTCGCAGTCGCGCAGCCCGTCCGCCCCCGCCCCCGCTCCCGCTCCCGCTCCCGCTACCGCCCCCGCCCCCGCTCCCGCGCCCTCGGGCTGCCCGAACACGCTCGCCGCCCACTCCACGAACTGGCTGTGCACTATGGGCTTCTTCGGTGGCTGACCTACGTTCGACATGCAAAACTTACTGAAGCGGAGCGCTAACCGAGGCAATCGTTCTGCGTGCAGGCCGAGTTGCAGTTTGCGCTCTGCTTAACACGTTGAGCGCCAACAGATTTTCTATTGTGTCTAGTTTCGTGGCAGTCAAAGAATTAAGAGCCGTCCTCGGTCGCTGTTAAATCGTAACCTACTAATAAACTTTAAAACTGTTTTTATAAAAGATCTGTACTGTACAGTTTGCGCTCTGCTTAACACGTTGAACGCCGACAGAATTTCTAGGCAGACCGAGATTTACCAGCCGTTCTTGGTCGCTATTAAATTGTAATCTACTAATAATTTCAAAACTGTTTTTTATAAAAGATTATTAAGGTCAGACAAGAACTCAGAAATGCTGATATGTATTACATATTATATAAGGTCGCCTTTTATAAACGGGTGAAATTTAAAGAGCAATTACAAAAACATACATGAATAATTTTTGTTAAAAAAAGTAAATTTTTATACGCTAGTTTTCGAGAAAAACGCCAAAAACTATTTTGATTTCACTGTAAAATAAAACACCCCGTGCACCGTGCGTGCTCACCGAGGGAAGAGTGGGGCAAGATTGAGATGAGAGAGACAGAGGCGATGACGTAGGGACGTTTCAGATTAGACAGGTGCTCTAAAAAATTTTTTTTGTTTTTTTGTTAGTAATAATTAAAATGAAAATAAGCCCTTTTTAAGAACGAAAATAATAGGGCCCGGTTTCTCTAATTTAATTAGTCCGCCGTGATCCTAAGTTTCACCCGTTTATAAAAGGCGACCTTGTATATAATAAAGTTAAAAATTAAAAATGATGATAAGTGTGAACAAAGAAGTGGAAAACATCATGCTAGGTTGACAAAGGATGTCACAAAATAGCCGGGGTTACCTCAGGGCAGTTGTACGTACATGGCGCTCTTAAGAATCTCTATAAAAAACATTTTAGAACTTACTAGAATTGGAGGAGGTAGAGTCACGGTCGCGAGTAGAGTCGCGATCGCGCAGCGCGACCGAGTCCTCGGAGATCGTGTGCGGCAGGCCCGTCTTACCGCGCCGGGAACCTGGACATAGTTTGATTGTCAGGCGTTGATTATGATTATTCACTAATTAAAATGCAAGTTTCGCTTCATAAATGTCATATTATTAAGTTCGAAAAGTTGTTAAAAGAGATGTCGTTTAGTAGATGAGGATGTAGATATAAATAAGTAGGTACGTTAACGAATATCATTTTCTGGGTGTCAAAGTAAGTTAACAGATGTCGTTGAAGTGACGTATATTAATGAAGTGATGTATATTAATTTACAGATGCCAATGAGCCAAAAACGAAGTGGCTGTACAGACGATAAAGGATGCCGCGTGAAGAAGTAGCGTACATAAGTCAACGGATGTCTTTTAGTGAATAAGGAAGTGGACGTACATAAGTTAACGAATGTCACTTATTGATTAAAAATACTGTAGTAATAGAACTGAAAGGACAGAACGGTTCTAGATCGGAGGTCAGGTACCGGCAAGCGCAGCGTAGGACGTCCACCCACAAGGTAGTCAGGCGACTTGGTAAAGGTCGCAGGAAGCCGCTGGATGCGGGCCGACCAATTGGCCAATCTGAAAGTCACTAGGGGAGGCCTACGTTTAGCAGTGGACGTCCTACGGCTGAAACGATAATGACGATGATGATTAAGGATGTAAGTTAACAGACAAGGATGTGAAAAGTTTGAGGATGCGGACAATTCTCTGCTGCAGTAGAGTACGTACCGGGGTGCGGCAGCGTGCGCGAGTCGTTGGCGTGCGCGAGCGGCGAGGGGCGCGTGTTGGGCGAGGGCGGCAGCGACGCGCTGCTGCCGCCCCCCGCGCCGCCCCCGCCCCCGCCCCCAGCACCGCCCCCGCCCCCCGCACCGCCCCCGCGCGGCGCCACCTCCACCGGGATGCCCACGCTATCCGCCTACACATACACACACACATTAAACGTATTCAGACCATGGCCAGATGGGGCGTTTTACGTGCGTATTCCGCGTTTTTTACGCAACACGCGTGTCGAGATCCTAGGGCCCAGTAAGTCCATATGAAAGCGCGTTAAACGCGAGAGATTTACGCAAGTAAGGCTAAACAGGTTCAGGACAGGATACGGCCGTTCCGATCATCACCTTCATAAATGGGGACTAAAGGAGTCACCTGTCACTGTTTTCCTGGTGGCCTGCGGGATCTTAATCTTTTCACCCCAGCCGCTGAGGACCGGTTACGCAGACTAATACTCGACATTTAAATGAGGATTAAGCACTAAATGCCATACGATAAAATGAATGATTGTTAACCTGGCTGGAGATGTAGTTGATGATGTCGGAGGCCATCTGCGAGATTTGCGGGTGCGGCTCGCGCGACATGGCGCACAGCGTCTGCCACAGCTTCATGTACACCGAGCCGAAACCTACAAACATTCAAATACTTTACGACCAACAAATAGTGATGGAAGTAGCAAAATGGTGAAGTAAAAAAAAAATTGGACGGTTTTTACATAGCACATAACACCGAATAACAGAAGTTTATCTTCATATGGACACGAAATCTCGGAACGCTCAGGCCCAAACTAATCCAGCGTGTTCCGAGATTTCGTATCCGTGAGCGATGTCTGTGTGCGTTGCTCGAGCGCGCACTGTATGGAGCTTAACTTCTGTATATCCATAACTAATATTTATTCTGCGCAGATAGACACAATCGCAATCTGAAATAATAATAAGATTAATCACACATAATAATGCGAAAATCTTAATAGAATATATAAATGGAAGATTGCTGTTAGATACCTACGCAGTGTCCTCCTTTAGCTTGTGGCCTTAGATCGCGGTCGATACTGACTGTGCAGGACATGTTACCATGACAGATGATCGTATCAATGCTGTCATTTCAATATCTTTCTTTAAGCATCAAATTAAACCCTCGGCTTCATTGGTTTTCGCTGTGAGGGAGATAAGGCTTTCAACCGATGTTGAAATGGCAAGACTAGTATACTTTAGTTTACTTTTATAGCTTGAGAGAGTATGGTATATTATTTGTAATGGGGCTCAGCTGCTGACATTGAAACAATCTTTGTGCTGCAGAAAAGAACCATACGTGCAACATACTGTCAGAGTCTTAGTCCTCGTGAATCACTGCGGGAAATATTTAAAGATTAATATATGAACAGTTTCAATATATTATTGAAAACCTAACGCACGTTCATATAAATGTGAATTAATTTGGCATAATAGGCGATTCTCATCAAAACAATACTATAAATAAAAATAAACTTGCCGTTCCGAACTTCAGGCTTAGCGAAGTGGCTAATTCATGCTTGGAGAAATGAATTAAAATTTAATAAAATTTTAAATACTACCACAAACCCTTTTATGTACGTATACATACAAAATATTTGATTACAGTTTCCTACATCTTACGAACGAGACTTTATAATGTACAGGAGACTTTATAACTTGCCTAATTTGCACTTATTGCATGTGTCGCAACGGCTTTCCTGTAACAAAGACTGGCAAAGTTGACTTGCACCGTTTTTCTCATCATCGTTTTCGGATTCTTCAAGTCCCGAAATTATCGTGTTATATGATAAATATAAAGCATAAAACCGGTTAAATACTAATACAAACTTAACACGTAATAAGATTTTAAGATTGACATTCAAATAGTAGGTGGTGTCAAGAAGCGTTTTGTATTTAAGTGTTATATTTATTTATTTCTAAATATTAATTACTATTATTAATTAATATTATTAGAGATGCCAAGAATATTCGGCAAATATTCGGTATTCGGCCACTTTTTTTCACTATTCGGTATTCGGCCGAATATTGCTAACTATTCAGCCGAATACCGAATATAAAATCAGGAAAAAAAACTCTAAATATTACTCAGAGATGTTTAATTAACCAATAAATTAACATATTAATACCACTTCAGCGATGCAAGTTTAAACTCGTATCGTTCATTTTCATTCGGCCAAATAAATTCTTGGCACCACTATTATTATCTTACACATTTAATACCTTACAGACTAACAAATATATAAATGAAAGATACACATATAGTAGTAAGTACATCTTACTAATATTATAAATGCGAAACATCGGATGGATGGATGTGGGGATGAACGGCGGAGGGGAAGCGTATTCTTTACGGCCCCACACGGCACGGTTAATTGATGGATGGCACCTAATAATAATATTTAATTCAGACATCATAATTATTACAGATGACAATAATAGAGGGCTCGTATAATAAATATATGAGTGCGATTGTAACGAGAGGCGTACCGATATTGGGCAGCTTGTGCACGGCCTGCGCGGCGGGCCCGCGCGCGCGCGACAGCGCCAGCGCGTCCTCGGCGCGGTCCAGCTCGGCCGCGCCGCCCGCGCCGCTCGCCGCGCGCTCGCCCCGCTCGCTCCGCTCACTGCGCTCGAGCCGCTCGCCCCGCGCGCGCCGGGACCCCCGGCTGTAGTACGATCGGCTCGTTGCTCATCATTTTATTAGCACAATGTGGTAGCCGAAGCAGTGGTGGGGAAAAATAAAACTCGGAACGTGTATTTCATCGTCATCGCTTCAGCCATAGGGCGTTCACTTTTGAACATAGGCCTCCTCGGTGACTTCCAGGTGAGCAGGTTGAGAGCGGGCCGTGTCCGGCGGCTTCCTGAAACCTTTACCGGGTCGTCTCGTCGTCCACCTTGTGAATGTCTCACACTACACTTGCCAATAGGTACTTTGCCACGGTAGCCGTCTTAACTATAAAACCTAGCTGGCGTTTTCTTTATTTTTTTACAATCTAAATCCAATAAAATTTATCTGTTATAATTTTTTTTCGGACCTTTAATATGTATCATGAAAACAATAAACTATTACTCAGAACCATATTGCTATGGCAGTGTTTAATTCTAAATACATTTTGTGCAATGATTTGCGCAATAATACGGTGTGTATTTTCTCTATAATCGTATAAGTCGTAGTCGTACACCACTGTAAACGCAGTCCGGGTGACGGAGTATTGACCAGATAAAAATATTTAGTTGCCTTGCTTTCGACACGAGAAGATTTGGCCACCAACTGCCGTCTCAAGAAGTCCTCCTGTAAAACGTCACTAAGGGCCGATTCGACCAAACACAAAGCTATACCAGAATAACTATTACGGGTATAATTTTACACCTTGAATTTACCCTTGGATAACTTCGATTACGTTTTTCGAGCAATACACTATACTCGGTATTGTTATTCTGTAGTTCAAGAGTGAACGATCAACGAATTGATAAACCTACCAAATTCCATGTATGTAATCCATTTCTTCTAGGTTGACTTGAAATGCCACAACATTTTAATTTTGTAGGATATAAGTGTAAATGCTAGATGTTGACAGCATGTCAGTTTCGAGGTGACAGGTGTGGATTTGACAAGTGACAACTTTGACATTTACTTATTCTCAGTTTAATTTATACACTGTCAAAATCGCCCGTTTTAATATTTTTCATAGATTAGTGATTGGTAGAATGAAAAATCAGCTTACTCTAGATTAAGCAGTGGTATACTCTCAAGTTAAAACTTACACCAGCTTGGTCGAATCCGGCCTAAGAAGAATAAGGTTTTACCTGACGCTTTTCCTGTCTCGCTCCTGCAGGTACACGGCGATGAAGTGCTGCTCGAACGTCAGGACCAGCCACTGCAGGGCTAAAACAGAACGAGTTTACGGATCACGTGTAGTCAAGAGACGTTAGTCAAAATGTGGCCGCATGAGACCGCGTAACTTTAAAAAAAAAAGTGTTTTATATCCCTGGGCTGAGCGGTTATTGCAAAAAAATTTAATAGTAATATAGTGTTCGATTTTGGAGTCAGTTTCTTTAAGGACGTCTCACCGGGAATAGTTCTGTGCTAATCTTTCCCGGTTTGTTTAAACCACTCGGACAATATCGCTAAAGAATATACAAGTTGTTCAAAAAATCACAATTCAAATATTCAATATATTATTCAATAGTTATCATATGATTTCTTAATGTATTTTAATTATTTACAACTTCTTAAAATAAACAAATTGATCTAATTATGCATGGCGTCATCCTCTCTGCCCACAATACCTATCTTATTGTTGTGCCCTAGAGGGTCTATAATGATCTGTTTTATGTATCTATTTATAACACCTGTGTAACATTATAGAATGCAATAAATATATTGTATTGAATTGAATTGAATCACAAGTAGTTAAGGGGTAGTTAAGAGTGAAATCTAGATTGGCATTTTAAAATAAATGATTATTTAGAAACGAAAATCGTTGACGAGCGAGCCCAGCGCGACACCTACACGCACACCCCGTACCCTGTGCCCCGTACCCTGCACAGTACACTCACCGGCGAGTATCTCCTGGCGCACGAGGGCGGCGGCGTCCGGCGCGGCGCGCGCGGCCAGCTGCACGCCCACCTGCTGGTCCAGCGCGTTGCCGTGCTCCGTGCGCGCGCCGCTCGACACCACGAGCGAGCCCAGCGCGACACCTACACGCACACCCCGTACCCTGTGCCCCGTACCCTGCACAGTACACTCACCGGCGAGTATCTCCTGGCGCACGAGGGCGGCGGCGTCCGGCGCGGCGCGCGCGGCCAGCTGCACGCCCACCTGCTGGTCCAGCGCGTTGCCGTGCTCCGTGCGCGCGCCGCTCGACACCACGAGCGAGCCCAGCGCGACACCTACACGCACACCCCGTACCCTGTGCCCCGTACCCTGCACAGTACACTCACCGGCGAGTATCTCCTGGCGCACGAGGGCGGCGGCGTCCGGCGCGGCGCGCGCGGCCAGCTGCACGCCCACCTGCTGGTCCAGCGCGTTGCCGTGCTCCGTGCGCGCGCCGCTCGACACCACGAGCGAGCCCAGCGCGACACCTACACGCACACCCCGTACCCTGTGCCCCGTACCCTGCACAGTACACTCACCGGCGAGTATCTCCTGGCGCACGAGGGCGGCGGCGTCCGGCGCGGCGCGCGCGGCCAGCTGCACGCCCACCTGCTGGTCCAGCGCGTTGCCGTGCTCCGTGCGCGCGCCGCTCGACACCACGAGCGAGCCCAGCGCGACACCTACACGCACACCCCGTACCCTGTGCCCCGTACCCTGCACAGTACACTCACCGGCGAGTATCTCCTGGCGCACGAGGGCGGCGGCGTCCGGCGCGGCGCGCGCGGCCAGCTGCACGCCCACCTGCTGGTCCAGCGCGTTGCCGTGCTCCGTGCGCGCGCCGCTCGACACCACGAGCGAGCCCAGCGCGACACCTACACGCACACCCCGTACCCTGTGCCCCGTACCCTGCACAGTACACTCACCGGCGAGTATCTCCTGGCGCACGAGGGCGGCGGCGTCCGGCGCGGCGCGCGCGGCCAGCTGCACGCCCACCTGCTGGTCCAGCGCGTTGCCGTGCTCCGTGCGCGCGCCGCTCGACACCACGAGCGAGCCCAGCGCGACACCTACACGCACACCCCGTACCCTGTGCCCCGTACCCTGCACAGTACACTCACCGGCGAGTATCTCCTGGCGCACGAGGGCGGCGGCGTCCGGCGCGGCGCGCGCGGCCAGCTGCACGCCCACCTGCTGGTCCAGCGCGTTGCCGTGCTCCGTGCGCGCGCCGCTCGACACCACGAGCGAGCCCAGCGCGACACCTACACGCACACCCCGTACCCTGTGCCCCGTACCCTGCACAGTACACTCACCGGCGAGTATCTCCTGGCGCACGAGGGCGGCGGCGTCCGGCGCGGCGCGCGCGGCCAGCTGCACGCCCACCTGCTGGTCCAGCGCGTTGCCGTGCTCCGTGCGCGCGCCGCTCGACACCACGAGCGAGCCCAGCGCGACACCTACACGCACACCCCGTACCCTGTGCCCCGTACCCTGCACAGTACACTCACCGGCGAGTATCTCCTGGCGCACGAGGGCGGCGGCGTCCGGCGCGGCGCGCGCGGCCAGCTGCACGCCCACCTGCTGGTCCAGCGCGTTGCCGTGCTCCGTGCGCGCGCCGCTCGACACCACGAGCGAGCCCAGCGCGACACCTACACGCACACCCCGTACCCTGTGCCCCGTACCCTGCACAGTACACTCACCGGCGAGTATCTCCTGGCGCACGAGGGCGGCGGCGTCCGGCGCGGCGCGCGCGGCCAGCTGCACGCCCACCTGCTGGTCCAGCGCGTTGCCGTGCTCCGTGCGCGCGCCGCTCGACACCACGAGCGAGCCCAGCGCGACACCTACACGCACACCCCGTACCCTGTGCCCCGTACCCTGCACAGTACACTCACCGGCGAGTATCTCCTGGCGCACGAGGGCGGCGGCGTCCGGCGCGGCGCGCGCGGCCAGCTGCACGCCCACCTGCTGGTCCAGCGCGTTGCCGTGCTCCGTGCGCGCGCCGCTCGACACCACGAGCGAGCCCAGCGCGACACCTACACGCACACCCCGTACCCTGTGCCCCGTACCCTGCACAGTACACTCACCGGCGAGTATCTCCTGGCGCACGAGGGCGGCGGCGTCCGGCGCGGCGCGCGCGGCCAGCTGCACGCCCACCTGCTGGTCCAGCGCGTTGCCGTGCTCCGTGCGCGCGCCGCTCGACACCACGAGCGAGCCCAGCGCGACACCTACACGCACACCCCGTACCCTGTGCCCCGTACCCTGCACAGTACACTCACCGGCGAGTATCTCCTGGCGCACGAGGGCGGCGGCGTCCGGCGCGGCGCGCGCGGCCAGCTGCACGCCCACCTGCTGGTCCAGCGCGTTGCCGTGCTCCGTGCGCGCGCCGCTCGACACCACGAGCGAGCCCAGCGCGACACCTACACGCACACCCCGTACCCTGTGCCCCGTACCCTGCACAGTACACTCACCGGCGAGTATCTCCTGGCGCACGAGGGCGGCGGCGTCCGGCGCGGCGCGCGCGGCCAGCTGCACGCCCACCTGCTGGTCCAGCGCGTTGCCGTGCTCCGTGCGCGCGCCGCTCGACACCACGAGCGAGCCCAGCGCGACACCTACACGCACACCCCGTACCCTGTGCCCCGTACCCTGCACAGTACACTCACCGGCGAGTATCTCCTGGCGCACGAGGGCGGCGGCGTCCGGCGCGGCGCGCGCGGCCAGCTGCACGCCCACCTGCTGGTCCAGCGCGTTGCCGTGCTCCGTGCGCGCGCCGCTCGACACCACGAGCGAGCCCAGCGCGACACCTACACGCACACCCCGTACCCTGTGCCCCGTACCCTGCACAGTACACTCACCGGCGAGTATCTCCTGGCGCACGAGGGCGGCGGCGTCCGGCGCGGCGCGCGCGGCCAGCTGCACGCCCACCTGCTGGTCCAGCGCGTTGCCGTGCTCCGTGCGCGCGCCGCTCGACACCACGAGCGAGCCCAGCGCGACACCTACACGCACACCCCGTACCCTGTGCCCCGTACCCTGCACAGTACACTCACCGGCGAGTATCTCCTGGCGCACGAGGGCGGCGGCGTCCGGCGCGGCGCGCGCGGCCAGCTGCACGCCCACCTGCTGGTCCAGCGCGTTGCCGTGCTCCGTGCGCGCGCCGCTCGACACCACGAGCGAGCCCAGCGCGACACCTACACGCACACCCCGTACCCTGTGCCCCGTACCCTGCACAGTACACTCACCGGCGAGTATCTCCTGGCGCACGAGGGCGGCGGCGTCCGGCGCGGCGCGCGCGGCCAGCTGCACGCCCACTTGCTGGTCCAGCGCGTTGCCGTGCTCCGTGCGCGCGCCGCTCGACACCACGAGCGAGCCCAGCGCGACACCTACACGCACACCCCGTACCCTGTGCCCCGTACCCTGCACAGTACACTCACCGGCGAGTATCTCCTGGCGCACGAGGGCGGCGGCGTCCGGCGCGGCGCGCGCGGCCAGCTGCACGCCCACCTGCTGGTCCAGCGCGTTGCCGTGCTCCGTGCGCGCGCCGCTCGACACCACGAGCGAGCCCAGCGCGACACCTACACGCACACCCCGTACCCTGTGCCCCGTACCCTGCACAGTACACTCACCGGCGAGTATCTCCTGGCGCACGAGGGCGGCGGCGTCCGGCGCGGCGCGCGCGGCCAGCTGCACGCCCACCTGCTGGTCCAGCGCGTTGCCGTGCTCCGTGCGCGCGCCGCTCGACACCACGAGCGAGCCCAGCGCGACACCTACACGCACACCCCGTACCCTGTGCCCCGTACCCTGCACAGTACACTCACCGGCGAGTATCTCCTGGCGCACGAGGGCGGCGGCGTCCGGCGCGGCGCGCGCGGCCAGCTGCACGCCCACCTGCTGGTCCAGCGCGTTGCCGTGCTCCGTGCGCGCGCCGCTCGACACCACGAGCGAGCCCAGCGCGACACCTACACGCACACCCCGTACCCTGTGCCCCGTACCCTGCACAGTACACTCACCGGCGAGTATCTCCTGGCGCACGAGGGCGGCGGCGTCCGGCGCGGCGCGCGCGGCCAGCTGCACGCCCACCTGCTGGTCCAGCGCGTTGCCGTGCTCCGTGCGCGCGCCGCTCGACACCACGAGCGAGCCCAGCGCGACACCTACACGCACACCCCGTACCCTGTGCCCCGTACCCTGCACAGTACACTCACCGGCGAGTATCTCCTGGCGCACGAGGGCGGCGGTGTCCGGCGCGGCGCGCGCGGCCAGCTGCACGCCCACCTGCTGGTCCAGCGCGTTGCCGTGCTCCGTGCGCGCGCCGCTCGACACCACGAGCGAGCCCAGCGCGACACCTACACGCACACCCCGTACCCTGTGCCCCGTACCCTGCACAGTACACTCACCGGCGAGTATCTCCTGGCGCACGAGGGCGGCGGCGTCCGGCGCGGCGCGCGCGGCCAGCTGCACGCCCACCTGCTGGTCCAGCGCGTTGCCGTGCTCCGTGCGCGCGCCGCTCGACACCACGAGCGAGCCCAGCGCGACACCTACACGCACACCCCGTACCCTGTGCCCCGTACCCTGCACAGTACACTCACCGGCGAGTATCTCCTGGCGCACGAGGGCGGCGGCGTCCGGCGCGGCGCGCGCGGCCAGCTGCACGCCCACCTGCTGGTCCAGCGCGTTGCCGTGCTCCGTGCGCGCGCCGCTCGACACCACGAGCGAGCCCAGCGCGACACCTACACGCACACCCCGTACCCTGTGCCCCGTACCCTGCACAGTACACTCACCGGCGAGTATCTCCTGGCGCACGAGGGCGGCGGCGTCCGGCGCGGCGCGCGCGGCCAGCTGCACGCCCACCTGCTGGTCCAGCGCGTTGCCGTGCTCCGTGCGCGCGCCGCTCGACACCACGAGCGAGCCCAGCGCGACACCTACACGCACACCCCGTACCCTGTGCCCCGTACCCTGCACAGTACACTCACCGGCGAGTATCTCCTGGCGCACGAGGGCGGCGGCGTCCGGCGCGGCGCGCGCGGCCAGCTGCACGCCCACCTGCTGGTCCAGCGCGTTGCCGTGCTCCGTGCGCGCGCCGCTCGACACCACGAGCGAGCCCAGCGCGACACCTACACGCACACCCCGTACCCTGTGCCCCGTACCCTGCACAGTACACTCACCGGCGAGTATCTCCTGGCGCACGAGGGCGGCGGCGTCCGGCGCGGCGCGCGCGGCCAGCTGCACGCCCACCTGCTGGTCCAGCGCGTTGCCGTGCTCCGTGCGCGCGCCGCTCGACACCACGAGCGAGCCCAGCGCGACACCTACACGCACACCCCGTACCCTGTGCCCCGTACCCTGCACAGTACACTCACCGGCGAGTATCTCCTGGCGCACGAGGGCGGCGGCGTCCGGCGCGGCGCGCGCGGCCAGCTGCACGCCCACCTGCTGGTCCAGCGCGTTGCCGTGCTCCGTGCGCGCGCCGCTCGACACCACGAGCGAGCCCAGCGCGACACCTACACGCACACCCCGTACCCTGTGCCCCGTACCCTGCACAGTACACTCACCGGCGAGTAT
Source organism: Anania hortulata (assembly GCA_963576865.1). NCBI lineage: Eukaryota > Metazoa > Arthropoda > Insecta > Lepidoptera > Crambidae > Anania > Anania hortulata. The sequence continues at coordinate 454,567 of OY756395.1, forward strand.
CTCCTGGCGCACGAGGGCGGCGGCGTCCGGCGCGGCGCGCGCGGCCAGCTGCACGCCCACCTGCTGGTCCAGCGCGTTGCCGTGCTCCGTGCGCGCGCCGCTCGACACCACGAGCGAGCCCAGCGCGACACCTACACGCACACCCCGTACCCTGTGCCCCGTACCCTGCACAGTACACTCACCGGCGAGTATCTCCTGGCGCACGAGGGCGGCGGCGTCCGGCGCGGCGCGCGCGGCCAGCTGCACGCCCACCTGCTGGTCCAGCGCGTTGCCGTGCTCCGTGCGCGCGCCGCTCGACACCACGAGCGAGCCCAGCGCGACACCTACACGCACACCCCGTACCCTGTGCCCCGTACCCTGCACAGTACACTCACCGGCGAGTATCTCCTGGCGCACGAGGGCGGCGGCGTCCGGCGCGGCGCGCGCGGCCAGCTGCACGCCCACCTGCTGGTCCAGCGCGTTGCCGTGCTCCGTGCGCGCGCCGCTCGACACCACGAGCGAGCCCAGCGCGACACCTACACGCACACCCCGTACCCTGTGCCCCGTACCCTGCACAGTACACTCACCGGCGAGTATCTCCTGGCGCACGAGGGCGGCGGCGTCCGGCGCGGCGCGCGCGGCCAGCTGCACGCCCACCTGCTGGTCCAGCGCGTTGCCGTGCTCCGTGCGCGCGCCGCTCGACACCACGAGCGAGCCCAGCGCGACACCTACACGCACACCCCGTACCCTGTGCCCCGTACCCTGCACAGTACACTCACCGGCGAGTATCTCCTGGCGCACGAGGGCGGCGGCGTCCGGCGCGGCGCGCGCGGCCAGCTGCACGCCCACCTGCTGGTCCAGCGCGTTGCCGTGCTCCGTGCGCGCGCCGCTCGACACCACGAACGAGCCTAGCGCGAACGCGCACGCCGCTCGCACCTGCACGCATAACACCATGCCGATCTATCATTGACCTTCGAACAGAGCAGACCTGTGCCTGGTGGGCTCTCTGACGGTGGGAGCGGCGGTGCGTGGTATCTCTCTTTATACCTCGATTGGAGAGCGTTTTCGGTGATGCGACAAGTCTCTGACATGAAGCTTCGACGAGTTTTGCCTTAATAACATTAGGTGGCGGAAAATGGCGAAAAACCTACAACCAGCCAAGTATATCTAGCAACTTAAACACCTTTGTTTGGTTAGATACCGATGAACAAGAAATATCACAGATAATTTCAGGAATGAAGGATGACTGTGCAGCAGGTTGGGATAACATAAGCAATGAGATCCTTGAACGCTTCATGCATATTTTAGTACCTCCCTTAACTCATATATTCAAATCTGCCTATCGAGAGGTATTTTTCCTAAATGCCTAAAAAAGGCTGTAGTAATCCCTATTTATAAATCGGGTAACAAAGAGTTAGTGTCAAACTATAGACCTATATCGCTTCTTCCTTCAGTGTCAAAAATCCTGGAAAAGATCATCAACAGTAGACTAGTAAAGTACTTAGAAAAACATAGATATCTTTAACCCAATCAATTTGGATTCTGATCTTCCGTGGGCGACCTGGAAAGCTTTGAACAGGCTGTGAACACAGGTCGGTTGGTCGTAAAGAACCTTCTATCATGACCCGCGTGTTCGGACAGCTGCACACGCGAAGACGGGTCATCCAAAATTTGAGAGCATTGCCATCGAAACGAGAAGAGCAGACCCTAACCAAGAGGAAAAGATAACGAATATGCTCGTGCTTATAACACTAGACCAAGACAGATTTATTGATGTTAATAAACTTATTTCGGACAAGTACACACACGTATTCATCCCATTCTTCAAGTCACCTTAAAGGTTTATTTACCTCAGGCGTCTTGTCCAATAGCAGCGGGTAGAGCTTCTCGTGCGCCAGATCCCTGACGCCGGCCCAGCGCGCGGCGTCGTACCCGCGCCACAGCCGGCCCAGGCTGATGCAGGCCCACTGCCGCAGTGCGGGGGAACTGTCGTTTAGCTGCTCCAAGCAGATCGAGATCATTGAACCCTGACAAAAAGGTGCTAAGATTAGAATTATGCAGGTTGAAATCGTACAGACCATACGGTTCTGCCACTACAACTATTAAACACATTCATCATTTCAGCCATAGGACGTCCACTGCTGAACATAGGCCTCCCCCAGTGACTTTCAGATTGTTGGTTAGAAGCGGCCTGCATCTAGCGGCTTCCTGCAACGTTTACCAGGTAACGACCTGGTCCACCTTTTGGGTGGACGTTCTACGCTACGCTTGCCGGTACGTGGCCTCCATTCTAGAACCTTACGGACGGACGTCAGTTCTACGTGCTATGTGCCCCGCCCACTGCCACTCATTGCAGCTTGCTAATCGGTTGAGCTATGACAGCAACTTTTGTTCGTTTACGAATCTCCTCATTGCAGATTCAATCTCGAGCATAGACCTTTCCATACAAGAAAGAAAGAAATAAAAAAGCGAGAGATGCCACGTGACAATTCCATAATTATTTCATCACTGGTAACACACACTGGTTGTAGACTCTTGTCTTTAGGTACTGATTTAACACAATATAATGAATGAGAGCTTTAGTTGTTGCGCTCTGGCATTAAAGTCTTGTCAATCTTTTGAATATTTAGAATAACCAAGTCATTTTTGATTTAACAATGCTGTGTTTATAACAAAATAATAATATCAGTCTTGAAGTTTGCGGTCAGAAAAATAACACAAATATTATGCATACTTTTGACAAAAAAACCTGCAAACAGTGAACGTTGTTTAATGTCATTTTTAACGACAATACCTACTCTAGAGACTAATTCAAGAGCGATAGCATCATTTGGTCAGCAGGAAAGAAACGATCCGATCCAGTCAAAAGTGTACCTAACTTTAGGACCTCGTTGCCTCGGTAAAGGTAATGTTTAAAAATGACAAAATAAAACACAAACATTTTGGACTAGAGAAAGGGGGACCGAATCACATACCTGTAAAGCCGCCTCTTGTCCTGCTGGGTAATTGTCGACAATCCCTGCCAGCACGTAAGCGGCTAGCGTCCTGTGCTCGCTCTGTCAACAACAAACGACTCCTCTATAAACATTGTATCACTTCTGTGCGGTCGATTTTGTCATACTCACATCAACTGTGGGGTCTTGGAGCACAGATAGGAAGTATTTGTGACCTTTCGCGTTTACCAGGTCCACTTGGCAGCTCTGTAACAAATACAAACATCAAATTATATACGGAGGCCTGCAGCAGCTTCAGCATGTAGGGGAAGATGCCGACGGCGAGCACGGCGCTAGTGTAGTGTGTAGTGTAGTGTAATGTAGTGTAGTGTAGTGAAGGGGTAGACGAGGGTAGACGAGGGTACCGGGTCGACGGCGACGATCTTGGCCCAGATGTAGACCATGGAGGCGCGCAGGTCGTGCGCGGAGGCCTGCAGCAGCTTCAGCATGTAGGGGAAGATGCCGACGGCGAGCACGGCGCGCGCGGCCCAGGCGCCCAGCGCCAGGAAGCGGCACAGCAGGCGCAGCGCGCGCACGCGGTGCAGCGTGCTCAGCAGCACCTGCAGCACCATGGGCAGCTGCGACGGCGGGCTGCGCGCCGGGGACCCTGCCGACGGCCTGCACGTTACTACTCAGTACGCCCGACTCATCGCACTCTGCACGTCTGTGCGAGAGATATTACGCGACGACGAGGTTACCGTGTCACTGGCGACTGTCTCCGTCGCTCACTCGATTCGGGTCCACTGGCTCACTCACCTAGGTCCAGCCACACTTGGAAGGCGGTGAGCTGGTCGCGGAAGAAGGGCGAGTGCGAGTAGTCGGCGGGCTGCTGGTCGTGCAGCAAGGCCGGCAGCTGGGCCAGCGCGAGGTCCAGGGTGTGTTCCCACGCGGCCCACAGTGGATGGCGCGCTAGCGATGGCAGTGCCGGCATCGATACCGGCGTGCAGTTGTACGACCTGACAAAGGTCGGGAGACATTACATACACAGTTTGAGAGCACGACAGAACTAATCACCTGACATCGGCATTAGCGCACAATTTAGGTATGTGTTCAAATTTTGAGACTTAATTTTACCACACGCATTTTTGGGTAAAACCAACTGTACTCGATGCACACTTAAAAACTTGTGGCTACAATTAAATTAAATTCTTTATTTGCATTTACACAGATAGCACATGCAGATGCACCTCATGACGCGATCTGCCAGTAAGAAGTTGCGGCACAAGCTAGCCGTGAGCAGGTCAGCGCGAAATAGCTGCTGGAACAATTCAGCAGGAAGCGAGCTCCACGCGATGGTGTCCGTGATGGCCGTGAAAATCCAGTTCAGCTCGCCTAGCATCGTGCGCCGGTCTGTCACTTGGCCGGGAATTCTGTTGAATAGAATTGTAGATGGGTCTTGAATTTTTTGTTACAAAACTATCAAAAATTTCCCTAAATCGAATGTACCTTAACGGTAAACAGTTTGCCTGTGTCTATCAAACCGGATTTGAAGTAATCGGATGGTAATAGTAAAACCCCACGATGCATTGTAGCTACGGTACGGCGCGCTGCGTGCTGTCATCGACGTATATCATCTACGCTCTAACTGTCTAAGTGAAAATTGAATTTGGGCATTATTATTCTCTGTAAGAAAGAAGATAAAACTATGCGAGTCATACTTGTCGATGAGGTCATTGACGTCGTGCGGCGTGACCCTGGTCCGTGTCCGCAACACGAACCACTTCATGGCCATCTTGACTGGCGTGGTGAGGCAGGCCGTGAACAGGTCGGCGGGTAGCTCCGGGTTCATGGGCAGGCTCTGCCCCGCGGCGCACGCAGCCAGCTGGATGCAGTTCTTGTACGAAACGGCGGCCGGGGGTGGACCCTCGCCTTCGCCTTTCGAGTTTAGTGCAGCCTGAGGAAGGTTATGTCCTCAAAAAGTGACATTCGACTCCGGCGCCGATGTTGACTGCCATTTGTAAGGAAATTTCAGACAGAAAGAGATATGGTGAATGAACAGGAACCAAATTATAACTTAAATATAACTGCAATTACTAATAAAGAAAAAAAGATTAATAGTCAATAATAGTATACATTTAGCAGTACGTAAACATCCATAGTCTACAATAATAATAACAATTAATGACGGAAGTACTTTGACTGTCTATTTGTGCGCAGACTATATCTGCCACTTTTCTCGTTACTTAAGATCAGTGCTGGGATCAGTACAGTAAGCCTAACTGACCTCGTACTCGCGCTCGTGCTGCTCGGCGAACTGCTTGAAGTTGTCGACGATGCAGCCCGCGTTGGAGCAGTCGTACACGTACAGCGACGGCGCGCCCATCCAGGTCTGCAGGTCGTACATCGACAGCGGAATGTACTGCGTGTATGCCTGTTCACAACACACGGCCGATAGAGACGGTACAATGGTTTGCATACTAAAATTAACGTCACCGCAACGGACCACTCTTGTCAGTCACAAAAAGTTCGCCACGTCACGAATTGCCGCTTCATTCTTTCACGACGGACTTCATCATTTATGAAACGGTAAGAAATATTGACATTTTTTTGCCGTGGCCGCCGCCACTGACTACTATCGACCACAAGTGACTATCACGCGCCCGCTACTTTGCAGCCGCTTCTAGCTTTAACAAGAATACCTGCGCCTCGCGCACACAAATGCCGCCAATTTGTGTGCGCGAGGCGCAGGTATTCTTGTTTTCTTAACAGGAATAACTTCTTTTGACTTCTAAGACGATGTAGTGGTATCAGAAAAAAAATCATCCGTTATTCTGTACCCCGTCAAATTCGAACTAGTGTTTAATCGGCGGTCAAACTTTATATCTTAGCTACTTAGTAGTACACAAGCAGGAATGGCAGTGCTAAAAACTGAAGGTTCGCTTCGTTTCTTTTCTGCAAATAAATGTTTTGAGTAGCATTCTCGTCTCACCCTGTTGAACACCCATATCTCGCCCTGCACGGTGGGCTTGGGGACGCCGTGCCCATTGTAGTGAAACAGCACGCGCTCATCCTTTGCGTTGCGTCGCAGCGAGCAGCATAGTTTCTTCACCTATGGACAAATTATACAGACACTTTTATCGACAGAAAATAACAGAAACTTAGGGCGTTTGTCCACCACAGCCGTCACGACGTCCAGAAGAGAGCTGTGTTTCATATAAATGAAAACCCTAGTTTGTCATTGTTTGAAAACACAGCTCCTTCGTCTCCTATCCGCTTTGGTAGAAACACCACTCTTAGACCCTGATTCTAGGAATTTGCCGGTGTACTAGTTAACGTAATGAATGGCTTGAACGACGTATAGTTCTCGGCCGGTAAGCTTCTAGCCTTCGTCAATCACGGCTATTGTGTTTAGCACGCGCCTAGTGCATTAGCAGAGACCACGCGCGCTTACGTAATTATAAGGAGTATGGTTTCAGCGGAAGGCCAGCTTCGTCCGCCACTCACGAAACAGGACGGGCCAGTTTTATCCCAAACGTTTTTCTCTCAGTTTAGTAAGACTGGATGAACATTTCGGTCTTAAAATTGGTTAAAGGCCTTTTCACACCAGCGATTTGAGAGCGAGTTTAAAGCTACACAAGAGCGCAGCGGGCTCGCCAGAGGTGGCGACGAACCCGCAGCGCTGTCGCTGCGACCTGCTGCAAATCTCCTGCGCTCACTCCTTGCTTAAAGTTTGTTTGCAAATTGCCAGTGATAGATAACGCTCGTATACTCCTTGAAAACTTCCGTTTTGTTTTATCTTTACTTCGAGATCAGTACAGTTAATGTGTATATTTACTTTTAATCTTTGTTGTTTTAAGAAAATTCTGTAGAGTGATAAATGAAAGTAAATTTAAAACTATAATTGTATTTTCGCTACATTATTTGAGCTATCCCACTCAAATAATAAGGTAATAAAAGCTTATATCCGTTATTAGGCAGGCAGGTAGGTAGTGCCGTCCCACAATAATATCATAATTAGGTCCGCGCGAAACTCGCGATATTTAGGTCCACCCGAATCGCGGTTCGCGCCGGGGTCATTCACAGGGGCCGCACCCGCGACAAATTTATGCAAATTAGCTATTAATCCGTGTCTCACAACAATTATTTACTAAACTATGCCTGTGGTACGACAAGGCTTGTCCTCTTTGGAAAAAGTAGTAACTGAAAATTTATTTCGGATTTCATTTTATTTAAAATTATGAGTACAACTTCTTTAATTGTACTGACATGAACAAGAAATTAATTTATAAAAGGTTAGCTTCACCCGCGCTTTCAACCGCTGAGGAATTCTGACTGAAAGACATTTAGGAAATCGTAATACAATATTTGATCAGTCTCAAGCCCTAAAATATGCAGTTACCTCGTCACTGGTGGGGTCCAGCGACTGCTTGTAGCGCGCGCGCGGCTGCCAGCGCTCGTACTGCAGCTGCAGCGCGTGGCCGATGCTCTCCAGCGCCTTGCTCGGCGACAGCGAGTTGGGGTCTGTGGGATACCGCACACATCTCTACATTGCGCTTGTAGCCCTACAAGGTCAACATATCGACTTTGCGGACCCGGTTTATGCCGCCCTGCGTTACGTGTACAGTAAAAATCAGCAGTTGCGGTCAAATGCAGCCCCACACCGCATTCGGTGCATTGAGGTAGGAGGTTAGCTCCTAGCTTAGAGACTATAGTTATTATTTGTCAAAAATAATATCTGTATTGTTAAGTAATATTGCTACAAAACTACTTACATGTGCCTTAATTGCATTGTAGGGTGAGTACACACACACATACACCTAAATCTCTATTGGTCAGTAGATAACACTACAAATTAGCACAGTAGTCATGGCCCATTCATGCTGTCATCGAACAAAATTAGACTTGTATTAGTCATCATTACTTAACAAACATGATTGAAACCTTTTGAATTCAATTATTGAGTAATAGTATCAAAATAACAACAGGTTTTTAAAAAGAAGTCTAGATTTTGTTATAATATTAATACAAGTACATATATGAGAGAACTAGAGACAGTTGAGGCCCGTTTGGCTTTATGGCTTGTTGTACAGAAGCGAACCATATTTACTTGCACCTGCAACTTGCGAATGTCAGTTTTCATCTGAAAGCGCATTATTCAAGCACACTACCTTGCCTCCAACTGTCTACCGCCCCACCACCGCTTACGGCGGATGACCGAATCTTTTCAATCCACTGTGCAGTAGGCGGCAGGCTAGCTGAAATAGCCTTGCGGTCTGCCGCATTGGCTGGCCAGGAAGTTTGTTGTGTGCTCTAGAGTATTCTGTGTAATGCTTACCAATCCAACACTCAAGGCGGGCACACGGCTGCGTCTTCACAATGTCGGGCGGGTCCACACCCACATTTAGGCACAGGACTAGCGCCACACAGTGGGTCTTGTACTGAAATTGAGTCTTATATAAACTCATAAGTTACAATTGAGAATTAGTGAGTTGTAGAATTAAAACTAAAGTTATGTTAAAATGTGAAATTATAAGGCAAAAAACTAAACCGACAGATGCCCATTACTTAAAACTGAAATGGCGATGGCCACATTCACGTCTGACAGATGATAGATGGTTCCTAAGGGCCACACATTGGAAAGTACCTACAGGCAAGAGAGGGGTGGGCAGACCAACAAGAATTGGGCCTTTGATCTGGTTTATGTGGCAGGAAAGGAGTGATTGGAGAAGGGCAAGGACAACTTGAAAAGAGTTGGAGACAGCCTTCACCATAAGGGATAATATTTTAAAAAATAAGTTTTATACCTACTACAAATAGTAGTTCTATATTAACTTGAAGCATGAGGGGCAAAGGGGGTGTGGTTTAGTGGGAGGGAGAAGCGAGGGGATGGCTCCCTAAAAGGAAAATATGCAGTAATGAATAGTTTCAGTTGTTTTTTTAAATAGGTTACATGGTGGTAAGGTCACACACATGTCATGAGTCCTGCCTGCAGCATAAGAAGGGAGAGGGAGGGGAAGAGGGAGGTGGGGGATTTCCCCTATGAAAGAAAAACATGGGAAAATTACTTTATCCATAGGTTTTTTTACAAAGTTTTTCACGGTTACAGTAAAAAACCTAACCTGTCTTGCTTTGAACTTTAGTCAGTTTGTCTGGGCTTTTTCCGCACTTAGCCTCCTGAACTTTGCTCGCTTTGAACTTATAACCAGCAAAGTCGTTTCTATCACTAAAGGATTTTGCAAAGGTTTTCAAGCTGTTTTGTTATCGTGTATTCTACCTTTCAATAGAATAGAAATGTTGTTGATTAGAGTATGATAAGGAACCATACAGTTATAGAAATAGCTCTTAAAGTTAGTATAGACTTCTTCTCGGCGCTATAGCCCACAAAATTGTCCCAAAGCAGTGGTAGCGTAAAAAAAAAATGGGACGTGTAAAAGAGCTTATTTTAGGCCTATTTACAGAAATAAATTGGTTTTTATTGGTTTAGTTGAGATGATAGATAACAGCAGATAAAAAAATACCTTATAAACAAAAGTTAAGAACTAAAGTGAAGTTTATGTAGGTAGGTATTATTTTAACATTATATAAAAGCACACCCATCTAAACATTTGTAATTAAAATATCGCTCCCGCGCGACGGGTGCAGTCAAGAAGTTTAGAGATATTATAGTAAAAAAGCAGAAGTTCAGGGCATTACAATGTTTGTCTGTTTTTAATAAAAAAAGATAATAGATAAGTATTAAAAATCCTTTAGATTGTCCATTATTATTTTTGTTGTTTCTCGAAATACCTACTAATACATGACAATCCAAATTAATTATCTGACCTTCGGAAAGAAGATAAATGAACAGCAAACTTAAATAATATTGTAATGCTATAGCATAAACATGAACTTGTTTTTGTAATGTTTACAGCAGTAGCGTAAAAAATGAAACCCATGTGCGTTTGTTTTCATCGCACCGCCCGATACGCAGTTACGTCGCGGCCCGTTCTCGAGCTCCGCGATAGCCTCTCACCTTTTCTTTCACCCTCCACGAGTGCTCCACTCGCTCGGCTCCCTTTATCACGTCGAGATGCCTGGGTTTATCATAGCTCAGGGGCAAATCCCAATCATCTACGTCCGACGAAGTCTCACTGTCACTTTGTCCATTATTCTTCTCCTCATCTTTTACCGCGAGATAAGGAGGCATGTCTGTCATTTTCACTCGGCACTTAAACACAAAGTCGTCAATTTCTTCAGTTCAACGCATATGAACGCTGGAGGAAAACATTTTTAAAACCTCCTAAAATACGAAATCATGTGCGCGTCCATTTTTCAATACCACATGGGAATAAACAATAAATTTCGTTTCATTTTACGCATTGGTTGGATGCGTGCGACAAACAAAGGATAATATTTTCAATCATGTAGGTATGTATGTACCCTACGTTGCATTGGATTTGGGTCAATTTGGGTGCTGCTCGCGTGCGATGCGACAGCTAATTAGTGACAATTTATTAAGGTTAATGTTTATTATGTGTTAAATAAAAAAACATGTTTATAGTTTAATTTTTACCTACTTTGCTTAGGAAAAACTTTAGATGACAACATTGACAACAGCTTGTGTAAAATGGAGTATAATTCCTAATGTTGTGTTTTTTTCCTACATATTGTCTATGGCTTGAATTTAAAATTGAATGATTTATTTCGATTATCGTATCAATATTTAGATATATATAAAGCGATTACTTTACAAATACAAACGACTTGATAATACTTCTTATGCCGTTACTTCATCATATTAATTGATTCAATTAATCATTAAATTAAATATCGGTGTATCAAGTTTGCGTAGTCTAGTAACAGGATAGTTCGTATGATTCGTATCCAATTTATGGTAATGGTATTATCACTTAGTGTGTGCCACAGTAATAATAATAACGAGCAACGTAACGCACGTAGTAAGTACGTACGTACGTACGAACTATCGAATACGTTCGCGTTCGATGTTACGTATTTTGTTAGTATTCACTCAAAAAAAAAAACTGATTGTTCGATTATAAATAAATGATTCATTAGATACAAATCGATTCTATAATCGTTTATCCTTCCCTCCGAATCATAAAATCGGGGAATTACCGAAGAGAAATACTTACCGCCACCGGGGTTTTTGAATACAACGGACGCGTCGCGGCGCAGGCAGATGCATCAGATGCATGCAGCGTGGGTGTGGGCGTTGTAGTAAGGCCGACACAAGCATATATAAAAAAAACTTTAATTATGCAGAATTATCTACTTACTCATTTTTTAAAAGTTACTCTAATGTTCAGAGCTAGGTTAGTTTAGTTAGAGTAGGTCTAGGCAATTACCTTCCATGTGTTAAAGGCCTTTATAAGCCCGCGTTTTGAGGGAGTTGCGTGTGCATTCACGAGTTTTTTACTCGTTATGTACTTAGCTTTTGATGAGAACCTAAACCCGGATTTGTATGGAAATATACGGTTTTGTTGAGGAGCCACCACTAGCACCAAGTCACTGCCATCTCGAGATTCCAACGATTTGTGACGCGATTATTTATAACTTGCAATAGGCCCTCAGCTTGATTCCGTAATAATTGTCGCAGTTTTTGAGTACTTAGTTTACTGCCTGCTGTATGTACTATACAGGGTGTAACGAAAAGGTGAAATAAAACTCTAAGGGTTTTTTTTTTTTTTTAATTGTTGACTCATCCCGATCTTAGAAAAGATCGGTGATTCTGCCAATGTCAAGTGTATATTTTACTTATAGTCAAAGCTTGACAAAGTTCGCAATAAACAACGGGTGTTTAGTTTTTATTGCTTTTCTTGGATTCAATGGAGGCTACTCTTCCCGTAGAAGCAGGTTTCAGGATGCTATCGGGTCTAAAGCAAGTTGTCTTGAGACAAGTCACTTGACACTCGATGCGGCGTTGAATACAATGATATTTCAATAGTTTTAGATCTTTATCACTTCACCAAACATTAGAACACAAACTACACCAAACTTGCACTCTAAAGCTCTTTAAATGATAAATAAAAACCATTATAATAGATCGACCATGCTTTTCGTTCGACTACCCCCCACCGAATCAACAAGTAATACTATCCTTAAGGGGTTATTCTACGGCTAAATTACATCAACTTTTTCTATGGGACCAACATCAAAATCTCAAAAAAAAAATTGGGGTTATTCTACGGCTAAATTACATCAACTTTTTCTATGGGACCAACATCAAAATCTCAACAAAAAAATTGACGTTTCCATACAAACTGATGCCAGCTGGTCGCGTTTTAGTATGGGACAGTGTATTTTTTTTTGCGATTTCGATGTTGATCCCATAGAAATAGTTGATGTAATTTAGCCGTAGAAGAACCCCTTAAAGTATTATTTCACCTTTTCGTTACACCCTGTATAGTGTGATGAGGGCAATTTTTTTTACCAGGGGCGTGTCTTCTAGCACACCTTGACCCAAGTTTATTACCAAAACATTGTTTTTGACTTGACCCGAACCGGGAATTGGACCCGAGAATACCCTTTGCCTTCAAGGTGAATCTCTGAGTCTGCTGAAGTGGTGGGCTGGTCACAATTGATGGGGTAAACGTGTTCTTGAGTGGAGACCGCGATTAGGCAAGCGCAGCGTGGGGTGTCCTCCGGCAAGGTAGAGCGACGACATACGCAAGGCTGCTGGCAGTGGATGGAAATAGCCGAGAATCGGGCGCAGTGGCGTGCATTGGGAGAGGCCTATGTCCAGCCACATAATACTTAATAGTACTGTCCAGCCATAGACTGTCGTGGGCTGTTTATGATGATGTACACGTGGATTTAGGTGTAGTTAAGACGAATAGATTCCAAACCAAAATATATTAGTACTATTAAGTATTAGCTGTTGCCCGCGACTACGCGAGCTTTTAGTGAATTCAATAAAGAATTTCAGCGCAACATTCTTTATTTATTTTCCGTAAGAATCTTCTGACAATAATTAACACAAAGAAAAAAAGAATTAGCGAAATTGTTCCAACCGTTCACGCGTGATGCGATGATCAAGGAAGATAGAGATTCATTTTTATATTAGATAAGATAGGCGATAAGGAGGACTGATGACTGGTATAATGTTATAATACAGACGCGGACGGATCGAATATAATATTAAATGGGTTCCATTTCGCTCCAGCCCCCCTAGCATGACCACCAAAACACGATATGATATAGCGATTTATCTGCTGAACCTGACAAAGTGTAATAAATTAGAAAGGCACACGCGATATATTTAAAAAATAAACTATTAAGAGCCTAGATTCAGTTCCTGCTCCCCTAGCATGACCACCAAAATATGATATGATAATATAGCGATTGATCGACACAAATGTTTTTTTTTAATACATGATGTTTATCTGGACGTCTACATCTAATTCTATCTACGCCATGTTGAATTTTTATCGAAACAGCGACGATAACATGTGACGTCACCGGCACGGCTATTCAACATGGCGGCTTTATCTATCATCTTTTTGCAGTTGGTGTCGTTAAATCGCTTCAATCCATTTTCATATCATATCATATCGTGTTTTGGTAGTCATGCTAGGGGGGCTAGTTTAAGTTACAGATTAGAATAGAAAGTATAATATGATTGCATTGTAGTGTCACATGCACAGTGCACCAGACTATTGTTTGTTTATAATTGATAAACAATGTTTACGATTATGGTTAATGAATGAGAGTACAGATAAAACCGACAATAAATTAGTTTAGGGTTTTAATGGTAAAAATGAAAATAATACAAGCCACTTCATTACAAAAGCACCACAAAGTGATAACATTCTAGGGAATAATAAATTGGCTGCTGATTAATACATACAGAATCGAATAATAATAATTTATAATAATTGATAGTTTACATGAAAAAATATTGTTCAGACTTTATGTACAGTTCTATTTGCATGTGTATCTATGCATTTACACATACATTAATGAGTTGAGCTTCATAAAATACTGGTAAAAAGTGTCACATTTTGACAGCACTGCACACCGTGCAACTGTTGCACTGTACACCGTCTGGGAGACACTCTATGTGGAAAGAATGACGGCAATTGTACACTTTCAAGTCGGAAGCATTGGATAAGTCTTTTATGATGATTCGTCCTTGACATACACAGCACAAGAAATCATCTGTTACAGATATGCCTCTCTGCTGGCCTACTATCAACTTTTCATGCAAGTCAAAGTAGTTTCGTAGCGTTATCACTTTGCAGGCATCCTGCACTGACAGTTGCAGGTGGTAGTCGCACATCATTTTCGCAAGTGACTCCTTTAAGTCTTTTATTTCACAGCCTGGCTGTATATTCTGTATTAACATTCTAGGGTCAACATAATTTCCTATCCTCTTTAAGAGTAATGTCACATATTCTGGCTTATTCACTGTCTGTTTTATAAGATCAGTCCAGAGCTCCTTATCATTATGTTCTTGGCAAAAGTTTATTGCCTGGTTTATGTCATTCAACTGTTCTATTATAATCTGTAAAGCTTCTCTAGTATTCCCAATCCGACCAAGAAGGAAAACCATTTCTGGATAAAAATTGTTAATCTGGCAAACGTCTAGTGCCTCTTGAATTGGATAACTGTCGCTGCATTTTAAGAATGGCAGAAGTTTATTTCTGGCGTATTTGGCATAAAGTCTTACCAACTTTCCATGGTACCTTCCATTGGGCTCAATCTTGCTGTAGGCATCTAAGTACTTGAACAAGAACATGTCATGTTTCTCCAGTTGTTGCTCCACTACTTCAACAGGCACCTGCAGCTGCAGGGAAACAACAGTCTTGTCAAGAAGAACAGAAATAGCTTTATCACAGTCCAGAGTCATCAGCTCAAGGATTTTATCATGTATAACATCATACATCTTGTGTTTAGTTATTAGTGTGAATACATCTTTGTGTTGTAGTTTGAGGTATGTGGTCAGTGCTTTGTCATACTTTTTTTGGTAACAGTAGAGAAGAGCCAGTGCTTCTAGGTATATGTTTTTGTCAGATTCTGGAGCCTTTGTTTCTGTTAACCATAACACATGTTCAAGGACTGTCTTGATTATCACACTAGTTTTGTATAGATCTGGATTCCACTCTTTTACCAGTTTTAGAAATCCAGGAGGATCTACTTTTAGATATTCATAAAATATTAGTTCGTAAATGTGTTTACTTAAAGCTTGCTCTGGGTTCTTAGGCACGTAGGGACTTATAGTCCTAAGTTGATTGACTTCAGCAAACTTCACTATTTGAGTTTCCCAAAGAGATTTATCCGACTTGCATATCCTAGCACATAATATGGCAGCCTCTTCATACAGGTGCTCAGATAGCAAGTGCTCTAAATATTGCTCTCCAACTTTGACCACCGAGTGCTTAGAAGTTTTTCCTCCAACTTCTTCTAGAACTGTAATAGCTTTCTCAAATCTACCATGCTCAGTTAGCCAATTGACCCTGTCATCAATATCATATGGGCTTGCAATCACTATGTCTTTTGGTGAGACTATAAAGAACCTGTTTTCTTCAATAAGCATATCTAAGTAATAATCATTGCAGGAATATTCTTCGTAGCCCCATATATTCAAACTATCAGTAGACACTTCACAAAATTCACAGTCTCTATAATCTGCCACTGATAAAACAGGCCGCTGTGCTTTTTTTGTTTTGGGGTCACTTTCTTTTGGCACACCTAACAATACTAGTTGATCATCTAGAGGCCCCAGACCACTTATGAAGTAGTCCGTCTGAAAAGTGTGCACTGGATCTACAAGATATTCAGTCACATCTCTAGTTTGCAGTTCCAATTGACTTCGTTTTCTTATGACACATATTCGGATGGTGTCGACCCAGCCAATCATTAGTGTTTTGGGAGCTGACCAGAGGAGGTTACAGCGGTAATCTTCAATGGACCTATTTGGACTTTTTTCCCACTGAATAAGGCCAAGAGAGCACCTTGCGACAAGATCATAAACTCTGACTCCGACTTCGCTGGCCCACGCAACAAAGCGGTCATGCCAGGCCATGGCTTGAACATAGCCTTCACATTCACACAAGACAGTGCTTCGCAGGCGATTTAAAAATGTTTTTTCATAGAGTGTCAATTTATTGTCACCTGAAAACAATAATACATAAATGTAGGTACATTTGCAGAACCAATGGCTATTGTTGTTAAGGAAAATTGCAACACTCATTTAGCTCAATAAATAACAAAGCAACCTTACTCATTTGTATGGTCATTGCTACTTTTGGTATTATGTGGTCTAAATTGTTTGAGCACTAGGGGTAATTTTAAAATTTTTAAACAATTAAATTTTGTAAGAAATAAGTAGGTAGGGAGGCAGAATTTATTCAACATTATTATATAAGATAATATGAATTTATGAATATTACCTGATAGAAACCTTCGGCCAGATCCAGACTTGAAATAATATGGGTCTAGGGCCACAGACTTGACCACCCTGCCCAGTGAGAGGCTGTGTGTGTTGTCGCTGGAGTACAGCCCGTACACCAGCACCTTGCCGTCGTCAGAGCAGCTCGCGATGTAGTCTCCGTTCACGTCTACCGAGATCTTGTTTACTGCGATCGCGTGAGCCTGCAGTTCCATATCTTTCCCATCCTGGGAAATCGGCACAGTATTACCCTCATGGTCCAACAGGTGAATCACTCCCCACTGAGTCCCCAGACAGATAAACTTCGTGTGCACACAAATACAGCTTACTGCGTCTTTCATGAGGATATTTTGGACGTCGTTGCCCATCCTATCGTATTTAAGTTTGGGCTCTTCATCCGGAGGTAGGCTATCACAACTTTCGACATTCAGGGCCATGATTGACACTTTTTTGCAAAGGCAATAACTATAAACGAGAATACTGCATTTCAAGAGAAATTTAAACAAATTACAAAATAATATTGGCCAGTTTTTCCTCTTTTGTACCTATTTATTGATGACTTTGACATTTTGTTTCGTTTCTGACTTTCTGGTTCATCATCTAGCGGTGGGTAATATCGGTTTTGTAGGATCAAATTGAATTTGAAACTATATATCGATATTAAATATCGGATATTGAAACTATATATTTTCGGAAACTATGTATATATTTTTCGTATCTGCACTGTTGTGATATTTGACGATTTGATACGACATTCGATATGATTTATTGTCTAAGATTTCTTAACAGTTAAAATAAATATGTTTTAGTATTAAAATAGAGTATTTTCTTGTGGTCGTTTTAGGTAAAACTGACGTTTTTAAAAAGAGGTTTTAGCGGAATGCGACCATCAGCGTAGTCGCTTTCAGCTTATTGAGATTTGGAGGAAAAGAAAAAAAAAATGCAAAGCAAACTCGATAGGTTTATTCTGCAAAATAAAATTGAAAAAAATATTTGGTGCCTAACTTGCAAAGACATTTTTCGTATTTAATCCTTATCTACAAAAATAAATAATAGTTACATACTATACAATGTACGCAAGGCTGCTGGCAGTGGATGGAAAAGAATAGCTGAGGATCGAGCTCAGTGGCGTGCATTGGGAGAGGCCTATGTCCAGCAGTTGACTGACGAGGGCTGATTATGATTATGTCTCTCTCTCTTTTTCTTAGCGCTTTGTCTCTTTCCTAGTCAGAGTACACTTTGACCATGATCCTAGATGCGGCACATCTGCTTATTGCAATTAGAACGATTGCCATCAGACCTCCGAGATTCTTAGACTTAGAATACTATGGACCATGGCTACATATCCAGTGTTATCTAAATGTAGTTAAACGTTTCCTCAAGTTGTTTTTCCCTTAATGCCGAGAAGGGGTATAAATGGGTACATATGTATGTTCCGAAAAATCAAAATATTGGCTGGCTTTGTCTTCAAAGCGTAGCTGGGTCTGAAACGTTTCAGTTAAAACTAGAGAACCAATTTGCTGATCTGGAACCACAACCGATGTTGACATTGACCAGGAACTCGAACATGTGGTGGAGATCCTCCGGGAAGAAGGATCCAAATTTTGTGAGATGCGACATACCGGAAGAAAATGTAAACTTTCGGGAGATTCTCTGCAGTTTATAAAGAGACAACGAGAAAACGCCGCTGTCACTTGTCTATACAGGAAACTGTAGAGCAAAATCGGGGGTCAAAAGTCTTCATGCAGAACTTTCAATTGGGAAAACTGTCGTCTCTAGGCCGGAGATTCTGGCGGAAGTTGAAGCTTTTTACAGAAGGCTATATACCTCACAAACATTTCACCCCCAACATGTCGATGAGGATCCTAGGGCCACACTGATTCGCCACTATACCGAAGAGCTGCCGAAAGTCAGCTTAAACCAAATTGAACAGCTTAAAAATGAAAAAGCCCCTGGTGAGGACGGAATTACTACGGAGCTGCTAAAAGCAGGAGGAAAACTGTCTCTTACACAACTACAATGCATATTTAATTCCGCTCCCTTTTCAGGGAGAACTCCAAAGGCGTAAAGAAGTGTGGTCATTTCGTTCTTCAAAAAAAGGAATAAAATCTTTCTAAACAATTGTAGACCAATTTTCCTTCTGAGCCATGTCTATACGGTCTTTTCGATGGTCATAAAAAATCGTCTGGCGCATAGACTCGACGATTTCTAGACTCCTGAACAAGCTGATTTCCGAGGAGGATATGGCACCATGGATCACATTTACACAGTGCGGCAGGTTATACAGAAGACGAAAGAATATAATCAACCCCTGTGCTTAGCCTTTGAGGATTATCAGATAGCCTTTGACTCTATAGAAACCTAGTTAGTCTTAGAATTGTTACAGCGGTGCCAAAGCGATATATTCAAGTGTTCAGATGCTTGAATGACGCTACAACTATGACGGTCCAAGTGAAAAATCAACAGTCTAAAGCAGCAGTCCACCTGTATCACGGAGTAAGATAAGGAGACGTAATCTCCCCAAAATTGTTCACAAATGCCCTGGAGGATATGTTTAAGACCTTAAACTGGAAGAGAAACGGCATTAATATTAACGGCGAGTACATCTCACACTTGCGTCTTTCTATCGTCAATCCCTCAAAGTCTGAAGGCGAAAGTCTTTCACGAGTACTGCCTGTCATCAGGTAGAGTTACTCAATGAGCTATGGAAAGAGCTAAGGTCGCGATTTCTCTGTAGAATATAATAAAGAAATGAGGTTATCAATTAAAAATGAAAAAGAATCCGACAGAAAACTAGAGTAATCGATATAGCTAAAAGAATTAGCAAACTGTAGTGGCAGTAGGCTAGTCACATTTGCCGTAGAACCATTGACCATGTTCTTGAGTGGAGACCGCGACTAGGCAAGCACAGCGTGAGGCGCCCTCCGACAAGATGGAGGCTGCTGGCAGTGGACGGAAAAGAATAGCCGTAGATCAGTAGCGTGCATTAGGAGAGGTCTATGTCCAGTAGTCGACTGACGTGGGCTGATTATGATGATGATGATGAGGTTAACCTAAACAACACAACTAACGATCACATTTAACGTTACAGTTCAAACTAGATTCTATTACTCCACTAATTTAATTTAAATTATGTATTTTGTAATAATGTTTATAGGCGTAAGTAGTGATTTTTATTCTGTTGCTGTACCATAAATAAATAACATAAATTAAATTAAATAAAGGATGGTCGCATACGGCTAAATAAAAATCTAAGAATTAATTGTTTGATTTTACTGTGACATAAATACCACCACGACCGATTTGTGGTCTCATTCAGCATTAATATCGGAAAAACTATTAACTATTTAATTTTCCAGGCATGCTATCTTGCGATTAATATTTTTGCAGAAGCCAGCCAATTCCAATGGTCGCTTTCTGTTAAAATAGTTTTTGTATATTTTGTCTTTTAGTTAGACCAGAAGCTAGAGTTGATCGTTTTTAGCATACAAAATGGGCGATAATGGCAATTGGTCTTATTTGACAAACTAAAATCTCGATTTCTGTAATAGATAGGACTTTGCTTGTCTCTCCATAAGATGGAGAAATATAAAACTAACACCATGGGCAGTATAACTCATTTTCGCAAAAATGGCCGGTGGTCGCTTTCTGCTAAACGACGCTCAATTATTATTGCTAAATTCATGATTTGTATTGCATAAGATTCAAATTCCAAAATCCAAATCACGAGCAATCAGAGGTTAGAAGGAGAGGGAACGTGTGCAAATATACTTATAATTCAAGTCACTTTGATCTGTAAATGTAAGTTTTTAAGGTTGAAATCGATACGAAGTCTATACGATACTCGGCGCTACGCGATTCACTCACACGATATCGGAATTCGGATACGATACTCCGAATCGCCGCGTACAGCACAATGTCGTGTTTTGGCTTAAATAGTTTCGATTTGGATGAATATCCGATACAAGATATTGCTACGCTAATAGTTTCAAAAATCCGATACGATTCATATCGCCCACTCTTAACATCATCTAGAAACAAGAAACTAAAGTTCCAAAAAAAACTGATTTTTATTTTCTTTCCATGTGCCTTGTATATTAAGCGTAGCAAAAAAAATGGTGTGTTTGTTTAAGACTTCTTTTTTAATATCATTGCTTGATACACACACATTCCATCAAAAAATAAAATAAGCGCGGGTATTTGCAGGCGGGAATTTAAAATTTCTACTGACTGCAAAAACTAAGCCACATTTCACAAAAAGAAATAAAATGAATTATTCTTTTGACATTGATTTATATAGAAATCAATTATCTTCCTTTGGCCAAAAAGTTTTGCGAGTTCTAGAGGATCAGTGGCATACAGGTGAAATTTTTCTTATAATTTGTTAACCGTCCTCTTACTTATCGATCTTCTTCGTATTAAGTATTTTTGATGTTGAGGTATATAATTAAATCAATTGTTTTTACAATCAAACTAAGCAGAGCTTGTACTATGGCGACTAGATAACGGATTTACATACTTATATATTTTCATAAACATCCATGACAACATCCATGACTTAGGTACAAATGCTCGTGCTCATCACACAAACATTTGCCCCAAAAATATATATATAATTACTGATTTTGTTTTAAATGCAGAAAAAGCAAGTTACAACAACAAAGTGCGCCAGGGACATGACTTTTCACAACAGAATAATGCTTTCAGGTTTGGATTTTGCCTTAATTTGCCGTATCAATTACATAGTTCTAGTAAGTAGTCTATTAAGTCTTCCATCTTGTTTAAATGTAGGTAATACAATATTAACGTTTTAAAAAGTAAGTGTAATGATTACATATTATGCATTTCACGACGACCTCCGTAGCCGAGAGGCGATTATACCGGACTTGGTGTCGCTATCTCTGAGGTCCCGGGTTCGATTCCCGGTCGGTCAATGTAAAAAAATAACTTTTCTATATTGTCTCGGGTCTGGGTGTTGTGGTACCGTCGTTGTTTCTGATTTCTGTAACACAAGTGCTTAAGCTACTTATTACAGGATCAGAGCAATGTATGTGATGTTGTCCAATATTTATTTATTTATTTATTTATTTCAGAGATTCAACCAAACAAAGAGATTCATTTGAACTATTCGTACCAATCGTCAATCAATTCAGTAGGAAGAAATGCACCCTAAAATTCATAAAAAAAGAAACTCATACTGATTCTACACCTCTTGAATTGCTGAACTATAAAACAACCACCGACACCGAGAAAAATGAGGAGAGTATAATGTGCAGAGATGATTTAGTAAATTCTGCTATCGATTTTAACACAGATTCCCACACGCGTCTTAGAGTATATGATGAATATAACCCGGTGAAAGTAGAATCGATTCCAACAATAGACCTAGAGTCTCCATGTGTTTCCACAAGTAACATAAACGACGTGTCATGGAGTAACATGATTGATACAGAACTGTTTCATGATAACAACAATGATAAAACCATTAAACATAACTTGTTACCAGTTGAAAATAAATTAGACGATACTGATGTTACTGAGACACCAATTGAAAAATTTAAGAAACCTGAAACAAAACATTCAAAACGGAAGAACAACGCAAAACTCACTGAACCTAAACCAAAGAAAGAGAGAAAACTTACTGTTTCTAACACGAAAAATATTCCTAGAAAGGAAAAGTATTCTAAAGTTGTTAAAAATTGGTTGAATGACGTCGAAAAAAATTCACTACCCAATATTGTTGACTCAAATTCTTATAAACACATTACTCAAAACAAGGAAGGTGAAAAAACAAAGAAAAAAGTAGTTCAAGCACAGTTAACTAATAAAGAAGGGATAATGAAGTTTGCAAAGCCTAAAAATGTACCTGAAAAAAAGGACATGGAACAAGAAAGTCTGGTTATAAATGTTAAGCCAGACAAAGAAGTAGGTAAAGAGAAAAAGAATAAGAGTAAGTTTGTAGCTCCTATAAAATCGCAAATTCCACTAAAAGACGTGACTTACGATATTATTTCGTTAGATGCACATAACATAGACATCTGTGTGAACACATTGGCAGGAATTGTGAGTTCCGACGTCTTCGTAGTTATAATTTACAGGTAGGGTAGATAACAATATGTCCAGCATCACATTGCTATTGAATAACTCTAACGAAGAAGGGCACTGAAAAGGTAATTTTTGGCGTACTTTTCAGGAATGGTTTCTGCCAACTGAACTGCAATTACACCGAAGACTCTTGTATCCCCGAAGGCATAATAATTTATGCGAATGATGCATTTTTTTATTTTAAGACATTTGATCAAGTCCGCATACGGTTTGTTATATGTATTACATTTATTTGCTTCCTACAAAATTATTAGATAAATTTTTGGATTTGCAAACTGGTGTTGTTTTTTCCAGAACGTTATTATCCGATGTTTTTGGAGCCAACACGATTGTATGTTATGAAGGGAAGAATATCTTAATTTTCCTGTCCAATTTTGATATCAAATTTAACTCCTTAACGATATGTGACACAAAGGTAAATTTATCTATAAGTAAATTATTTTACAAGACCCTAAGCCTTCCGGATGCTTGTAGTCCGAGCCTAGTTGTATTTTCTCCTTTAACGTTTTATTTTTCCTGCTTCTTCTTTAGATTGGAGGCGCTCTCTTAGACCCAGACAACCCGCCGGAATCATTTTCAGACTTGCAGAAGTTGGTATCCGTTCAGGCCGAATACACGATCGCCACCGACTGCACCTTGCAGAAGGCGGCTTGGTACATCACGCAGCTCAAAGAAACCACTGGCAGGATCAGGGACCTACTGCATGAGAATTCCTTGTGGAACGTTTTCGTTAACGTTGAGATGCAGCTGTTGCCTATTATTGCGGGTAGTTATAAATAATTAAATTTGCTCAGCCATGTCATGTCTTTTGCCTACAAATATTTCAAACTACACAACACAGTACCCATAGTGTTTTGCGAAACATAAATCCAAAAAATACGCTATGTGGCGTGAAGTTTTAGCACGCTCAAGAATCTAATTACTATTACGTAGTTTTTAAATTTAAAAGCAAGCTGTGTTATAGATAGAAGGTAAATCTAACACTGCAACATTTAAATTAGACATGGAACGCAGAGGTGTCTCCGTGGACATGGACAAGCTGAAGTCGATGGAGCACATCCTCATGTCGAAGCTGACGACGGTGGAGCAAGAGTGCTACAAGGCGGCTGGGAGGCCATTCCAGGTGGGATCACTAAACGACTAAAACAGACCCCGGGGGAGGGCGGGGGGAAATACTGTAGCTATAGAATTGTAGGTTTCTAAGACAAATGACACCACACAGCAAAGTGAGTATCGTTCGCACGATAAGTAGTAACCCGTTAAGTTGCCTTTAGTTAGATGTCGGATCGTTCCCGCTACTGTAGACGTTAAGAAAAGATTGTCAATAGTGATATGATGTAGATTTATATGAACACGAACCGGAAGGATTCTGCAAGGGTCTCTTTCCTTCAGCTTACAACACTTTGTTCCAGGTAAACTCGCCGCTGCAGGTGCGCGCGCTGCTCTACGACGAGCTGAAGTTGGACGAGAAATGCAACGTCAGAATCAGGGAGACGCTCGCCAAGGGGGCCAAGTCCACCTCGGAGGCTACGGTTACATTTCCTAAATAATATATTGTCCTTCCTCGCCTCCTGTCAAATCGTACACCAAACTAATAATTGTTTAAAAACAGATGTTTCATTAAAATATCGGTTTGTTTACGATCGTCTCTGGTCTAGAGACCTCTGTGGTCTGGCAATCGTTTCAAATGTATTAAGCCATGTTTGCTGCATCTACTCTCATTATGGACCATGGTCTAGCTAGCGTACCTACCCCGCCTAGGAAAGATAAATCTTTGATTGCTGTAAGGATTTTTTTTAAACTCGTAAAGACAGCGTTCATTCATTAGGAATAGATAGGAATGCATCTAGAACAGAAAATACCACTTAATCGCCTTTTACACTCTTCTGATTCCAGTTGCGAAGCTTGATGTCTATCCATCCGCTACCTAAGTTGATCCTAGAGTACCGCCACCTGCATAAAGCTCACGCTACATTTCTGACTGGCATCGCTCAACATGTTAAAGATGGAATCGTCAAACCTACTTGGTAACATTTCATTTGACCCAGATAAGTTTACTTACATAATGTAGGTACGAGTAATAAAAAAATACCGATTAACTTACAGGGTACAGACAGCAGCTGCAACTGGGCGGATTGCCTCTAATAATCCAAACTTGCAGGCAATTCCGAAGGCTCCTTTTAGTCTTATTATGTTCCCAGAATCTGAAGATATTGGTGCGTAGTAACACTACTAACTACTACTTAGATTTTTCAACTTTTACGCTACTGTTCATGTGTATGAACAAGGACAGCGAATTGGTAAACGTAGTGTGTAGGGGAAAATATAGCTGGTTGTTTTTTAAATTCAAATTCATTTATTTATAAGAAACACGGTTTAAATAAGGTGTTACATTTTAGAATAATGTTCTTACATGTTTCGCTAACTTATCGAGATTTGATCGAGAAATGCTACTATCAGAGCAGTAAATGTTTTGATAATGCTCCAATTCAGTAGGTAATATTCCAGAGATAATATATCGTCCGAGTCTCTTTATGGATTAATTATTCCACGTAATATTTCAATCTTGACAAGAAATCCTTTGTAAAAGTCGGTAATCTGTTGAAAGACAATCAGGTGCTGAACTTTCGGTCGGTGTACACGTCGCGGGCGGGGCACCGGCTGCTGGCGGCGGACTTCAGGCACGTGGAGTGCCGCGTGTTCGCGCACGCCGCCGCCGACGCCGCGCTGCTGGACGCGCTCCGGGGCGACGACCTCTTCAGGGTCTTGGCTGCCAAATGGTAGGCCAGCTGTGCACTGTGCACTGTGTAGCCTTCTGCTGACATATGCATTTTTAAGAATTGTGGAACAGCCTATTTTAGCAGAGAAATTAAAAACAAATATTGCGCCACCGGTATTGGTGATGAGCTGATTACAGAGTGTAATATACACCCACTCACATAAGTACTCATGATCACATATACACAGACTATTCACGCTGATCGCACTAAAATAGCACCCTACAAGAGAACATGTTGGGGTTTTTAAGCGTTGGTGTTTTTTGTGTGTCCGGTCACCAGTGTCAGTACTTGTCGAACTAGTCCTACGTCCCGTAAATGATAGTCCTCATGACAAAAGTTATACTTACGCGATGCAATTCCTTCAAAAATAAAGAGAGAAGTAGGTTATCTGATCTGAGCTGATTTAAGCTCTCCATGATCCATTATGCAGCTATCACAATTTATTTGCTAAAGCGGTCTTTGGAACAAAAAAAAAAACAGCTTTGGAAAAACTCAGCTTTTTTCACTGTCTTGAGTTGCAGTTGCAATACGCACAGTGAAGTTGAGCAGACAACAAATTCATGCCACATCGATCGATTAGGAGAACATCAAAAAGATGCAGGTGCCTTATTAAGAGTGCACAGTATTAACACAGTTTCATCATCATCATTTCAGCCATAGCTCATCTACAGCTGAACAATGAACATAGGCGCCATTGATTTCCAGATTCGCCGGTTGGAAGCGGCCCGCATCCAGCGGCTTCCTGCAGCCTTTACCAGGTCGTCTGTCCACCTTGTAGGTGGACGCCCGACGCTGCGCTTGCCGGTACGCGGCCTCCATTCCAGAACCTTTCTGCCTCATCGGCCGTCAGTTCTACGAGCTATGTACTCCGCCCACTGCCACTTCAGCTTGCTCATCCGTTGGGCTATGTCAGCGACTTTTGTTCGTTTAACAGTAGCACAGTTTGTTGTTTGATTATTGTATTACTCAATGTAACAATCGAAGTGCCTGTTACGACAAATAATTCACAGGTTAAACAAGAGTGAGGAAGAAGTATCGGCCGCGGATCGCGAGCGCACCAAGCGCATCGTGTACGCGAGCCTGTACGGCGCGGGCGCGCGGAAGCTGATGGACATCCTCGACGCGAGCTACGAGCAGACGCTCGCCATCGCCGCTAGTTTCAATAGTCAGTTTTCATAGTCTTAAAATAGAAAATGGCTTATTATTCTATCATGATAGGTTTATTCTGATCTGGACCAGAATTAGGCTTAGGTATTAGAGCAACAATATGGACCATCTTCCTCTGAAACTTGTTAGTGATTTTTCAACTCTCGCCCTTAACGGAATTTTGATACAAACCGAATGAGAGTGAAACCATCTTTTCTAGTCTACTACTCTATACACACTATCCTATACAGAGTGAGAGGAGTTACTTTTGTAGCAGTAGGTAATGGAGTTCATAAAACAATATTTTCTCCAATGTCGCCAGGAACCTTCCCATCGCTTAAATCATTCGGGCGGGGTGTGGTGAGCCAGTGTGAGCGCAATGGTGGTCGCCTGAGTACGCTGTGTGGTCGTGTGCGGACTTTCAATGACATTTCTAACCAGGACTTCGCCGCTCGCTCGCACGCCGAAAGGCAGGCTGTAAACTTTATTGTACAAGGTATGTAAACTGGCACTATTACTGGTGCGGTTGCGGCGTGGACCTTCGACAATAGATCAAATACTCGCTTACTTGGCGCAAAACATGCACAATCTATGGCAACGAATATTGGTATTAAAGTCAAAGATTTAGTCGGGTTCTATTTGGATAATATTTAAAGTAATTGCGACGAAAAAAAAAGAAGATATCGTACTAGAATTTACCAGAGAATCTTTGGTAAACCAGGGTTCAAGCTACTAACAGGCGCCAGCGGTTCCCAAGATTATAGTTGGGAGTTAAGAATATTCTTGAATGGTGTACTGCTCACTAGTCAAGAAGTCTTCTTAAGGAAACTAGAAACCAAACAAAATTGCTACTTATCTGTTATTTTACCTAGGATCCGCAGCGGACCTCTGCAAGATGGCCATGATCCTGACGGAGGAGAAGTTCCGAAGCAGCTCACCGCCCATCCGCGCGTACCTGCTGCTGCAGATACACGACGAGCTGGTTTGGGAGGTCCACGACGACGACCTGGCGAGGGCTGCAGGTCACTTTATATATTATTCATTAATATTTTCCTATAAAAAGTGCTGAAGAAGTAAACTTTGTAAGATGGCTATGATCCTGACCGACCGGATGCGCTACCTTAACTCTCATCCACGCACCCTGGTGCTGCAGATCCTGTCACGATAACCTGGGCTGTACCAGATTACCTTACTTAATAGTAGACGACTTAAAATAGGACAGCAGCAATATGGCAGCTATTATAACTCAGTGGTAGGTAACATACGGAGTCCATCAGGGAAGTATACTGGGTCTGTTACCTTATTAAACTTGAAGTAGGTACTTTCACTATGCTGATTGAGGCCTATGTTCAGAAATGATCAATAATAGATTGATTTGAACGATTTATTTAGCTTACTTACCTTGTATTGCGAAGTCCGAGACGTCCACTTATGTATTTCTAGACAGAGGGTCACTGCTTTTCTAGCTAAGACTTACGTGGACAAACAACCTGGAGACGTATTTTTGAATCATGCGAATTCCAATCCAAACACGAAATCGCAATATTACTGAAGAATGACATTGACAAGTAAACATATGTTTGACAGAAATTTGACACACTTTTTATTTACGTTCCGTTTTAAGCGATTCACTACCGGTTTTTAAAATCAATGAGTGTTTGCATTCCGTTTCATAATATTTTCTGCGTAAAACGAAAATAGTTACGAGTGAATAAAAAATGCGTAAATCGTGAGCAATAGAAATGAATTTCAAACACGAATTGTTTTCGTGTTCGAATTCGAAATTCATTTCTAATGCTTCAAAAATACGTCTCCTGTGCCGTGTGCAGCGGCAGCGCGGGCGGCGATGGAGGATTGCGGGCGGCGCTGCGGGCTGGCGCTGCGGCTGCCCGTGGCGCTGGCGGCCGGCCGCGACTGGGGCCGGCTACGCGCCGCCGACTGCTTGCCGCTACAGCTTTAGTTACGCGATAAAAAGCTTAACGACGCGCCTTAAACCGTGCATACTGTGAATCAAATTCAAGATGAATACAAAACAATTGCTGGGAAAATACTTTTATTTGTTAGCGACCTAGCTAATCTAACCTAGTTGGAGCGACCTAGTCTTTTCTAAGTTTTAATTACTTGTAATATTGCAATTCGTAGGTGATGGCTGTAACCTGTATTGTATGTACGTCTTCGAATAAAATACAAAATAAAAATTATTAAATATTTTTAGGTACTTATCAAAAAAATTATTATACTTTCTTACCCGCAATGTATGGCGCGCTCGCAACGAACTATGCTTGTACGTGTGCGTCGATTTGGATATATGCTCGATGGTGTGCGTGCATACGGTTTGAAAAAGTAAAGAGAGCGCTACACATAACCACAGAATATATAAGGTGCTTCATAAATATCTGCAACGGCTGAAATGGGTAAAAGTATTGCCTATATAGATTAAGATAGTGAAGTAATTACGTGCCCCGGATCGGTAATTAATTATTTACAAAAAGACAGTAAATAAATGGTTACTTGCTTCAATTTGCATAACACACGACCTGGGTAGCGACGAGTGCGGGCCGCCGGGCGGTATAATGTGAAACGTTAGCATTTTTGGACAGATGTGGACGGTTTGAGACAGAATAAAGCCTAATCTTTATTAAATATAATATTTTAATGAAAAAATTCATGATGTTCTGGACATAAAATTTCTTTATTGTCGTAATCTATTTAAGCAATACTTTTACCCATTTCAGCCGTTGCAGATATTTATGAAGCACCTTATATAGGTAGGCTAAACATAACACAGCGAGCGCGCATGCTCACTTGAAGAACAGCGTGTTGCGTGTTGCGTGCGCGCGAGTCATTACGGGCTGTGCTCTGTAAAGCCTTTTTTTGAAAGAAGTACTTACTATGTTTCTTTAGAAAAAGATTAGTTATAACAAAAGTCACATTTATAAAAATCTTTAAATAAACAATACCCTGACCTAGATAACGAGTCATTTTCAGGTATAGTGTAAAAGAAAAAAAACCTAAAAATGGTTAAAATATGTGGTATTCGGCTTCGTTAAGCTTATCTTACACCCGATATGGTTTCAATTTAATAAGTTATTTAAACGGTAACAACTCAATAGTTTGACCACGAGCGCCGTTTACCCCAAGTATTATTTAACTCTGGCTGTTCCGCTCTTTGTTAACTGCACAGCGAGACGCGAGGGCGGGGTAGGTCGCATTATTGTCACATCGCCGTCGACGTGCGCGCAGTAGGGCGCGCTACTAGCACCGGAATGTGTACGTCATAATAAGCACATGAGATAAAAATCCAGAGAAAAATACACCCCTAAGGAAAAGCGTTTGTGAACAAACTATAGATAGGTAATGTATGTGCCATGTTTTTGTGATTTCGACGAATAGCTCCTTCCGATAGTCGTGTTAGGCTTATAAGTTAAGCCTCCCTAGCATAGGCACCAAAACACGATATGATATGATATGGCGATATATCGACACCAACTGTAACAATATGATAGATATAGCTGCCTTGTTGAACGTGCCGGTGACGTCACATAATTATGATCGCTATTTCGATAAAAATTTGAAATAGCGGAAATTGAAAATATATCTATCATATTTTTATTGGTGACGATATATCGCTATGACATATCGTGTTTGGTGGTCATGCTAGCAGGGCAGGTGACCGCGCGGGAGCGGTACATAGATCTCGCGCGCGGCACCGCGCGGGCATCTAAACTTAGCCATAAACTAGTTGGTAAGTTAAAATAAAAGTTTATCTGTAAATTTTAATAGGATTTGTTTTATTACAATAACACAATTGTCACCATACACTATAATAACAATAGTTCTTAACTAAATACAAAATAAAAAAATATTATTGTTTAGTATTAGTACAATTATTATGACAATATAACATTCTGGGCACGTAAAAGAAAAAAATCAATATCCACAGAAGTGTGTGAGTAGATACTTGACAAAGAAGGCGAACGCGTGTTGTGTTGTGCGCGGGTCGTTCTCATTAGTGCGCAGGCGCAGTCATTTAAATAAATAAACATAAGTTATTTGGACTGCAGTGCTTCCGACACGCGACCGGTTTCTCTGTGATTCGCGGCGTTATAAGTAGGTACTGGTTTTATTTTAAGAGTGAGTTCAGACACGGCGGGAACCGCACGGCTTCAAAATCGCATAGGAACCGCGCGGGTCTTATTTACCAATCATTGTTCGCAATCGTTTAGACATATCCGCGCGTTTTGGTTACGGTTATATCTGAACGGTTGCAAGCAATGTTAGGTAAATAAGACCCGCGCGGTTCCCACGCGATTTTAAAACCGCACGTTCCCGCCGTGTCTGAACTCACTCTAAAATATTTTAGGACAACGACGTTTTTAGTCGTGTCACCTTTCTATATTAGAAGGTATTCTGCGGGTATGTGACTCGACCGAAAGAACGTTTGTTTATTATATTATCCAGACTTGAACCAGTTCTCATATCTGTGCGGCACAGGTGAAATAGAATAACTTTATCTTCTAACTAAACATACGTTGTATCATCTATCAGAGCTGGGATGAATAACTTGAACAAGGGAACAAAGGTTTTGTACTGTTATGCTCTTGAATAAGTGAACAAGTTTAAGATGTAAATATTCACTTTAGCCTGCCAGCTCATATAAAATAAACATTATCTTATGTTTAGCAGTAGGTTTTACAACATTTGACAAAGCGAAACAGTGTTGCGCTATTAAAAAGAAACCTCAGACACATACACATACACAATATTCAGTGAGCGTAAAAGTATTTTTGAATCATTACAATTCCAATACGAAGTCACAAGAGCCGTTTACATTTCACTATAGTAATTCATATACGATTATTGCAATTTTATATGCGAAATGGAATTCTAATAATACGTCTCCAGTTATAGCGCAAAATGGATGATCTAACGACGAGTATCGTTGAGGCCTTACATAGAAACATCGCACAACGAAAATTAACTACAGTCTTGACTCTACCGGTGTTATGTCATCAAGTTCGTACGCGATACAACTGGGGCGAGGGACGTGCGACATGCGCTAGGTTCGTTAAGGAATTGTGTGTTAGTAAGTAGGGGTTAACTTCCCCACACAGCGTGTGTTGCCTTACATGAGTATCCAGTATCCACACGAACTCATGTGAGGCGACACACGCTGGCTCAACACGTCAGGCTCTAATACAGTAATATAAAACAACAGAGGGATTTCCCTTAATTCCTTTTATCTTCATCATTAATAGATTAAAATAAAATAAAAATATAAACAAAAATAAGCAAAAACAAAATCGAAATAACACGAGACACCGAGTCGGAAGTTCATTATAAGATATTTTTAAATAAAATCATAATATTTAAATGGGAATATTTTTATTATGTAAGTATGAACGTTATAGTTAGGGTTAGCGGGATCGCCTTTCGTTACATAACATACTGTTTAACCATCAAATAACAACAGATCATAACGTTTTTTTCTGGAAATAGTATATTAGAAATAAGTTCTGGTTGAGTAAGTTTGTGACACTTTAGGGAAGACAATGTTAAAGGCAAGGGAACTCACTCAGCGAAGACACATAGGAAGATGGAAAATTATATTGAGTGGCTACTTAATGTAGATAGTAAATTATTATTATTATTATTTTTTACTAATTGTACTTATATATACTATTGCGTAGGATACAGCACGTAGCCATATTTCAAATAAGTTCATTTTAAATTTAGAACAATAATTGTGGAAATAAACAATTTCAATAAACACAATTGTCACAAAATGTAGCACACAAATCAGTTTAAGTTTCCACAATTACTTAGACATATCAAATTAAATTACAAATTTCATAAAATGGAATGCGATATAATATTTAAGGTGTGTGGCAGTTAATTTTATATAAATACGATGTCAAATAATTTATAATATTATGATAAAACCAAAATGTCAGATCAATTAATAAAAATTATGCAGTTATAGGGACAAATATTAAACAAAGTCATAATAAATAAAAATTAAATGAATATTAAATAAAATACACACACAAGTTACACATAATTTGTCAAATTGTTTGTAAATTCAAACTTTTTTATTTTATTTACAATTACAATCATACAATGCATGACTAATAATTACATATCTGAACATTTTCAAAATTATTTAATACATACCACAAGACGTATAGTGACATGAATAAATATCCCAACAGAATCCAAGGTGCCTACGATCGGCCTGCTGTAGGTACACATACACATAGCACGGCGATGTGTGCGTGACCTTTCACGACGTGTACAGGTGACAGACCCTTTCTATTTTTTTTAAGCAAAAAGTAAAACCAACATTTATTTGTTACTTAGATATACAGGGTGTTAGGTAAATGGTATATCAAACCGAAACAAGCGTATGTTAACATATGCACATAAATACTATGGCAATGTCAGAAATTTTATATAACCATTTAAAAAAAAATACAAATCGGATTCTAAGAATTAACTTTTGTATAAAAAAAAAAAGATATCAAATATTTGACTTCATTTATTATTATTATTATTTATTTTCATCAACATTTCACTGTCATTACAGGTAAGTCCTAATGCGACCGTGAAGTAAAAGTAGGTACAAACTTAATACAAAACAATAAAAAATCCACTTAAACACTTCTGTAGCAAATAATAAATAAGGTTACCTTTATGAATTCACTCAAAGTACAAGAAAATATATCTGTCACCTCAGCAATAAGGTTGAGAATGCTAAGTGCACGCGTCAGCGGCGCTTTGTTTAACAAGTTAGTTCTCCCCGCGGGACCGCTAGCAGCGCGCCGCCGCCACACGTACCTGTCCGGGATTTGTAATCCAACCCGCTCCAGAATATCCGCATCACATACCTTTCCTCGGATAATTTTAAAAATATACAAAGTCAGCGCTAGTCCTCTCTTAACCCGCAATTCATTATATCCTACCATGCCTAAGACAAATAAAGTTGGGTACATCAATGGATAAAATGGATATACTCATAATAGCATTTATATGCATATATTAACATGGGCTAGTTTCGGCTTGATGTACCATTTACCTAACACCCTGTGGATACGGCTTAAATTCATAGTGTCGTGTAACGTAAGGTTAAGGTCACTCAGTCGACAATAATTGTTGTAGTTGCCAACACCTTTTTATGAAATTAGTATTTACATGGGAGCTTTTCTGCGCACCATTAAATCCTCGTAACTAAAGATATAACCACGACGACACGTAGCCAAAGCTTCGCTTAAACACTAAGCAACGTGGACGCCGCCTTGTTTTGAAGTTCATGATACAATATGTAATATCTAGGTGATCTAGGCCCATGGTTTAGTGTATAACAGTATTGTTCCCTATTAATATTATGCAGTGACTGGGCATTTTCTAATCCTATCCCATTCGCCTCATTGGCTTATCAATACTTAAGTTAAGTACTAACATGCAAATCTTATATATTAGTTGGCTGGGAAAAACACGGAATTATCACGGTTTTTTTTTGTCATTTAACTTTGGTTGTATAATTCCATAATAAATTCATTAAATCTATTTAGGTATAAATATAAATAAATATTTTGTGAAATAATTCATTCCTTACACAACACACAATCAGAATTAATTAGTTCATCAAAATACAACTTACTTAATTGTAAGACTGTTAAATATATTACATAGAAGATACGTCTTACTACCATAATAAATAAGTTCTGTGAATACATTAGATATGACTATGTAAATAGTTTTGTGTTACTTAATGTATCCTCCCCTAAACAACAACTATAGTCCGGCAAGTTCGTGCGCGACCGTTCCGCGGGGTGGCAGACGGTGGCGGGGACGAGGTATCCAAGATGTCAGCGGGGAGCGGTTAGTGTAGCGGGGGAGGGAAATTAAAAGAGAAAGAAAGGAAGAAATTAAAAAAGATTTATCCTGGCACACTTCTTATCGTGTGTAGCCGCCTGCTAGAATGACGCGCTACCTCGTCCCCGCCACCGTCTCACCCCGCAGGACGGCCGCGCACGAAGTTGCCGAACTATAATCTGTCATAGTATCTATGACCAAGTAACTCTGGTCAGTACTAAGCTGTTTCGTATCATTCCTGGTGTCTGCTGCTATTCTCCTAGGTATTTATTGCAGCTATTGAATACAATAACAGCAAAATCCCAATTCGCGAATATGATCAGTTAAAACTAGGAGGTTTAACCTGAAACAAAATACAAGGATTTGCCAATAAAAACCAATTTATTTCTGCAAAAAGCCTGAATGAGGCACTTTTGGCAAACATTAACCTTCTGGCAACAGTAATACCGCCTATTACTAAATAGAAACGGGAGAAAATATAAAATGTCAGTACAGGCAGTCTTTCCCACTGGGCACTCTGGGCACGTGCCCAGAGCTCCGCAATCGAAGTGGTCCTTTAGTTCTTGCCAGATCACCAACCGATGATCGATATTCAATAACAATAAATATATGAACGGTTTTTTTTTAAAAACAACGCAAGTTTTCACATTAGACTAGAATCGCTATTTGACAGTCATTTTATAGCCTCCAATAAGTTGTGTTTCACACATAATGTACGAATTCTATATAATTACGGATAACCTAACTAACTCCTGTTCTATGACTTTTGTGAATTTGCATAACAAATTGACTTCCCATACAAAATACCAAACAGCTGATTGAATTTGTATAGAAAGACAAAAAATATATGCATATTTTTAAAAGTATGAAAAAAAAATTGTTCACTTCGATGTGAAGAATACATTATGGTTACAAGGTTATCTTTGAGTTACGGGATGCCCTGCATAAGCAGCGAGAGGCCTCCTCCGACAAACATACGAGCCGCAGCGGATAGAAAAGAATAGCCGGGGATACAGGCTCGGTGGTAGAGGCCTATGTTCAGCAGTGGACTGTGGGCCGACGTGGGCCGGTTACGACGAGGACACACACACGCACTCACCTACGCGAACAGCATCGTGAATCATAACCGCACGGCGAGCTGCGTGACGAGGCGCTGCGGCGTCACGCGCAGCGCCTCGTAGCGCGCCGAGCCGAGCCCGTCGCCGCGCCGCCGCACGTTCTCCGCCATGATGCGCTCGCGCTCGGCGTTCTTCTCCTCGGGCGGGTGGTGCATCATCGTGTAGCGCGACATGTCCCCCGGCAGACTGGAATGCGATATGGATGACGACTGACGTCAGTTAGATTATCAAAAAATAATGGACGTTAATTTTTTCTTTTGGCGATCGACCGAAAAATTACAAAGGTAAAGCGCATCAAAGTTCGGGAGTGGGGGCTCGTGACGTCACTCCTAAGTGTTAATTGTATCTAGGCGTGACGCGACGTCATGCAAAATTATAAATCAATATATCTATGTAATATTTTGTTTAATGTAAAAACATAAAAAATACGTGTCCTAATTAATTGTTGTTTAATTAAACTTCTAACCGTGGAGCAAATACCCTATAGAGTAGAAATGTCATATGATATGTTCGACAAAATTTTCCGACATTTTTTAATCTGTATCTGTGACGTGTAGCGTTGACAGGAATTGTCATTTAATACTAAATGTAAGTGAAAAATCACTTACTAGTTTCGGAGAAACATGGTTTGTATTGTTGCTCTATAGGGTATGTACTTGATGCTTCTAACTGACGTATCGGTTTGAAACTTTGTAAGTATCTGAAATTCTGATGACAAAATATTAAAATATTCGTATGGACAACCTTGGCCAACCTGGAAGGCATTAAACTGTCTTCTTACAGAGGTTGGCCGCTGTAGACAAAATTTGGTAAGGTGGGGTATGAGGACCGAGCGGCAAAGTGAATGTGACTGTGGTGCGGACCCACAAACTATGGCTCACCTGCTCTCCTGCCCTTTGTGTCCCTACAGCTGCACGATGGACGACCTAAACAGAGCGACACAAAACACCCTAGAAGTTGCCAAGTTTTGGTCGAAGTCCGTCTAGAGTCGCCATTGACACGACAAAAGAAGAAGAAGTAAAACTGTCGTGTTTGTGCTAATTTGACTTGTTTTGACGAGTTACATATAAATTTTTATACTTTTTAAAGTATAAATTCAATTTTGTACACTTTATATCTAACATCTTTGAGGCTAAGGCTAAACGAGCGTAGTTTGAGTCGTGTAATTGATGC
This sequence comes from Anania hortulata, assembly GCA_963576865.1. Lineage (NCBI taxonomy): Eukaryota > Metazoa > Arthropoda > Insecta > Lepidoptera > Crambidae > Anania > Anania hortulata. The sequence continues at coordinate 491,066 of OY756395.1, forward strand.
TGCATTCGGTTCCATATAAATGACCAGTTTATATTAGAGAGCGCACGACGTGTCTTCTTGTCCAAATTTTCTGATGATGCATTATATATCACTAATAGAGAAACGAGTTTTATTTACAAAATTTGTTTAAAATACATTGTAATTTTATAATCAATATTAAATAAACATCCTGATAAAGCACTAAAACTATCAAAATCGTATTATTTTCATGGAAAGTTTAATAGCGCTTTGCGCTTTTTTAAAAGAGGCCGACAACAGTGACCGAGTTTTTTGAGCTGCTTCTTCTCTGCGCTAGCCTATATTATTGGCCCAAAGCAGTGGTAGGGTAATATTAATAATTGGACGTGTAAAAAAATATTTTATTTATTTTAATAGAAAAGTATTTTTCATGATTGTTGGTTATTGTGTTGGAATTTAAGATTTCTAATGCTTCAGAAATACGTATCTGGTCAGAGTTAACAACTCACCGATCTATTGTGAGACCATGCGCATAGATCCTGGCACTGAAATCGTCATCTTCGCCGCCCCATTTCTCGAATCTGTTCGAGAAGCCGTTCACTTTCTTGTAATGGTCGGCGCGTATGGCCAGCGCGCCGCCGACGAGGTAGGGGTAGGGCAGCACGAAGCGGAACTTGTCGACGCGCGCGCTCATGTGGCGCGGCTGGCGCAGGCACGCGTACAGGTTGGCGGCGTCCAGCGGCAGCATGTCCACGTCGTGCAGGATCAGGCAGGGGAACTGTTCCGCCATCGCCACGCGCGCGCCGATGTTGTACAGCAAACCTTTGTTCCAGTGTTTGTTGTCTTGCTGCTCAATGAGAAAGATTCTGAAAATATGGTATTGGAAAGGCTCTTTCGCTTTTCGGAAAAACGAATGAGTCGTCGGAGGACATTTGTGATGTGATGCGGTGCGGTGCGACCCGCCCTGATGTGCCCGTGCCTTAAAGTGTATTTGTTGGTTATTAGTTCGAATAGTGCAAACAAAAACATTCGAACCCTCATCGGCTTTCACCGACTTCAAAAGTAACTGATTAGGTAAGCTTATGTGTTAATATTTTTTTTAGTTTTTGATGTCTTTTTTTTAAAATTATTAACGAAAAATATCAAAATAGGGATGAAATAACAATATATTAGACCGTATAAATCGACTGACTGTTCGAGTTTTCTTTATGTTGTAAAGTGATAAACGAAAGTAATTTTTAAGTTAGTTTTTTTTTAAATAAAATATACTTATTTTACCTATTTTTAGCTAATTTTTTGTGATAAATTCTTATCAAAACAAATCAGAAGAGTGCAAGCAAAAGTTAACTGCTAAACACCGATTTCATACCCTATTTTTCCACCGTTATGGATTAAGTTTTCCCGCAAATTTACATTGTAGTATCTTTGAAGTATAAGTTATTCAATAAAAAAAGAATCATCAAAATCGGTTCACATTTTTTGACATCTCTTTAAAGATAAACTTTTACGTCAATATTCAAGCATAAATTACACTCGTTGGAGGAACTGTTTAAAGCACTATTTATTGAGATATGAATTGTATTGACAGCTTATTCGGTTTGCGCTCACGGAGGTGAGGATGCGAACTATGGCTATATTTTCGTAAATATAAGAGCATTATTTCTGTCCTTTGGGAATTATTTGGCATTATTTCTACAATACAATTTTTGATGTATGAATTATATTAACAGCTTGTATAGTTTTCTCACACGAGAGGTAAGTACACTGGGCGAAATCTCCTAGCGTACTCACCAAAATATGGCTATAATTTCGTAAGTTTAAGGGAACTATTTATTTCCTTTGGGCACTATTTAGAACTATTTAGGAATCAATTATTGGCATCCATGAAATACCGCTACGGTGTGTATACGGTGAGTATGCTAATCGAAGAAACACCAACTACGGAGCCCTACACTGAGCGTGGCCCGACCGACCCGCACTTGACTGGTTTTTACCACTAGGAAATTAAATCAATAACAACTAGGAACAGTATAAATAGTAACCAAAAATTGACAATTCATGAACAATAATGGTTAGTAATGTTAGTATTCACTTGTTTACATTATATTCACAGTAAAATCGTGTTTAAAAGGAATTAAATACGTACTTGTAATGAATATTCTGCTTTCTTAAAAAATTATGCATATATGGCAAGAAGATATCTAATTGACTCTGTCTATTGCGATATGTGACAAGGATTGCCACACTGAACAGTGGGTTGCAGTGCTCCGGAGTAAAACTTCCATTCGAAATACCAGTTGCTGTAAAGTCTTTATTATCTTTCGGTACTTGCCAATTTTGTATGGACTCTTTGCTTTGAAGTATATCATCATAAATACAATCCAGTTTTGTCTTCTTTAAAGCTAAATTAGGTGCTACTTCTTTATAAAGTTCATCTTTTATGGCTTCCCTTGGAATGTGTTTGTAATTGTATTCTCCATGGTACACTATCAGGAATATTATTGCTATCAGCCATAGTACGATGGAGACGCAAACACTTATTCGTATTTGCAGTACCCTCTTTATCAACCATTTAGGCATTTGTCTTAAATTTTAGTAACGGTCTTGCATTCCTTAGAAAATCTGTAACAAAACCCAAAAGTTATGAAGGTTAAAAAAACAACGAAGGGTAGGTGTACCCTTGCGCTTCCCTGGCTCGTCTTGGCGATAAAGAAACATGCAAAAAATAATGAATACAGTAGGATATTGTTTGAAGTCTCTTGGTATACAGGGTGTTTGGTTGTAAGTAGCCAAAGCACCTTTGTTACAGAAATTAGAAACAACGATGGTACCACAACACCCAGACCCGAGAAAATATAGAAAAGTTGTTTTTCTACATTCGCCGACCGGGTATCGAACCGGGACCTCAAGAGATAACGACACCAAGTACGGTTTGCTCGTCTCTCGGCTACGGAGGTCGCCAAACTTAACTCAAGGAGTACCTAACTTAGACTACTATTTATCCTTTGATCAAGAATACACTAGATAAGATATATTAGAAACTAAGAATAATAAATAGTTGGACTAACCTCTAAAAGCCAGTGTCTCGTGCCGAGTCGCGGAACAAAATGTACCAACACAGAATACCTAGAAATGAGAAGTGGTTTGCGAATGTCCACGTGAATTGAAGCTACTACGTCAGAACCGGTTCTCAAAATGATTTTTGAATTTTTTACCACCGCAAACGTCAAATGTATTAATTTGAATTAATTTTGTTTCCGACCGTTATTTGAAATTATATTTAGATACTTCCGGTTATATTTTTGAGTTAAGGCGCAGGGTAAGGAGAAAACATGTAAAAGAGGTGTTTTTGCACAAGTTTTCTGGCGAAAATACTGGATATAGGATGTGGAAATTAATATATCATGTAACTTATGTGTAACTGAAGTTTTTCCTGTTGTATCTAAATACTAGTTATTATTTCTTATAAACACTAAAAAATTTTTCAAAGTACCGCGAATATCGCGAGCTTGTACACATTCATATTTTTAACGACGGTTTTGTTTAGTTATAAAGTTGGTTTAGTTATTTATAACATTCGTGCCTTTAGGTTGTTTTTATATCTTGATCCTACTTGAACGAGCTCAAAGAGCAATCTTGAAAGTAGCCAACTCCCTACCTTTTTTCCATCCTACTAACCTATTATACAGGTTGTCCCAAGAAGGTGTACCAGTGGGCGCGGCGTCAGGTGATAGAGGACAATAATACCTATCGATTGGATCGGCATCAGATCCTCCAATCGCCAGGATCTCTCCCAGAAGCCTGCAAAAATCTGAAAAGATTGCTGACCTTCTGGGATGATCTAGGATGGTTGGAGTAAGAAGGAAAAGGTAGCACGCACAATGGCCCAATCAGGAGGCTAAGTGCGGAAACAGCCCAGACAAACTAACTAACTAACTAACCTATCGATTGGAGCCCCATGTATGTTCAGCGAAAATGAACGATTCTCGAGATACCTATTTAGTTTATAATGGATCAAGAAAAACACGTGTGACGACTAAATGGTAGGTAAATAGTCCAATAATGTACCATTCTGAGTAAAATATCATTTAAACGTTAGCATAAAACATTATGTGGAAAAATTCTTATTCATCTATTATTGTTAATTTCTTTAATTTATCTGTAACTTAGTCAACCATAATATGCTTTGCTTTGGACTTAACAAACTGGTAGTTTGACCTATCGGAAAGCCTCTTAACTCTTTTGTTTACATTTATGTTTCCTGGATGAATTGGACATGTCATGCCAAGTTATAGTATCCAACACTGTTTGCTTGTTTTTTAATATTTGACGACCAACATAGCCAAAAGGCGAGCATACCAGACTCGATGACGCCATCTCTGAGGTCATTGGATCGATTCCCAGTCGATCAATGTAGAAAAATAACTTTTCTATATTGTTTCAGGTCTGGGTGTTGTGGTACTGTCGTTGTTTCTGATTTCTTTTCTGACAGAGCATGCACTGCTGTTTTTTGTATCATATCTAGTATTGTATTTTTATCAATAAGTTACACACACTGAACGGCCCAAATGTTAAACTCAATTGGGTTGGAGTGTAGCAAAGGGTGTGCAAGGCGTTTGGGACAGAAAAAAAATCATTAAAAAAATTTAAACTTTATTAAATCCAAATCTTTGTTTTTCATTGTATAAATGGGATTAAATTAATCGATTTTTATTCTTTTGACTTTTTCTCCTCGACGCACTGTTTAGCACGAATTTTTTGTGAAAAAAATATGAAACTTCATAAAATTAAAATATTTGTATTTATTGTATAAAGGGGCTTATGTTAAACGCTTTTTATACCTGCAAATATATTTTTTTGACACACGGTTTGCACAAAAATGTTTTAAGTGTTTAAGGCATCGAGGTTTAAGGACTCGTAATAATTATATAAATCTGTCGAATTTCCTGCTAAACAGTGCGTCAAAGAGAAAAAGTTTGAAGTATAAAAACGTTTAATTTAAAACCGTTTATACAATGAAAAACATGGATTTGGATTTGATTGTTTTAATTTTTTTCATGAAATTTTTTTTGCCTCATTGCCTATACGCCTTGCACACCCTTTGCTACAGTCCAACTCTCAGTTGAGCTGTTCACCATTGATAATAATATATAAATAAGGAATTGCTAAAGTCCATTATCAGTTCATTACAAAAGATAAGATGCAGGCGCAAATGGTTGGTTATCACAACTTCCAACTAATGAAAGTAGAGCAAATAACAACTAGTATAAAATTAAATTGTCATTTGTTTAATTAAATAATATTATGTACTTCATGCAAAAAACTAACCTCCAAACCGCGGATTTGATATAAAATGTTCTTTTTATTTAGCTAGGATAGACAAGAGCTAGCAGCTTGTAGAATTCTCTGCAGACTTTTTAATTTTAAGCATGCACATAAATATAGGCATTACACAGGTCACTAATACATATATCCACTACGTTATTAATGTAAACAGAAAACAGAAAATTCAGTTCATGCTGTCACTCATAGCATAGATTACTTCACTGAGTGAAGTTCACTCACTCACAGATAAGATTAGACCACAGATTAATATGGATTAGACTGAGTGAGAGTACGGGTACGGATTACTTATCTACCTACTTTTATTTTGATCTGAATTAAAAAAAAGAAAAACAATAATTAACAAAAAAAAATTATAAAACCTAATAACACAATGTAAAACTACTTAATACTAAACAAGCAGACTTAATAAATAAAACTTAGTATTATATAATCGACCATAATTATTAGAAAACGAAAACATTAACTTAAGAACTATTATTTACACGTAATGTCTTAAAACTCGTTACTGACTGCGACATTGCTCATACGATGACCGGTCGGTGAAAGCGATTCGAAGGTCACATATTAAATGAACAAGAAAATGTATTCTGTACTTAAGAGCTGTGGATTTTGTAAAAAATAAAATAAATAAATAAATTATGCTCGTCCCTGTGACACTCGCTCGCTAGATACGCTCCGAGGAAGGCGCGTACTAGCTATACTATTTTTTTCAAATATTTTCCTACCTATCTACTGTGCTATTTGACGGACGACTAAGTGTGTATAAAATACGTTTGTGAATTCCCCATAATTATCGAGGTATATCTACCCGGTACCGGACGTCGTTGGAAATATTGCTTACTACTGCTACTACTCCTGCCCGACAGCACTACCTATCTATCAGGCGACTTACCTGGAGTTTTGCTACGCTGGAGCTACGCGGCATACTTTCAGGATAGTGATAGGATAAGAGCTAAGTTATATCGTTTCGGTCGTTTGATGTTAACCCACGTAAATTAAACTGTCACTTTCTTATCTACGACTGTTTTTATTATTTTGTTTCCCCTCCTCTGCAAGGAGTGCGACACAACTTAGGCGAATTTTCACCTTTTAGGCTATCACGAAGGGTGTCTCGGGGCGACCAAAAATTGAGATTGGCGACTGGTCGCCGTTTAGGCTACTTTGAGAAAATAAAGGGGCGACATCAATTCGAAGTAGATAAACTATCACTATTTCCTCTCTGAGTCTTAAATGTTTTAAAAACGTATGTGTACTCGATAAAGCGACTATGTTTTATGATAAATAATTGCGTTGGATTTTTATAGTATTTAGTACGCACCACAACTACAGATGGATGCACCATTTATAAAAAATATATAAATGCTTTAGTTGATTTTGTTCGTGTTGTGTTAGTTGGAGTTGTCAAAAGAAAACCTGCAAAAAAACCACTAAAAAAGTAGCATTTTAAGCTATTTGGCATTAAATTAGGCGATTTTAGGCTATTTCATAGGAAAATAGAAAATTTCTGGCGAATTGGACTGGTCTGGTGTTGGCAGCACTGGTCACAATGGTCACTGTCAGTTTGATTGGGCCATTGTGCGTGCTACCTTTTCCTTCTTACTCCAACCAACCCAGGTCATCCCAGAAGGTCGGCAACCTTTCAGATTTCTGCAGGCTTCCGCGAGCGATCCTGGTGATTGGAGAATCTGATGCCGTTGTTTTGCCACGCTCCTACATTCCATAAGCACGTGCTGTGGTGTTTCTTCTGCCTCCCTCCATGCATCCTCTGCATGTAGGGCTGTTAGTCACACCTATGTTAAAAAGATGCTTGTTTAGAGGACAATGACCGGTTAAAACTCCTATAACCTTGCGGATTTTACCCTTTTTTAGTCTGATGAGGTTGCGGGCAAGCTTATTTGTTGCTACCGGAACTGCATTTTTTGTTTGCCGGCATCCTTCACTGTTTATCCATTCTGTTAGATGCGTTTCTTTAGTTCTGTGTAATGTTTGTTAGTATATTAATTACTACAAACGTTTTTGTAAGACCCCAAAACGACATCTAGTAAGCGTGTGGTCTAATCCTCTAATCTCTAATAGGTCTTGGAATGGGTACTAATACCGGTGACAGATGGCGGCGGACGCGGCTCCGGACTCGTCTTGACATTGTAAGGTCAAACGCTGCCATTGGTCGATCCATGGGCTGGCGGAAGTTGTCTGAAGGATAGACCAATGGCAGCGCTTGACCTCACAATGTCAAGACGAGTCCGGAGCCGCGTCCGTTGCAGTTTGTCACCAGCTTAAGTAGCGAGCGGCGCTCGGCGCCCCCTAGGACCACTGCGCTCGTGTACAACGCACACCCTGCACCATAGGTAAAGGTCTCTGAGGTCAACTTTGAGTTTCACAAAAAATATTTAACAAAATAGTCGTAAATCCGCCTACATCTACAAAACAATCTTAAAAAAGCTGGTAAATAGTTCATTAGAGACGCTCAAAAGACGTTCAGCTGTTATTGAAACGACTGTCTTATGGTACGAAATGTCCATATAAAAGAAAGGTGAACATTTTTCTAAACGTCAAAATAGCAGACCTGCTAATATGATGTCATAGTACGAATTAGCAGGGCAGTTCAAAAGCAGGCCTGCTTTACGAGGTCATGGTAAGGGCCCAAAAAGGTAGAAACACAATTCTTCCAAGTTTCTGTAAATTATTAATTAAGTTTAATATAAGCCAATTTACAAACAAGACCTCGTTTCTGGTAGTAAACATAATTATTAAGTTTTAAATGATAAGCGCTAAAATTTTATACAGAACGGATGCATAAAGTCCTTGACATGTGCGTGCCCTACATTAGATATTGTTATTATAGATCAATAAAATGAATTGATAAACTACTTCTAGTGCCTTCTAGTGAATTATTCTTCAGTGTATTCGGCTCAGTTGCACACGCCTCTTGCTAAGTTTAAATTGCCCGCTATCGCTTGCTGTTTCACAGAGAGAGGGAGGACGAAGACACAGTAAATAGATACTTGGTCCTAGGTAAATATATTCTAAGATGTGTCTTCATGGAGGACACCACTGATCAAGTGAAGTCTGTAAATATATATTAATCTGTGAGTAAAACTACGGAGGACACTTTTTTTTTTTTTCTTGTGGCTTGCATGAGCGTAGCCAATGTCAAGTTAAAACGGAGGACACTTCTTGACTTGACAGCTGTGTTTCGATTCTTTGTGGTTTCTTTAGAATAATAATCTGTGGTGTTTCGCAGCTGATTATTTGCTGGACGTAAACAAACAATATAAAATAGATTTTAAGTGAAAATATTTAAAAACATTATTGAACAGATAGATCTATGGTGTTGTGTGATTTATGTGTCGAAATCAAGTAAAAGGCGTTAATTTAAAGCAAAATGGATAATGTTATCTGGGTTGATGACGACGACGACGATCTAACCTGCAAACCGCTCGACACGTATAATGAAATTTTGTTGTTTTTGCAAAACCCGCCTGCTTGGAGATCGTTGTGTAAAGAGATACAACCACACAGCAAACGATTAATAGTGAACGAGGATTTAAAGAAAGATTTACGGGTGAATGTAAGTAGAGTCTTCCAGGATGGACCGGAAACGTTCTGCCATATTGCTCCGGATGAGGAAGAAGTTGAACGGAAAGATGAGAAAAGTTTGCCTAAAACACTTGTCTGCCACGATATGGCAAACGGATATCATGATGATAGGTAAAACAGTTTTTTCTTATTTCTTGGTTCAAGAGATTCATAGATCAAAGTACGTTCATTTGGGTTGGGTTCTCATTTAAAAGTAGTTGGGTTGTTTGTGTTACCCACTTGTCATTTTGTCCATTAGAGAACCTATACACGATCCGAAAATTCGAAGACTAAGAATGTTTGATATCTACATACATTCTTAGAAGCCATTGATTTTTATTTATTTTTATTTTAGCTTTATCGATGGCACGGGTAATTATGAAGCATACACATTTTACAACTGGGCCGGTATAGATATATTTTGTTACTTTAGTCATCATTTGATCACAATACCTCCCTTGGGATGGATAAATGTGGGTCATGCCCACGGTGTTAAAGTTATTGGTAGGTATGTTTTTACATGTCTTTGAATTTTTTGGTCATAAATAATTACATCTCTACATGCAATTTTACAGGAACTGTGATCACTGAATGGGCTGAAGGTATAGCTTTTTGGGATAATGTGTTAGGTTCAGAAACGGAATACAAGAACCTTGCAAGTGCATTAGTGGCAATTGCAAAAACACTAAAATTTGATGGATGGCTATTGAATGTAGAAAACAAGGTTTGTTTTAAGTATTTTACATATTATAAGTATAGATTAACATTGAGTAGAGATTTTATGATTTATTTTGTAATATCTTAAACATTTTAATTACAGATTGTGAAACCCGATGTTCTGTTGAAGTTTGTGGAGCATTTGCATACAATTTTGCATCAGGAATTAAAAGATCCAGTTCTAATTTGGTATGACAGTGTCACTGTCGAAGGCCATCTAAACTGGCAAAACGCTCTTAATCATAAAAACAAGTAAAAGTCTTTATTTTACAACTTCACAACACAAAATTTTGTTAACATTTTGAAATGCAGGATAGTTGATAAAGTCATATTTTATTTTAATAAAAACTTGTTCTAATTTCAGGGCATTCTTCGATGTGTGTGATGGGTTTTTCACAAATTATTCGTGGGCAGAAGAGGATGTGGCGTCTAGTGCCAAGGAGGCTGGAGACCGTATAAACGACTTATTTATCGGTATTGACGTATGGGGTCGAAATTTCTATGGAGGTGGACAGTTTAACATACAACAGGTTCTTTATTTAACATAAATAAAGATAGGCTTTAGTGCATTGTCACAATCATGTGGTCTATCGCATTACAGTTACATAAAAGATTGATTGATTTTAGGCAGTTCATATTGCTAATATCTATGGATGCTCATTAGCGATATTCGCGCCCGCTTGGACTTACGAGGCAATCACTATGGATAAAAGAGATGTCAACACAGTAGCGATGTCCGAGGATTTGGATAAATATGATCACTTTTTGCTAAGAGACCGTGCCGTATGGGATAGTATATGGAGTTATTTGAACACTAGACTACCGTGTGCTCTACCATTTAAGACCTCATTTTGTAGAGGCCAAGGAAAGAAAAGGCGTCTTTATGGAGAGGTATGATTATTTAAGTATGGCTTTTAAATATAATAAACTAAAGCATCCTCAATATCAATAAGCAGGAATTCAAATCCCATTTAATTATTGTACACCTTACTTAATTATTGTAAACTGTTTCTATGGTGTGCAGTATCATATGGTGTGCAGCAGTGTCATAAATTATTTTATTTTGTATTCATTGCTCATAGATTTTCTCGTAGCTCGTTATACATTGAATATCTATACCTTTGTTATAAATTTCAAGGTGCTCTGTCCTGTCCCATGGTACAACTTACGACACATGCAATACCAGCCAAATTCTTCTCATGGACAGCATGGATACTTTTTATCGACAATAGAAAATATTATACAAGCCTCTCGCCATGGTATCCTCAAAAATTCTAAAGGTATCATTAAATATAGAGATGCAATTTTGAGTTCTATTGAGATGCATGCATCCAAAAGCTTAGACGACAATGTAGAAGAAAAAAAACTTTTGCTAAAATCAGACAGCATAAGTGGGCTCACTGAAGATCCTACTGAACCTGAGCATGTTAATACGAATACAACTGAAAATAATTCTGAAAGCAAATCAAAGTCTGTAAAAAGAAAAATTAAGAATGTTTTCAAACATATATTTCATATAAAATCTTCAAAAAAGGAAGAGGAAGATAGAAGAGAAGAGATAGAAGAAGAACCGGGACATGAAGCTAAACCGGCTGAAGAGCAAATTAAGCTTGAGACATGTGATGAGAACAAGATTCACTCCAAAAAAGATGATCGTGAAGTTGTTTTTCATGATCCAGTTAATAATATAAAACAAGAAACAAGTCATCTTGACCCACAGAAAGCGGAGATAAACGTAAGCAACCAGGAAGAAGCTGAACATGAGGAGTTTTACGAAAATGATGATATGAAACCAAAAATCCTTAGAGGTCGATCAATGGTTCAGATGTCAATTAATATTCAATTAAAGGACACTTCGCAGAAAACTCGGTACGGACTCGCATGCGTGCAAGATGAACTTCAATGCCTCGAAGTATATTTTGAGGATAGTTTTATCGGTGGCTCATGTCTAAAGGTTAATCCTACTGACCAAAAGTCAACTGAACACAGATTAATAAGAATATTCCATTGTGACTTTTTTTGCGAAGACGCCTTAATTGTATGTGCTGTCACTAAACACTTACGTGGGTTTGAGGAACAGTTTCTGAATATAAAGTTTTACATGAAGGATGCAAATAATGTGGACCACAGGGTTGTTCTGATCGGTCGTGACTTGGTCCACGCGCAACACCCTGAGGAAAGTGCTTCTTTTTTCGTAAATTTATATCCCGTCATGAGCTCTGACGCAGAATTTAGGGACATTCAAAAACACTTATTGTTGAATGAGCCTGATTTCTACGTTCCTGTAGAAAATTCATACAATTGGTCTGTAAGGTACGTAAATTCTATTAAAGTCTTTAGTAATTAAGTAGTATCTAAGTCTTTGGTACCTTATCTTTACTTGAGCGGACTCCGCTTCACCTCGGTAGCAACTCTTTTACTATTGAGGTAGAGCGGAGCTGGGCTGTGTGAAATTCAACCAATAGAAAAAATATTTTAAAAAATAAAGTCTCTTTATTTTAACAGCTCTGTTTCGCTCCAATGGACAATGTTTAAAGTATTTTTAAGGAGAACCGTCGCATGGGGTGCGGGGCAGCGACTACGAGCCTTAACGTCGCACGGCTTTTCATACAAAATATTGGAAACGAGCAAACTGATTCTAATAAGAGCATAACAAGCAAGACTAGCCTGATAGTCTAAACTGTGACAGAGGATTTTTCAAATAGTCTATTAAAAAGTAATTTATATTAGCCATTTTTGTTTATTGTATCTGTCAACACTTTGACTTGAGAGTTTGTATAAAGAGCCTAGGGACGCAACGCTCTTAATTCCGCTAATCTAGTTCGCTCAGCTTAGCTCAGCTGCGGGTCAGTACTACTGCGCGCTGCGGAGTTTGATAAATTTGCTCAGCTGAGCCATAAAGGGCAACACACACACATAGAAGACGTGAGCGGGACGGATACTCCCGACCCAATCCGTCGCCGTCCCGCTCACGCTTTTTGTGAGTGTGACGCTTAATGAAGTCTCCCTCACCCTAGAATCAGAGGATGCAATGTTTGTGATGTTGTTAAATATTTATTGATTTACTAAGGCATATAATAATAGGGTCCATAAGCCTTCAATGTGTATAAGCCAATAATGTGTGTTTTTAATTGATTATTGCTTACATTTCTAGATACTACGAAATACACCTGCCGGGATCCCGAGTGACGTCTATCAACTGCGACACTGGCTTAAATCAGGGGCCAATATTGCTTGGTCACTTAGGAATTTGTGGAAGATTACGAGCAAGTACTTCTTGAGAGAAAAGGATTATACAGGAACATGTTATGTATATGTCGCAGCCGACTGGTTTAGCCGTTTAATTGCACGACTAGTCAATTCATTGAACAACGCCATTCAACCACACGCCTAGTTTTATAATTGAATTATTATGACATTTTAAACATTTAACATCACGGCAGATTTAAAAGCTGCCTTGACATTGAATTTGTATATTTCTTCGCCTCCGCGGCGCTGTTTACAAGATGTTGGCAACAACAGGTGTTTTTTGAACGTTGGAGGTTGTTTTGTTGTGAAAAAAACGTCCTAGCGTCGGAGGTCCCCGCCAAAAATCAGCGTCGTGATAAGTCCGTGGCTGTCACGACAAATGCTGAGCGGGAGCCTTTTCGACACATCAGATCCCTTTAAAGTTTTATATTTTAAGGTAATTCTATCTTGTGTGTCAAATAAACGTTTCTATTTCTATTAAAAATAACCAAAATAAGTTCCCAATGTTATTTAGAAGTACAATGCCTTCGCTTACCACAAAAAAAATCTCTATAGTTTTTCATTGTTTTTCTGGTCTGCCACGGGTAAGCGGAACGCGAAGGGTGGAGTTACCTACAAGCGTTTCAAGTGAATTAAATTTTATTGACATTTAATCAGATAGCTGAGTGTCGTCTAGCTGAACTGTTGAACGTTGTGTCCAGCTATTCGGCTATTTGACATTTAGGCGTGTAGTTGAATGACGTTACGACTATTTTAACCAGTCGGCTGTGACATAATATATAAATATTAATATCCGACGTTATTTGTGTGTTCAGGGTCCTTTATATTTGGGCGGTTTATTTCAAACATGAAGCACATACCCTATATAGTACAAACTTTTATTATTCAATTCCGCCATATTTGATTAGTGATGTACAGTTTTAGAATCCAATGGGCGAAGGTAGTCTACTCATACTGTCATAAGTTGAAAATCACTAACCTCTTTCGCAGATAGATGGTCTATATCCGTGTTCTATAGAGTATGTGCCCGATAATTAACGAATAAGCACTAGTAAAATAACAAAGATGTTTTGTATATTTTGTTATATTTGAAGACAATGTAAAGTATGTACCTATGTAAGTATTGACTGTAATATTCGTAAAAAAATATATTTATTTAATAACGTCATCCAATGAATTTGAATCAATAATGGACAACATCATACATGGTTACATTACAAAGAGGGTGCCACATCTGCAGGAGTGGCTCAGAATTAGTAACTTAATCGAACTATGCAAAGGACAAAACAAGTTTTTTTTCACAATTAATTATTCCTGTTCCCTGTTAAAAATTATACGCGTGGATAATTTAACTTATTCATGAAAAAATTGCACTGTATGTGCACTGCGTAAGGTCCCTGTTGGCTCGCCGTACCTACGCCTCTGATAAATGGCCTCACGGTTTCGTATGTTATTGACTTTATTTTCGGATATTTTAGTTTTTTTTTTCGTAAAATTGTATTAATAGAAATAATAACGTCTAAGACGCTTCTTTATAATGTTCCCTAGATCTTATTTTTTAAATTTGGCACCCCTTTGCAATGTAACCCTGTATACATTGCTTTGATCATAAGGTAAGTAGCTAGAGCACTTGTGTTATAGAAATGAGAAACAACACCAGGCCCGAGACAACATAGAAAATATAGTTTTCTACATTGACCCGACCGAGAATCGAACCCGGGACCTTAGAGATGGCGACGCCAAGTCCGGCGTACTAGCCTCTCGGCTAAGGAGGTCGTGTATGCGCCACACAGCGTTCCAACCGTCATGGTCTCGAAGTAAAGAATAAACATCATTGTGTTACGAGGTGCCAGATAAAGAATATTGCCAGGGGCGTGTCCCAGGACACCCAGACCCGAGATAATTTAGACAAGTTCATTTTTAGAACTGGCCCCCGGTTCAGAACCGACCAGAACAAATTGTCGACCGGAAACGACGTAACCGTATAGGATTTAACATTAGTATCACGTGATTCACCGGTTGACAACTCGTTATCGAAACGTTCTGAATCGGGGGCCTGGAGACGTATTTTTAAAGCATTAGAAATGAATTTCGAATTCGAACACGAAAACAATTGTGAATCGTGTATGAAATTCATTTCTATTGCTCACGATTTTACGCATTTTTGAATCACTCATAACTATTTTCGTTATACGCAGAAAATATTATGAAACGGAATGCAAAAACTCATTGATTTTAAAAACCGGTAGTGAATCGCTTATAACGGAACGTAGACAAAAAGTTATTATGTCAAATTTCTGTCAAACATATGTTTACTTGTCAATGTCATTCTATGTAATCTATGTAAAAGAAAAACGAGTGGTCGTTGCAGAATAGGCTAGTTGACTCGTATCAAAATTAACTAAACAAAGAATTATTACAAATAGTATTCGACTTTAGGAACCTAAATATATCGATTTCAATACTTAAAAAAATATTTTTTAATATAAAATTTGAAACTGAAAACGCTATCCGCCATGATCGCGACGTGAGTGACGTCACTCTTATGGTAAACGATCAAATGTCATTCGAGTCTGGTGTATTTTTGCATTCTCGAACGATACAGTAATTTTATTTACTATATTTTTTTTGTTATACTATTAGAAATCATGTTTGAATAATTTAAGAGAGGTTGTATTCGTAAAGACGTCTATGTTGTTTGTTTGTTTACTAGAGAGACTACGTCATGGCACAGATAATCTATAGACCAAAATGGCTGACAGCGTTTTCGTCTGTATAAGAAAATATTATTTTAAAATGAAAGTTTTGTAGTTTTTTAAGTCTAAAAAAAATACAATCAATTTTTTTTGCATGATTAAAAAATACGTCTCCTGGAGACGTATTTTTGAATCATGCGAAGTTCCAAGGGACTGGACTGGTAGTGGGCCCCAACTAATTTTGATACAGGGCCCGCTACGCCACGCGCCACTGGTACCTACCTGCCTACTCTGTGACGACTGACCTTCGAAAGCTTGATCGAAGCAAATGACAAAGCCCTCCTTATGCAATGATAGATATTGTTGTTCGACGCGATCGCGATTTTTCCACTTATCATTCTCGTACATTGCTTTATCAGTCACATTCGAGCACCATTTTAGTAACATGGTACTCACATTTGTACTTTGATAAAATGCGGCTACTTTGTACAGTACTTAAGTGGGTAGATAGGTAGGTATTAATTTAGGAAATCAATAACACCGATCCTTATCCTTTTTTGTGTTCTTCACTTTAATATTTTAGTAAGAATCATGCATCTCTAATTTTATGACTTGAAAATGCATTGAACCTTAAGTTGCAAGTACCTAAAATACGTTATTTTGGTGGACACCTACGAAACGTACGCCATCCGATAGAGAAAATAATTACAAACAACAAATATTCTTTATCAAAATGTCGTAAATTACTTACTTTGATCAGAATTTCAGTTTGAATATTTAATATTTATTTTTATTGACATAGCTATTCAAATTGAAATTCTGAACAACGACTGGAACGACGACAACTGGAAACGACTCATCATCGTCGAGGCGACTGAAGATGTGGTCACGAACCTCAACCGCTGAGGTACAGGTATGAAGAATGTTTCTAGTTGTAAAAATTGCATTAAATTGGTTCAGTTGTAAATTCTAAATGTGACATTGTGATGTGCAAACAAATACACATTTACTTTTGTAAATTTTGTGAGCGAACCAATTAACTTATAGGTTTATTAATTTACTACTGTTCGCCCCACGGTTTGCCCACGTGCAACTGTATTAAGCACATTACAAAATCTTGGTCAGGGTGTCATATATTTTGTTACCATTTCCTTTGTAGGAATGCACTCGACGAGTTCATACACCAACTCGCACTTGGCCGTTTTTTAGGGTGGCTGTGACCACAACCTTTTTTGAGGGCTGGATCCGCGCCTGCCTGTAGTGTTTATACTTAGTTGTTGTCTTAGGTACCGTAAGAATGTTCTAATGTAAAGCTTCCGACAGTGATTTCTATCGTTATCGATAACGCTGTCTAATCTGACGGAACTGGGTGACGCCGATCAGTCTGTCTTCTGCGCCCGCGCCACCCACAGACAGAGACAGGGCGACCGCTGCTCCTGCATCCCTTGCACTGCTGTGCTGACGACGCACGACCGCGAACTATTATGCTTTGGGGGTAAGTATCGTTATTATCTATTAATCAATTACTTGTTACAATCAGACTAATCACCTATGAAACTAAGCTAATCTTCTATGTATTATTTTGGAAATACGCAGTACGCAGAGAGAGAAAACTTTTTAGTACATAAATAATGTAGGAATTCCTAAATAGTAAGACGTCTGTGACACAAATAAATTGTTCATCAGTCTACACGCGTTACGTTAGTATTGTCATGGTCTCGCAGTACTTAAGAAATTACTTACCTACATGTTACTACATAAACCTACTTATCTGTGTTGTCTGTGTCTCCTGAACTTGTAAACCACTCTCGAGTGTTGCACTGAAGAGGACCTCAATACGTTACATTTTTGTGACGACTTTAACTGTAGTTAGAAGGTGAAAACCTCGTTTCTTTCAACATTTAAGTGTACCAAAAAAAAAGTATTATGGTTTCATTTTTTATGGCCGCTTGAGTAAATACTTATCCCAGAAAAATTTTGACAGAAGAGTATATAGTTTTAAAACATACTTGACCATGTTCAAAGACACCATAAAACTTTATGCAAGTACTTAAGTAGGTAAATAGATTAAAACAAAATATTACATGTGACTGGGTTTTACAAACTCATTAAGTATGTGTATAAAATCAAGGATTCGAGCGCAAGTTTTCGGAATTAATTTAATAGATTTAGCCATTAACCTATCGGTCATTGATCTTCTCGTTGTGTTATTAACCAAATTCGTTGATTATAAAACATTAACATGCTTTTAAATATGTGAGTCGGGCGTTACGTACGAACGTACTAATGTTACATGCCCTAATCATTTGTTTTGTTGATCCCAAAGGCCCTCTAAATGATCAGTCATGGCAATGTTTGGCAATAAGTAGATACAACAACCTTGTACTACCATTGATAATGACAGTCCCTTTGCCCACTAATTGTCATCAAATGCGGCAATGATTGCCGCTTGTTTATTATCATCAATTAACAACTTTTAATAGTTAATTTAAAAATTTACAATAATTCTATTAATATATATAAGAGAGTAATGACACCCAGCATGTCTGACACGGACACGACACTAATTTATTATGATCTGAATGAAACGCCTGCATAATCTGAACTTACACAATTTAAACAACGAATCTTGAGACGTATTTTGAATCATGCGAATTCCAATCCGAACACGAAATCGCAAGATTCGCATGCGAACTCCTAAAATCACTATTTTTGAAAATTCATTCTATGATTTCTGCAACGACCGCTCGTTTTTCTTTTTCTACTAGTAGAAATTACGGAAGAATGACATTGACAAGTAAACATAAGTTTGACAGAAATTTGTCATTAAAACTTTTTATTTACGTTCCATTTTAAGCGATTCACTACTGGTTTTTACAATCAATGAGTTTTTGCATTCCATTTCATAATATTTTCTGCGTAAAACAAAAATAGTTACGAGTGATTTAAAAATGCGTAAAATCGTGAGCAATAGAAATGAATTTCATCCACGAATTGTTTTCGTGTTCGAATTCGAAATTCATTTCTAATGCTTCAAAAATACGTCTCCTTAATTGCTGTTGTGTCGACTTTAGGCGCTACTCTTTTCTCCTATTCACCGAGTGGGTAAACTATATGTACATAAATTAAGCAAAACCAAAAACGGTAAGCTAGGTTACTGTGTGTAGGTACTTTTGGATACATACAGCAGCAGATATTGAATCTATCTTTGTACTACAAAAGAGAGCTGTACGGGCAATTTACAACCTTCGACCACGAGACTCATTAAAAGAACTGTTTAAGGAAATTAATATACTTATAGTGGCCTCTCAATTCATTTATGAAAATATTATGTACATTCGCAAAAACTTGCATCTTTTCCCTAAGAAAAGTGACAAACATAATTTTAATACCCGGAATAAAGATAACTTGCTGTTTCAAATTTCAGACTGCATAAAGTGAGTAATTCGTTCATGGGGAAATGTATTCGCTTTTTTAACAAATTACCACAGTCTATTGTTGAACTACCCATGTTACAAGATTTCAATTTAATAGTATCACCTATTTCGTGATTCAAAAATGCGTAAAATCATAAGCAATAGAAATGAATTTCATACACGAATTGTTTTCGTGTTCGAATTCGAAATTCATTTCTAATGCTTCAAAAATACGTCTCCAGACTCGAGTCTGGGTCGAGCGAATTTAGATAAAATCTTTTCTGAATGGACCCGAACCTGCACATTGTGATTGATGTTTTGTGGCACATGTATGAATATCTGGCGTAAGTATTACATGAACTTTGTAGTTGGTAGGGTGGTAGTAGGTAGCTACTACTACTAATTATGCTATTCTTATTCTTATTAATAAAAAAAAATAGTAATCTTAACTTGCTAATATTACAAATACGAATTACCGCGCCACTACACCATTGGAGTCGTCAAAAGTAGTAAAATAATATTAAGTAGGTACCTACTCAAAACGTTGCTCTGACTACATGACGTGCTATAGTATCAACCTAGGCTGTTATTTGCTATCCAATTAATACGGTAAAATACTTCTCCTTCTCGAGTCGATGGCAATGCTCTCAAATTTTTAATGACCTGTCTTCCGCCACACGAACGGCACCATCGGTGGCGCGTAACAGGTCTTCCCATGTGCACTGTGCCGCTGTCCAAACACGCGGGACATGATAGAAGGTGGCCCATGGTGTAGGAGAGAAGCACCGCAGACATACTTGCTGTTGGTGCCGTTAATGTAGCCCCTTTATTAGATTTTCCTTGCAACGGCCGACCAGTGTTCGCAGCCTGTTCAAGGCTTTCCACGTCGGCCACGGGAGGTCTTTGCCTGGTGGGAGGCTCTCTGACGGTGGAAGTAGCGGTGCGGGGTAAACAACTGAAAACTAGAACAACATTGCTATTTGAACTTCGATTATGCATAATTACGATTACTTACATCACATCCCAATAATCGGATTAGATACATTTTATTAATTTAATGGATGACTAGGGGAGGCTTATATTCAGCTATGGACGTTCCTATGGCTAAAATGATTATGATGGTAAAGAAATCTTAGCATTAACCTTTCATATGCCGCCTTATCCACAAACATGGCAATTGCGTGGACTCACGTGGATCGTAGATATTTTCGCCATTTGTAGGTTTCTAAGCTTTTTCTTAATAACCTATTGGGCTAAAAGAATGATATTCAGGTTAGGATGCATATATTAAAAGTATCTAATTAATCGCATTAAAAGTACTTACTAAATAGGTTAACTTCTCGTTTTTGTGGTATGATTCATTCGTTCAACTTGAACTCCATTCTAAAAATAATCACCATGTGTCGTGTGTTTCCCACCGCCAAAAGAAGACGTGTCGTTAGAGGCGACTAATTCCTTTAGCACTAGACGGGCAGCAGCTCGCGTCTTCGTGCGAAATCTCATAAAAAAACTGCGCTCGCCAACCCGCCCGCCAAGCGTGGCGAATATTGGCAATCCCCCTCGATGATAATGTCATTATGGGAGGCCTTTGTTCAGCAGTGGGCGTTCTATGGCTGAAATGATGATGATGATGATGAGAAAATTATATAAATTTTACACAAGTAGATACGGGTTATAAAAATTATAATAATAATAATTGGAAACTCCACAAGCAATCAAAGTGCTAGTTCTAGGTTTTAACATTTAATAAAAACAAACTAGCTATGTAGTCTGTTTAGATTTCCCACACGACTCCTGTGTTGGTCTAAAAAACAAAAACAAAAAATGGGCAAATGCGAGTCGGACTCGCCCACCGAAGATTTCGTACAAATTTACCCAATATTATAAATAGTTCTGTAATCGAGTCTCGCAGTTTAATTACAAATTAATTACAAAATTAAATTGCAAATCTATAGGTTTCAAATTTTCCCTGTACTTGTAGTTTAAGACGAAACTGCCTCTCACAGGTCAACGGAAAGTACGTACCCTATAAATTTTGATTCTCTTGAGAATGTCAAAATATACGTTTTTTTCCGGCATAAACGGCCGTCTATGCGATACCCTTACAGGGTCCATGAGGTCTCACACAATGTAATAACACCTTAATCTTCTATACCTATGTATAAAACTATTTCCCTTGGTCATCGCAGCACGCGTGAACGGATGGAAAAATTTCGCTAATTCTTTTTTTGGTGTGTTTTTATTGTCAGGAGAAGGTTCTTATGAAAGAAAATTAAGAAAGTTGCGCAGAAAATTCTTTATGAATAAACTGAAGACCACGCGAACAAAGTCGCGGGCAACAGCTAGTGTACAATAAGACGCAATAAAAGAATATGACTAAGTATCCCTTTTTACGTTAACTTAAGTTTTTTTCACAGCTTTAAGGGACTGTAGCCTTGAGTATATGGTTTTAATTTCAATTCGATATCTCCACACGTTCCTGAAATAAAGGGTCTTGACAGACAGACATACGGACAGTAATGTGATTCTATAAGGATTTCGTTTTTTCCCTTTGAGGCGCGAAACCCCAAAAACCAGTAATTATGTTTTCTAAAAAAAAGTCATACTGAATATTTACAGCATTATCATAAACGTTAATTTTTTAAGAAATAATCCACAATGTGGCCTTCATCTCACAGCTGACATTTGATTCTGAGTTTTATTCAGTCAAAAGTGTCAATTAAATAGAAATTAAAAGGAAATTAGTAAAACAACTATTTTATTTTCTCATACAAACTGTTCGTACCTGTCAAACAGGATGCGTTCAGAAGTTATTTTGTGACAACTTTTATTGGCGGTAAGAAGTTCAAACTTGAATGGAAAATCAAATGATCTGAGTTTATAATAATTCATACAAATTGCAAAAGCAACTGTGTCGGTCTATCCGTTACGTTACAAGCCAAACATTTTTTTAAAAGGAAAAGTCTCAACCGCTTAATTTTGATGAAAGTGCACCCTAACAAAACGAAATGATCATTTTTTAAAATTCACTATTAGGGGTGTAATATAGATGGTGATAAGTCGTAATCCACGCAGGCAAAGCTAGTCCGATAAAACAACTTGATAAAAATAGAACTGTGCCGAATTCACACGTTCTTTCTTCTGTGACAAATTAACAATACCTAACTCTAAACACGATAAGATTAATTAATTCAAGACATTCGTTCACTCGTTGCCTTGTTTCTCCATGCGCGTTTGTTTACGGGTACTTTGAGATAATAAATGGATGGCTTAGTTATAAAAGTCAATAAGTCAATTTTCTTTGTTTTGAGATAATGCCACTTTAAGCACAAAAAAAGAGTGGGTCATTAATAACAAATTATAAAAAAAACTTAACAATGCTATATTTGGTAAACTTTAAAGTGACGTTTCATAAAAATATTTATCTCAATTATTATGCCCAGTTTGAGTAACTGAAAATTTAAGACTTACCACAAAACATGTGGAGTTAAGAGATTTCTTAAAAAAAAAAACACTTGAATTTAGTTACTTACTGAATTTATTTGTCAGGATTTTGCGGCATTTTATTGAAAAACGGGTTCGGTCAATTCATAGAAAATCGGAGATTCTTTTGACCTGGGTATCTCAATATCGATAAAAATGGTGTTAGCGACTTTTAGAACTAAGCCATAATATCCAAATGCAATATGAAGGTATCATCAAGCAACGACGCGTTGGCCTGAAAATATTTAAATTCCCGTGCATCGTCAGTTGACCCCCAGTTCTTGCAGAGCAGCCCAACCTTATTGTCGTCTTAGGTAGATCATGTGCGACGGGACGCACTAAATAGTTTGAACAAAGTCTGCTTACATTTCATCAAGATTTAAAAAGGAATTTTATTTTTTAACGAAGACTACTAGCAACGTATAAAAATGTGAGTAACTATGAACACTTATTATTTTGATCATTCTTAAATATTTTATTTTACTGCAATCGACAATACCACAATTTGCTAAAGATTATAGAATTTTAGGCAAAATTCTCTTGGGCATACATTTTACATTCTCCATTACTTTTGTATGTAGTTATTGCATTCAACATAATGAGAATATTTTGAAATACTCATAATGAATTAGACATATTATTTTGATTTTGCGATGCCTTTTCGGTTTTTTCGAGAAGGTTATTTTTTACGTTTTCATTTATCTAGTTTTGAGGGTAGAAAATAAAAGTTCTAGGGTAGGTTACACTATTGTAGCTTTAAAACATAGTTAATACATTAAAATTTTGTTTTAGCAATTACCAGAGCTGTCTAGGCGACTCCTGCTGGGCTAGGTCACCTCTCGCTTATTATTTTTAGAATTTTGTGCCTTATTGTATTAAACTAACATAGGCTAAGTTACAATTTTGTTACTAACTTAAATTTGGACTCTGGTCTGAAATAAATTTCATTCATTCATTCATTCATTCATTACATACTAATTATATTAATTAGAAAAGTTAGCTTAGTTGGAAAAGCACTCGCCCGGCATGCGAGTGGGTTCATGTCATGATATTATCTAAGGTTATTAAAAGTACTATGTCGATCAGTGGTTTTAATCGAGTAACTATGTTTCTTTATTTGTATATGTTAATCTTAGCAGTTTACATGAATGTCAATAGCACGGATAAAGTTCTGCAAATAATTGATTGTCATATGCATTGTAAAATTGAAATTATTTCAAAATTACATGATAATCGAATGCAAAACTGTAATAAGAATTTGACCACGCCCTAAAAATGTGGGTAGTTAGAATAAGTGGTTGTGGTTACATACCTTAGTTTCAAAGTTACTTACCATTTTACTTTTACTCATTAAAATAATAATTATGAACTGATAGAGAACTATCTACTTTTTTAGGGAATAAATTGACTTTTATATATTGACGATTATCATCGTCATCATCATTCGCCTGCCCTGTACCCAGGTCATCTGGGGTCGGCGCAGTATTTCTTTCTCTTTCATGAAATCCGGTCGTCATTGTCATTCACTCCTTTCTAAGTCATATCGGTCCTCACACAATCCATCCATCTCTTCTTAAAAGGGTATCTGCTATTGAATTTGCAGTTGGACGCCGATATTATACTTAATACAATTTTTTCCGTTGCGATTGCGGTAGGATCGCAACTATAAATTATATTTTGTCTAGCTGAACTCTAGCTAGCATTATCTTTGTAGGCGCTAATTGGACGGCAAATAAATGAATAAAATTTCCTTCTAAAATCAGTATTTGGGAACAAATACGTTTTTAATAAATAGTTAATCACAAAAAAAAAATTCTGAGAAAACATTATTAAAAAAAAAAAAAAAACTGAAAGTAGATACTTTGTTTAATCGTCATTGTGATCAGGCAACTAAGCATAGCTGTCATTATAGTTTATTACAGACCTTTTTATTTTATAATAAAAAAATAATTCCGAATAAACTATGCAGTCTATCAAGCTCAAACCATTGCACCCACCACAAGTGGCCACGTAACAATATAATTCCCTTTTTTTTAGTTACCGTGGTCTGACAGTTGTAATTGTATTGTACCCGATGAATGTTATATAAAAAGACAAACCAGCCTACCCTCAATATTTATATCTATTTACTTAGAAACTTTTGATTAAATTTTACGATCACTTCATTGTTTAACCGCTATTATGGTTTTGCAATAAATTATTGAGTTTGAAGTATAAAATAAAAGTTTATAAAATGATTTAAGTATGTTTATCCGTTATCTAGTCGCCATAGTAAGCTTCGCTTAGTTTGAGGCTTGAAAATTGGTGTTTTTGTTAACACAATGAATTAATTTATTATTTCCTAGCTGTAGCCGGCGATTTAGTTCGCGTGGTCTTTAGTTTATTCATAAAGGATTTTCTGCACATCTTTCTTAATTTTTTCTTCCAAAAGAACATTCTCCTGACAATAACCAACACAACAAAAAAAGAATTAGCGAAATTGTTCCATCCGTTCACGCACGTAAATAAAGGGTGTCTCAACAAGAGTGCACTTTTTAAATCCAGTGTATTTTTTTTTGTGAAAGTAGCAGTTTAGAAATTTAGAAGCTGTCACCTATGTATGTTCCGATCATTAAAAATGGAGCGCTTTACGACAGAATAACGCGTTATAATTGTTAAAACTTGTTACAAAAATTTCGTAAGTTATGCTAAAACCGCTTAATTTTCAGTCGAGAAAGTACACCTTATTTGTTAACCACCCATTACCCACCCATTCGAAGAGTAGTCAAATTTGAAGATACTGAGTCGATTATAGACAGTAAGATTCCTGTCAGTGTGCCACAGTACCGGTCGGTCTTTAAAAAAAACATTGCTGCAGTAAACGAGAGTGTCGCCGAAAACCCGAAAACATCAATTCGGCATCGTTCTCAACAACTTTAAATTTCACGAAGCACTACGCAGCGAATTTTGACAAAAGACCTCCAACTTCATGTATAAACATTTTTTTCTTTGGGGTTTTGTAAAATCTCGGTCTTATGAGAATAAACCAGAAACAATCCCGAGGTCAAATCCGTGATCAAACGCGTTATCGCGTTTAGTTTAGTCACATTTCTTTGAAAATTTCATGAAAAGAGTAATGGCCAAACATCAGAGCCATGGGGACCATTTGCCAAATATTTACTTTCATACTTAATCGGAACATGTTTTCTTTACAATCCCATAAAAATTTCACAATTCTCTTAAAAAATACGTGTTTTTATTTAAAAATCACCCGTTATATTTAGATGCCTATAGATTAATTTTGAGTGACTTGTAATAAGATGGTATCTGAGTATGAATGTTGTGTATTGTCAGGTCGTTCATGCTGGGCCCGGCGGCGGAGGCGGTGAACATGTGCGCGGCGGGCGGCTCGGTCACGGGCGCGGTGGCGGCCGCGCTGCAGTTCTTTGCGCTGGCGCAGTGCCTTGTACAGGAGCCCTGGCCGCGGCCGGCGTATGTGGCGAGTGAGTACTTAACATCATTAATAACAAATAAATATTCGTGTAGGGACGGTGTACACTTGTGTACGGTGTACCCTACCGCCAACAGGAGGCGTGTCGTAAGAGGCGACTAATTCTTGTAGCACGAGACGAGCAGCAGCGTCTGCGTGCGAAATATTATCAACAACTGCGCTTGTCAACCCGCCTGCCAAGCGTAGCTAGTATTAGTAACCCCCCCAATGAAAGTCATTGGGGGAGGCCTGTCTTCAGCAGTGGACGTCCTATGGCTGAAAAGATAAAGATGAAATATTGGATCACATCACATACATACATTGCTCTGATCCTATGATAAGTAGCTTAAGCACAATTTACCACAACACCCAGACCCGAGACAATATAGAAAAGTTATTTTTCTACATTGACCGACCGGAAATCGAACCCGGAACCTCAGAGATAGCGGTATGTTCGCCTCTCGGCTACGGAGGTCGTGAAAATTATCATCATGATTCATGTCAGACTATTGCAGTCCTTCTCTTTTTGGGAGACGTAAACAAGTTGACGTCCGAATGTTCGCCGCCTGGTTGACAAGGTAGAAATTTCGGCTATATTCTCACGAATTTAAAAAAATCGGCCTAAAGCACACTTTCTTTCTTATTGACACAAACAGCCTTTATATCTTAGAATATTACTGGTCACTGTTAGTCTCGACATCTCGTCGCATATATCAAGTAGTATTAAGTATGTTTATTGTATGTATGTACAATTATTGTTATGTATTTATTTTATGTTATTTTTATTTATTACTGTATGTATACGTCTATACGATACGTCTATGCCATAAATTTATGCAATCCTATTTGTATCAGGTAAGGATTTTAAGAACTCTGCAACACCTTCCCCTTTCTTTAATGGTTGTCCTCTACCTCAAGGTTGTCTGGAAGAGATCGCTATTAGCGATAAAACCGCCTAAATTGTACATCTTTCTGTAAAAATCATGTGTATTTCACTTGTATGGTGTGCAATAAAGATGTAGTTCTGGCTGTCTGAGACACCTGTCCTACAGAGATCTCGCATATCTAGGTGGATAACAAATCATAAGTGACGCCAATCTACCAAGGTTTCGTTTCTTTGAAAAGTGATAAACACACGTTTTTCAAAATTTCTCGAAGTGTGTTGCATCATAATGGATGAAATCACTTTAGACGCCGTCACGCGTCGCGTCACCATTCTTTTGTTAAGAAACGGGGTCCTAAAACCCTTTAGATGCTGAAATCGAAAGTGTCGAAAAAGGTCAAATTCTGGCTGGCTGAACCAACATTTTATCACTTTTCAAAGAAAGCATTGCGTCACAAACGACGAAACCTTGGTAGATTGGCGTCACTTATGATTTGTTATTTTTTTATTTTATTAAAAAGGTTCACCAACAACTTTTACATCAAAAAAGTTACAATAAACTTAAATCTATTTGCTATGCTAAATGTAAAGTCTTTTAAAGGTGAACACAGCATGCATTGTTTACATTCAATCGAGATTAATACACAAGACAACAAACAATTTATAAAAGGGATAACACTACAACAGAATTACTCTTTTTTATTTATTATTGACCTTCTAAATTTACCCAATGACATGGAGCAGAGGTTAATGTCTGTAGAGCGACTATATTTGTTATAGAGCTTAATTACTCTTGAGATAGGAGAGTTTGCACCCAGTACAGTTCTTCGGAACGGGACCTTGAATGTTTCTATGGGATGACGGGGCAAGCGGAAGGGAACTCGAAACGATATTCTTTCTAACAATTTTGGACAGAATAGATAATTATTAATAATTTTGTACAAGAACATAAGATCCAAAAGGTCCCTGCGCTTTTCAAGTTTGACTATGTTAAAAAGAACCAGTCTCTCCTCATAACCGAGGGATCTCTCGGCTCTACCCATGGTGTATGCTAGATATCTAGTAAACTTTTTTTGGACTCTTTCTATCCGAAGTGAATGATTGGTGTAGTGTGGTCTCCAGACAGTACTAGCGTATTCCAAAGTGGATCGGACAAGGGAATTATACAGAAGGTTTTTTGTTGAAATATGTTTAAATTCCTTTGCATTCCGTATTAAGAATCCCATTGCTCTAGATGCCTTTTTATGCCGTTATCCACCTAGATATGCGAGATCTCTGTAGGACAGGTGTCTTAGACAGCCAGAACTACATCAATAAAGAGTATCTATCTATCTACCTAACCCTTGTTCTTAGAATAAACCTGTTCTGCATGATAAAGAACTGTTTTGATTTTTAACCCGGCTAGTTTCAGATGTTAATATTTTTTAAAAGGATTGACACAAGTGAATGGTTATTTAATTTATTTGGTTTATACGTCCCAACTATCGAAACATTTTCGCAGGTAGGCCTTTAGTTTACACGTCTTCGATCGTTTTTTGTAAAACGACAGATCATTTTAACCTGTTAATTATAATGCGCGACCTAATTGTGCGCAAACGTGCCAACGTGAACCGGGCCTTACTGATTCAATGGGTAACCTACATTACCTTTATCATTGTGGTCCAGTTATTGGTCATTTAAAAACAATGATAGATTAATAATCATTGGCAATGTATATCAATGCGGTATAATAAGTCACTGACCTACGGCAATTATTTTCCTATCGTAAACATAGGACGTACCTTTTGATGATGACATATGTGGTTATGATAAAGACATCGTTCTAGATAAGTGCAGTGACTATCTCACCCAACCTGATTTTGATGCTCAATATGACTTTTTGTATACCAACAACGAAATCGTAAAAAAAATGTCACTTCCATACTTAATGTCCAATGAGCTACAAAAAGTTGTTGTACTAGAATCATCGGTAAGACGATGGAGGTTAATTAGGTTACACCCTGTATAATCAGAGAAAATTTATAGTTATGCGGTCTCATGCGACTTAATAAGTAAAAAAAACAAACTGCTTTTGAGCAAAAATGCGACAACATTTTTAATAAACTATCCTTCAAATGTAACAGCTGATCTTGTAATTAGTCTTCTTCTTCATCTATACGGTCAGTCCCGGTTGCGTCTAAAGTCATTGCTTTGGAGCCCAGGGTCCGCTAATTTGGCTAACGTCTTCTTCTTCATCTATACGGTCAATCCCGGTTGCGTCCAAAGCCATTGCTTTGGAGCCCAGGGTCCGCTAATTTGGCTAACGTCTTCTTCTTCATCTATACGGTCATTCCCGGTTGCGTCCAAAGCCATTGCTTTGGAGCCCAGGGTCCGCTTTCCTTGATTTACTCCTCTACTTCGCACGGTCTTGAGCGTCTCCAGTTGTGAGATATGTAAATGTTCTTGTAATGTGGCAGTTTTTTTACGGTGTTTTGAGTCTTTTAATTTTTTTTGACGATTACAATTGTCACTAGTAATACACAAGAGTTTCAATAACTGTGCCACCAGCACCATTTAACAAATCATTTTTTATTATTATTTTTAAACATTTTCTTCTAATCACAATATGACATATTACGATTAGAAAAAAAAAACAATAAGAGAGATTTATTAAATTTTTTTAGAGTTTTTAGGTTTATCGCTATATCTTCAGAGTTGAACCTATTTTATAGTCTTGTCTATTTGATATAATTTGCCCCTTTATAATTTTACTAAAGTGTTGTTTTCCCACTACTCCTATTTATATTTGACGTTGTAAATTACAGACAACACCGCCTTCGACTTCATCGTAGTCGGCGCGGGCACGGCGGGCTCGGTGGTGGCCTCGCGGCTGGCGGACGTGGAAGGCGCGTCCGTGCTGCTGATCGAGGCGGGCGGGGACCCCCCGCAGGAGAGCATTGTAAGTATAGAATACATTTTCACTATACTTGGCATTGGACACTTTTCCAAGCTGCAGGAAATTACGCGCTACATCGGGCTAAGGGCCAGTTTCACCACACGCTGATAAGTTCCGGATAACCTATCTGGCACTTGTTTTAGCAGATAATCTATACAATTCGTAGCTGAGAGGCGAGCATACCAGACTTGGTGTCGCTATCTCTGAGGTTCCGGGTTCGATTCCCGGTCGGTCTAAGTAGAAAAATTACTTTTCTATATTATCTCGGGTCTGGGTGTTGTGGTACCGTCGTTGTTTCTGATTTCTGTGACACAAGTGCTTAAGCTACTTATCATAAGATCAGGGCAATGTATGTCCAATATTTATTTATTTATTTAACTATCTGTCGAAGAAGTTAGGTTATCTGGAACTTATCAGCAAGGTGAAACTGGCCCTAAGGGCCATATTCACCACTTGCTGGTAAGTTCCGGATAACCTATCTGGCACTTGTTTTGACAGATAAGCCATACAATTAGCTGTCAAAAAAGTGCCAGATAGGTTATCTAAAACTTATCAGCAAGTGGTGAAAGAGGCTCTAAGTCTCGTAAACTTATACGTTTCTTAATAAAGTTACCCCCCAAGACAGTTTGACGGGTGGAACTGGACTAGAATGAAACTAGTATGTATCATCATCAGTCTTTGTAAATCCACTGCTTGTCAAGGACAGGTAACGCCATCTAGTTTAAATTGTTTCAATTACTACATGACTGTAAATTCCGCGAGGGGGCGCTCTACTCATTTTGTTAAAAATCCTGAATAGAATAAACACTGCTGGACATAGGCCTTCCCTTTTGCATCTTTGCAATCTTTACCTTTGCATCTAGCGGCTTCTCGCAACCTTGACTAGATCGTCAGTCTACCGGGTGGGACGGCTCCAGCTGCGTAGTCCAGTTTGTGGCCACCTAAAAGCGTTTCTTCCCCAAGAGCTGTCAGCTCGAGCGATGAGACTGCCCATTGCCACTTTTACTTGGCAAATCCATACGAGGTCTGGTGCCTATTAGAATCCATACGAGATCATTAACTAGGAAGGCAGGGCTGGACTAACTAATTACTGGGTCTTGTGGCTACCTAGCTAGCGCATTTTGTTTGTATGTGCTACTAAGTCGCGCGCGTAATGTTTCGTATATCTTTCTTTACTTAAAGTAAAATAAATAAAAACAAGTTTTAATATTACACAGATAAATTACGTGCATAAAATAGTTCGCTATAGATCCGTTACAATAGGCTCAATAAACATTTAGTACATAGCAGATGAAAAAAAAATTAAGGATTTCAAAATTTTCCATAAATGCTGTTTGAGAACTCATTAATTGCATAGTTATTGTCTCGAGTGATATTTGATAGTGTTGTTCTGTAACAAACGAGTTTTAATATTAAGTATTTTGAAATGCAATATCAGTAATATTAAACATTGTAAATTTTATTTTTTTATCGTTTACAGATCCCAGCTTTTCATGACGTATTAAAAGGGACAAAATATGACTGGAACTTCACAACTGTTAACGATGAGACAACGAGTCAAGCTCTAAAAGGAGGAAAGCAGAAGCAGCCGCGGGGCAAGCTGCTGGGCGGGAGCGGCTCCATCAGCGATATGGTGTACAGCCGTGGGTTCCCCGAAGATTACGAAGAGTGGGCTGTTACGCTAGGCAAAGATTGGAACTGGAACAATGTTCTGCAATACTTTAAGAAGAGCGAGCACATGACAGACGAAAAGATCATCAATAATCGAGACCTCATGGCATATCACGGCCTCGACGGTGAAATAGAAGTAACAGGCACCAACCGTTCTACCTTCGCCACCGAGAAATTCTTAGAAGCGTTCCAGGAAATGGGCTTTAACCTAGTACAGGACATGACTTACCCCGAAAAACTGGGCGTCGGACGCTTCTCGCACACCATCAGGCACGGTCAACGCGACAGCGTCGTCACTGCTATGCTGAACAAAGCTGCATACGGCGGCAGACTGTCTGTCCTTAAGGATTCGCTCGTGACAAAGGTGCTATTAAACGAAAACAAAGCCATAGGTGTTGAAGTCATCTCAGATAACAAAAAGAAAGTCTTTCGGGCTGATAAAGAGGTGATCGTTTCAGCAGGGACGTTTAACACAGCAAAGCTACTTCTTTTGTCGGGAATAGGACCAAAGGAGCACCTGGAAAAAATGAATATTCCCGTCGTCAAAGATCTACCCGTAGGCGACAATCTACACGATCACGTTATGGTAGTTACGTTCCTCGCCACAGAAAAAGGTACATGCACCACAGAGCAGAAAGATATGTATATGCAGATGGTACAGTATTTGTACAATCGATCCGGCTCGCTGTCCGACACCAACTCGATGGGTGCGTACATGTCGCTGAAGGGCTCCTCCAACCCTCGCGTGCCCGATTTCGGCCTGTACCCCGTCTGCGTGCCCGTCAACGCCGGTTTTTACAAGGGATGCCAGGTGGCGTTAGGTTACGAGGATCAAATCTGCCGAGAGTTGGATATCTTGAACCAGAACTACGAGCTCATCGCCATCGCCGTGGTTCTTCTGAAGCCGAAGTCCAGAGGAAAAGTGAGATTGAGTTCCAAGAATCCTTTCGACGCACCACTGATATATTCGGGCACGTTCAGTAACGAGGACGATTTGGCAGGATATCCTAAAGCTCTGACAATGGCGAACGGGTTGGTGAACACCACTTACTTCAAGGGGAAACAGGCTTTCGTGATCGATTTGAAGTTAGATAACTGCAAGGCGTCGGAAGACGACGAGCACCTGAAGTGCCTGGCGAAGGAGATAGCGACGCCGGCGTGGCACGCGGCGGGCACGGCGGCCATGGGGTCGGTGCTGGACGCGCGCCTGCGCGTGCGCGGGCTGCGCAGCCTGCGCGTCGTGGACGCCAGCGCCATCCCGAGCGTAGTCCGCGGCAACACCAACGCGCCGGTCATCATGATAGCGGAGCAGGCCGCAGACTTTATTAAAGAGGAATTAAACAGTATCTTCCATCATGAGGATTCAGAATAAGAGAAGAATTAAAATTTCGATGCTTGACTCGTCAGGACCGGTACCGGAGCAATGGCGGTCTCGGTTGTTGCCGACTTGAGTATTATAACCTTTTCAAGTTAAACTACCCAATGCTCCATGTAGCGGTCCTGATTGTAGAGAGTGAAATAAAGACTGATTTCATGTTAGACTTAAATAGTATAAAAAAATATTCCAAAGATTCTTAACATAGTTGTATTTTATCACTTGGATTTTAAATGATTTAAATGCTTTTGTAATACATTTTGACTTGCGCTGCCTCCTACGCGGCATAATTTTAATGAAAACTTATTTGTAATTAGTTATTTCGTAATGTGAATGTACCAAATTATAACTAAGTATTGTCAAATAATTTTATTAATTCAATGTAATGAAAATACTTACCGACTTATTGAATTTTAAATACAATTTATTGACGCATAGATAGTGCAAATAGATTTTTAGTTAACTTTCGACTTCAATTTAAAAATGTATTCTATTTTAAGTTAGCTGGACTGTGTAGTTCATTTGTGATCTTTTAAAATTTGTGTGGTATTTCCCAATAAAATAAAATTGTAAGTTATTCTTGGTATTTTATTATGAATTATCATATTAATTAGGGTTTTAACCCTAGGCTTTGAGACATACTCAAACTTTTGAATTTCAAAGGCAATTGGCGTGAACCTTTCTTCCCAAAGTCTACTAGGGCTTTAAAAAGGATACTAATGTGGAGAAATGATACTACTGTTGACTTCAGTACTTGACTTTATTCGTGTGTTACGATCCCACCCGGCCATGTGGCGCCAAAAAAGGCGGTGGTTGTGTCAGTAAGCTGTACGGGTGATTACTTTCTGGTACTCAAGAGGAAAAAAAGAGTACCGCAGTATTTCACCAGTTATAGCAGATTTTTTGTGGCCGGGCTACAGCGTATGCGACCCAGCCTGGCCACACTTCTATCTAGATGAAACGGCAACCATATTATATTATTTAAGTATGGAGTGCTTGTACGCATCGTAAACCACCGAAAAACGACTCTTTTCTTTAAATAAAAGTATTTATTTCAAATTTATTTAGGAATTGTGACTTGAAACGCCTGACAGGAATGTTAGAGCAGAAAGGTAACTTGATCTAGATAAGTTTTGTTATGTAGGCAGTATTTAGAGTAGGATTTATTTCAAATATCTAGTTGTCAACTTGTATAATTTAGGGTGCCGACGACGAAGAAAGTATAATATAATGGATATAAATAAATATATAATAGATAGAAAATAAAGTTTTTAAAATAGCATACGAAATTAAAAACTTTGATTTCTTAATTGATTTTGTTATACATAAAGATGTAGGTATAAATATTTTTAGTAGGTAGGTAAAACATTCCTGTCAGGCGTTTCAAGTCACAATTCCTAAATAAATTTGAAATAAATACTTTTATTTAAAGAAAAGAGTCGTTTGTTCGGTGGTTTAGGATGCGTACAAGCACTCCATACCTAAATAATATCATAAGGTTGCCGTTTCATCTAGATAGAAGCGTGGCCAGGCTGGGTCGCATACGCTGTAGCCCGGCCACAAAAAATCTGCTATAACTGGTGAAATACTGCGGTACTCTTTTTTTCCTCTTGAGTACCAGAAAGTACGCACCCGTACAGCTTACTGACACAACCACCGCCTTTTTTGGCACCATGGCCACACTACTTTGACTGGCATAGTTACTGCTTAGCATCTGCTTACTTCGAACACTACGAGCAACTGACTGAGTAGCGATCTCTTCCGATACTACCGCGCTGTGTCCCCCACTAAAACTTAATTACGTCACGTCCTTTCCCCGACCGACTAATTAGTGTTGTAAACAAAATGTAATTTTAGATTTAAGATTTGTTTAGTGTTAAATATAAAAGACAATATTTAAAATACATCAAATCACGACACTTAATTAGAAGTTAAATAGTAAAGTAGTAAGTTAACTAAGTAAAAATATTTTTTGTTAAGGTCCTATGTACACTACTCGGATACTATGCTACATGCATTTATGCATTAAACTTAGGGTTTCTTACCGGTGTACAAGTTATAGTCCGTATACCGAATCAGTTTTATACTGTATATTTTACCACGGCGCTGCTCGCGACGCCGCTAGCCACGTACTTTATCAGAAGACAAACATATTATAACGTATTTATAGAATTTAGAATCCAATAAAATCACTGCGGTCCCAGATTCGAATCTCGAATACGTGTCCATCAATACAAACAACTTTTACTGTGGAGTCAAAATCGAAATCATAATAAAAATGTTTGCTGTTCTATACATTATGATCGAGGTGGAGCGGTATATTGTATGGACTAACAAACAAAAACATCGCAATTTTGAAGTTGATTCTATGTTGTTTGTTTATTTAATTAATCAATTCGATTCCTTAAATTTTGGCTACTGTTTGTACCTCAAACCACGTCTTATATAAACCGTATCTCGGGTATAAATTTTAATGCCCGTGCTCTTCACACTGACGTTATCTTATAAATAGGAATTCGAACCTGCAACCGCTTGATGAGTAGTCCGGGTTGCGTACCACTAATCCACATGTTTACGGTTATTATAAGGAATTTATCCGTAATAAATAGTAGGTTAGATAACTATTTGTCACCGTGAAGAATGTCTTTAATTTCGCACTGTTTGTCTGTTTAATCCACCGATCGCACTAGATCGAATGTAGACAGTCAATCAATCAATCAATTATTTGCGTCAAATATGGTATACAAGGTGTCAAATTACAATAAAAGAATCACATATTTGGACTACATAAATTAGCATGTAAATGTCATGGTACAATAAAAGATGAAAAATAAAATGTCAAATAAATCTGATAATAATTGTTGCAATGTCAAATATGCTCATGTCCGAATTCCAAATTATTAATAATAACAGGCGAATTATATTATTATTATAAATTATACAAAAATTACTGAGTCAGTGATGTTTAATATTTAACTCTAATCAATGCGGTAACCGCGTGGCTGAGAGTGCAGCTACAATGGAGGCATACACAGTGGGCTCTCTCCCCATTGGGAACGTAAAGGTAATGAATGCACATATGTTTGTAGTGACTGTCTATGTTCACCAAATTTACTAAAACATATGACGTGACTGGTTCGTAAGCCATCATCATGTTAATTAAATTGTTTACTTTAATTGAATTGAATACAAAAAAAACATGAAGTGGCTATATTACCTAAACTTCATTAAGAAATATTAGATTAAAATAAAATTGAAACTTATCACTATAGGATTAAAAAAATAAGACTAAATTGATTTTTATGTGTCCAAATTGACGAATTTGTAACATATTATAATAATGCTTTTTTCTTTATCGTATCCTTATTCTTATACAGCGTGAATTTTTATTACTGTCAAATATTTAAAGGTTTGTATTTACTCATAATAACAAACAACTATGACGAAGAAACCAAGTTCATATCTCAACTAAATTTGTAGGTGTACCTACGTTTGTGTCCACGTTTTAAAATAAAATAAAATAAACTTTATTTGCCTTAAACAAGGTACACAGAGGTGTTACAAAGAAAACTTGTTAGGAAATATTTTGTTGTTATTATAAGTATTAACAAACCCTTAGGTATTTTAAACAATATATTTTTTCCCAATAGACGCGTATTCATCCTTGCACGCTTGGTGTAGGTATGCTTGCTTGCTGCTTACTTAAAAAACTACGAAACTGTGTCGACAGGCGGCATCGTCGAAACCGTTTATGAACTGAACAGTCACGCTAGTTTAATAGCAAGCAATCACTAAGTGTAGGTACAATGACGAATGCATTCTATGAAACTATGCTTCCGTGGACATAAGCTTTATTTAATGCGTGCGCGCTGTGTGCGTCATTTGTTACACTCTTTGCAATTGGCGCGTCTGGAAGAGTGAGCCCACCGTGTGTGCGGCAAGTACCGCATCTTTATTATGCCATTAACACATCGCAACTAATTTAGACATGTCGCAACACGTGGAAGCCACATGTTACGCGACTACGTTAAGCTGCGGTTCCGTCGTGGAAAGGACACTGTCATTTTAAAAAGGCTTTGTTACTTGCATACGACCCAACTGGTGCAGTGCTAATGGCGCGATTCGCTTCAGGTGCAAGGATCGCGGGATTCACGGGTTCGATCGGGTCAATTTAGAAAACAAACTTTTACGAAATGTTCCTCTTACAACAAGAATGTTATACCTGACTTTGAGGTCACAATTGTATATTTTTTTAAATATTGTTTGTCTCCTGAGAACTCAAACTCTGATAACTTCATAGTAACGTCATCACTGTCACGGGTAGGTCGGGGCTTAAAACAAAACCTTTTTTTTGTAATAGTTAATATTTTTAAAACATAACAAAGAAGTACATAAGTTTTGTTCATATTTTTTATTTATTATTGACGCATTTAATTGTTTTTGTAAAAATTTCTAGAATGGAGGCCGCGTACCGGCAAGCGCAGCGTAGGACGTCCACTCACAAGGTGGTCAGACGACCTGGTAAAGGTCGCTGGAAGACGCTGGATGCAGGCTGCTTCCAACCGGCCAATCTGGAAGTCAATGGGGGAGGCCTATGTTCAGCAGTGGACGTCCTATGGCTGAAATGATGATGATGATGATGATTGCTCTGATCCTATGGTAAGCAGCCAAAGCACTTGTGTTACAGAAATCAGAAACAACGACGGTACCACAACACCTAGACCCGAGTCGATACAGAAAAAATATTTTTTTACGTTAACCGACCATATGCGGGTACTATGGCAACATAACGGATAAACATAAAATCATTTATAAACATCCATAACTAAGGTACAAAATTAAATGTTCGTGCTCATTACACAATCATTTGCCACTTGCGGGATTTGAACCCGTAACCGCTGGTTTTGTAGTCCGGAGCGCGAACCACGACACCAGACGGTAGTCAAAATGTTTATATGTATAATATTATCAACATTTGTAAATGCACCTTAAGGCACGTAGGGCCCCATTACATCACAAAGTTTACTCCACCCAGGCCCGTACAAGGGGCGAAACGGCCGGGGCACACGACTCATTATAATCGCATGCTAATTACTTGTCCAGGCTCTAGAGGCGGCTGAGTAAGATTGACAGACAATTTCTAATACTTTTGCAATTCGAAGCTGAAACCTCTGCTACCGTTAAATTATATGGAATTAAATACTGTCGTACACAGGTACATTTTATATTGTAATGTAAACATACTATTTAAAGAGAGGCTGACAATACTGACAGAGTTTCTTGCGCTGCTTCTTTTCGGCGCTTGCCCACATTAATGTTCCGAAGCCGTGGTAGGGTAATTTGGACGTGTAAATGAGCTTAATTAAGGCTTATTTGCAGAAATAAATTGGTTTCGTTGGTTTTAACTACAAAAGACTTCAACGAGTCGAAACTTTTTTTTTCTAATTTTAAAAGTCAACGAAACACGCTTAATAGAACAAACGTCGTGTTTATTTTCATTACAATTGTTAATTCATTGAAACTTACTAATTTAACGTTGTATTAATGGTCTTATTTTATATGATTATTTTAGGGAAAAAAATATTTTTACTTTCTCACTAAACTGCCGATAAACTTTTGTAAGTGGTTTGTGTAACTTGATGTTTTTTGTGATTTAGGTTTTTGGTACTATAGTGATAGTTAATTGTATTTGAACAGTGATATCTCTATAGAAAAGGAAGTTAAATAATAAATAAAATAGAACCTCGTATGTCCCAAAAAGTGTAACAAGGGTGAACGGTAACTTAATATTATTCGTCGCAAAGAAGGTAGGTTTAACAGGTACGTGTTGACAGGTGTATTACACCCTTGGCTCCTTACTTCCGACATGTTCCGAACGACGCAAGCTGCCGGAAGTGACGAACGAGCGTTATATTTTGTAGTCAATGGAGCGATGCGACAGTGCTTGTGGTCCAATGTTAGGGTAGATGTACGCAAGTTGTAAGGTTGTCAAGTCATATATTACTTTTTACAATCACTCTTCATCATTTCAGCCATAGGACGTCCACTGCTGAACACAGGCCTCCCCCAATTACTTTCATTGGGGGGGATTGCCAATACTCGCCACGCTTGGCAGGCGGGTTGGCGAACGCAGTTTTTTATAAGATTTTGCACGCAGACGCTGCTGCCCGTCTCGTACTACAGGAACTAGTCGCCGCTTACGACACGCCTCCTGTTGGCGGTGGGGAAGTGTATTCTTTACGGCCGTCCCGGAGTTTAAATTAATAATATCTTATCAGTTTCTTTTTCAAGCAAACGTTTACTTAATAATTCATCATCATCATTATTTCATCCATAGGATGACCACTGCTGAACATAGACCTCCCCTATTGATTTCTAGATTTAACCTTAACCATATTGCCTTGTGGTGGACGTCCTACTTTACTTTACTTTAGCATGGGCTAGTTTCCTGGGTCAAACAAAGATTATTCTATTTAGTCCGTCAGATAGATTATCAAAAAATATTGGACCCATATTTTGTCTTTTGTCAATCAAACAAAAAATGATGAAGATAAAGCCCGTCAAAGTTCCACGTAACGTCACGCTTTGCGACACTTTTTAGCAAGACGTGACGTTTTGACTGATTAGATTGACAACTGACGGACTAATTAGATTTTTTTAGGAAAATAGCCTATTGACAACAGTGAATTATTTAAATTAAAAAAAAAAATCTACTGAGATAATTATTACGTTTATAGTTCATAGCTGTTCCCCGCGACTTCATTCGCGTGCTTTAGTTTATTCATATAAGATTTTCTGCGCAACTTTCTCAATTTCTTCTTTCAAAAGAACCTTCTCCTGACAATAATTTACACAACAAAAAAAGAATTAGCGAAATTGTTCCATCCGTTCACGCGTGATGCGATGACCAAGGGAAATAGAGATTCATTTTTAGATACATTAAATAAAGCATACAAAGATACGTCTAATTAAGTAGGTATTTAACTTGCTCCTTGCGTTTGACTTTTGAGTCGACGAACAGGTAATTATAGATAGCTAGACACTTTATTGCACAAAAAAACAAAGGTATCTCTGAGGTCACGGGTTCGATTCCTGGTCAGTCAATGTAGGAATATAACTTTCCTTTTTTGTCTCGGATCTGGGTGTTGTGGTACCGTCGTTGTTTCTGATTTCTGTAACACAAGTGCTTTGGCTACTTACCGTAGGATCAGAGCAATGTATATGATGTTCTCCAATATTTAGGTTTATTTGTTTATTTATTACAAACAAGACACAATTATACGGCTACTATGAGTATTAATGTCAATAAAAGAGTAAATCTTTATTAACATCAATACTCGCTACTTTAACTTGTCGCAATTAACAGTTCTCATTAGCCAACACAGCCTCCGCGGAGAGAGTGGCCGCGAGGTGACCCCCGACCCTCGGGTGTACACAATATGGTAACTTTATGCAAGAATGCCGATGGATTGCTAGCTGTTTTACTTGAATTTATTTAATTTAGTGAGATAAGGCTGCGAATAATTATTTACCTTTGTTTTTATAAATATTGTAACCTAATTGATAGTAGTTCTTATTAAATGGTTTTCACAATCACACAAATTATCTAGCCCCAAACTAAGCAAAACTTGTACTATGGCGACTAGTTATTGGATTAAACATACTTAAATATTTTTATAAACATTCATGACTCAGGTATAAACGCTTGTGCTCATCACACAAACATTTACCCCCTGTGGGATTCAAAGCTACCTTATTGGTCGGGAGCGCGAACCTAGTGGTTCGCTAACTATAAATTAGGATAAAGAATATTTACTGCCAAAGGACAAAAATGCAACTGATATGAACTGCTTGCTTTGCGGTCTTGCTTCATATATAGCTTTATATGTTATTTTCCATCGCAATAACTTTTTGTGGGCAACATTTCAGGATGATGTTGGGACTTCCTCGCTTCTGCAGTGCGTCTGAAATGTTTGCCCAGTCAAATACTGACGGTTTTCAGGCTCTCATTCGAAAGAAGGTGGCGTCACTAATAAGTCGAGTGCGGAGAAGTGACAACAGCATCTTGAGGACTGTGGCAGATGATCCGCATGCGCCTATATTAAGGCATTTCGTGCGAACGATGACCGAAGTAGCAACCAACACCAATTCCGGGTCGCGTCCGCACGGAGTGCCACTTGGGTACATGGTACAATAACTAAATCTTAAATTATTCACACATTAAATTGTATTTACTAACCCCTATTTTTTATGCTATTTGTACTAACCCATAGACCCATGTAGTCTGCAATAAATAAATTTTGATTGATTGATTTTGATTGATTTCACAAAATTTAAATATTAGGTAACATCGCGAACTCTCTATTTTCTTTCTTTGTTTTGAAACCTACTCTACTAGAAGTAAATGCGGTGTAGATATCTTCTTCTTCATCTATACGGTCAATCCCGGTTGCGTCCAAAGCCATTGCTTTGGAGCCCAGGGTCCGCTTTCCTTGATTGACTTCTCCACTTCGCACGTTCTTGAGCATCTCTAGTTGGGAGATATGTAAATGTAAGTAAATGCGGTGTAGATACGTGTATACACCGCTAAGTTAGTAAACGATCACCCGATGATGAACGATGACACGACTAAGAAGTTTTTTTATGAAATAAAAATATCAGTGCTTCACATAGATATACCAAGGTAAGTAATAATAATAAATAATGATGCCTCAGCACATAGTAATTGTAGAAAACTAGAAACCCGTCCTTTTTCCGGGATGTCGCGATGTCGCCTGCGTCGCATCGGAACTTTCTGTCAGTGGTCGCGAATCGCGATAATTGCAAGGGAGAAGGGAGCGCGTTTCCGCGCGCGAGAGCCGCCGCGCTTTCACCTGCGCGCGCGCCGGCCGCGGCCAGGGCTGTGCTGTTGGTGGCCGGTGCATAAACTAACAGATGTTAGTATATGTGTATCACAAATAAATGATTTGATTTGATTTAATTTGATGTGGTAGTAATTATTTAAACTGTCTAATCAGTATTAATTAAGATACGTCAAAACGTTTACGCGCTATTACATTGTATTTTTGGATAGAAATAAAGAATTGGACAACATTGCTCTGATCCTATGGTAAGTAGCCAAAATACTTGTTACAGAAATTAGAAACAACGATGGTACCCCCACACCCAGGCCCGAGACAATATCGAAAAGTTATTCTTTTGTTCATTGACCGACCGGGAATTGAACCTGGGACCTCAGATATAGCGGCACCAAGTTCGGTATGCTCGCCTCTCGGGTAGGGAGTTCGTCAATAAAAACCAAGGTATTTTTTCTAACCTCTTTATTTCACCTAATCGTATTTTATCTCTTTATCAATCGTAACCTCGTAGCAGTTATGCTACGGAATACTTAAAGGTTATTGCTACGAACTACAAAGGGTTAATTATAATTTTTGCGTTCTCTTGTAGTGCGCTACGAACATTTTGTAGCGGAAGAGAATTTTATTATAATAAAAAGCAGCAAAAAACTTTTATCATAATTTGCTTTTCATATTTAACCACCTCCGTAGCCGAGAAATGACTACGCCAGTCTTGGCGTCCCTCGCCATCTCTGTGGTCCCGGGTTCGATTCTCGATCGGGTTAAAGTAGAAAACTAACTTTTTTATGTGGTCTTGTGGTAATGAAATGAAATGAAATGAAATGAAATGAAATGAAATGAAATGAAATGAAATAAAATGAAATGAAAATGAAATGAAATGTATTTATTTGCTTTAAAAGTGGTACACATACAGGTGATAATATAAATGGTGGTTCCTCACATTTCACCAGACACTGGCATGCAAAACGTTTTAAAAAGATCATTAGGAATTGAATTTATCATGATAATGTCAACAACAATGAATTTGAATAAATCAACAGTACATTTAAATTATTACAAGATTAATTAAATTATTAATACCAATACAATGAAAAAATAAACAATACAGTAATTGCAAGTCAGCAGAGTAGTCAATTATGTGTCAAAATATTCGTCAAGAGAATAGAAGCAACTATTAATTAGCCAACATTTCAATTTTCTCTTGAACACATTCAGTGTATTGTCGTTGTTTACCTTAGAATCAGACAATGTATGTGATGTTGTCCAATATTTATTTTATTTATTTACTAGCTGTGCCGCGACTTCGTTCGCGTGGACTACCCTGTTGTTCAGTATGTCAGATATAAAGCAACGCTGTGGTATGCGGTGAAGCACTTTTATCAAAAAAGGCGATTATTACTTTGCATTTGTAAACTCTCAGGTTTTATTCATCAGACGATAGTAAATCAGAATTAACGTAGCACCTAAGTAGATTTAAATATTTTGCAATTGTTAATTATCTAAATTATTAATATTAGTGTAACATCATTTATTTATACAGGGTGTAACGAAAAGGTGAAATAAAACTTTAAG
This sequence comes from Anania hortulata, assembly GCA_963576865.1. Lineage (NCBI taxonomy): Eukaryota > Metazoa > Arthropoda > Insecta > Lepidoptera > Crambidae > Anania > Anania hortulata. The sequence goes on from OY756395.1 coordinate 534,273, forward strand.
GGGTTATTCTACGGCTAAATTACATCACCTTTTTCTATGGGAACAACATCAAAATCTCAAAAAAAAATTGACGTTTCCATACAAACTGATGCCAGCTGGTCGCGTTTTAGTATGGGAAAGTGTTTTTTTTTGCGATTTCGATGTTGGTCCCATAGAAAAACTTGATGTAATTTAGCCGTAGAATAACCCCTTAAAGTTTTATTTCACCTTTTCGTTACACCCTGTAAAAGTAGCATATTATTATGCATTATTATATAAAGAGAAAAACAGCAAAAGAACCGTTAATCTAAATCCATCAAATTCTTGCGGAATCTTGTAAAATCGCTTGAGAATATATCAATGTCGTTTGGTTTATTTTATGAATTGTTGAGAGAACTCTTGCTATTAGCTATATTTTTATGTAATTATTGTAGCCTATTAAGCGGCGCATAGCGTCCCTGACGCGAATAGGACTTCCTTCCAACGAAGAGTGTGTTAGAGGCTAGTCGAATACCTCGTGAAGGAGCACGAATATTGATATTCGATAGAAGGTTAGGCGCATCAAGGACACCACTCACCAACTTATGTAGAAACAGGTTGTCCATCAGATTTCTTCGAACTTCTAAAGACTGGAGTTTGAAATGTTTTAATAGAATATCGAAATAGCTTCGAAGTTTTCTAGACATATTACAACTATACGACAGATGCCAAAGGAAACGCTTTTGAATTCTTTCTAGTCTTTTCCGGTACACATCATAGTAGGGGTTCCATACTATTATACATATATATTTATTATTTATTTATATTTTAAGAATTCATGCGTAATCCATAAGATGAAACAATTTCTTTCTGCTAAAGTATGAGAAGCAGCCCTACTGGCCAGGCAGCTGCGACCACACCGCACGCGCGCTATGTTTACATAGCGACAGACAGCTCGTGAGAAGAATGTATATCACTGCCAACCAATGTACACCAACGTATTCTTAACTCCAAGTGATAAAGCCTAGAATCGAATGTAATCAGCATTTGTCGACTGTACTCCACATTGAAGCGCGAGATTCGCCGCCTTGGGAACCCGGTCACAGGGTCGCAGAAGTAGGCGCTAGTTTTGGGTGTGCTAAGTTTGAGATTAGGAAAAAGCATTGTTTTGCTCAATCTGATAAGAGAAATGGTTTAAATTAAACATCTTTTATTCAAAACTTTTACCGACAATTAATTTAGATAGTTGGAATTAAAAGTGAAATGCGACATAATGGCATGCAGTTTTGTTTACTGCTGCACTCAAATTCTAGAGAAATATTCAAAAATATATATTTAAAATTTTAATCATGTCAATATTTAGTAATTTGAGTGTGTAGTATTTAGTTATTTCGATCATTCGGTATCTGATTCTGACACAAAATCTGGAAGCATTTAAATTCAGCTTGTTAACTAGAAGAAAGCAATTACTACAATTAAAACGTGAAACACGACTCTTCAACATTGATTTGTATCTCCGACAACAAACCATCAACATCCCAATCAATACAAACCAAAGGATCAGCAATTAACGGCTCGACTTTCACGTGCGCTTGCGCCGGCACCGTCGCACCGGCCGCCAGTGTTCCGCTCGACGCGCACACGAGCGCATGTCCGTACGGTATGCCGCCATGGCCGACAAACGCTCCTCCGCGGAGACCGTCACGATCCTCCCTAAGGACGCCTTCGACGCGCCCACAGCGACCGTCTCCAGCCTCAAATCGGAGGACTCTACGGAGCAGTTGATTTGCAAAACGCCGCTAAAGAATGTGAAAAAATTGAGTGCTAAAAAACAGAGTGTCACCTCGAAGAGTGTGGAAGCCGGCAGTGATGAGGGGCGGGGAAAGGGAAAAAGGGTTGTTGTGTTTTTGGGATTAGGACAAGTAGTGTTGGGGGCGCTGTTGGTGGGCGCCGGGGCTATAGCGGTGGTGAAGGGCGCCGCCCTGTCGCGGGTGGGCGCGGGCCTGTGGGCGGGCTGCGTCGCGGTCGTGGCCGGCGTGGTCGGAGTGCTGGCCGGCATCAACGACTGCTACGGACTGAATGGAGATAACAATAGGTAAGTGAGATTGTTTATGTTTCCTAGCTACGAGTACGACGATTGAGTAATCTAGACTCAAATACAGTTATGTAGAGTCAAATATTAGCTGTTACTTTTTTACTTTTTTAGACATTTTTTGCATTTTCGTCTCTTAATCTTGCAGTAGAAATCTTCAACGCCTAAGCACCCTGACCCTTGTGTTCCCAGATATCTGAAAGGAACAAATTGCTACAGCAAATGTAGGTACATAATTTGTTTTTCCGTACCTCGTATAATAAATATGATATACGTTTTGTATCTTTGTTGTCTACAATCATTTCACATTACTAAACAATTCACTTCAGTGAAACATAATATTAGAGTTTAGAGTGGAGAGTTAGAGTAAGGTATTAGACTGAGCATAAGAGTTGTTTTGTTATTATTTTCTTTTCTGCGAAATAATAACCAATTTTAGTATTTCTGTAAATAGGCCTACATCATAAAGTTACACGTCACATTTTTTTACCCTACAACTGCTTCGGGACAATATTGTGGCATAGACAATACAATATTTCAAATGCTGTTATTTTATGTTTTAATAATCACAAGGGTTCTGCCCGCCCAAGAATACGTCTTAGTGGACTTCAGGACTAGGCCAAAAAGAAATAAATAATTATTCCCCGTTGACACAAAAAGTGGTCAAATTTCCTATCTGTGAGCTCGATCATTATTATCTAAGTAAGTCAAATTTTACTAAATTTCGTTCAGCAGTTAAAGCGCGATTAAGTTACCAACATCTAAACTTAAATTTTCATAATATTAGTGAGACCATTGTCGAAACAAGCGAATAGCATTCTGTTCCGCGAGCTGAAAGGCGTGTCATCGAATAAATTAGCTAATTTCCCGACGATAGGCCACAATACGTTGCGTAACGTCGGGCGGAGCGCGCGCAGAAAATCACCCGCGGCGGATTCCACGCTTTCCGATCGAACCTATTGAATTTAACTCCTTAGTTTATTCTTCCTTAAGAGAGAACAAGCATATTTTCTCTGCGGGAAAAGCCTTAGTACGAGTATTACGCGAGCATCAAGGTTTCTTATTTAATAACAATGAAGTTGTGTTAGGCATTTTTTGCAGGCAGATTTAGATTGATAGATATATACTCTTTATTGCACACCACACAAATCAAACAGTACAGAGAAAAAATACATTTAATAATAGTACAATTGAGACGGTCTTATCGCTAGAAGCGATCTCTTCCAGACATCCTTCAGGTAGTTTACTACTAAATAAAAGTTTTAATAATACACTAATATAATATTATTATGTGTATGATGATTGTGGTAATTATACACAATACAAATATGATCATTATTTTTAAACTTTTATGTGTCATTTTACCTACTTATTGTTTAGTTCAGACTATTCAATAATTGACTCTATCAGTACACGTGTAACGCTATTTTATGCCAATAAATATTTCTATTTATATTATAATTCTTGTTAAATTTCCAACAAAATCCTTCTAAATTATTATTTGTATGGGAATTATTATATTATTTATTTATTTAATTATTTTTATTTGTTTTTTTTTCTAGAGTGTATGTTTATAGTGTTAGATCAAGTAAAATAATCTCATTTTTACCAAAACGTCATTTATTTGCCACTTCTGCTTCCATTTTCACAAGCAAACGATTATACAAAAGTGGATCGGGGTTAATCCGACGCTGTCCTGTAATTGTAGTTAGTTTGAAATAATATTACATCGCAACACTTGTTTGTGCCTGCCTAGACCCAGCATCCCCGCGGCTAGCGCTGCGCCCGCGCACGTCAGACGAAAGTCTCAATCGAGAATGTTGCTTTCTCCGATGGCCGGCGTGTCGTAACGATTGCTCGCGGATGTTACAACTAACAACCTGCCCAAATGTTTTACATAATATCACTTGTTTGTGTGTAAATACAACAAACGCATTACACGCCTACACCTATTTTTAAGTTTTGAATTTGTACTAACCCATGGATCTATGTTGCCCGAAATAAATAAATATTGAATTGAATTGAATTGAATTATGTTGACCTTACATAAAATTCGAATAAGCCTCAGCTTTATAGTGACGATAAATTATTAGACCGTTTGCTCTAGTCAAGTGGTTCGCGTTCTGCCTGCCTAGCATGAGCACTAAAACACGATATGATATGATATGATATAGCGAAATATCGACACCAACTGTAAAAATATGATAGATATAGCCTCCATGTCGAATCGCCGTCACATAATAAGATCGCTGTTTCGATAAAAAATCAAAATGGCGGCTAAATCTATCATATTTTTAAAGTTGGTGTCGATAAATCGCTATATCATATCATATCATATCGTGTTTTGGTAGACAAAGACTACAAAGAAGGGTGCTCGGGGTTAGAATCCGCAAGGGGCAAATGTTTCCTTGATAAGTATTATACAAGCGTTTGTACCAAATCATGGAAGTGTTTAAGTATTTTTAGTTGTTATTTAATCGAAATTACACTTTATTAGAATAATAATAAATGAATAACACCAATGATCTAGCCCCAAATTAACAAAGCAGCGCTTTGGTAGGTTTGGGCTAGATAACTATTGTTTTTTTTTAATCAAGGAAAGCGGACCCTGGGCTCCAAAGCGATGGCTTTTGACGCAACCAGGATTGACCGTATAGATGACGAAAGAGATGTAAAAACGAATAAACATACTTAAATACGTATTAAAAACATCTATGACACCGGTACAAAATGATTGTGATCATTACAAAAAACAATTGTTTTTGCCCCTTGCAGAATTGAACCCGTAACCGTCTGGCTCTGTAGTCCTTAGACCTACTTCAGACAGTCGTCATCAAACATTATTAAAATCATTTAGCAAATAGGCCTGTAGGTACAGTCAACGGTAGGTTAACCTACCCAAAAAGTTAAAAGAAGTCTGACACCTAAAGATCAATATCAAGTTTCAACCGACTTCAAAAAAGGAGGAGGTTCTCAATTCGACTGTTTTTTTTTTGTATGTATGTTACGCGATTACTCCGCCAATTATGAATTGATTTTGATGTTTCTTTTTTTGTTTGGTAGATCATACTTCAGAGGTGGTCCCATATAAATTTTATCGTAGTTGATTCAGCAGTTTTTGAGAAAATAACAAAATATATACCCAGATAATGTTTTGGTTCGTGATTCATGGATCTATGTTAACTAATAATATCTTCGACAAATTTAAACTTATTTTGTTGTTTTTTTTTTATTGATAAGCTAATACTTCAAAGATACTATAGTAAAAAAATTCGGAAAAAATTGTACCCCTAAGGGTAAAAAAAAGAGGATGAAATCGGTGTTCAGCAGTTAGATTAGGATTTATCACTAAAAATAGATGAAATAAGTAAATTTTATGAGATATGCCAGCCGATGAGAGATTCAATGTTTTTGTTTGCACCGACTCCAAAAGTAACTGATTAGGTACTTAAGTGTTAGGATTATTTTTAGCTTTTTAGTGTTTTGAAGTCGGTTTAATTTTTTTAAATATATATTTTTTTTTTTATGTTAAAGCACAGCTACAGAGAACAAACTAAAAGCATACATAAGACCAACAATTACGCTCCGATTACAACCGAGCACGAAATTGAGAAAATTTGACATTTTGTGGTGGTGGTTGAACTTGACGAGCAGCTGTTGTTGTCTGTGCTAGGTGCACACACGTCCCAGTTTATATTATTATTCTAGTGTTGTATTTAATTTTGTATAGTTATAATTGTAGCGAGCTAAAATTGTAACCTACGGGTCTCTATAGCGGTTGCAGTGCGCGGATGCGCGTGTTATATCGTTCCGCTGTTTGCGCAGACGCAGAAAATGCGTTTCACGCACACGCACACATTAAAAGACTTAGACACAATAACAGACTCATAACTTGGCTGATAACCCAAGCATTTTTCTTCACATGAATAAATTTATAACTACTCCAATCCCTTGTCTGAGTGATAAACATAGATACCCTTATTTACCAAACGTCATTTACCGTAAATGTCTAGTAGTTACTATGTCTAGTACTACTAGTCAATAACGAGCAAAGGCAAATTTGTAACCAAAATCAAAATTCCTACAACTCAATCTTTTTAAAACCTACTGACCAAGAAGAAGTATTTACTATTATTGGAAATCTAAAAAATACTAATAGCACCGGTATAGACGATATCTCTACAAAAGTCATAAAAGAAGTATCCTACTATATTGCTCCAGTCCTGAGTCACATCATAAATATTTGCCTAGAAGAAGGTCTTTTCCCATCAAAACTAAAAACTACACTCGTGAAACCTATTCACAAAAAAGATAGCAAATATGATATGAAAAACTACCGACCAGTGGCTTTAATACCAGTGTTTTCAAAGATTTTTGAGAAAGTAATTCATAAAAGACTTTACGATTTTTTCGAAAAAGAGAACATATTAACTAATTCACAAAAAGGTTTTCGTAGAAATACAGGTATAGTTTCGGCGATATATGAATTCTTAGACATAATTTACTCTAAAATGGATAAAAAATAACCTGCGTTTGCTATCTATCTTGACATGACCAAAGCATTTGACTATGTAAAACACAGCTTACTCTTGAATAAGTTAGAATCGTATGGTGTAAGAGGCGTGGCACTAAGATTATTAGCTTCCTATCTTACTGACCGGACACAAATAACGTTTACCAGTAAGATACAGGTTAAGACAAAAACTGAAAAGACTTACCTATCCTCTGAAAGATCGGTCACCCAAGGAGTCCCGCAGGGTTCTGTTCTTGGACCGCTTTTATTTATTATTTACATAAATGATCTACCAAAGTCAATAACTAACAAAATGATACTTTATGCAGACGATTGTACTATTGTATGTAACAGCGAAAATGAAATAATATCGAGCCTGGAGTCTGTAGCAAACTGGTTGACACAAAATAACTTACAATTAAACATACCAAAGACAAACTTAATGAAATTTAAACAGAGACAAATACACGAAACTACAAAAGTAACATTTCAAGGAGTAGAAATAGAGAATACAAAATCTGTGAAATTTTTAGGACTACATATTGACAATGATATGAAATGGCAATCTCATATTGAATTTATACACGCTAAATTACTGCAATTTTCTTACGCATTACGACAGCTTAGCAAGATAGTAAACCGAGGCGCAGTGCTTGAGGCATATCATGGCTATGTTGGTTCTAGGTTGAGATACGGGATTATTTTCTGGGGAAACGCTGTAAATATTGGACGCCTATTAATAGCTCAAAAGAGATGCATTAGGGCCATTTGCAACATAAAAAGTAGAGGAAGTTGCAGGCCATTTTTAAAAAAACTGAAATTGTTGACCATACCCTCACTATACATTTATGAAGTCGCACTCTATGTAAGACGACACCCTGACTTGTTTCCACGTGTCTTAAGCGCTAGACGATGTGATTTTGTAACTACTAAACAAAAAAATATAAACAAAACAAAACTCTACAGCAATAGTATCTTTGGCATGTCTACTAGAATATATAACTGCTTACCAAAGAAAATTAGGACAGATAATAATATCTTGACATTTAAGAAAATGCTTTTCGAATATCTGACAGAAAGGGCTTTTTATTCGGTTCAGGAATTTTTTGACACTAAAAATATTTGACATATCAGCGGACACACACACCTGACATTACCGAGTTACTCATTTATTTTATTTCATTATTCTTACCTTTAAATAATGACATGACTATAAATTATTGAATTAATATTAAATAATTGTGATCTATGTAATTTGCATTGTAAAGTGAATAATCTAAACTAATTAGGATTAATACATTTGTACGCCAAATGGCAGATCACAGAGCACTACCATAAATGTTTTTGACATCTGTATTCTTACCTGTGAATCACAAATAAACAATTTTGAATTTGAATTTGAATTTGAATTTACTATAGCATAAATGAATATTTTATCGATAATACATACATAGGTTATACCAAATAGCTCAATTTTAATTATATTGTATTTTATAATATAATAAACAAAATGTCAATAACACATACCTAGATGCGCGCGCTTCCTCTCTCCTAGCCCCAAGTTGCGTGCCCAACAACACTGGTTCTTTAATTTGTAACATCTATATGTACATTATGGTTTTGCAATAAATTATTGAGTATCTTTGCAGTGGCATAGCAGACGTCAGTCCAACCGTGGTACGCCATTGAGAGGGGAGTAATAATATTGGTAGAAACAAGAAGGTTCTGCACTTCATTACCCCATTTTTATGAGCCTCCTGATAGCATACTTTCATGCTTCCTCCTAGTGCATTGTCCTATTTCTAGTCTAGGCTACACTGACCATGTTCCTAGATGCTGGTAGCCTAGTTAATATTTCTACTTTTTAAAATTTGATTAGAAAGCTAACTGCATAATAATAAATGTTTTCCTTAAACTTAATTGTCACGAAGGTAGGTTGCAATGATGATTGCAATGACCGGTCGGGTCGTTGTAGAAAAACGAACTTTTCTATTTTGTCTCCGGTCTGGGTGTTGTGGTACCGTCGTTGTTACTGTTTTTCTATAACACAAATGCTTTAGCTACTCCCTTAGGATCAGAGCAATGTATGTGATATTGTCCAATATTTATAAAAAAATATATTTGAAATAATATAGTGCATGACATTTTGCGTCGGTAGTCTCATTTGTTCATTAGGTTGTTATCCTTAACAATAGGTAGTACATGGTAGTATAATAACTTATTATCGGGTAATTATGACAGAAAGGTTTTACTGTGTTTTAAATTTTCCGAAATATCTTTGTCGTGTGAACTCTTGGTCATAGACATTTTAAAAATCAATGTTGCGTTTCTTCCGTGAACTTCTATGCCCTGCAATCTTCCGGTACGGTTTAGACTGCGGTGTAGTTTAATCGATGCAACAGCATAGTGCCGCTAATTGTGATAGTGGCTGTTCCCGCGACTGCGCTTCCTGCCGGCGCCGCCGACCGTGACCGGGCCGATTGTAACGACATGCGTATTATGCACCATAATTAAAGACGCTTCGCAGTTCAAGATTTAATTATTTCCTTACTTCATGTGACCTGAATTGCTTGCAGGAGCACATTCTATGTGATACAATTGTTATGATTATCTCGGGCTTTGTAACTCTAAAAATGTAACAATACAAGTTAGCCTAAGCTTAAGCAGAACTTGAGTTTGTCAAAGTAATGTGTTAAGATATAAATGACGACGACGACGACCTGACGACCGTCTGGTGAAGTAGTTCGCGTTCCGGACTACACTGGCTTTGCGGGTTCGAATCCCACAAGGAGCGAATGTTTGTGTGATGAACACGAGCATCTGTACCTAAGTCATGGATGTTTATAAAAGTATTTAAGTATGTTTATCCGTTATCTAGTCGCCATAAAACAAGCTTTGCTTAGTTTGGGGCTAGATAATTGGTGGATTGTGAAAACGATTTATTTATTTATAAATATTATGTTAGATTTCTTTTTTTTACTTCGTGGAAAAGGTTCACTTAAGTGATCTGAATGTTACAGTCTCACTAACCAACTGTTAAGTCTCCTATTATGTTAAAACTATAATCTTTTACAAGAACGTGTTTTGGTCCATCACTTGCAAACTTTATTGGTCACAGTGGATAATCGGGATCCCAAAGGAAATTAATACTACCAGTATTAAGTAAGATCTACGAGTATGATGAATACCAGGGTCTTAGATCTGTTAAAACCAAAGTGTATGTTGTATGTATTGCCTAAAGTTGTTTATTTTATATATCGGACAACATCGCATATACATATAGAAATTAGAAACGACGGTACCACAACACCCAGACCCTAGACAATATAGAAAAGATCGTTTTCTACATAGACCCGACCGGGAATTAAACCCGAGACCTCAGATATGACGACCCCAAGTCCGGCGAGCTCGCCTCTCGGCTACGGAGGCTGTTTATTATAGCTCTGAAAATATACTGACAAGTAATGATATGTGGCTACCGTCAAACATGCCGCTTTCCACACCCGGCCAGCCGATGACCCCGCGCCCATTCGTCATTAGGGGTGTCTCCTGCTCATTACCAGGAGCTTTCCCTTCAGCTGAGCTACTCCCATAAAAACGTTGATTTGCAACCGTCTCTGAGCAGTGAGCTAGACTAGATGATCTTCGGCCATAAGTGGCGCATGCGTGCTTTCTCCACAGGTGTAATGATAGCTCATGGCCCCCGTTACGTCAGGGAAAAGTGTGTTGTATCACCACCGCATGAGGTCGACTCTTAATCGCCGCTCGAGTGAAAACACTCAATGACGGAATTATAAAATGCTATAAGTAAATGGAGCTAGTTTGTTTCATGTATTTACGTTTAGTGTGTGGAAAGCAAGTGAATCGTTGGCTCGGACGACGAAAATGTTAATTGTGATTGAAGTAGCTTTGCAAATTAAGATGTTTCAGCTATTCGTATTTGAATTAATTGCAGAACAAATAGATATCTTTTAATTAATGCACATATTCTTTCTCCTACTGCTAGGTAAACGAAATAATAAAACACTTAAATGAATGGAATAAATAAACTTAGTAAGTCTGTTTTATTGGCCTATTAAAAATTATGTACTGTGTCCACATTAAAGAGTATTTACTTATGATCTCTAGGAGTACTACTCACACTTTGTTATGTTTTACTGCATAAGGTTTGACTTATAAACGACACTGTTTTCGTACTGTTTATAGATCGTTGTAAGAGAACGAGATACTGGCAATGTATCAGTTATTATTTTATCTTGTTTTTTGAAGACATTTAACATTTATATTATACTATCTGTTGTCCGCGATTTCGTTCGCGTAGTCTATATTTTTCTGCGTAACTTTCTTTAAAAAAAACTGTAAAAACCTTCTACATAGTATTACAAAACTTTAAAAAAAGATGATGAATGAAATCGGTAAAGTTATTCCCAAGTTATGGCGTGACCATTTTTAGTAAGCTTCTGATAGTCTATATATAAATCAAATCAAATCAAATCAATTTATTTGCTTGATATGTGATACAGAATATGACAAATAGTAAAATAGTTCGCACAAATCACCATATATTAAGTAGGGTTACTTACACCAACTACTTATAAGTTAAAAACGGCTGGACCGGTTTTAATGATCTTTAATTTAGCCCCGAATAGAATAATAACTATTAAAACAACGGAAAAAATAACGGTAAAAAAAGGGACAAACAGGGTGGCACGAAGTTTGCCGAGACAGCTAGTTTTATTTAAAATAATTTGAGATTGCACTTGTGATGATCGTTAGTTACATATAGACGATTTAATTACTACCTGTTAGGCTGTTAATGTTACTTACTTGTCCAGTTACAGCTTTCCTCCGCAGCGATGTCGCTCGTACGCTCTACTTGTATATCCATAAGCGCACATATTCATACACCGAGCCGCTTTCTGTTACAATTACTCGGAGTAATTCACGCGGCATATTTAAGCGAATAAGATGTTCAATTGCGATAAAAATATAATTACGATCCGGTGAAAGTGTGTGTCGATTCATGTCCGATGCGAGAAGCCGATTGTACGAGTACCCGTCGATCATCATAATTTAACATTATCGATATCAATTCCTAAATGATCTCTTTTGAATTTAAAATAGCCGCTCTTAATATTTTTATTGGTTCTTAATTCCAATCAAATATTTTACGATGAGAACTTAATTATCATTAGTGTATTTACCATTATCTTTTTTATATTTACCACCATTATATACACGAGTATCAAAGTATTGTGACATTTAACAGTATTAAAACACCTTTACATGATCACCAAATACTGTTTTGTTAAAATATCTGTTTTAGCGATTATATAAGAGACAGTATTTACAGCCATAGGGCCATAGCCATAGGGTTGTAAAAACTTGTATTTTTTTGCGCATGGACGGCGTTCTCATAATGAAGACTAGAAAGAGTTATTTAGATTCACTGGCAAGACTCTCCACAAATAATTTCTAGTCAGAACTGTGTCCATAGTTTTAATGTAGGTACAATAGAAAAATATTACAGATATAAGTAGGATTTTATCTGTTTTATTTGTGTTATGAAATTAAAATTTTAATTATTTAAATTGGTTCTTTTTTGTGTCTCTGACTTCTCGTGCTCTTCAGAGCTATTGGATTTAATTAATTGACATGAGCTCTTGGTATTATTTATTAATTTATTTTAGGAAGACTGAGGTTTACATATTTACTAGATTACAAGATTTTGACAAGGTTTAGTCATATTATTATGTCAAATCAGAGGTATAATTAGGTGAGGTTTTTAAATCGCATTAAACACTACCAATTTGAACTTACTAAACGTCACGTTGTATTGTTCCAGTGGCAGTCCACTGCTGACGGCGTTCCTGGCACTGTCGCTGCTCTGCCTGGCGTGCGGCAACAGCGCGGCCGTGCTGGCCGCCACCGGGCTGCAGCGCGACGCGGCGCGCGCGCAGCCGCCCACGCACGCCAGCTTCGAGGTGCGCATGAGACACTAGGGTTTCATAATACATACATACCGTGCCGTATGGGGACGGCCGTAAAGAACACATTTCCCCACCGCAAACAGGAAGCGTGTCGTAAGAGACGACTAATTCCTGTAGCACAAACGGGCAGCAGCGTTTTCGTGCGAAAACTTACACAAAACTTATACGGGTGTTTAAGATGCGAGAGGGTCGTGAATGATGTCTCTCTGTCTGTTCCATATAACATGCCTAGACATCCTGTAAGCAAAATTTTTCAGATACCAGTCTCCAGAACTAATCTAGGTAGACATTCTCCGTTTGCCAGGATGTGTGCGGAGTACAATAGCATTAACGCGGCTGTACCAAAGTTTTTCGATCCACTTTATAAGTTTAAGGATAGGATCCGGAGGCATTTGTCGAAACACTAATTTAAGCATTAGTTAGATTTTAAATACATGTTCTTTTTTTATCTGTGTGTAAATTCTTCTTCTAAGACAGTGTTGTGTATACCTATAATAGGCATATGTATAAGAACAAGACACTTCACCTTCATTTGTGTATGTTGCGTATGCTGTTGGTGTACCTATTAAATAAAATAAAAATAAAATAAAATAAAAAATAAAACTGCGCTCACCAACCCGCCTGCCAAGCGTGGCGAGTATCGGCAATCCCCCCCGATGATAAATTATTAGGGGAGGCCTTTGTTCAGCAGTGGACGTCTTATGGCTGAAATGATGATGATGATGAATACATACATGCATGACATGTTATTCAGTATACACAACATATTACTGATATTACTTGACAACGGACGAAATAAAAAAGGAAACACAATTGAGAAATAAATTTACAGGGTTTTTAATAATGTTAAAAAAGTAAATTTTCCTCCACTCCAAAAGTAACTGATTAGGTACTTAAGTGTTAGGATTATTTTTAGCATTTTAGTGTTTTGAAGTCGGTTTTATTTTTTTTAATCAAATTTACTTATTTCATCAATTTTTTGTGATAAATCTTAATCTAACTGCTGAACACCGATTTCATCCCCTATTTTCCTACCCTTAGGGGTGATTTTTATTTTGCAAACTTTTATCATATTATCTTTGAAGTATAAGCTATTCAATAAAACAAAAATCATCAAAATCGGCTCATATTTGTCGAAGATAAGTAACAAGAACCACAACCAAAATATTATCTGGGTATATGATTTTCTCAAAAAGTTCTAAATCAATTTCGATAAAATTTATATGGGACCACCTCTAAAGTATGATCTACCAAACAAAAAAAGAATCATTAAAATCGATTCATAATTGGCGGAGTAATCGGATAACATACATACAAAAAAAAAAAAACATACAGTCGAATTGAGAACCTCCTCCTTTTTTGAAGTCAGTTGAAACGTATGTAAAGCGTTTCGATGTGTCGTCCAATGAAGTCCAGCTCAGTATGGGTTAAAATCAGCAATGTACACATGGTCCCTCAGTGGCCATAGATCTAAGACGTTATTTATATCAATCAATCATTTATTTGCGTCAAATATGGTATACAAGGTGTCAAACTACAATAAAAGAATCACATATTTGGGCTACATAAATTAGCATGCAAATGTCATGGTACAATAAAAGATGAAAAATAGAAAAAAATACAAATAAATCTGATAATAATCAATGTAGAAAAATAACTTTTTTATATTGTCTCGGGTCTGGGTGTTGTGGTACCGTCGTTGTTTCTGATTTCTGTATCACAAGTGCTTAAGCTACTTATCACAGGATCAGAGCAATGTATGTGATGTTGTCCATATTTATTTATTTATTTATTTAATAATTATTACAATGACAAATCTGCTCATGTCCGAATTCCAAATTATTAATAATAACAGGCGAGTTATATTATTATTATAAATTATACAAAAATTACTGAGTCAGTGTTGAAATGCCATAACCTAAATACCTTTTTTTAATTTGAAAAAGTCTTCTAGACTATAAAAATTATGATGGTAATTATTAAGTATTACTTATAACCGAAACGTTAATAAATTAATAAATAAACATTGGACAAGATCACTTACATTTCTCTGATCCTATGGTAAGTAGCCAAAGAAAAAACGACGATGAGACAACGCTGGCATAACATTTTAATGAATTCGTCAAATTAATGTTCTTGGTAGTTCAGTCAAATGGGAATTCCCCCGAATGACGAAAAAACGAGGGTTAGATTTTTAGGCAGTCGATAATAGGGAATTTGCACGAAAATAAAATATTGTTTTTACTACATTTATAAAAAATTACATAAAATTATAGTGCTAATAGTGAAAAAAGATTTTGGGTAAAAAATAAACGTAATACAGTAATTAGAAATTGAGGTATACTTGTCTCTTTCTAAAACAACTTTTACTATGAAAAATGTATGGCGGGTGTGTGATGTGACGTAACGATACATGTCGGATCACCTTGTCTAGCACGCGACTTTAATGGGTTGTAAGTCAGGTATCTATCAATATTTTTCTAAAATTCTTTAAGTTTTATTAATTATAACTAAGCACTATTTGTCAGTATTAAGTCGAAATAAAAATGTATGCATATTCCCCATTTAAGAAAGTAGCTACACTGACTACACCAACATAAGTGCGAATGCGATGCCGTGCAGCTGCATACGCGAAGACCACCGTGAGTGCGGTACACTACACTACCAGTCACACGCATGAATGAAAGCGACGTCACTTAATGAATTTACAACAAAAATGCTACTGAAATCGTGTTCTGCAAAAAAAATCAGTAAAAAGTGTATAAACGTAGCCTTACAATTAGTTATATGATTTACATAATGATTGACAGTGATGCACAATTTCCTTGAAACTTGAAAGATGTAGCAATGTTTTTTGTAATCACCGGTCTCATCGCCTTGCTCAACTGCTAATTGTTTTCAGTAACAAATAGAGCGTGTTATAAAGTCAGAAGTCAGTGACCAACGGTGTTTAATTTAATTTTAATAAACCAATTGGTCATTGATCTCAGCAATACTTTGACAGAAAACAAGAAAAAAAAAACTGATTCCTTCATTAGTTTTACTGACTAGACACTTATTCAAATAAACAATTAAATATACAAATTTAAAATTATAAATTAAGTTAATAATAAGTATTTACAGAATGATATAAACAGTTAACTTAACGAATAAAAAAATACTCCTTCTTCATCTATACGGTCAATCCCGGTTGCTTCCAAAGCCATTGTTTTGGAGCCCAGGGTCCGCAAAGTAGCAAAGCGGAGTTTCCGTTGTGAACTTATTTACAGAAAATATGAAATACCTACTATAAAATACACACAAATACACCACAGGTGGGAATCGAACCTACTCCGTAGCCTTAGCTATCTAGGCGATTGTGAGGTTTTTTTAAAGAAGATTTATTATGTCGAGCTAGCTTCAATGATAGCAGATACATAAACAAAGCATTTAAGATCTTCGTCCAATTGATATGATTGTGTCCGCCTCCTCACACGCGCTCGTACGCGCGCACAGGTACTCGCACATACATCGCGCAAATTGCGCACGCTCCGAGATCTTGTTAATTAAGCTCGTGAAGCAGAAACAAGCTGCAATCATGCTATGTATCAGCTTCAAAGAACATTCAGGAACTCTGTTTGTGGTATTTATTACACACATAACGATAGTCAATGTCGGGTTTTTGCGATGCAATTTTAGAGTCGAAGGTATTATTAGAAATGATTTGAAACTATGCAAGTATGATGGTCTATTCTAAAGAACCTCCGATAGTCTATTAAATTTAAAGTTTTTAACGTTCTAATTAAGTGCAAATTCTTACTAGATAAATATCAGTGCTTATGTAGTGTATAAATACTCTGACGTTTGGATAACATATATTATACTCGTTTTAATGCTAGCATTGCGATTGTATAAAGTCTTTTCTATAGTTTTGATGTCACTAGGTTCGTTTTGAATATTTTACCTATTACCAAATTGAGAAGTTAGTGTGAATACGATCGAAGAAGTAGTAGTGTGAGTACGATCCGTTACAGCCAGAGGTAGCAATGTGATAAGCGAAAAAAAAACGCAAATCTTTAACCGTGGCAACGTACTTAAACAAAATAAAATATAAATAAAAAATATAAATAAAATATAAGGCAAAATAGAATATCTTGGGCACGTGCTCAGACACGACAGATATTCACTGCTTCAACTTATCATGATGGGCAAAGTCGAGGGAAAAAGACGCGCTGGGCGCCGGAGAAAATCGTGGCTGCGGAACATACGGGAATGGACCGGCATAACCTCCGTCGAACAACTGTTTCGGTTGGCTACTGATAAAGAGGAGTTCAAGAAGCTGACGGCCAACCTTCAGAATTGAAGAGGCACCCGAAGAAGAAGAAGAACGTACTTAAATGATGGAAATCTTTTTAGGTAGATATTTTTCCTCACGCAAATTGATACGCTACCTTAAGGGTCCGTTGTTTAATGTCTTAGACCGGAAGAGGGAGTGTCAATTGCGGAGGCTAATATGTCTCCGGCGCGCCGTTTGCATTTTAATAACAGTACAACGAGTGTTGCAACTTGTCCTCCATTAGGTTTAGATAGATTAGGTTTTATATTACGGCAGATTGACTACCTAAAATGGAGTTAATTAATTGGCTAGCGTGCTTATGAAATGAATAAAACAATCTTACGTTCTAGTTTTGTAATAATTAGAAAAATAAAATCAAAAGTACTAACTAACTATTTATATGAATGTATGTATTTTGAATTGCCGATGGGGCAGAAAGGTTCTAGAATGGAGACCGCGTACCGGCAAGCGCAGCGTAGGACGTTCACTCACAAGGTGGTCAGACGACCTGGTGATGGTCGCAGCAAGACGTTGGATGCGGGCCGCTTCCAACCGGCCAGTCTGGAAATCAATGGGGGAGGATGTTCAGCAGTGGACGTCCTATGGCTGAAATGATGATGATGATGATGATTTTGAATTGACAATTGTGAGTGCCTTGGATAAGTATGTCAGCTCAGTTGCAAATAAAAACCTAAGTAAATAATTAACTACATTGCAATTATTGTGTTGGTAGTCTCGCCTCGCATTTATCTGTGGGTCGTGATTTTGCATCCAAGCACGTATAGCTGATCAAACCTAATTTTCAAAACTACTGACTTTTCTAAATGTTACAATAACCTGACTTCTATAATTGACTTTTGCGTAGTGATTTTGTCAGACTGTTGTAATATGTTTTTCAATGAGACTAGAAAATTCAGATTTTAAACTTCTTTTGATGTCCGCTATCTGTCATATTTTTAAAGTTGGTATCGATATTTCGCTATATCATATCATATCATATCGTGTTTTTAGTGCTCATGCTAAGCAGGCTGGAGTACCTTTTGTAAAAAAACACATACAGTGCTATTAATAAGTGTTGCAATAAAAGGACGGTGCTCTCTTTTTAGTACAAAGAAGTCACGACAAAGAGATAATTGTAAACAATTTGAAGGGATTCAAATTAAAAGACGGTGCTAATTAAATCTTCTTAATGACGCTCGTGAGCTGCGCTCGCGCAGAGTATCATTAAGTTTAAATTCTGTTTGCTTCGTGCTCGAACCTTGACCGTTGTGCAACATGACATGAGGGTAATCTTCATCAATCATGTTTGTTCATGTTTGTGTTTTAGAAGGGTGTGGAGTGGTGGTAGCTTGATGGATAAGACCCTGTTTGTATGAGTTTGGATCCGTCCAGCGATGTTGTTAATATACAAGACTTCAGTTTTCTTAAACGTTTTTTTACACCACTGTCTAAAAAGGAGTGTTATGTTATAGGGTTTATGTATGTATGCGTGTATGTGTTTCTTTATTCCACCACCATCAATGATACACCTGTGGTGAGTTTACTTTATCTTTACATAAATTAAACTGTCCGTAGAAACTATAGATAGATAGATATTCTTTATTGTACACCATACAAAGAAGTTACAATTTGTTTATAGAAAGATGCACAACTGAGGCGGTCTTATCGCTAAAAGCGATCTCTTCCAGACAAACTTCAGGTAGAGGACAGATAAGAAGAAGGGGAAAGTGGTGCGGAGAGTGGTGGTTTCTGTAAAAATATCATGGATTCCAGAAGAGTTATAGATGAATAAGCCTAATAAAATGCGAGGTACATTGTCCAGCATTTCCCTTAGAAACTTTGAAACGTAAAGAATGTTGTTTTTCTCGCACGCTTTGAAGACATCCCGTTTGAAAGCGCTGATGGCGCGCGAGTCACATCAACAACATACACGTACTCGTATTAGGTTACTTTAATACCTGTATTTTGTTGTTGTAAATGGCTATTTTTGGGCACTTTAAACTTGATAATTTGTATTATTATAATTAGAAAGCTAAGTCTAAATTACATTTTCTTAAATCGAATGAGATAAGTTATGTTAAACCTAAATAAAAAAGGATATAATGCATATTTCATAAACAAATAAAATTATTAAATAAAATACAACTTTTTTCAGTAACTATTTCTTCTTGTAATCATTTAGTTGATTGTAGTCAGTTACCGAAAGTGACGAGTTACACCTCGATACCCTATCTCTGCGTCGCACGTGCGCCCGCGCAGATGCCGGTTCTGCTGCACTTGAAGCCACCACTTTCACTGCCATAAATCATCACCCTTTGACGCATATGGTTCACTTATAATGATCAGAGGGTAGACCAAAACAGGTTTTTTTGAAGCTACAAGTAGAAATGATCAAACATGAACGAATGTTGAGTTAATTAATGCGCGATTTACTTTTACCGCTCGATATTTTCGAATTTTGTGTGCCTTACTTAGCGGTTTTAAAACATTTCGGAATTCAGGACGTAATTTTAATAAAAACATAAAATATAGGCGACGAATTGTAAGTCTTCTACTTTTGTGTACATAAAATCAAACTAAAACAGTCACATTTTCGTGGTGCATTACGTTTTTGGATTTATAGAGCAAATGTTTTTGTAAAATGTCTACGTCTAGTCGGAGTACGCTTAACCTTAATTTAATCCTAGATTATAAGATTCTAAAGCGATTGCTATCACACCTGCGTTATGTTATCAGTCATGTTTTGAACCATGGCTACACATCAAGTGAGATCTGAAAATGCAAGTTTTCTCGCGATGTTTTTCATCAATTCAATTCAATTCTTCTTTTGCATAACCATATGTTTAGTTACAGTAGGTCACCGCCGAGCAAGTAGTATAAATACGTACATAATATGTACACAAGGAAGTGTAGTTGTATCATGACATGAAACTGGAAGTACTTACTTGTTGAGAGATCTTCGCAGTCTTTTCACGTAAAACGTTTGTCCTCGCGTTATGCAGCCATGCAGTGGTGTGACCTTTGCCACGGGCGAGGTGCGGCTTGTTGCGTCACCCTCCGTGGGAGTGGAGGGAGAGGTTCCTCCTAGTGCATTTGATCTACGAGTGCAATTTATGTTTTATAGTACTTGTAGTAAAATAGCTTTAGCATTTATTACGGCAGGTATCCACGAAAATTAAAAATCTATTATACTTATTAACTAACTCAAATTATATACAAAAGGACTAAAACCGGCCAAGTGCGAGTCGGACTCGCGCACGGAGGGTTCCGCACCACTATATTAAAGTAAATATACAATTAAGTATTTTGTGAATATTTCAAGTGCCTACCTGTTGCCATTATTGATATCGAGCAAATAAGAGCAAAAAATCACTTTTGTTGTATGTGAGCCCCCCTTAAATATTTATTTTATTTTGTTTTTAGTATTTGTGTTATAGCGGCAACAGAAATAATAATATATAATTTGTGAAAATTTCAACTGACTAGCTATCGCGGTTCTTGATATACAGCCTGGTGACAGACGGACGGATAGACAGCGAAGTCTTAGTAAGGGTCCCGTTTTTACCCTTTGGGTACGGAACCCTAAAAATGATGGCCTATGGAGCCGCAACGAGGAACATGAAAGTAATGTTGGTGCACCAACTTCACGTCACTTAGCGAGCTATGAAAAAGTCGATGCTTGGAATTTCGTTCAGAGATAAAATCCAAAACGAGGTTATCCGGCAGCAGACCAAAGGAATGTATATATTTCAAAAATGTTGTAAGCTAAAGTGGCAGTGGGCCGGCCACATCTGTCGCAGAACCGATGCAAGGTGGAGTAAACGGGTTCTCGAGTAGACACCACGTCTTGGCAAATGTAGTATAGGACGCCCCCCAGCTCGATGGACCGACGACCTTAGGAAGATGGCTAGTAGTCGATTGATGAAAAACTGATAGAGCATTACGTCCAGCAGTGGACTGTGAAAGGCTGAAATGAAATGAAATTTATTTGCATATAAAAAGGGTACATTGTGGTTGGAATTGCGGTATATATATAACATTTGACGACCTCCGTAGCCGAGAGGCGAGTATACCGGACTTGGTGACGCTATCTCTGAGGTCCCGGGTTCGATTCCCGGTCGATCAATGTAGAAAAATAACTTTTCTATATTGTCTCGGGTCTGGGTGTTGTGGTACCGTCGTTGTTTCTGATTTCTGTAACACAAGTGCTTAAGCTACTTATCACAGGATCAGAGCAATGTATGTGATGTTGTCCATATTTATTTATTTATTTATTATTATTTAGCTAAATGTGCAATGATCGAACTAACCCTGAACACCTATGTAATGTACCACATTTATTACAAACAATTTTTTTAAAATTTATTATAAGTGCTTGATCTTTTATAAAAAAATGTTTTTAGGGTGCCGTACCCAAAGGGTAAAAACTGCACCCTATTACTAAAACTCCACTGTCCGTCTGTCTGTCTTTCACCAGGCTGTATCTCATGAACCGTGATAGCTAGATAGTTGAAATTTTAACAGATGATATATTTCTGCTGCCGCTATAACAACAAATACTTAAAACATAGTAAAATACATATTTAAGTGGGGCACCCATATAATAAACGTGATTTTTTTGCCGTATTTTGCTCGATTTTAATAATGACAAAAGGTAGACGCTTGAAATATTTACAGAATATTTAGTTGTATATTCACTTTTAAAAAAAATTGTGTAATGTATAGATAATGGTACGGAACCTTGACGGACTCGCACTTGACCAGTTTATTTTTCGCACAGCACTCATAAGCTGTTGCGTTTACCGCATCCGGCGTAGAACTATTCCGTAATGATGTCCACAGATGGCCGCGTGAGGTCAACGGTCACCAGTGATAACATAATTGAAATCATATTACAGTCAGTCGAACGAAGGTCGCATGTTACGCTAACTATATAGTTAATGTAACATGCGACCTACGTCCGAGACAATGGTGGGAACGCGGCGGTATGTGGACGTATTGATGGGGTGTTACGTTGTGATTTATAGCGTGATAAAAGATACACGTTATGCAGTTATGCTGTCTAATACGGTATCTGTACTGGAAGCTTCGCTTACCTAAAATTTAACAGTTACAAAAACATTTAATTTAATAAAAATCTACATTCGACAACGCCACTTAGTATCAAAGAAAATGGTGTTAGCCAAAAAATTTTACATTTTAAACAGATTTAAAAAAAATACACTTAACCGTTACTTCAGTAAAACACGGCTAAGCAAATTCCTGCATCACTGATTTGTTTGTTTTTTTTTTACGTAAAAAAGTGGCAAAGTGAATCGGTTCTAATTTGTAAGAGGTCGTCGACTCGCGCCGGCAGACGGAGGCTGCGCGCGCATCTCTGTGTCGCGAAGTGACAGAATGTCACGTAATGAGCAATGAATGACAGCGGAAAAACAAGTATGATAGTGCAATTCAATAAAAGACCCGCAATTTACTGTTTTTTACATTAAAATTATAAACGTTGATGCGACTGCCATTAGTCAAGCATTTCATAAATTATTTGCCTCTATTAAACCGTTTGAAAAACTACTGACTTCCAGTATAAGCGCGATCTCTAAAAATATATTTTTTATTCAATTTAATTTTTTTATTAACATTTTATTAATTGTAAAAAAACAATATTAACTTTTACAATGGGCTTGAAAATGGGAACAGTACCGTCATACAATTTTTGCGTACCTTTAACCGTTGACGCAGCGCACGCAACGGAAGCTCTCAAAAGGAATATTTTTTCCCGTTTTTGCAACATTTTGCGTCATTGATACTCCGTTCCTATTAGTTGTAGCGTAATGTAATATAGACGAAAACCTTACTCAATAAATGGACTATTTAACACAAATGTTTTTTTTTATTCGAACCTAGTAGTTCTTGAGATTAGCGCATTCAACCAAACAAACGAACAAACTCTTTAACTCTTTGTTGTATTTGAGCACCAGAATCAGGCCCTAGGATG
Source organism: Anania hortulata (assembly GCA_963576865.1). Taxonomy (NCBI): domain Eukaryota; kingdom Metazoa; phylum Arthropoda; class Insecta; order Lepidoptera; family Crambidae; genus Anania; species Anania hortulata. The sequence goes on from OY756395.1 coordinate 557,133, forward strand.
TTGTACAAATAACCCCGTAGATTAAGTTCTCCGTAAATTCTAAATAAAATTGTCTCCACAGGATGAAATGGAAGCGTGGACCCCCGTGCTGACCAACATCGCTCTGCTCATCATCGCGGCCGTGCACTGCCTGGTGTGCATCGCCACCATCTACCACCTGTCGAAGCGGGTCTGCCCGTGCTTCCGGCCGAAGCAGGCGTTCGACCACAACCAGTTCGACCCCAACTTCAAGCAGTACGTGGTGCACATCGACGAGAAGGAGAAGAAGGGACAGGAACTGTGTAGAGAGTTGGAAGGGAAACTACAAGCGGAGACGCAGAAGAAAAAAAAGGTATGTGCCGAGCCGATGCCTAATGCCGAGCAGTAATGCGGACTTCTCTTTCTCCAAAATTAATAAGTTAATTTGACAAAACTAGTGCCCCTATTAAAACAGTACGTTACTAATCAAACAATGGCAACAATCAAATCAAAAAATTTTTGTAGAGAAAATTAAATGTATTTTTTTCATGTAGGGTATAGGCTCCATGGTTTTAGCTATAATAATTCAATATAATATAATAGGTCAAACCAATGATGGGTTTACTAGTTTACGGATTCAATTGCTTAAAAAGCGCACAAGCAGCTGCTTCCTTTGCCAGCGGACTTGTTTGATTTGTAAAGTTTTTCTAACAAAAAATATCAACACCAAAAAGTCAAGCGCTTTAAAACAATTGACTGTGTCGTCTAATATGTATAAGTTTTTTTTTCTGAACACACAAACAAAATGGATTCTGAGTAAAGCTTAGCAATGTTAATAGCAGGGTTTGATCATCTTATTTTTCCTTGTGCAAGCACTAAATAGACTTATTACGTATGTAAGTGTACTGATGTAGTATATCCCAATACGTAGGTACGTTTAATCATGCTTAAATATAAAACTGTATTTAGAAACGAGACACCATAAATGAGTTCGTCAAGTTAATCGGTTATCTTTATTCTTTACCAAACAAATCCACATCTCTACAGCCACGATATCTTTTTTTTTCCTTTACTTAGGACAACAAACAATTACATTATTGGCTTAAGATCTAATTATACTAAACAAATTACTAGTAATGTAACCAGCACCACAGTCCACAGATAAGTATCAAAATTAAACGGTGGAGCGTCGTAAAATAATATAATTAATATAGTGATATCAATCCAGTTTAAATTTATTGATTTACTTTACCTTAATAAAGAATGCTATATGCTGGATACACGCCGCTTCCAACCGGCCAATCTGGAAGTCACTAGGGAAGGCCTATGTTCAGCAGTGGACGTCCTATGGCTGAAATGATGAAGACGATGATATAAAGGAATGGAGGTTATACTCAATTTACTATTTAAACCATTATTTCCCATCAGGAAGAGGCCCCCGAATACGGCAGTGCCAACAGCAAAGAGAAGCTAGTGACGCATTGGCTTGGGAGGCATCAGGGCACGCTGGCGCCCACGGGCCCCGGCGCGCCTGTGCCCCCTCAGCGGGGCCCCAGCGCCCCCGTGCCCCCTCCGAGGGGCCCCGGCCGGCGCGTCCACGGGGTGCGGAAGCAGAGGAAGCCGCCTCCGGTCGTGCTGCTGCCTGCGCACCCCGCTAGCACGGTAAGTTTTACGGAACTAGTATGATTTTTATTTAGAAAACCAACGATTCGTGATTCATTCGAATTTTATATCATAATTTTCTATCATAAAATATAGTTTGACGACCTCCGTCGCCGAGAGGTGAGAACGCCGGACTAGCGTCGCGAGCTTTGATGTTCTGGGTTCGATTTTTGGTCACCTGACGATGGTTGATGTAGGAAACAATATTTTCTATATTATCTCGGGTCTGAGTGTTGTGGTACCGTCGTTGTTTCTGATTTGTATATCAAAAGTGTTTTAGCTACTTACCTTAGGATCAGAGCAGTGTATGTGATCCAATCCAATTTTTATTATTATTTGTACGCTCTAGGAGTTCACGGGCGTAAAGTGACCCGGTCCTTTACAAGGCTTGCGTGGGGGTACTAATTCAACACGTAGAGGCCGTTTAAAGTACAAGTGATCAAACCTGAAAGTGTTATTATTATTGTTATAGTATGTTAACACTGCAGATAAAAAATAAAAACGTTCTGGAAATATATCAAGACACTTAGGTTAAGCTTCTACTTAACCTAAATGTCACAATTGAGTCCCAGAGGGCCTGTAGCAGGCAGGCATACCATCAACATCCTTATATACTCGAAAATACACATCCAGATTTCTATAACCGGGACTGTTTTATTAAAAAAAATGTTTTCCCAGCAAATAGACTTACACTATAGCTAAGATTAATGACACATAGATACGTTATCTGCGCGCAAAACTTGAAGCAACTAAATTGTCCACAGAGGGCTCCCTACACTTGACAGCTCGGTAGTGCTTTATGCTAATCCGCTCCGAACGCATGACAATCTAGATGTAGGCATTGCTTTTAGAATAGAACAGAAAACATTTATTTGACACACACGAATAAAAAATAAAAAGTCATAACAATAAAACAATGAAGGATATGGTGTGTCAAAAAGGTTTTGACACACCATATCCTTTGTCGTGACAGTCAGCTCAGCATTTGTCGTGACAGTCGTTTTATCGAATTTTCCCCAGATTTAGGGAAAACTATTATAAGTTCAACCCTATTTTAGAGTAGTGTGCTTGTGTCTGTGTGTAAATGTTTGCACAAAACTGCAAAACTGTTGTTGATGGACATTATTCAAAGCACTATACCGTATTTAGCTTGCTCAACAAAACGCAAATCAAAAGCGGTGTTAACTCAACTCCTCAACAAATTGTCTCGGTCACTGGTGACTAGAATTGTAAATTGCCGGTCATATGCTATAAGCGTCCGTCATTTCTGATAAATGCTCGGTCACATTGGACATTTATTGTCACAATAGTCACATTTATATTTTTAGTATAAATTTAAAAAAAGAAGAATTCCACTAATGTAAGTCTTTTGAGAAAATTTGATGTCTTATAGTATAGTATGCTGACGAGCTGTTATCTGTACGTCAGGTGCAATTTAGCAAATGAAATATGAATAAATTTAATTAAGTGGTCAACCTTAAATAAATAACAGTATTTGCAGATTTTAGAAATTTCATTTTGTTATAGATCATTACTACTAAAGTCTCTCTCTTATAATAATGCACTTATTTGTGACCAAATGTTTTTTTTTTCATAGTTTGTCAATAGAATTGAATGTGACGTAATGACAATAAATGTCCAAAATGTCCGGTCACATTGAGAATATGTCCAATTTGCTCGGTCATATTGGTCAGACATTTATAACGTGACGGACACTTTACAACTCTAGTGCTGACGCGTTGATGTCTTTCCTATGGCGCGTACAAGTATAGCGTGTAAGCGACTACGGATGGAAGAAATTACAAGTTGTGATACATAATAAACACGAGAATAATATTACATTTTAGACTAGTTATGCCCGCTGCTTTGCTCGCGTAAAATACGATTTGTCGTCCCGTATTTTATTATTAGTGGATTAAAAAAGTAGCCTATGTTTTTTCCCAAAGTTCAAGCTTTTTCCGCCAATAGGTATCCATGAGCGCCGGTAGCAGGGTGCAAGGAGGTGCACTATCACCCTCTTTCAGGAAAAGATATATCTATCGCATGTACACATTATACTTTAGTTTTATTACCAGTGATCGGAGTAGGTGGATTGATTTGGGGTCAATGACCTCAAACATTGACAATATGGACATGCCTCTGGGATTTCAGCATTTTTTGGTATCAGATTTTGAAAAAAGGCATATCCATATTATGCTAGCATTATCAAAGTAGATCAAATCAATCTACCTATTCCGATCACTGTTTATTACATATTATATTATTATTTAATAGTATGTGCAGATGCTGATGCTTGGGTGAAGTAGGGTACCCAATATTGGTAAAAACTTAATTTGTACATATTCTTTTACCTTTAAAAAATGGGTTGAAATCGGGTTGTACCTTGGGTAAATACCCTTCGTCGCTCATCGTAGATGCAGATGCATCTCCCTGAAAGTAAACCCGGCAGCACCTATGTTAATGTACCGTCCGCGTTCTTCTGTAACTCGGTTAATCAAAATCTATTCAGCGGTTTTACCATTAAAATGCAACAGACATACAGAGTTACTTTCCATTTACACAGGGTGGCCAGAAAAGTGACGCCCAAAATTTTTTTGGTGCCTCGTGTTGAGAGGTATCTGAATATATAATAATATCTATGTATGTTCTACGATTTTTCGTAGTTTTCGAGTTACGGTTTTTTTTAAATAGCCAACGAAGTACTTTTTTACTTTTTTATTATTATGATGAAAGCCTAGAGTCTAGCGCATTCTTTGAAGCTATTTAGAAACTAAGAAAGTAGCAGTTTAGTTTTTAAATATTAATTTGAAAATTTAAATGATGACTCACTTAACATAAATTCTTAACTTCAGGTTAATTTTGTAGTAACTTCCATTAAAGTTATGAGGTTGTTTATTTAATGCATAATTGTACAGTTTATAGAGATTTAGCAGCAAGAAAAAAATCGAAGAAACTACTTTTTTTTTTTAAATTTCAAATTGATCCGGTTGCAAAAATTCATAAAAAAACGTAACTACGAAAAGTCACAGAACATACATAGGGGCGATTCAGAAACCTCTCAACACGAGACACCAAAAAAAATTTTTTGGACGTCACTTTTCTGGCCACCCTGTATTAAGTATGGATGTATATTTGATAAAATAAGATAAAACTAAAGATTAGCAATACATATGTACCATTAAAACTTGATGACTGATCGAGAGTGCTGATAAATCTACTCAAGTATTTAATATTGACATAAAATTTCGTAATAACTTTTTATATCTCACATCAGATTATTGACAAGATCAAATGCAAAGATAAGCGACTCACGAGCAGCGGCTGGATTCCTGCATTAATGACTATGATTAGCGAATCGGACTGAAACGGAGATTATAAATAATATCAGCCATAGACACAACACTGCAACCAAAGTAGACTCAGTAGGTTCATAACCTTAAAAGAATAATTTTATTAATAAAATAATATTGAAATTGTAATAAAAGTTCTAGTCACTAACACTAGTTTTAAGGTTAATTGTTACTAGCATTATGGGCTAAATGCCTGAAATAAAGAATTTGAATTTAAATAAATGCAAACTAAAATGACACTGCAACTTCCTATTTTGCCTGTCACCGCAAATTATCCTTAACCAAAGGATTTAAAAAAATATCTAGCACATAAATAAAAACGCACCAATTCTCCATGACAATTGTTGTGTTTTTTTTTGAGACATTTCTTATCCAGAATTTGACCTGAGGCAATTTAGACCGGACCGGGAATCGAACAGATACCCCTTGTGCTTTAGGTAAAACACAGCATCATTGTGCTATCGTCGTTCTTGTGGTATTGTTTTATGAATAAAAAGGAAAGCATTCAAATTCTTTGGTCAAACTGATGTTGTCACGAATGGAACTAACACAAGTGTATCTTTAGTGTAAGTATTTGCAGATTCGGCTATAACTCTTCCCTATTTGGAGCGAGATAGATTAAACAATTTCACGCAATATGGACACCGCGGCAAGACATATTTCTTTTTCGTAATGATTTATCTTTTTTGGCATGCTTGACTATGATTCAGATCCGGTAATTCTGGTTATTATACTAGGCCTATTGCCTAAATCTACGGTTCAACCTGTTGGACCTACGCCTACTGCTAGTACTTCTACTGGCCAGAGACACAGTGCGTTTGAGAGTTCCGCATTGCGCCGGCGCCGCTTCCTGAAGTGGCGGACTGACACACGACAGTTGTTGTTTTATTGATGGCCAGCTTTAAATTGTTATAACCTGAAATAGTAGTGCATAGATAAACAATATAAAAAATATTAATCTGTCTAATTTAGTCAAATAAAGTTTCTCCACAGTTAGTCTGAACTGTTATTCTACAGACTTTATGTTTATTACGGAGTCACGACATCTTTTTTCTGCCAATTTTTTTCTTTCCAGCTACATACCTATACCCATCATAATTATCTGCAGCACTCTATATTTGTTATTTGGAAGGTCATGACTAGCTTTCTCTGTTTGATCACGTGTGCTAATTCGGGTGTTTTTGACGTAATCGAGTACATTAGAAATTCGGCGTTTCTCTCTTATGAATTCAACTGATACAAAGCACTTTATCAGCAAGTTCACATTTCGAATACTTTGAGTTTCTTATGAAGATTCTCTTTAAAAGTTTACGTCTCACATCTTTGAGCAATCGATCAAACGTAACAATGCAATTGTGGATAACTGTTGGTTCATTGCCATTCATGTCGTCTCGGCAATTTATATACGTGTACAGATCTTCAAATCACTGGAGTTTGTATTTACTACAATATTTAAATGATTTCCTTTTGAAGAAATTATAATGCAAATCTTTCAGTACAGAGGTTTCGGTGTGATGTGCATTTTAACACAGTCCCACGCCACAATACCCTTACGTTCTCCGTATTTGTCGGCTGGTTAAGCGCACCAAGTCTAGTGTGGTCGGCCACGTCAAGTTGACGCGCGTGTGAAGCGTGCACCGTCTGTGGTACCATGGTAATGGCGCGCGTCAAGTTGACGTGCGTAAAGCGAAGCCACTTGCCCCGACAGTCGAGATGTTGGTCTGTAGCCGCCGCATAACGGAACGAAGCGTTATTTTCGCGATCTTGTCGCTAAATTACGTTATTTCAGGTCGTAGCAGTAGCGGCGACAGATAAGATACTAATTGCTCACTTAACTGGATGTCGGTAATATTATCAAAAGATCTAAACCTGTGATGAGACGTATAATTTTGTTTTTATTGTTTTCTAACCAAATAAAATACAAATTAAATTTAGGTGAAAAAAATTATTATTATTTTTTGGATGGCGAGTTTTTTGTTATTTCAATAACTAACAAAAGCAATAAATATATTATAAGCTTCAGGAACATGATGTGATAAACTAAATATGAAATTTCGTTAGCCAATTGAGACTTTAAAATCGAACAATAAATACATAGATATCCTATATTGTACTCCAATAAAGAAGTTACAATTGATGTTTAAAGAAAAATTCACAATAGAATACAGTTTAATAGGCATTATTTAAATGTTATTTTCTTGTAGGTTGATGAGCCGATGACTGTACTTTAGTCCCCGGAGCGTAACCGATCAAAATGTAAGAACGAAAAAAAGCATTTTATTATTGTAACCTCTTTAAAAACATGCACTTCTGCCAAGCATTAAACACTAGCATATTAAATAAGGCAAGTGTTTTGATCATAAAAGGTCGATAAACACATAATAACATAGTGTTGAGCACTCGGCGCGCTAACTCGCGGATCAGTGAGACGGATCAATATCACCCGCGTTTCACCGCGCGCGCAGACGCGGGCGCTTCCGTGCCGGCGCGGGAAGTATGCTCTAATGAGATGATCAGAGTAGCGGCGCATAAACGTACACACAGTGAGCTCACTCCGCACTGGCTACACTAAATCCAACACGTTTCGCGTTACTTCAAAATTTGTACAAAAATCAACTCATATTTAGCAGACGTGCTCATGCAACTCACTTTACTAGAGTAATTAATGGTTATTGTGTAGATAGATCGATAGATACTCTTTATGATAAACCATAGAATGAAGTTACAATTGGCGTTTGTTTGTATTAAGTAAGTGAGATCAGACTAAAAGTTGTTGAATTAAATTGATTTGAATTAAATATACATATTACAGAAACGGGTCTTACGAGTACAACTAAATATTAAAATGATGAACTACGACAACATGGACAGTTATCATAATGTCATTATGTATCTCAGTTTTTAGAAATAAGTAGAGAGAAATATGTTGTACTTAAGATATATTATGTGCTCCAAATTTGAACTCAAGGTATAGGATATGGTGTATAAACACAGCAGTTGTATACTTTGCATGCTAAGTGAAGGGTGAGCGTACTTTATGTTATTCTACTTAACTTAAACTTATCACTCATAATATCCGTTTCACTGCACTTTTTGTATACCTACCTAGTAGTTACACCATGTTAGGAAACTGTTATTGTAAGATTTTTGTGGGATTTTTATTTAAGCATGATTGTTATAATAAAGGTGTTGAGTATCCTAATAAATAAAATAAAGTAAATAAAAAATACTGTAGAAAAAGAAAAAGTAAACCCACCCGGTTTTGTTGATAAAATGTACAATGTGTCTTGCCATTCGTAGTAACTATGAAAATAAGTAACCTTTTTTTACTTCGTAGGCTAAGCATTAAAAATTAACTTATATTGATATTACATAAAACTAAATTATATTATGCCGATGGGGCAGAAAGGTTCTGGAATGGAGGTCACGTACCGGCAAGCGCAGCGTAGGACGTCCACCTACAAGGTGGACAGACGACCTGGTAAAGGTTGCAGGAAGCCGCTGGATGCAGGCCGCTTCCAACCGGCTAATCTGGAAGTCACTGGGGGAGGCCTATGTTCAGCAGTGGACGTCCCAGGGCTGAAATGATGATGATGATGATATCTAAAAATCTATCATGTTATTTATTTCATGAATGAGTCTTACTCATAAAATACGGTACTTACTGTAATCATATTTTAGACTTATTGCGTTATTGAATTTGAGAAGTGATTTATTTCTAAAGGCCCTTCCCTATCCATTGTCTCAGGGCGTTAAGGCCACAATACGGATAGTTGTTTGTATTCTAATATACATGTATCTCAAGCGATAATTATATTTTTTCCCATCGTTAAACTATCGTATGTGGTATGTCGGTAAATGATAGGTGACGTCATGAATCATTATATTTTATATCTTATTATTCTGCTGTGAGCTGCATAGTATTGTTCTATCATAACGAAAAGTAATGCAGTAAGCTTACTCCGTGTGTTTACAATATTCGTTGTGATTCGTCAATACGAACTGAATAAATCGAAATTCTTACCGAAGTATGAATTTAGGAACTAGTATTTTATTAAATTAAAAGATGTTATTTGCTTGTTACTATACATGTAATATTTTTTTTGTGTTTCTAAAATATTAACAATTATCACAAAACTAATTTCAACAAATAGGCTTCAATAAATAGCCCCAGTAAAGGCGTACAACGGTAAATATTTGACAATTGCGATAAACTTATACAAAATAAAAAATATTATGTTGAACTTTTCCATGAACTCCAGCCCTCCCAAACGCAACAGGTCTCAGCTGACAGACTATCAAACTGTACCAGAAATACGCTAAAATACAACCTAAGTAATTTTATTTGTTGTCTTCTTTTTTAAATGCTTGTACTTTCCTCTGAAGCTCCTTGGCTAGCGACTAGTAAACCTGGTACAACCTATCTACCTAGTGCTACCTGCCTCTATTGTAGTGATAATGAGAACGGTACCTCTAAACAATGGGGTGAATTGAACCTCTTATCGGGAGGTGTAAAACGCTGAGTTATATTTCAAGTTTCATTTTTAACTGTGCACGCGAGTGTCTTCTGTAATTAAAGAGCTTTTTGCGGCTTCTGGAGTACACTAAGGAACTTTTAAAAGTAGGGATTTATCAAATCATAGTAAGTTTATTAAAAAAATAATTAGTAAAACTGATTATTACGAGTATAGTCACTGATAGATTAAATGTATGTATTTTGAATTGGCAGCCTTAGACCCGATTCGACTTAACTGAAGTAAGTTTTAACTAGAGAGTAAACCACTGCCTTATTCATAATAATCTAGACTAAGCTGATTTTGCATTTTACCTACCATTAATCCTTAGATTATTCTTACATACGTTAAATATTTAACCGGGTGATTTTGACAGAGTAAATTTAATACTGAGAATAGGTTACTGTCAAAGTTGTCACTTGTCAAATCCACTCTTGTCACCTAGAAACTGACAAGTTGTCAACATCTAGCATTGTGTATTGCTCAAAAAGGTTGGAAAAACGTAATCGAAGTTATCCAAGGGTAAATTCAAGGGGTAAAATTATAACTATAATAGTTATTCAAGTATAACTTTGTGTTTGGTCTAATCGGCCCTTAGTTTGCGTTGCATGATCCATTAATATCCATTACACTAAAACAAGAATCAACACAATTATTCTAAAAAGATTAAATAAAAGGTAAAATATGTACCTAGAATGATCGTGTTAATGCCCGTTTCAGTGTGTATTTGTATTTATTTGGGGCTAGGTTATCTGTGTAGTAAGCACATAATATAATTATGTAGTAGTGAATTATAAACTTAATTACATTATCCAACATACATTGTCCACAAAAATATTAAATAAGATACGTATTCCTGAATTTCGGGGAAGACTGAATTAATAATGTAAACGTTAATAAATATGCGCCAAATTACACACTAATTGTCATGATCTTGAAAAAAATATATCCACGCCAATACAGAGAGAGAGAGAGAGAGACTATTATTTATTGAATTGTTTTATAATTTTTAATACCTATGCTTATTTACATCTTCTTCGTACACAAAGCAAGAAAAAAACTGTAACAATTTGATGTGAATGACACATGTCTCATGGTTTTTTAAATTAGCATAGTTATTATTTCAAGTAAACTTAGATCATTAAAATAATTGTCTTATATCTACTCGCAGTTGTAATTACGGACAGTTACTGCTATTTTAAACGTTATAATGTCACAATAACCCAAAAATGTGTTATCTCGAGCGTAGTCGTTGATCCAGATTTGGGAAACCGTAATATTTATCGAAATATTTGACAAAAAACATACTATGCGCGGTGTCGTGAAGGTGCGTGCGCGCAGTCGGGAAAAACAACCTCCTATTATGGGACACTGGGCTGGACAGTCTATGTAATGAAAACTGATAGTGACCACAGATTCGGATTATGGTAAATATTCATCCGGAGGGACACCGTCAAATTTTTTGTGGGTATACGCGTCTTTCACACATAACCTCTGGTCGCCCCCGCGGCTGTTATGCGTAACGCACTTTTTTGACTAAAGTATTATGATCAATTATTTAGCCTAATGGTCTGCGCATAGAGAATACCTCACAGCTTTAAGTCCACCTTTTGTAAGGTCTTATGATCAAAAAGGGTCTTAAGACCAAACAGTTTAACTAGTTAAATAAATCAGTTACACATTGTTAAGCACAATTCTTATAATATTTCAATGTTTCTGCTGTTTTTTCACTTACTGTAAGATTTGGACTTTGTTTTGAAGGTACTGACATCGGATAATGGCTTCTCTAGGAAGTGATGGGTACATACTCGCGTACATTCAACTTTTTTGCTGGCCGCGAGCAGAACAAAGCCGCTGCACTGCGAATCACTTCCCATTAGCGTCGACAAACTTGCAGAAGCCGTAATGTGTTTAATTGGAAGACGCACAACACAACACAATTGGCAGGTATTAGGGTTGTCACATTAACCTATTATTTAAATAAGTGAAGGACTCAAGTCTATACAATGTCTTAAATACAGTGCATGGCAATTTAAACCTTATCATTCTTCATATATACGGTCAATCCCGGTTGCGTCCAAAGCCATTGCTTTGGAGCCCAGGGTCCGCTTATTTGATTTACTCCTCCAAATCGCACGGTCTTGAGCGTCTCTAGTTGTGAGATCATTGGCACGCATGTCAATTTAAACCTTATCATTATTTATCATATTCTTAAATTTTCTTTTGGAATTTACTTTAGACAAAAGACAGCAATCACTTAACCATTTACTATTTTAAACCTTTTGTATGCAATCCTTTTTGTTATGAGAAAATTAACGGTTTTTAAATTTTAATTTTTATTTATCCAGAATGTAGATATTTTATGGACAATTCGATTAGACTCGACTCTCAGTACAGCAACGCACACTTCTGCTAAGAGCATGGATACGTTTAACGTTAAGTAAAACGACGTGGAAACTTATATCTTAATCTACACTTAGCTCATATCATAGTTATTATATGTTAATGTATTCTTGGTGTAAGATTTGTTAGTTGAATTTATTAAATAAAGAAATAAAACAATCACTACCAAAGCGCAGGCTTCATAGTTTCTCGATGGACAAATCAGATATTTCCTGACATCAAAGAAGTCACTTGTTATTGGTGATAAATTGCCAGCCCTGGGGATGTTTATCCGCGGTCTTGGTGCGCGGGCGCGTATGAGAGCGGAACGGGACGCAAAAAGCGAGCCGCTACGCGTGCGCGCGCCGGAACCGCGCTGCTTGATCGATGGGTGACGGAGATTATTGCAGGCTATAGCTTAGGAAACGGAAAGTCTCTTCAATAATGATACATAAGTGTATCTATATCCGTTTTGTCTAATTTATCTTTATATTTTGCTAGAAAAATATATTGAAAATGGTCACTGAAACAAGATGGATACGAAAAAAGGGTGCATTTCTCTACGATATCTACTTGTTATTCATGGACCATTTTGTCTTGTGTTAAAGACAATTATTAATTTTATGGGTTTCTTATTATTGATAATATTTTTTTCATTACTCATATTTGGAAAGTAGGTCTGAAGTTGCCTGAGGAGCGGGTTGAAAGTATTTCTTTTCAGCCCTAGGGAGAATCGTTTTCAACTGACAGCTGTCAAATTATACAAAGAAAAAACTAGTTCTATTTTACATTTTTAATGAACCATGTTGCAACTTTCTATACAGCCACTCAATAACAGCGCGATGTACAATTGAATTAAGTAACATAAGTTAAGTATTAATTAAAGATTTTTTTAATGACGTTATTATACGTTTACTTTTAACTATTTCTTGAAAATTACAGATTTGGGCAAAATATTTACCATTTATTCAATGATGAAATTAAAAAATAATGGCTGAATAGCTGGCCGGCCACAGAAAAAAAATAGGCAGAAAAGCAGCAATCCGATCATCGTTTGTTTTTTCGAGTTGTAGAACGTAGTGATTGCATACTCTTTGGTACGGTTTTGTTAAAATCCACAAATTTTTTCTTAAGCTAATTCATGTTTTTATTTTTACTTTCCTTGTATTCGTAATGAAAAGCACAGTGTTTACCTCGGGTTAAAGACTTATTTAGTCCCTCGAACTATTGGCTCCCTCGCTACACTCGGGCGCTAAACCCCGTCTCGGGACGAAATAAGTTACTCTCACTCCTACGTTAACAATGTACTATTACACATCAAAAATGAAGATCTATAAGATTTACGGCGGATAATAAAAGCGGAGCATTTATGACTGAGATCACAATCAGAGTTTTCTCTGAGAACGCAACGGCCGATTATAGTTGCTGGAAGTGTGACACTTGACTAGGTACTTAAAGTACTAAATCGACTTTAACGTGTTTCTTTTTTAGAAAAAATTAAACAATGAAATGATATGTGTGTGTTCGTCTGTCGTTACATCAACGTAGCCATAGCATTTTGTCCCGATTTACTTGTGTACTGTACAGTGGACAAGTATTGTCTATACGATTATTATGCTATTCGTCACTCGTCGTCTTCTCCCTGAAGGGTGTCTGGATGAGATCGCTTCTAGTGATAAATTAATCTAATTAATTAAAGTAATCCCGTGCCCTTTGTGCGTACCTGCATGACCTAAATAGAGCGACACTAAACGCCTTAGAAGTTGCCAAGTTTTGGTCGAAGTCCGTCTAGAGTCGCCATTGACACGACAGAAGAAAAAGTGATAAATTAAATTAAAAACATTTAATTTATCACAACTACAATTCATATTGGTGTTAGTAACAATTTAAAATTTAGAAAAGTTTAAAATGTATTCTCCTATGCCTACATAAAACCGCCTAAATTGTATTATTTTTAATGTATTTTTTTCTTTGTACTGTTTGTTCTCAGTACTGAGAATTTTGGTAATAATGTTATTATGACCTGATAAAACAGTTTTATAAAAAAAATTTTGGGGAATTACCCTTCAGGTAATAATTAGCCCTTTACGACAATAAGTCCTTGACTTTACTAAAGAGGTACCTAAAGTACAATATCCTATGGCTATTACTATGACTTATATGATATCATGATATCGTGAGTATTGTAGAACGTTGGTATCATTTTGTTAGCGCAGTACAAAGGCACTGGAATAGGTTTTACATCCTATTGTTCGCCATTTTATACTTGTACAAAATATTTTTATATTTACACAAAAAAATCAGCCATACTTACTCGTAAATATCCAATTGGGGTCACATAAACTTATATACTGGTTTTGCGGAATTGTGCCGCTATAATGATATAGCTTTAAGTATTCGGCCGACTGAGCGAAGGTTTTTTGTCACCGGCCAGTTACTGACCTATCGAACTATTGACATTAGGAACGGTTCATGGCAGGCGCGCGCGCCGATTATTGGCTGATAAATTGAGTGGGCGTTGTTGAGTTGCACGATGTTATTTGGATTAGTAAGTTGTTATTTTTGTTTAGTCAGGCAGCTGAGATAACTGATAGTATAATAGCCTGTTTCTTGTATCCACCAGTTCTTGTGTTATCAGTTCAATGTTTACCAAGCCTATTTTTAAGTTCGTTTACATTTTGTTTGAGACTAAATATTTAGGTAGCGTTTTTATAATTAGTTTTGCTATTGAAAAAATTATATACTTATATTAGTTGTGTTTCTCAGCTGCTTAGAAGGCATAATGTATAGGAAATCATCATATCATAAAAAAGATATAATCAATTTAGGGTTAGTAGGCATGTGATCTAGGAGCAAAGACTGTCGTTGTGGTAATTTTGTAGCAAAATTAGGAAAAGTGAAAACAAAGTTAAAATTAAACCATATTTTATAATTAACTTTGGATATGTCTTATCTACATCACAAGTTTAGGTAAAATTATTATGATCGTGTAAATATCTGAAACTTTATAAACATAACCTTATTCGTCCTCTTGTCTAAGCGGATTCAAACATGAAAATGACAATTTTAAACATTTACCTATAAGTACCTACCTATTTGACTATGATCAAATCGCTCGATACTGACCCACTCGAAAGTTCTCGATCGATGTGTCCATCGCTCGCAGGAGCAAAAGCTACAAATCGTTGGGGTCGTTGCCCCATCCTTGGCCCGGATTCCAGCGCCCGCGCTCTCCGCTACAGGTGCGCTTTTGAGGTGTGCCACGACTTACGAGACATGTGACTGTCGTTTGTTTTGAACATAATGCACCTCGATTTATTTTCTTTTAGGGTTCCGTACCCAAAGGGTAAAAACGGGACCCTATTACTAAGACTCTAGGTACTGTCCGTCTGTCTGTCTGTCACCAGGTTGTATCTCATGAAGCGTGATAGCTAGACAGTTGTCATTTTTACAGATGATGTATTTCTGTTACCGCTGTAACAAAAAATACTAAAACAGAATAAAAACAATATTTGAGTGGGACTCCCATACAAGAACCGTGCTTTTTTTGGCGGTGTTGGCTTGATATTTAATAACAAGAAACTGGTAGCTTGAAATATTTACAGATTATTTTTTACATACGCATACAAAATAGCTTAATCGGAAACCGCGAAGTGGGTCAAATTTATCTTGCAACTTGGCTACAGACAGACACCGGGGCAGATGAAACTAAAAAAAAAGGTTATAACATAGGTTTAATGTTGTATAGATAATGGTACGGAACCCTTCGTGCGCGAGTCCGACTCGCACTTGGCCAGTTTTTAACATATTTTCCTTTACATATATTCGAGGTCTTAAATAATTTAGGTAATGTTTTACTATGCTTAATAGGTCAAAGATTTCCTTTGCGTTGTGCCTCTTATAGTTAATTTGCTATATACAGTACTTATAACGAAGCGGAGAAGTGTTGGTACAAAAGTGAAATGTATTATTTTTTTATGAAAGTTCGACCGAAACCATTGTGAATACACGAGTTTATTTCATCTCGCCATCTATGGCACGTTTGTCCCATGTCTCCGCTGAAACTTGAGACGAACAAACAGACTTTCCTCATTATAATAATCATAATTGTCCATTCATAATAAGTAATGTTTCGCGGAATTAGCTTGTGTCCGTCTCATGGTTTCTCTCGGACCACTTCGGTTTCTGGGGCACGAGGTTTACCCGACCTGACGGATCTCTATTATTCTTTGTTGCCGTTTGGTTATAAATATTTAGCAGCCAAGGTGTTTAGTGTTGTTTTCTCTGTTTCGTGCGTTTTATTCTTATGTATGTTAATTTAAATCCGCCTGCCAAGGGAGTCATGGCTTGGTTTATATTAAACAGTTGATAGAAATATTTAACGGTATTATAATTTTATTTATGCTATCAAAATGTGTCCGTTGATGTGGCACAAAGAAATAAATTCATTGCATTTTAATACTACAAAATGTGGATGATGTCTTTATAAAAACCCAATTTCAATAAGCTTTATTAGTCTCTACAACAGAGGATTACTTTATTCGACGGATTGTCAGTGGCATTTATATTGTTATTTCCTAGTTTCTCTTGTTATAACAGAGATTCGTGACAGTTGGTCTTACTAAAACTGAAAAGAACGACAACTTTTTTTTTTGGTTGAAAGCTTTAACAATATGTTAATGATTTCCTCCGTGTAAGTAGTATTGGATCAAATGCATGTTTAGAGCTAAGGTCTAAGATCTACCGATAATATTTTAAATTAAGAAACTAAGAAAAAATATTTAGCATTGAAACAAAGAAATACGTAGCTATATCATATTTTTAATTAGTTTGATGATGACTGAATGACTGATGAATGATGACTAGGTCATTGTGGAGTCTGCATCCCAATTAAACTTGATTCGGTACAAAACACGCGACTACTACACAAAGTACCAGGCTTTAACGTCATCAATAACACGATAAGTAAAACTACGCACATTACATGCGCAGTGTTATTTTCGGCTTGACAACGCTGCACAGGCTCAATTAAGGCGATTTCCATGCGCGGGTCAGCCTGCGCGCACGCTTCCTTAAGTGTAGCGACACATCTGCATAAAGTGCAGCGCTGAAAGTTGGGAAGCAGTGTTTCAAAAGAACCACATAGACTCTTGCTAATGTAATAATGAAAATTTTGAAATAAAAGCAGATCTCTTAATTTATCGAATAATGAACATATTCACTTGTATGGTGTGTAATAAAGAGTATCTATCTATCTATCTAAAAAGTCATCCAAGATTTATTTTTCTTTTCGATAAATATTGAATTAGCTTTTACTAAATATGGGAAAGCAACATTTTTCTAATTCCAATGTTGCTTCTTTAGAGATGAATGAGAAAGAAATATTCTATTCAAGCAGTAGTCACTCCCTAAAATTTCGTTACGCAAAAACCCCCTGTCACAAAGAGACACTTTTCCCATGATTGTACACAACCAAATTGTATTGTACAAGTTGCGCCAATTAGAAAATATAACTTTTGAACTTAATTTTCAAAATTTATATATTTTGCTGATATTCTATATCGGTCTGTTAGATGTTGCTAAATCCATCGGTTGTACTATTAAGATACCTACTTAACATTATCGTGAGCAGCGCGCGTATCCCAAAAATTCAAACTGAATGATATCATCGACATAAATCAGAGAAAGTTCTGAACTTATAATTTCCATATGGTTATTTAGTAAAAATATATGAAATTCTTATTATAGTGTCATTAATATACCGGTATCGTCGTTGATTCTGATTTCTGTAACACAAGTGCTTAAAGATCAGAGCCGAGCAGATTTATTTATACAAATATTTCTGGTTAAACTTTGGTAAATCTCAAACGCGGTCACATCTGTCTGAATAGACTACGTAATTAAGAACTACAACCTAAATTAATTACAAATAATGGTTTTCTTTGATTTTACGACATCTTTAGAAAATGCAATTAACAACAATTGCTATTAATATAATATCAGAAAAGTGTTCTGTCGTAAACACAGCCCGAATCTAATCAAGGTATAAGCGTTTAGTGCTTCTGACTGAACCATAACTTATATTATTTTATACTATCTCTGGTCCTTTATAACATTTGATTGGCAGAGACATTAGAGCGAGCCTGTCTTGTCTCTGCCCTGACCATTACAAGACTATGGTCTACCATAGATTAATGGGATAATGGCGGCATTTCCGGCGGGAAAGCGTGCAATTAGTGGGGATCAAACGAACCGCGATTTGTGCGACAAGGATGCGCGTGTAGACGGAAAAGGGATGGATAGTTGTGCTGATTGCGGCTAGGAATCGCAGCCATGTTGGCACATGTTTTCAGATGATAGCTCATATTTGTAGCAATTTGCGGAATTTGTGGGATCTTGCTTGGGTATCCTTGGTTTTTTCTACGTGATATCATTTCGATAATGCAGTTTAGGAATTGCATTAAACTTTTTATGCTTAGCTTTTTTAAAAATTATGCTTAAATTACATATAGCTATCGTTTGTAAAGATAACAATGTTAAATTATAGTTAATCGATTGTCTAAGTTTGGCAGTTTATCGTTCATAATTTTGGAAATTATTAAGTTACAAAATTCTCATGTGAATGCCTTTTAAGTTTTGCATTGCATGCCTGGGAATCTACAGGTCATTGACCCTTAACATTTGAGCTTCGTGCGCGCATCAAACGCATTACGCACGAGCATCATTGATCGAAAGCAGCAATTGCGCAGGGTGCGCCTGCGCATGGTGCGCGAGACGTGACCACTTCATTACACTGTTGCTTTCTTGTTTGAAGGCGCTTGGAATTTTTAGGGTACAGTAGCCTCTAGAAGGATCTCTGTAGAGTGAAAGAGAAAACAATTTTATTTAGTTTTTTCTTTATTTTTCCCGTTTTCTCTTGTTTTTGTTTCTTATCTTCGGCTAAATTGAAATTGCGTATTTCATGGCTAATGTATTTAGGCGGTTTCCTGCATTCATCATCACAATTGTGATCTGCGATGTCATAATAATTATAAAGCGCTGTCATAGTAGGCCCGTACATAGAAGGTAATATTTAGAAAATATTTTAGAAGATACTTTTAAACTACGTGAGATTTTAAGATCGGAAATATTTATTATTGATGAGCCTTGTGTCCAATAAATAAAAGCATAAGTAAAAAACATTTGTTAGGATTAGAGTTGATAAGTGTCCGTCACGTTATAAATGTCTGACCAATATGACCGAGCAAATTGGACATTTTCTCAATGTGACCGGACATTTTGGATATTTATTGTTAGTAACGTCACATTAAATTCTATTGACAAACTATGAAAAAAAAAAACAGTTGGGCATTATTATAAGAGAGGCTTTAGTAGTGGTGATCTTTAAAGAAATGAAATTTCTAAAATCTTTTTGCACGAACAAGCTAAAAAGTGTCGTATTGTTACGCGCGAGTTTTTTTTTTGGATCGATCAGGATCCAATTACATGTTTTATTGTAGGTTTTTATTGTAATAACTCTTACTTAACATTTAAGACTTACTTTAGTGAAATTCTTCTTTTTTAATTTATACTAAAAAACATATGCGACCATTGTGACAATAAATGTCCAGCATTTATCATAAATGAAGGGCGCTTATAGCATATGACCGTCAATTTACAGCTCTAGTTAGGATTCATAGTTACACAAATCATCCTAGCCTATTGCAGTCTTCCAAGAACGCCTAAGAGCACGATCACCCGTTTTTTTCATCCAGCTACTACCAACCAACTTCCTAAGGTCATCGGTCCATGGAGCTGAAGGGCGTCCTACACTACCTTTGCCGAGACGTGGTCTCCACTCGAAAATCCGTTTGGACTATGTCCATTACTTTGGTCTTCTACCGGATATGCTTGTTTCGGATTTTATCCCTTAACAAGATCCCAAGCATCGACTTTTCCATAGCGCGCTGAGTGACGTAAAGTCGGAGGGCCAGGTTTACTCTTATGTTCTAAGTTTCAGCTCTTTAGGTCATCACACCAATGTAGCAATAAATTATTGAAATGGATTGCATAGTTACTCGGACTACTTATTGGAGTTATAATTTTGTTTGTATTATACTGACCCATTGGTGTTTTAAATGTTAGTGTTATATGCAGTTTAGAAAGCATTGCTGAGCTTTATCCCACACAGTAAAATAATCTTCAGAGAGCAAGATCCCAGGGCTGCCAGAATTAACTTATTTTTTAAGTGACAAAATGTATCGAATCGAGTAGTGACAGTAGCATGTACTATGAACGTGTGCATACCTGGTAGTTTGTGCCGAACGACATTTTTTTGGTGTCAGGTGCTAAAGTTACGTAAACAATACACACATTTTAAAGTCTAAGTGTTAAATTTTATGTATGCTGTTTAAAATATTGTAAAAAATATAACTAATGCACAGATAGATGCTTTTCGTCACCGGTAATTTCCAACAGACGTTTCTAAGTTTGAAAAAAAGTGTTTTATGACTCATAATCCGAGTCTGGATTTAAATGACGTGATGACTTAAAATATTACGTTCACAGACATAGTAACACTACTCGATTCGACACATTTTGTTACTTAGAAAATAAGTAAGGTCTGCCGGCCCTGGGATCTTGGACTATCAGAATTAAAGGGTACCCACGCTTGTACTGTGAGGAATTCTAATAAACCCCTTGCGTGTTCCACCTCAAGAAACAACCTTAACATCGTTTCGCCTTCAGTGACAGCCAAGAAATTACACGCCATTACCACACGGGCCTTTGAATAAAATATTTATAATGTTAACGAATCAAACATGCTCTCTCGCATTTGGAATGCAAAGCTGCAACTCATTTTCATATTATATTATAATGTGAACGATTACGAAGCGCGCTTTCTATAATGCAAATTATTATATTATGCATTTTTATTTTGTAAATCAGTGTTATAAAAATACACGATGCATTTGCGACAGTCAACATGTAGTATGTCAGAGCGACTAGGTTGTTAGGTGTTTTTATATTATTTTATTTAAGACATTTCTTCATTTAGATAATGTAGCTCGCATAAATCCTTAAAGTTTTCTCACAAAAAATCTTGTTGATTTCTGTAAGCCATTTTTGTTGTTGAAACCTTTTCTTTAATTAAGTATGTATGATGTATACATGCCTTAGAATTAACAAAAAATTGTTACTCTCATAACAGCCGTATGTTTAACAACTTGTTTTGTTTGTATTTGTTAGATTATTCCCTATGTTAACACAAAAGTATTCTGTGACAACCCGCTATATGACTGACAGCATAACCTTAGTAAGGCCTATTTCAGAATTTCAGGAATTAGCGAATTCAATCTTAATCTGACAACTAACATAACACGGAAGTAAACACCATTCAAAACCTGTTAGTTTTTGTGACGTTGACAGAAAAAAATCGTGTCTCCTTCTCTGTACTAAGCTATCCAGTAGTGTGCCAGTCCACCTAAAAGGCTGCCAGTGGTGTTCTAGGTAAACTGTTGTATAATAGACACAAATTAAGATTAATTTTTAACGATTAACGATTAAGAAAGTGGCATAAACGACCACGAGCATTATAACAACCCTCGATAAGAACAGTAATAAGCAGACATAGGATGTGCAGATAATCAAAGCTGTCGAGGCGACGACAAAAAGGTGAAAAACCGCCTAGCTATTTTCCTGGTCATCTCATAAACGTTGGTCACTTCTGGTCCCTCAATCAGCGGAGAAAGTTCCGAGAGGTGCCCGCGGCGCACGCGCGTTGTTGTGTAACCATTGATTGGGCTCTGTAATTGGTTGTACTGATGTGTATTGACGAAGGGAATAAGAATATAAATCAAGCGGGAATCGTCATTTGAATGTGAAACTAATTTGTTTTTAATCGTTCGGAGAAATTTCTTTAATTGCTTCTACAAATCCCTTGAAATTTGCCGAGACTAATACTTCCTGGTTCTGTCTCTGTTTCATGTCAGTTACAGTTCAATTAGTAGCTTAATGTTGACGATACACGATTATCGATTAAGTAAGAATTTGAGGTTAAGAATTTGAATTGAATCAAACAAAAATTTAACAGGCAAACTTTGCCTGTTTTTCACGCCAACTGACGCACGATCATGGTCAACAAGAAATGATCAAATAAAAAAGACAACATACTTTTTCTTGCGTATTGTACGCAAGCATCGACAAAAACCACTAAGCTTAATCAATTAGATCTGGCGCAGCATAAATGAATTAGCAGATTGAATGTTTTTTGCGAACGCGTAACGAGACGTCTGCGGTGACGCGCGGCATCGCGCGGCCAATCGGCAACAGCTACAAACCAACAAACAGACAAGCAACAAATAAACAATAGCGGGCAATAACCGCGAAGTGGGAAAGCCGAGGTGGGGTGACTATGGTCTACGTGGAAAACGCAGGACTAAATGAAATCTTCTGATTGGAATGTTTGATTGTACAAACCTTCATATGACCTAGAGTTCGGGGTAAAATCTATCGATAGCTTCGACGGAAGCGGTAATATTCTGAGACCTGATTCTTTGAGGATCACAAATGATATATTCCTATTATTGAAATATTTTAAAAAATGATATCAATACAAGCATTGCGACGAAATTTCTTCTATATCGAGACTATTATTTACATGAATTGGTCAGAAATACCCGCCAAAATACTTAGCTGTTGAAGTTTATTTATTTCATTACTACTATTGATAGAGCCTATCAAATGTAGTCCCACAGAGTGGAGCCAGTATGGCCGCCGCATGCGCGCACGCATCGTAGCCGGCCTTTTTGCGCAGGCGCAGCACAAAGGGCCGCACAATGCCTCCGATTGTTCGCTAATTGCTCGATGGGACGCAAAAACTAATTCCATTCATAGACGACATTGGGAAATCAAAGAATAATATGTTGCTATTTATGGTCGATTGTCTCAATGTCTTAATTACTAGTCAAGCATTCAGATGCTACTGGTAATGTTTTACAGCCAGCCAAATTATCTTATATATATAAAACAAAGACGGGTTAGTTACACCATTTATAAATCAAGAACGGCTGGCCCGATTTTAATGATCTTTGATTTCTTGAATTTGTCTCCGCCCCGAATAGCAGAATAACTACTAAAACATAGTTAAATTTGACCAAAAAATAAAAGAAGAGGCGGTACGCAGTTCACCGGGACAGCTAGTATAAGCTAAATTATGATTATTAGCCGAAAGAATTAAGTATCTATACTTAGCTCTAGCTAGCGTCACTGAAAAACTTAACTGAAAAACAAATCAAAGAATAATTATTTATTTCTTTATGGAAAACAAACAGCATTTGTATAACAAATATAGATAAAATAGTAAGAAACAAGTATGCCATAAGCATACATACAAAATACAAATAATAATACACACGTTCAAAAGCTTAAAGAATATATTCGACATAACAGTGCCTTTGTAAAAAAATCTAAGACGACATTTCAGCCTTGAACTCGCGACCCTATTAGATTTTTATCAGTAAATTATGCAAGAATGTACAGACGCATTTTCATTGGTCGATAACACGGTCGATATACCGCATGTGGGGAGTTCCCGTATGCGATATAACGCATAATAAAAGTCATAAGTCGATAACGTGGTCGTCATACCAGTAAGGTAAACGCTGCTTAAGTCGACCACTAAATCAAAAATTGTAAAGAGTCCGAGGTAAAATTACAAAGATAGCATTACAACATTTTTGATTTCTCATGAGTTTAGTTATCGAAAGACTGTTTGGTAAGTACTATTGTTTAGTAAAATAGTAATCTGATGACTATTGTGCTAGTAGGCCATTTATCTCTCTAATCCTTCTTCTTCTGCAAATCACAAATAGTTAAGATTGCCCCACACAACAGTGATTGCCGATCAATGACACATTACACTTCTAAGGCCGGTTTCTTAAAGCAACTGCTAAAGTTGAGGTGTAGGTTCAGTGTAACCGCATCCCTATCGACCAATGAAAACGGTTCTTGGCATGCGGGCCCTATGGCATGCGGCATGCGGTACACAAATATCCCGCGCCCTCATACGGGGCGCTAACGACCATGAAGCTCTAGCTTGGTAGATAAGGTAATTTATTTAGTTGTGACTTGCGCGTGAGTTCATTAATGTAACATAAGTGAACTTATGTTCTGGGTCTAGACGACACACCCTGACACGATAAATGTGATTACAATAGGTACAGGTAATGTTGACTCTAATAAAGGTGCCAAGACAATTTAATCTAAAAAAAAATACTAAAAAGCTAACAATAAAATTTACACAAAAATACCCATCACTTATTGTTGTAGTCGATGCGAAAGAAAACATTCCACCGCCACTGCTTCCAGCAAAATATATTATTTTTAGGGTTTCGTAGTCAAAACTTTTTATATTTCGACGACGCATGGTTATAACACAGTTAAGTATTCTGACTGCGGTATTGCAGACAATTTTTTGGATACGTAGCTATTCAATGAAATGAATTTCATTGACTACCAGCTTACAGTCAAATGACTAGGGCAGGCGTTGAATTAAATAACTGTATACTCAATGAACAGGCGGGAAGCAAATGATTGTAAGGCACCGCTCCCGACGTCCAGAATATAAGGTCAGACAGGAAACTAACTCCCTAGTAAGCGTATGTACGATCGTAGCTCGTACACTCAACGTTTAACGTGTTGACTGTTCGGAAGACAAAATAAATACAAACTACAGTTAGTTAATTAAGCCGCGCACTAGCTATGGCAAGAAAACGATATTGTTCGAGGGAGCACAGCTGTACAACAGATTGCCAAACTATATAAAGGAAATTGATAGCATAGATCTATTTAAAAATAGACTTAAAAATACGTCAAGGAAAAATTGTAAACATTGTGAACAAAAAATATTTTATTTTAAGGCAAAATAAAATATTTTTTATATCTCATTGTAAGTGAACTATTTATGAGTTTTTATGATCTATATATACATATAAAAATGAATCCCTATTTCGCCAATTCTTTTTTTGTTGTATTAATTATTGTCAGGAGAAGGTTCTTATGGAAGAGAAAATTAAGAAAATTGCACAGAAAATCCTTAATGAATAAACTAAAAACCACGCGAACAAAGTCGCGGGCAACAGCTAGTATTGTTATAAACCTAAAGACGCATTTTTGAAGCTGTCGTAGCTAACTATGTACTAAGTAGTTACGACAGTTACCTACACCGACAGCGCTCGCTCCTAGTATTAGCACTCCATTAAGCGCTTACGCAAGCACACTTGCGCATCGCGGAAGTCGCTCAAGTTTTGTCACCTGCCGTTGATTTTACAGTTTCAAAACCTGCTATTGTTAAATTAAGATGATTTGATAAGGTTTCATAATAAGATTTAACCATTCGCACGAATTTGTACGTTACGTCAGTGTTTCTTTATTTTCTTATATCTCGTTTGAACAGGATGACAGGTCGAAAGAGGGAGTTACTTTAACACGATGTTATGCCCTTTAAACAGCTTAGTTTCTACCATAGGTACAAAGGCGCAAAAAAATTAACTGATTCTCTAAACATTACTGTTAATTGTTTATGAACGTTTTTCACCCTATTTTTATATCGATGCCATAATTAAAGTTGTTTTTTTAATGAATAAATATTTTTTAAAGCGGTTCCCTCGTCTGACAATCACCCAGTATAATTACTAGTTAGAGCAATTACTTTTAAAATAAAATGTATTGTATCACTTTTAGTTCTTAACAAATTGCAATTAATCGTATTAACTATTGTGTTATTGTTCTCTATTTATTACTGTGACAGTAACATTGGAATCCACTTTTAATTGCTTATATTTATAACACTGACTTAGAAAGTATTATGTCATGCTCAAGTTACGAGTATGTACGCAAGTGGTCATTACAGATCTGGTATTATGTTGTTACACTCCGGCTATCTAACTAGGGAAGCCAGATGCATACCGCGGATGTAGGATATTACGTCATTGTTACACATAATAATTGGATTGGAAAACATAATAAGACACATTTGGCGTCTCTATCATACTTAATTTGAGGGCATTCTTAACATGAAGATGACTTACGCTTTTGTTATGTACCTATGTTCATTAATATAAATAAGCCTTTAATAGATGCGACAGCCTACAGGGGAAACACAACTTATCCCTGGTAAAGAGAAGCATCTTAAGGTAGATAACCCGTTCAAAACTGTAGTACTTAACTAGTAGATAGTTGATTAGACGAAGATTGATTGATTAGATTGTGTAATGAGCAATGACAGACATAACAAAAATGCCATCGTTGTTATTGTGTATGTTTCTTATTAATAAAGGTTTTTGATTGAATAAGAGGTACATTATTTGCTAATAAGTACAAAAGGCTTTGTCACAGTTTATCAACCTACCACAAGATACCTACAGTTTCTGACTGATTTTCAACTCCTACATGTGGAGTTCAAAAAGACGTATTGTTCAGATATCAATTGATTTTTTATTTTATTTTGTTGGTTAATGAGTGTCCTATTAAATATGAGATGCTCCTGTGCTAAGTATTTGTTGATTTTTGATTAGACAAAAAAATTTATGGTTTCCAGTTGAATATTTGACTTAAAAATTCCGCTCAGTTTTGCCATATTGAGATTTGTTCATACCACTTAAACTCGTGAAATAAAAAAGATGGCCACAATTAACGCTACTGTAAAGTGTCGTGTATGTGAGATGAGTGTCGTTTGACCAAAACGCCCCGGCGGGCGAGGTCCGACCGCGCGCAGTGGCATGCGCCGGCGCAGCTTTCGATTTCGAGCAGCGAGAGTGAACACGAACCTGTACCTGTAACCTGTGTGGTGTGGTATACAACTAGTCTGAGATCATGGGTGATACAAACTCTTTGCTGTATTACCTACTTGTCATAACATGAGACTCATAATCATAATCATTATCTGTGGCAACGTACATCCCAAACGGATCGACAAATTTTATAGAGTTGCTTTAATCGAAACAGTTCTTAATCGTTTGATAAGTCGTCTAAGTAGTTGTTCTCTTCTAATAATATATATATATGTGTCGTTTAATAACCAACTATGTGTAAATAAAAGGTTGTTTGATGTTTGTTACAGGTAAGTACAAAATATGCAGATGACAGTTATGTGCAAGGACGCAATAGTACGTAAGTAAATTTTTCCTTAGTATTAATGAATTAAATTAGCAATCGGCCGAATGTTATTATATAATCATGTTATATATTCTCGTCCTAACTATCTTTATAAAGGAAGTAAGTATCAGAACACACCTAGTATCAGTCCTGGAGGTATTTACAAGTTTATTATCCGTCGAATGTTTGCAGAGTTATGGATGAAGTTATTCCATTAATGAGCCACATAAACACCGGCTCTTCCCAGACGATAAACTAGCTTAGTTAGAGCATACAATGTAGCCTAAGCCTGAAGTGCGCTAGTGATGTTGAGTCGCCAATATTTGGCACATCGACAGTCTATACAATGTTCCAGTAGGTATTACGTTTTTTTTACTACAATCACCAATTAATTATCTAGCCTTAAACTATGCAAAGCTACTATGGCAACTAGATTATCAGATAAAACTTGAATATATTTATAACATCTATAACTTGGGTACAACTGCTCTTGCCTCTTGCGGGATTCAAACCCACAACCGCCTAGTTTTGTGATCCGGTGTGCAAACTACTACACCAGACCTTCGTCATCGTCATCGTTATTTTATTTTATTTTATTTAATATGGTTTACCTACTCAATACATAAAGGGAAATTATGTTAACACATTGTTATCGTAAAGCAAAGCTTGTACTACGGGGAATGAATAACAGAGTGACATACAATATATTTGTAAAACATGACTTTGGTACAAATGATCTGCTCCATAAACATTCGCCCTGCGGGATTTGAACCCGCTACCGTCTGGCTTTGTAGTCCGTAGCGCAAACTACTAAGCCATACGGTCATCAAATTTATTAATAGTGGATATCTACACACTATCACACAAGCTGAAATGTGTGATACTAAGTATCGATAGAAATTGTATATCTGTAATAGGCTAGTTTCCTCGGTCAAAAACAGATTATTCTATTTACTCCGTCAAATGAATTATCAAAAAATATTGAACCCCTATTTTGCCTTTTGTCAATCAAACAAAAAATGATGAAGATAAAGCGCATTAAAGTAAACACGTGACGTCACGCCTTGCTAAAAAGTGTCGCAAGGCGTGACGTTACGCGGAACTTTTACGGACTATGTCTTCAAATTTTTTCATTTCATTGAGAGAAGAAAAAATATGTGTCCAGTATTTTCTGTTAATCTAACTGACGGACTAATTAGTTTTTTTTATAAAACTAGCCCATTTATCGAGATTTGGCCTGTCTTACTTGCACCTACTCTACCGATTATGAATAGTGTATAAGGTATAAGTAGACTCCTCAAAACATTATTAATAGTAAGATATTACTATCGACTCGTAAATCGTATACTACCATATTTTATGTTACCGATACTCGTACAACTAATAGCCAGTTTATCGATACCTATATTATCGATGTTTGCTCATAAAGCCACGCTACACTATTGAGTATCTGCAAATGGCGAGCGTGCGTGTTTCCCACGCGGCCCAGTAAAGTTGCACGGGCAATGTTTCGGTAACAATTTTCAAAGTACACTATACTGGAGATAGTTAAGTTACTGCTAAGAAAGGCACACGCTTTGCTGTAATCTTTCAATTGGATTCAAACATTATGTGAACCTGCTGATTGACGATAAAATTTATAAGTAGAAATGTTTAAAAACGTCACGGACACTAAGACTTAGAAAATATAAGTAAAAAAAATTATCAAACGAATAATTATATACATTGTTTTAGAATGCTTCAGAATCGTAAATGATTCAGAATGCTCTATAATGTAGAGAATGTTTCATTTGGAACTAAGCAACTAAGTACATGCTAGATAAATCTAAGATAATATAACAGGATGAGACATAGGTTCGATTCCCAAATGAGGCGGTAATAATTTTTCAAGTTTGAATTAACTCTTATTTTGTTGGAAAACCATTTAGTATATTCCAGAATATTTTTATTTGTGCACTTTATGCAATTTGTATTTGGATAACTGATGATTACCAAGTTACCCCCGTCAGCCACGGAAAATGACAAAATGGAAATGTTATTATTACGCGGCGACTTCTCTCGGCGATCTTTTTACGTTTTGCGATTACGTTTTGGGTATAAAATTAAGCAGTTGTTATTTTTACTTAGTTGTCCCTGAAGGAGAATAAATGTTTACATTTTTCAAATGATTGTTATCTTTGTTATATTTGTAGACAATTTGATTTGTAAGCCCTTAAGAAGAAAAGTGTAATTTCGATCTCTATCCGACTTCACAAACTGACGTTATTCATTTGTCTCAAACGACGCTTATCAGTCACCAAATGAGCAATGCTTTTTAGCCATGGTTATTTTAAAAATAAATTTACTAAAAGGTCACTTGCAACCAAGCCACGTCGAGTGGACATCGGTCATTTATCACTGGTGCATCAGCTCATTGTCATGCAAGCAGGGTGTATGAGTTATAAAGACGATTTGTTCTGCAATTGGGCAACGAATACAAATATTAGGTACTTAATGAGCATCTATACAAATGGTCAATATTTTAGAATTTTTCATCATCATCATTATCATTTCAGCCATAAGACGTTCACTGCTGAACATAGGCCTCCCCCAATGACCTTACATCGTTGGGATTGCCAATACTCGCCACGCTTGGCAGGCGGGTTGGCGAGCGGTTTTTTATAAGATTTCGCACGAAGACGCTGCTGCCCGTCTCGTGCTACAGGAATTAGTTGCCTCTTACGACACTCCTCCTGTTGGCGGTGGGGTAGTGTATTCTTTACGGCCGTTCCCACTCGGCACTCGGCTCAGTATTTTTATTGGCTGCTAAATAAGAGACTTAGGACATCAACGCGGATTTTACAACACTCACCATAACAAGTATCAAAATATTTATAACTAGCTGTTGCCCTCGACTTCGTTCGCTTAGTCTTTAGTTTATTTTTAATGGATTTTCTGCGCTACTTTCTTAATTTTTTCTTTCATAAGAACCGTCTCCTGACCATAATAAACACAACAAAAAAAGAATTAGCGAAATTGTTTCATCGGTTCACGCGTGATGCGAAGACCAAGGGAAATAGAGATACATTTTTATATATTAAGATTACACTGAAATATGTATTATGGCATTTTTATTGCTAAAAGTAAAGTATTCCAAAAACATAAAAATGATCATGAGGATACAGCAACGCCAAACATTAAAAAATATACTGTGTAGGTAAATATTCAAAACATAGATAAAACATATAATAAATAGTTTACTTCTAACCATTTACTCAGATCTGGATGGAAATTATTTATGTATTCTTTCATGTTTTAAATTTTTTAAATATTTTTAATAGTCCAGTATCTGTTAATACAATCACTAACAATAACTTTTGTTTTACGCAGTTACAATACGTATGAAGCTGAAATCAAAAAACGTGTGTACCTAGTCTGCGAATAAGATTTCACAAAACGTGATAAAAGTGCGCAAACAAAACAGTAAGTTTCGCCAGATCTATGCAGGAGTGCATCGGCATGGGTTGCCCAATCGCTGCAGCCGCCGGCGCAACCGCAGCGCGGCCCGCACGCTTGCGCCAGCCTGCGCGCGCGCCGGTATGCGTATGCTGCAGAACGATCAATGGCATTATATCATTTTTTTTATCGATATCTGTAAGTTCTCATTATTTTTCATTAGAAACTGCCTGCGGCTTCACTTAAATTGAATTAGAAATCAAATGTATTTCCAACACTTCCTAATGTACTTCCTTGGAATTTCGGAATCTTTGGGTGTGTTCCTTGTCTCAATGGAAACCCCGCTGTAAAATTTTGGCATCTTCCAATGGTTTAGGCTGGGAGTTGACGATTTAGTCAGGACTTAAAATCAATGGCATATGTTAATAAGGCCAAGGTACTGCGTGTAAATTGGCAACTTTACAGCGTTGGGCTAGACTGTTAAGTTAATTATCCCATAAACTAGCTCCATCGTAATTATTATCCTGTGTATATTAAAAAGAGACGTTAAACTAGTGTAAAATTGCATGAATATTTTAGCGAACACAGAATTAGCCAGTCCAGTTGGCAATTTGTCAAAAGTATGAGGCACGTAGGAACTCAATTTAGAGAATTCCATCACTCATGTTATCCAACGTGACTGATAGATAATAAGTACTCTTCACCATAATAAAATTACGTACAAATGTTATTAGAGTTGCCCAACAAGTTGTTGGTCCGTGACAAGTGAGTGTGTCGCGCGCTTGCACCACTCGACACGCGTACAGTCAGCTTCGATGTTTAATATTTTTTAACATGCTTTTTATAAGCGCAACGTAGGACATACACTTACAAGGTGAACAGACGACCTGGTAAAGGTTGCAGGAAGCCGCTGGGTGCGGGCCGCTTTCAACAGGCCAATCTGAAGTCACTGAGGGAACCCTATGTTCAGCAGTGGACGTCCTATGGCAAAAATCATGATGATGATGATGAAGCGTAGTTAAGTAACAAACACCTAAACCTCAGAAACGTTCAGGTTCCAACTTCCAATCTTAAATATCTAAATCCTGTGTTTTTCTCAATTTAATAAATTGTTGAAACTGAACGCAATAGTTGAGCGTATCCGACTTGGTAACAAAAACCTGAGAACTATCTACTATTTGTCATTGTGGATAGGTTTCCAGCCAGATCTGAGTTTCTTAATACATTGCGAGTTCAGCGGTCTTAGCTAAGTGTATCGCAACGCACATTTTGCGATAATGTTACACATGAGTCCACGCTTTTTGTGATAAATGTTTCATTGTTACGCAAAATTGCATGCGAATGCAACCCCTAATTGAAAATAACAAATTAATGTAGGTAATACTTTTGTATGCGACAATCGACACTTCATTCTGAGGCGTGTTTCAACGCACCAAGACGCGAACTCTAATGTGAAGCACGTTTACTTAGTAAAGAAAAAAAAATCCGCATGCAAAGCCGAAAAAAGATTATAAATATGCCAATTAAAGATAATTAGTTTATAAAATCATGACAATCTACTTCCTTATGGCACGCACAAAAAATGATGATACCCAAAAAAACTGTATGGAATCATGACGGCCGTAAAAAAGTAACGGCGTCTGATGGCCATTGCAGTAATCATCGAAGAGGCCACAAGCCGTCGATAAATGGTGCACGAGTGAGGAACTTTAGTACCTTTTGTGCTGGTACCGTTGGGTGAACGCTGCGAGTCCACCATCTTACTTGGACGTACCACGGGACATAGGCCGTTAGATTTTTTCAATTTATTTTAGTAGGTATTTGAGTACATTTATTCAGTGAGTCTCATGTCTGAGGCTCATGAGGTAGAACACGGCAGTTCTCATTTAGGACTACTATAGGTAAGACCTTTTCTTGTAACTTTGTTTCACAATAAAGATTTATGAAATCAGTTTGTCGCTAAACTAAGCAATACCTATATAAGTGTAAGAGAAACGAGGCATCTATTTTTAATTCAAAAGTCAATCTTACAATCCAAAAGACATTTTATTCTAGTTTTCCTGTTAAACTCACTTACATTTCAAATTTGTTGTTAAAAAAAAAGTAATTGTTTATTGTAACGTAACTTGTATTTTATCAGTTTGTTTGTAAAAAGTAATGTAGACCTATACATACAAGGTGTAACTCGAGAATAACCTTGTGACCACATATTCTATCCATCATGATGAACAACTTTTGTTTTATACTTTTGCAAATTTGCATGAACATTTATTGACTTCCATACAATATTATCAAACCGATTGAATTTGTATGGAAAGAAAAAAAAAAGTCATAGAACAAAAGCTGTTAAATGTATAGAATATGTGGCTATAAGGTTATCCTTCAGTTACGGAACACCCTGTAAACGTTCCACTGCAGGGGACAGGCCTCACCTCAACTATAAGGTGGCCTAAGCCATCTTCCACCACGTGGGCACTTTGTTTGTTTTTATTACAAAACCCTATTATCTAAATTACCAACTGTAAACTATGTTACCAAACAAAAGAAACCTAATTAATTTTTGACCGAAATCGATTCTTTACAAATATATGTATATAATTTGTAGGATAGAACACTGAATTGGAATCTAGCGTAGCGTGTCATACCTGTATAGAACACATGTTTATATTTTCCGCGTGAAATATTGGAACATGACCAACATTAATCGTAACTTTTATGAATAGCCTAACGGCGCATAGGGTCAAAGCTGCGTCGGTAATCACCGAGCTTTCGGCGAGCTTTACACATAAACTCATCTGTTTCGAAGCGTACGTTAGTTAGAGTGTCGACATTTGTAATTGAATGGATATTTATTCGTTTTAAAGTACAGTTGTACAACATATAATCATTAAAACGTAATTTGTTAGTTTGATTATGAAGATTACACTGATTTATCAAAAGAGAGAAAGCTAAATTGCGCAAAAACTTGAAATTAAATAATAACCGGCCAATCTGGAAGTTACTGGGGGAGGCCTTCGTTCAGCAGTGGACGTCCTATGCCTGAAATGATGATAATGATGAAGAATATGCGCCAGACAACACACCAAATGTAGTGGTCTCGAAGTAAAAAAAACCGGACAAGTGCGTGTCGGCCTCGCCCACCCAGGGTTTCGTACAAATTTTTAGGAAAATATTATAAATAGTTTAGGAATCGAGTCTCGAAGTTTAATTACAAATTATTGACTTGTACTTACCTCTAGAATCTTTTATTTTTTTCACCTTTATTTTTATTATAGTTGCTGTGAAGGTTTAAAAACCAATATCCACTATTCAGCAATAGACTTCAACTCGATAGGCTGAAACGATTATAATAAATTGATTCATAAGCGGTTCGGGATCAAAGAACCATTAAGTATTGGCCAATCACCTACAACTTATTTGTTTACAAACACATTGAATTCTGTTGGATGATGAGTTAGATTGGTTATGGCTCGTAAATGATGGTTATTATCTATTGTTGTTATATCGCAATCGCACTGGGCCGGCGAACTTTGCCACTTGCGCAAGCGGCGACCGGCACGCACCTGAGCCAGCGCGCATGCGCGGAAACGTCTAGACGTTTGCTAGTGCCTAGGTGACGGTATATGCTTTTACTTTGTTTACAAACATGCTGAATATATGCGTCAAACTAGTACAACCGATTTTGCTTAATTTTGAAGAACTTCAAACTCAGTCCTTTTCTTCATTTCTGAAGTTCGCGTCCCTGACATGCCTGCGTACATTTTCTCACAATCTCCCGCCATCTAGTCCGGTTTTCAGCTTCTGCCTCTAGGGCAGTTGCCACCGTGAGGCCAATGGGAGCAGTCACCTGGTCACACCAGCGGCTTGGTGATCGGCCGCGTGGTCTTTTCCCTTCCACCATTCCAACCACAACCAACTGTCGAGGTCATCTGGCCGTCGACGGGCGATATGACCAAAGTAGCCGAGGATGTGCTGATAACAGATCGCTGAGAGTCTAGTTTTTATATTGAGCCATTCCTTTTGGATATCTATAAAAATATAAGTTTACATTGCAAATAAAAATCGATCTATTTCTGTATTGGCCTGAATTTAGAAGTTTTACACGTCTATATTAGTTTTTGTACACTATCATTGCTTCGAGACAATACTACGAGTATGATCTAGCGCCGAGAAGAAGCAGCGCAAGATTCGTGCGCACTGTTTTAATTTTTTTTATTAAAAGCTCGCTGATTACACAAGAGCTTACAAACTAATGTGTATGAAATATTAATGAAGTACCTATTTTACTTTCACATTTCTACACTACAGTATTAAGTGTTCAAGTATGTTTTGCAATTAGTTTGTCAAACCGTTTCCCGGCGGCATTCACGATCCGCGGTTTGTGAAACACTCGCTGGAAATGTCGGAAAGGCTGTGTGTCGGGCCCGTACTGACGAGTCACGAGTGTACTGTTGCCGGACTACTTACTTACTTCGTTGGCTCAGCGACCCGAAATGGATCTTGGCCTCCGACATCGAAGCTCGCTACTTGTCCCTATCCCGTGCCAGATCCGTCCAGTTGGGCACTCCGAGTTCACTTAGGTTTCGTGACTTAATCGATCCAGCGATACCTAGGACGACTTACCGGGCGCCGTTCGGATGGTCGTCCTAGGAATGCTCTTTTCACTGCACGATCCTCTTCCATTCTTTCCACGTGCCCGAGCCAGCGAAGTCGTGATGCTTTTGTCTCGCCTATTATGTTCGGTTCGGCCACTCTTTCGTCGATCTCTCTGTTCTTCTTTACCCTCCAGCTTCCATCTTCTCTTTGCCAGAATATTTGTAGGGAAGTACTATATGGAAAATTGAAATAACCTGTGGTATGCTTGTGGCTAAGTGGCGGCTGCGTTTTGGTAGTGATTACAAAAGTTAATCAACCTAGCCGCGGTTGTGGGTAGATTGGTGACCATTCTGACCCTATTTAGTTACGTTTATGACATGTATATTTGTACTTCGAAAAGCACGTAGTCACTAAGACGTCGGACGTAGCAAATCACCAACGAACAGGTTTTACATAAGATGGGAGATTCTATCAGGAATAGGCAAGAAAATCCACTTGGCACCTCATACAAAGCAGCAGAGCTGCAGAATTAGAACTAGTTAAAAAAGAAACAATAAGAATACAATATGTTATACAAATAGACTGTATCATTTTATTTCTTAATGTGTGGAAGATACAGACGCCCGATTTTGTGTGTGTTGTAGTTATTTATTGATTTATCACTACTTGTTACATGCGGACGGTACCTAATCTAATACATTAATAGCAGTCGGTAGGGCAGTCCCTTTCACCTGCGCGCACGCACTAAACTCTAGCTATACCATTCGTTCAGAGTCTAGACCCCATTGACAAACAGGGATGACAGACTTTTAGAACGACAATACATATTTTTAAGTAGATCTCTATTAAAGTCCCTCGTCTTTAAAGCTAAAAATTTTAGTCTTTTGAGGACCGCAAAAATTAAGTTAATTAATTATTAATTAAATAATGAAAGCTTTATTTAACCATATTTAAAGTTACAATTTAAATGTGTGTTTAATTTATTTGCAATTTTTTTATGGATCCCTTTTGGGTAAAAGCCTCCTCCATCCCGTGTCATTTTTCTCTATCCTGGGCGAGCTTCATCCAGTTGGTCCCAACGGTTTCAATGATATCATCTGCCCATCGTTTTCGCGGTCTACCCTTTTTTCTTTTACCAGTTGGTCCCAACCCTTTTTGTTGTTTCTGATGTCCACCTTCTCTCAGTATATCTAGAAATGTGTCCAGCCCATTTCCATTTAAGTCGTACGGCGTGTTGTTTGGAAGTTTGGTTTTCTTCCTTGTCTCATTGTTCCTTATTTTCTGGATTCTTCTCTTCTCTTCGAAAAAATAAGTTGATTCTGTAAAATTTATGACTGATCATTATATTTGCAACTATACCCTTTACCCGACCTCTACTTCGAGACAATATTGCGAGCTATGAACATTGCTGACAAACATAAATTCACAACATAGAGTCTAAAACACTGTTTAATCCTAGACACAGATTCTGCTGTTCAAACACAATTCTACAAGCATAAAAAATTAAATAAAAATTCCAGTGCAATTTATCGATCAGCTCTTTAATGTTGTACGGGAAAATTTTCAAAATATAATTTTCTATAAGTATTGGACTCCTAAAAAACTATTTTTATCTAAGCAATAAATAAATGTATAAATAGAAAAACGAGTGCACCAAAATGGTGCAATTTTGTATTACCACGGATTAATTCGATTAAGTTTTGCATTTTTTTCAACCAGACTTTTTTTACGCTCTAAGTAATATGGTCTCAATGTCTCTATATTAGTTTACGGTCTCACACGGTGGTCGGTGGCGCAAGCACAAACGTTTAGAGCCGTTTTATGTAGTTCGATCGGTTTGCGCAACTCGTGCGCAGCGTGGCACCTACTGCGAAACTGATCTGAATAACTATTTTACTGCATTTTCATTTAAATTATGCCAATCAAAGGTTGCAGTTTACTAAAATATTTGCTGTAGAATATTATATATATTAACCAACTATTATACAACAATAGGTGCTCTCTTACTTAGAAAGTAGTTCTGTGGTTATAATGGTTTTATAAAGTTGTTGGAGAACTGACTAACTCGATACGGCGACGATTAAAAGGAGAATAAGGGTAAAAAGACTGTACATAAAGGGCTGCTAAAAACACGGCAGCACTCAAAATAATGAAAATAATAGATAATATTAAAATAAACTTTCCAAAATGAAAACTTAACCTAACTAAGTTACTGCTCTGCTTGTCAATTGATATCCTTTAGCAATCAAAAGAGAACTCGCTAAGTAAATATGATTAGTCACAAGTCAATGTTAGATCTCTACTTTAAAATACCATAAAGTATCATGTACTTACATGTACGTATTAGGAAATTTACGATTCGGCCTTAGATATCAGTTCCCTCCACGCCCATTCACAAACGTGAATTCGTTAGTTAGTACTATCATTTATTCTTTGCTCGCACTATACAATTAATATTGAACGTATTATTAATCGACCGGTAAATATTATTTAACATCAAATTATGTCCAAATGCCACAGTCGTAGTTGAAGTGGAACCGACGCGACCTTCAGACGTCACTAGTGTTTAATAAATCAATCAATTTCAACACTAGGTGCAAACTACAAATGTTAAATGTTAGAATGTATGTACGTAACAATTGTTATATTT
Organism: Anania hortulata; assembly: GCA_963576865.1. Lineage (NCBI taxonomy): Eukaryota > Metazoa > Arthropoda > Insecta > Lepidoptera > Crambidae > Anania > Anania hortulata. The sequence continues at coordinate 594,815 of OY756395.1, forward strand.
ATTTAAGTTAATGAAAAAAGTAATAGACAGTAGGAACCTACCTAAATGGAAGACGACCTAGAAGGCAGAACTAGACGTTGAAATACCAACCTTTGTTCCTATGCGTTAGTCATGGAGCAAATACCCTATAGAATAGAAATGTCATATGATTTGTTCGACGAAATTTTGCGCCATTTTTTTATCTGTATCTGTACTTTTTTGTATGATCGAGAGTTGACAGGACTTGTCATTTCACACTAAATGTAAGTGAAAAATCATTTACTTGTTTCGGAGAAAGATGGTTAATGATAATAGACCCTGAAAAGGGTCAGTTAGGATATGGAACGTACAATCAATCTTTACTGTAAAATAAAGTCTAAATTTGATCTATCTATCTTTCTACCAACTATTGTACACTCTGTGCATTAATATTTGTCTCTGTTCATTGTAGGCGATGAAAATCATAGTAATTCACAAGCCCAGGCTATTGTCGTACAATCACAGGCCATTAGCAGTATAATATTTGTGCGGTAAAGACAGATCAGCGGCGCGGGCGCAAGCACCTCCGGCGAATTCAATTAGTTCTCACGCGATCGCACGGACAGCAAATAAACGCGAACGTTTCTGCTCGTTTATAGATCGATTTCAAATAAAGATGGCAAGATTATCTACTTATAGTTTATTATTTTATGAACCCATAAATTATGATAAATTACGATTTATCTTGACTTAAAATATTGACGTTTGAGAAATTTTATTTTACACTGTTTATTTCAGTTTATATTAGGTGCTTCATAAATATTTGCAACGGCTGAAATGGGTAAAAGTATTGCTTATATAGATTAAGATACTAAAGAAATTTTATGTCCAGCACATCATTAATTTTTTCATTAAAAAAAAATTAAATAAAGATTAGGCTTTATTCTGTCTCAAACCGTCCACATCTGTCCAAAAATGCTAACGTTTCACATTATACCGCTCCCGCGCAGTGTCAAGGGCGGATGACGAAGTGTGTTATGCAAATTGAAGCAAGTAACCATTTATTTACTGTCTTTTCGCAAATAATTAATTACCGATCCGGGGCACGTAATTCCTTCACTATCGTAATCTATATAAGAAATACTTTTACCCATTTCAGCCGTTGCAGATATTTATGAAGCACCTTATATATCGTGCATACTACCCATTAGATCGCAATAGAACTCATATTTGATGCGATGTAAGTTTGAAGTTGGGACGAGCCGTTGATACTAAGTGGTACATAATTAGGTATACATAATTATGTTGTTTGTGCTTTGACACCAAATGCTAAATTTAGCTAGGCACCCGTTTTAGAACCATTCGATAACGAATTAACAATCACGTGATACTAATGTTAAAGAGTGTCACGTGATTTTCCGTTCGACAATTTGTTACTGAGGGGGTTCTGAATATTCGTTTTGTTGCTACCTTGGGCCCTAAGGTGAGCTTATAAGACAGTAGTAATTTAACCTTTTTTTCTTTAAAGAGTTTGACGTATACACAACATTGCTTCTCTGTTTAAGATTTATGGCTAGGTCTCTGGAGCTGTATGTTAAGTTAGATAAAGTCTATCTAATCAGTATCTTATATGTTTTAGAATTTTCATATATATCCTTACCCATTAGGCACTGTCTCTCCTAAAACAGTCTACGAAAGGGGTAATTTAGTAACTACATAGGTCTATACTTCAGTTTTCAGTTAGAATGTATATGCTTTTCTTGTATTTAATAAACGATTTATTTATAGTAAAATTTTTGATTTTTTACACGTATTTTTGCTGTCGTTACTTTTCCCAAGTTATTTGTGCAATGTTTATTTCGCAACAATTCAGTGTACTGGCCTGCAAAGGTTACCATTACCAATCCAGACTAATAGCAAGCGCCTATCACCGTGTCTATAGAGCTGAACTTTAGGGCTAGTAGGGCTTCTATTAATATACCGAGGTCCGTTTATTTGATAGCTTTTAAACGTTATTGCAAATCCGCGTTTACTCCCTCACCAAAAACCATGAGAACTCGGTAAGACATCTGATCACACTTTTATTTGTAATGTATCAGTAAATGAATGAATATAAGTATAATATTATTATCTCTGGATATTAGGAATTTATTTTAGAACAAATAATACAATTTATTTTATGGATTTTATTTTATATATTTTATTTTATGGAAAAAGTTGACGTATTTAAATACTTCAATCAGTCTTTAATTAAATTCTATATATTTACAGCGTTCTTTATTGTTACACAGATATTATCAGGGACACAAATTATTCAAGAGGTTTTTAGTTAATTTATGTGATTGTTATTAATTGGCATAAGTGGACTTTATGTGTTCTTTTAATATATGCCAAAATGTTTAAATAATCAAAAATTATAAAACTTTGATACATTAAGCAGTCTCTTTACCTGCTTAAGAATGTGAGTCTAAATTGTGGAGTTATTGAATCTGCGTTGTTCAATTTACGAGAGTTAGAACGACTTTGCAGTTATTGTATATGTCGTAGCCAAATCGTGAAATTGACCAATTCATGATGTGACCGATCATTTCATAAAATAGTGGCCAAGTAAAACTGACCATATCGTTTAAACGTCAACATTCGATGAAATGTCAATCCACGTTTGGCTATATCATTGAAATAAAAATATGTTTACAATACATTATATTTTATACTACCAATTTAGACTAGTTTTAATAGCAAGGAAAATTACTCGTACAAAACGAACAAGATAGGAACTCAACTAACTTGTTATAATTTGCTATTTTCCTCGTAAGTTTTAGAAAATATACATACATATTAAAAACGACTCAATAGGATGACTCATGATCAACTATTTTAAAACCTATTTTAAAAATTGGTAAATTATATGTTATGTTTGCTTTGAATTTATTGCTATTTACGCCGATTTATTATTACTTTCACAAATATACAGACTCAACTAATTTATTACAAAATTAGACACACACTTTTTAAATTGTTTGTTGATCACAGACTTCATTATTCTATTTTCTCCTATTTTGTAGTTAGTCGTTAAACTAGGTCATTTATTTATTGCCTTAACTTACTTGACATAACAAGGTTAGAAACGTTTTTTATAATCACTTGTGTATTGTTACATAAACTGAACTGGCACCACACAGAGGAAATATTTTGTGGTTTTTTAACTCGCATTCAAATACCTCTGAGGTCGCAAACTAAAATAGAATACTTAGCGACCTCCGAACAAACCCGCGGGCTGGTCTAATGTACTAACGAAGGCCACTGACCTGTTACTGTTACGAAAAAGTTTGGTACCAGTTTGTAATTAAACAAGAAAAAATCTAACATGGGTTACATAATCGTAGGTGACTGAGTTTGTTGCGCAGTTTCTTCTCATCACCAGCCCATATGTAATCCCAAAGCGGTGGTAGGGCAAAACTATATATTGGGACGTGTGTAAGTGCCCGTAAGAGGGCGTATATAAGGTGCTTCATAAATATCTGCAACGGCTGAAATGGGTAAAAGTATTGCCTATATAGATTATGATAGTGGCCGGTCGGAAGCGGCCTGCATTCAACGGCGTCCTGTAATATTTACCAGATCGTCTTCTTTGCATCAAAGCAAAGGCATTAATGGGCTAGATACAAGTTTTGAAATTATTCATTGAAACTTAATTTTACAAACCGTTCTTTGAACTTTGAAATAGTTAAAAATATGGACATTGGCTGGTTTTTAAATATGATTATTGTCTGTAAAATGCATAATTCCACATTAAGACGGGACTGGGGCAATGTCTGTCGCCAAATGTAGGAAAATAGACAAAAAGTAAAGCGCGAAACCACAGACTTTCGCTGGCCCCCGCAGCGCGTGCCGCGAAAGTAGCGCGTGTTAGGGGTGCCTCTTAAACTTGATGCCGAAACGTCTTTTATTTATCAGAAATCTGAAAACGCCGCGCGGCAAAAGGTATGCGCTGCCTTCAGGATCGTGGTCAAGACCAATTTAACTCCAGCGCTACTTGTATTGTAAAATTATCAATTCATGACAAAAATCGGGCAAAATTGCTTCACTTTGCAACTACCTAGGTAAGGGCAACCATCGCGACACCCAAGACTTATTATTTTTATTTATTATGGGCTTATTACGATGGTTGTAGCATAAACCTAATTCCCCCTTTTTTTTTTAAATTCAGGTCTTAATACTTATAAATAATAATCACAGTCGTAAATGCTAGAATTTAAGTAACAATAGTTGCAACCCAGCTTTGAGCCGGGTTTTGAAAACGTTTATTTCAGACCATCACGATCCATACAGTGTTGTGTTAGTAACAATATTCTTAAAATCTAAGTTAGTAGAGTATCAGTCAAAAAACCGGTTCCTGGATACATGCAAATGACTATGAATTCAGTGCTTAAAGATATGACACGATGGCCTGTCTTTGATAACCAACAGGATGCTGTTGGCGCTCTCCCGTGTCCTAGCAAGCATCGAAGCCGTTTGTTTACGGACGATGGCATAAAAATCATCCACACGCGCTTCCGCGAACATAGATGAAGATCTACAGAACCTAGGTAGCCATCCTGAAGGCGTTATTATACTGAACCCTGAGAGCGTTATAGGTCTTTTGCGTGTAGTCACACCACAGGCTGCAGGTGTAAAATGTTTGACAGAATACCTTAAGGAGGGTGATTTTGACATCTCTTGTGCACCTAGCAAACCTGCGAGCGAGTATGTTACACCGGAAAAAGCAAAAGCGTTTTGATTACGGAACCCTAAAAACGGTATTTCGGTCGGTTACTAGGTAATAAGATTATTCATTATTATTTGGTGACATCAAAATGTTGCGGATTTTATTAACTTTTTATTGATTGATTTAAGGAAGACAGAGCCTGACTTAAATTAGCACAAAAATATTAAATATTAGAGTAATAACCAAAAACTTTTTCAGGTGTTAAAAATAACGACCTAAATTTATTGACATAATAATAATTGTGCATTAGATAGATACTCTTTATTGAACACCATATAAAGAAGTTACAATTTGTGTTTACTGAAAGATAGTAGTATCTATTTAATGTTTAAAAAAATAAGAATTTATCATTTGTCTACTAAGTTTGGAATGCGACAACCCTACCCGAGAACTGTGAAATCAACTGACCAATCAAAGTGATATGCGGCGACATCAAACATGCGCAAGCGTTTCGTAATAAACATTAGGATTCTATAAATAAAACCTATAAACCAAAAAGTTTTGTCTTTAGCATTCCTATGAGTTAATTTATTGCTTAGTTTTTTGTGCCTATTAATAATTGAATTATCAATTAGCAGTTTAATACTAAATAACTACAGCTGTAATAAGGCGGCCATGTTAATTAAGATGCGCTTGCGCGTATATGTAATTACGACATTACATCACAAACTCTTCGCCGAAGAAAATTGATGATAGATAAAATAAATTAATCTCCGAGCAGGCTTTGTGCTCCTGACAGCACGTGATCATCACTTTATTGTAATAATTTATTACCAACAGCTCATTCAATTCAATTTCGTAATGCAACCTTTTGTCTTGAATAATAAGGTTACTTTTTCTAAATCATTTATCAATTAGATTGATTACTTATCGAACGGCAATCGGCATACTTCTTTTTTTATATATATTTGTTCAGTGGTCTTTATTTGCATTAAAATGTAAGTCATCATCATCATTTCAGCCATAGAACGTCTACTGCCGAACATAGGCCTCTCCCATTGGCTTCCAGATTGCCCGGTTGGAAGCGGCCTGCATACAGCGTCTTCCTGCGACTTTTACCAGATCCTCTGTCCACCTCGTGAGTGGAACATATGGAACTGAAACGTGGCCTCTCACTATGAGCCTCATAAGAAAGCTCAAGGTCGCACAGCGTGCTATGGAAAGGGCTGTGCTCGGTGTTTCCTTACAAGATCGAACTAGAAATGAGGAGATCCGTAAACGAACAAACTTACATAGCCCAACGGATTAGCAAGCTGAAGTGGCAGTGGGCGGGGCACATAGCACGTAGAACTGACGGCCGATGGGGCAGAAAGGTTCTAGAATGGCGGCCGCGTACCGGCAAAATTATGTACAGACCTTCGATTTTAAGCGTAGCCTCTTCTAAGTCCATAGTACAGACAACAGCTCGTCAACCCACTATTAAAATTTTCTCAATTGATATTAATGTCACGTCGGACCTAATGTTAAAAATCGGTTCAATGACCTTTAACTTTTTGGTTAGGTTGGCCTGCCCTTGACTGTACATCAGTGTTGGGCAAATTTTAATTGCAAAAACCATTAAAGATTAACAATTGATTAATTGGTAAATATAACCACAACAACTAACAATTAATCAATTGTAATTGTGGAAAAATATAATTAACAATTATTTAATTGTTAACTGTAGTAGTAACAATTAACAATTAATTAATTGTTAACTGTAGTAGTAACAATTAATTAATTGTTAGTTGTGATTTACCACAATTAACAATTAATATAAATTACATTTTAATACCACTCTCTTCTCGAACATGCTGTCTGATAGTTTGTGACTCTTTGGCAAATTTGTCTTTGTCGCAAAAGAAAAAAGACGTTCAACTGCAGCTGACGATGGTAAAGGTGTGTTGTATTTAATACAAACACTTTTAATCTCAGGATATCTATTGAGGAGTTGCAAATCTTGGCTTTCCTCGGCAAAATAATGCAGCATCAAAAGTTCTGCTTTAGTCATTGGTGCATCGGAGGAGCATCCGTTTTTATCTGAGATTGAAATATCCGAGTCTTACAGTTTAATTTTCCTAAATCTTTTACTAATTTCGTTTTGATACTTAAAGTTAATTGTTAGTTATAATTGTTTCATAAAACAACTAAAAAAGTTAATTGCAATTATGTATTTTAATTGTGAGTTACAATTGACATATGTTAATCAAATTAATTTAATTGCAAGGTGCAATTAAAAGTTTAGTTGCGATTAATTTAATTGTAATTAATTTAATTGCAATTACTTTTTTAGTCAATTAACGAGATAATTGACAAATTAATTGATTAATGCCCAACACTGCTGTACATAATATTAATACATATAAAAAATAATAATTACCTTTAGTGGGCATTTAACCTACGTTCTACGTCCACCATTTATATTATCACCTGTATGTGTACCACTTTTAAAGCAAATAAATACATTTCATTTCATTTCATTTCATTTCATTTCATTTCATTTCATTTCTGTACGTTCCTTACTATACGAGTAGCAGTGCCCGGATAGCGAAAGAACGTAGGTTTGATTGCCACCTGAGGTAGTCCTGTTTTTTCAAGTGTAATATCATCTTTGATCTAATTATTAACTAGTCTGCTGTGAAAAGATCACCACTTTTTTTTTTGTTGAACAATACAGTATTTTAAACCACTAATCAATTATTGACATACGTTTTAAAAACTGTCTTAACGCTTCTCTTCTATATAATTTGTATGGCGATAGCAAACTATGACGTCACTGTTTACCTAACTCGAAGGAGTAACTTTTTGTTGATTTTGGAATAATTAAAAATCGAAATTTTCAAGTTAATTATAATGTGCCGGGTTAATAAACCTAAAATAAGGTGACAGTTTTAATAAATGTTGTCTTACAATTATTTAAGAATGGTGTAAAATACCCTATTTTCACATAAAATGAAAACAATATTTTATCTCGCCATAAAACTGTAAAGTAATTACAATGTTAGTGATCGTACACTATACACCTAATAAGTGCGTTCTTCCATATTGGTACGTGATGGATGGGAGAAACTGCGCAGCCCACACCAGAATAATTTGGAGAGAAAGTATTTATTATACACTATCATCGATGGAACATTACCTATGCGATCTTCTTTATAATAGCAAACTTTATAACTAGCTTGATAAGATAAGATAACTTTATTTGCGAAAAAACATGGTATTTTAAGGATGATACAATTTCAAGTGCGCATGTCTCGCTAATCATATGCTTAGCATGCAAATGTTACAATTTTAAACCTACTTACGTAATTGTTATGAGAGGATAATTATTATTATTTCAACTAACAAAATAATCGCTAAATTAAATAGGAGGAAAATTTAAATATTTATATATGTCATGAAAATAGTATGCTGTCTTGTTTTCAATTATTCCAACCTTGTTTTCTTAAGAAATCATTCAGAAAAGTTTAATATAGGTAAAGAAAACAGCCCGTCCACCACCTACCACAATACGTCAAATTTTCTCAATTGATATTGATCTCTACATGTCGGACTTAAATTCTAAAATCAATTCAATGACCTTTTACTTTTTGGGTAGCTTGATCTACCGTTGTCTGTACTAACATTAATTTTACAATAGATAAATAAATAAATAAATATCGGACAACATCACATACATTTCTCTAATCATATGATAAGTAGCTTAAGCACTTGTGTTACAGAAATCAGAAACAACGACGGTACCACAACACCCAGACCCGAGACAATATAGAAAAGTTATTTTTCTACATTGACCAACCGGAATCGAAACCGGAACCTCAGAGATAGCGCCACCAAGTCCGGTATGCTCGCCTGTCGGCTACGTAATTCATCAAATCAATGAGTAGTGTGCTCAATGCAGAAATAAGACAATGATTAGAAATAGTTATCTGTACTCGTATTTGTTGCCCGCGACTTCTCTCGCGTAGTCAGTTCCAGGGTGCGCACAACAACGCACTGAATTTCATTACAACTGGATAAACAGTACAAAATGCATACGGACTACGCATTGTAGTGACATCTATCTCGCCACATACGAACTAAAACTGACGTATCCTACATCGCGATACTAAAGTTATCCGAGCGATTGAACATATATACAAGAACCCGACAACAACCATGGGGCAGTAGCCCACCAGACACAACCGTCTGGTCGGACGATCCTCCCTTTTCAATGGTGGATGAGGAACTTTACACCCTGTTCCTCGCACCCCCAAAACATGAAAGATATCCTACTAATAAATATGAATGGGAAATTTCATGGGGGGAAAACCTCCTTTACACTTATGTACAAGGAATAACCTTAGACCAATAACGCACTATGCAGCGCGTTGCGGCTTGCCGTATGACTGTTTAAAACGCATTGTGTGTACATAAATTCCATAAGGCTTATTGTAAATCGTATTATACAATCAAGAGGGCCAAGTGTGTTTTTTTACTTTTTCGCAAATGGTGCCGCTGTACGCTGTCTCGTGGCACATTAACAAAACTACATTCAAATTCAATGCAACATCGCGTTTAATTGCGTAAAAGTAAAAAATATAGCTTGTAAAAACAAATGGGAAAGTTTGTGAGACTTTTGTATCCAATTAAATCACGCAACAAAACTTAAATGAAGCTGGCTTAAATTTTATTTTATAAGCTAAATACAAAAAACAGGGAGTTGATACAAGTAAGATATACATGAGACAAAAACATAAGTGCTGAACTGCAGCCCAAAACATGCATCTCTGGCTAGGTTTCAAATCTAGGTAAAGGATACAACAAGAATAAGGAAAATAGTGAGTTCCACAAAAAGAGAAGAAACAACGGCAACACAAAGAAGACAACGGCAGGTCAACCTGCCCAAAAAGTTAAAGGTCATTGAGTTGATTTTCAACTGTAAGTCCAACACGTCCGTGATAATTTTACGTAGATATATAGTAGGTTGACGTGCTGTTATCTGTACCTGCTAATTCAACAGAAAATTACTTCAGAAGTAAATGTTTTACCTTAAGGTATTTGGATAAGGGTTAACAATATCTAAGTATTTACAGCACACAGATGAACTAGATTTAATTGTTAATTATTTTTTATAAATATATACATACTATTATAGTAATAAGCAGTAGTGAGCAAAAAAATAATCTACTTCACTTTTTTTTTTAAATGTCTAGCTTTCAATACAATATTTAGTTTGTTTTCTATAGATTTACAGTTCCACTTGTCTCGTTACGATAATAATGTGTTCGTTTGTTGCACAACAGTTCCGGTTATGTTGTCGGTCCGTCTGTCACCCACTGCCTGTCCGGTGCCGAAGAAAGTTGCCACTGGGAGGTTATATCTAGCTCTGGAAAATTACACAATCGAAACCATATGTTGCAGGCGGGTGTTTTGTGAGATCAGACACTAAAAAGGGAGAAATTCATTTACCAGCAATAAGATCCAAAATAGGACGGTTATTGGTCGATTGAGTATTAGAAAAAAATTATATGGAATTTCTTTTAATCACTTAGTAGTTAGAAATTTTATGGTTTTTCCCATTAATTCTGGCCAACCTTTCTTTAAATTGCCTAAACTACTTCATTTTCGGTATTGCCGTCGGCACATTTCAAATGATTTAAGTTGATCTTGCATGTTTAGGCCACATTCACATAAATAACTCAATTCTGCATTTGTAAGAACGAGCCCAATAAAATAAGACAAGATACGCAATCAGAATACAGCTGTGTAGTCTTAGCCAGATAAACAGTATTTTGCAATTTAAACACGTATTTCAAATACACGCCAAAATCCTTGGAAATTTTACACGTTTGGATGATGACGTTATCTCTACAAACATCGGAAATGTCATTAAACCAAAATACCTATTAAAAATGTTACATCTTTGCGCAGAAATAACCTTTATTAAAATTATTGTTATTCAGTGAAGTTTTAATATATGAGAAATATTAACTTTTGTAATGACATGATATAAATTGTTTATGCTAAAAAACAAGCAAGAAATTTCTAAAATATATTGGTACACATTACATTTAGAGGCTTATTGTGTGCACTGAAAAAGATTAGTGAAGAAGAGTAGAAATTCGGGGATATTCTTCATGGCCTATCTGACTTACGACCTTTATAATATGATAAAGCAGTCCTTAAAATCGAAATAGTGGACTAAGATGAACGGAGACGGGGTGATATAAGCCAGACAGCGAAAGTGGCCGGTGTTTACAAGTTATTCGAGCGTTTATGTTAATGCGCGTCTCGTTTCCGCCCGGCGATTGCGGAGCTTGTTGGGTGGCCGTTTTGGGATTATACAGGGTGATTCGTAATATGATTTTCTCCGCAGGTAATAGAGAAACAAACAGACAACAACTTTTCTTAATAGACCAACTTCGAAACACCGAAGATTTTTTCTTAGATAACTAAGTTACTACCACAACAGTACTAAATAAAACAATGGTCGTTAACCAACCCTAATGTTAGCACACATTTACTATCATGAATATTAAACAGTACTGTTGTGGTAGTCAGTAATTTAGTGCATACAGGCAAACTGACAATCTTTCGGCAATGTAAGCATGCACAACTAGAGGAAACATTCGATACATTAGACTATCTGATAATTGCTGTAGTTTAAACGTTGATAAAACATCGAGAGCCAAATTAAGTACCTGTTGCAGTGCAGATACCATTAATTAGTAACTAATAAACAGATAGGCAAACGTGTTTAAATGTAGATAGAATTATTGCTCCATTTCCATAGCATTAGCTCGTTACGCTACTAGCGAAGTTGTTTACCTTATTTTGCGATAAATGAGAATGTCGAGCGATGCAAATGACGGTTGAACCATTCTTACCACGTTTGCGAACAAACCGTGGAATTTCAACGAGTGTCATTTCGAAATGCGGTATTTGTTCATGTGGAAACCAATATTTGTCCACCGGAGGGTCAAATGAACGCAAATTGGCTGTAGCAGTAGCGTTAGGGACATGTTGCGTAATGACAACATGCCTTACGGGCCGTAAATCTGCGTGTGCGTTTAGTATGAGTACTCACATAATGATTGTAGGGCTGACAGATGTCATTAGTAGGACATTAAATGGGCTAACGCAATTTCTGGACATGATTTAAAAAAGTAAACTAAAACTAACTATGTTTATTATGATAAATATCAATAAAATGTTAGGACATGGAAATCAATAGAAAATGGAAACCAAAAATGTAAAAATATGAACAGAACATAGTAATAAATGCGGACAAGGCCACTCGAAAAGACCCGAAAATTATTAGAAGAAAACCCTAACTGCTGATGCTTTGGGACAGTTTGCATCCAGTAGCAATTACGTACAATTGTATTTGGCAAGTAATGTAGGTTTTTTATACTGCTGTTAGCCCTATGCACTGGAGTGCGAGCGGTGATGAGCGGCTGCGCTTGCGCAAGCGGGCGGCCTTTGCGCCTTTCTGTACAGAATCAGGTGAAGGAGCACCTGTAACTGGCTGAGGATTGCGCACTTTTACATTTATTTTTATTGGTAATCAATAAAAATCGTCTGAATACTGAAGAGTTGTAGCAATTAATTTGAAATTTCATTTGCATGGCATTAGCATAATTAATTTAAACAAAACGAGATTTCGTATTAAAATTGCCTTAGTTTTTTAACTAGATGAAATTCTTCCTTTTTATGTGTTAATGTTTTTTTTTAATTTACACCTTATTCCATAATGCCGACGGTCTACTTTGGACCCTGTTTGTTCCATAATGAATGTCTTGATGATTTGATGACATATTCCTGGTGGTAAGTTTGTATCTTACAGCCTCAGAATCAGAATGTCAAATGTATATGTCTATTTGTTTGTTCCTTAAACTGACAAGCAAATAAAATTTCCGTCGTGTCGTGTTTCCGTGGCCGTGTCCGTGGTCTTGAAGATTTGATGCAACTAGATACTTTTGATGGTAAAGTGTAGTCTTGTAGCCTCAGGACGTATTTTGCTGTAAAGTTAGCCATTCTTACTACAACCACCCACTACGATCATAAACCATAAAATATTGTCGCTACCCTCATATCCTCCAACTAAGTAACTATTGTATTGAATGAATTTGAATGCCTCCCTCGCAGCCATTCCGCACATTGTAGTTTTGAAGCTTAAACGCCCATGTAATAAACACTTAGTGTGATGCTATCAAAAGCAATCCCGTTAGTTCCGCTACATCAGGAGTTTCAGTTAAATCACCTGTGGAATTTAATATTGATGAACACCTATTTAATGTTATCAACTACGATGCCTGTTATTTCTATTATATTTCCCCGTTATCACGGGTTTAACGGTACTGTTTTCGTGGCGGGACCGCTGTTATGGTAGTTCGCGTATTATTGCTTGCGTGTGACCGGTTTTCTATAAGAAAGGACAGCATTTTTAATTGTTTTTCTTTTTCTACTGGCTAGTTATTAGCATCTTACCAAAAACTTTGAGGTATTTTAACACTTGCGTTTGAAGTTTTCGTAAAGGAAGCAGTCTTTAAGAAGCGGCGCTTACTGATAGTACATTTAAAGCTATGTTCTAGTCTCAGAGCATGCGCATTTTAAATGGACCTTTTCTGTGAAATTCTGCTGAATAAAACCTGCATTACATTAGATTTTCGGTTTTTTAATACTAAGAGTCCAAGCCTGCGTCCCACTTGGCCTCACGTGGACTAAATATCGTGTCCAAAACTGGTGGACTCAAGAGTATTTGAGATTGACTATATGGCACCAATCCAATGCGCCGATTGTCCGATTATTAAACCTTCCCGTTACTGCAACTCCTCCAGGTAACGGTCGCATTGAATGTCTTCCTGGCGGGCCGGCGGTCTGTATTGTCGCGTGAGAGCCGCGCGGTACATAAATCATGCGTCCCGCCCCGTCCTTCCCGCCCTGTGCGGTAATCGACGCGCGCGCAGCTTTTTACGCATGTATTTACTTAATCTATGGAAAGTACAGGTCAACATTCTATAGTGTTGTAAAACATTATAAACAATTAAATTATGCTAGAGTATTGAATGTTAAAAAAAAGTAGATTCTCTCAACACAAGCAATTCCTTGCTTAAAAGGAGATTCTAACCCATGAGATGTACTGTATAATTACATTACTGAAATAAATAATTTTGAATTTAAAGGACATTCACTGTCGCTTCGTTGACGAATATAGCCGACTCGTATGGGAAGCAGGTGCAAGAAAAACGTAGCTGAATTATACATATTATTATAACGATAGATAAGATGACACTTTATTTGCCCAAAAACTTTTAAAATTGTTACGTACCTAATATAAAGAAATGCTCGAATTGTTAGTTGCATCTTGCACTAGGTACTTTTATATTACAAAACAATTTCCCTAAGTTTAATTACTTGAGAATGACTGTCAAACAAAGCATAAAACGGTGTCGACTTTTTCTTAAAAGTGCGTTTAAACAACTCTCATTGTAAAATATACTCTAGTACCAAAGATAAAAGCTTCGATTTCCGTTGATGACTGTGGGAAAATAGTTGAAAACACAAGTGAATGGGGCTCTAATTCGGACAGAGCAAGGTCAGCCAGATTTTGACGGGTTTACACGAAACGATTACGGGCAAATGACTGTAATATCTTATTAAATCTTGGAACTGAGAACTAATGCGAACTTGTTATAGCTATAATACATGTTGATTAGTTAAAATTAGGAAATACGAAAAATAGCTTCACTCGAAAATTACAAAAATCGAGGCATACATAAGGGAGATTAGGGTACTGGTGCCCTATGTCTGGACCTCAGCTTGACACTATTTTATGGATAATAATTATTTTATGGTTTAGGGAAACCACTTTAGGTACCGTCAACGGCTCATCAAGCTACTACAAAACGGCAAAATTTATCATTAATATTGATCTCTTCTACTTTGACTTAAGTTGAAAATCAGTTAAGGTATTTTTTATATTATATATACATCTTGCAGTAGTTTGATGAGTCATTGCCTGTACAATGTTCATTTGAATGGAAAAACAAAAAATGAAAGAAGATGGAAGTAAATTGTACCCATTATAAATATTCCTAAAATAGGTTGTAGGTTGCTTAGGGTTAAGAAAATACTGTTTTTTTTTATTAGTAAGTCTAAAAACTGAAGACAGTTAGGTGTAAATCCCCTTCACTGACGCATACGCGAATTGTAAGCAGGTCGGGATGATGAGGATTAGGCGGCCATCTCATTCTCACATTTGTTTTGGCCATAGATTTATAGCATATTCTAAGTCTATGGTTTTGGCGTATCTAGACAAGGCTTCCTAATAAATAACTCGCCCAAAAATACGTTTATACTAATTTAGTCTATTTTAGCTTGGAATTAAATAATATTGCGCTCTCAGTCTAAGTTTTTTTAATATATCTAACCCTAATGAGATACTGCTTTTGGCAATAAGACTGCTTGATTGTACATTAAGTAACCTTTTAATTTATGCAATAGAGTGTGTATATATTTATCTATCTACTACTGGCTTAACTGTTTGGTTTATACCTAATTTGCAGTGGTTAGAGTTCTTTTGCTTAAAGAAGTGTTTATCCTCTGATCACTGAGAATCGATCTGTTGTTAAATTTAACAGATCGTTTGCCTGATGTACTTTTTAAAAATGGTTCAGATGTAATCATCCTGTTAGATTAACATCAATTTGTTAAAAGTCCTCTAGTAACAAGCTATGATTGAAATACTGTCTCATTAACTTCTGAATGTGGAGGAAATGGCTGCTGCGGCCCAGTTTTAAACTACGGCAAATATCAGCATAGCCTACATTAAGTTTGTATATTGCATTTCATCATCATCATTATGTCAGCCATAGGACGTCAACTGCTGAACAAAGGCCTCCCCAATGACTTATCATCAGGGGGGATTGCCAATACTCGCCACGCTTGGCAGGCAGGTTGGCGAACGCTGTTTTTTATAAGATTTCGAAGACGCTGCTGCCCGTCTCGTGCTATGTGTCGTGTCGTGCGTCTCGTATCCTGTAGACGGTGGGGATGTGTATTCTTTACGTCCGTCTCAACACGGCACTATTGCACGGCAATATTGTGTTTACGTGTACTAAATATAAATATATTTTTTTGTTGATTAGTGTACGTCGTCGACATAATTGTATGCAGGGCATCGAGATCATTATTGTACATTCCCATTGTCAAGTGTACTCAGAACAAACAAACGGATCTCGAACAGACAGCTGATGTTTACGTTCACAGCCAATCAGGCTAATGAGTGCGTAATCCGCTCTCGCCACGCAGTCACGCTTTTGTGATTGCATAGTTCCGGGACGCCTGTGAGGGTTGTTGTAGATTCGCCACAGAGTGGATTCTTCACAAAAAAGTATGTGTAGACTTGTCACACCTCTTATTTTATTTAAAAAAATATTTTGGAGTATTGTAACCTCGCCACAGTCGATTTTACAATACAGAATACAGAAAAATCAAACACTTAATAGAAAATAGAGATTTATTATTTTTAAAGTCACAGGTTTTATAACAATTGAACTGAAGTCGTTATAAAAATCACAAATACATTACAATTTGCCGATTTACCGGCAAAATCCTATGAGTATACAAAAATATGAATTATTTCAAGGAATATCTTTTTAATATAGCAGTAACAAATCAAACTTACGTCTAATTTATAAATCACAGTTTTTAAATTGTAGAAATGAATTTACTTAAAAGAAAACCGGCAACCAGACAGTGTTTGTTTGATGTTAAACCCCAGAGAGAAAATAAAAATAAATAAAATGAAATAAAATATGTTTATTAAACAGAACACATTAGCCAAAATACAAACATTCTATGACTCCCACATTAGGCTAGGCCTGTCTCGTGGGGGTCAAGCCGAATAGATTGCCAGAACAAACATAGTGGCCATTTGCCATAGTTACATAACATTAAAATATATATATATATATATATATATATATATATAAAGTTTGAAGCTAAACAGGATCAAGTTCTTAATCTAGTTTATAGTATCTAATTTAATTTTAACTTAAAGTGCGCCTCTGTGTGTGAATCTGTGTGTATGTGTGAGTGTGTAAGTGTGAGTGTGTGCGTGTGTGTGTTCAAGAATTTACATTGGTAATTAAGTCTAGGTTAAGGATAGGTTAAGGCAGCCCTACGATTAATATCTTGGGATCAACTGACAGGGCCAGACGCCACTGCCATTCACTACCTGTTGAAGACCTATATAGCAACCATTAGCAGTTCTTCCGATTTTTTGTAGTCCTAAGTCAAAAGTTCGTTAATTTTAATGGGTTTGGCCTCATGAAGTTGAAGACTTCTTAACTTTGCTTGCTAACCGTACTTTTAATAAAAATTATATGAATTGAAGACGACTATCACTTTCATGTTTGTGGCGAGTTTACCTTAAATGTATGGAACTTACAAAAGTGTGACGAATCCACTTTGTAGCGAATCTACAACAACCCACCTGTGTGACCGCGCTTGATCGTCCCTAATTTAAACCATAACATTGACCAAATATTTGTCATTATAACTAAGTGTTTTTTTTTAAGTTTTATAATCATTTCTATTTTTATAACTGAATAGACGAAACGACGAAATTCATGTTACTATATTATTAAAGACTTGTGAATCGAGTACTCACGAGACTTTTCGCGAATACTCGATAATTAGCAGTATCGAATAGTCGTAAATCGGTCTTTGCGCCTCGCACCAAGGCCTTAATCGAAGCTCGTTACTCATTACGCCTTACTAGGTATTCATTTCTACTTTAGTGCTAACTTATATTAAAATCATAAGGTTCTATTTTTATTGGTTTCTCTTCATTTAGGGTCTGATTTTACTTCTCCACAAATGGGGCCATCCACATAATTCATCATCATTATTTCAGCCATTGGACGTCCACTGCTAAACATAAGCCTCCGCCATAATTAGGTTACGCTAAATATTGACATTCTATGTCTAAGCTTTTTCCCTATCTCTATGTTTAGCATGAGTTTCTATAGTCTAGGTGATTTGCCACCTCTCTAGTTACTTATCTATACAGAGTGTAACGAAATAAGGTGAAATAAAACTTTAAGGGGTTATTCTATTCTTTTTTATATATGTATATCTACATATATAAAAAAGTCGGGTTAGTTACACCATTGATAAGTCAAGAACGGCTGGACCGATTTTTATGATCTTCGCTTTGTTAAATTTATCTCCGCCCTGAATATCAGAATAACTACTAAAACAACGGAAAATTCACAAAAAATGTGTACAAAGTTCGCCGGGACATACCATAATTATTAGAATTAGTACCGACAAAGTATGTATCAAAGCTTTATAAATAAAAAAGACGGTGAAACCATTTTAAATAATATAAAAAATATATTTTATGATAATTATAACACTTGAAAAAATCGACTGCCTCAGGTGGGACTCGAACCCAAGTGTTACATTATCATTGATATAACAAGCATGTAATTGCTAAAAACAAAATTTAAATTAATTTTATTTTCTGCATTAGTTGCACTATTATGTATTCTGTCGTTTAAAAGCTAGACTCAGGGGCGTGCATCCCATATAGGCTAGTATGCAGAGCCTACTTTCATAAAAAACCGACAGAACAGCTGACTATAATTGTTAATTACGTATTCAACAATAAATATTCTGTAACCATTTTGTCGTCTACCTGTACTTATTCCTTACTAAAGCGCGCAACTTAGATCGTTACTGTGCAATTTAACCAATGTTAGGCTGCCGCGAGATCGCCTACTGTTTCACGCAAACTTACTAAATTTTCACTCACAGCCTACCCCCATCTGAAACCAATACACGCCCCTGGCTAGACTAGACTATAAATAATCTATAAGGTTCAAAACCGTGACCTCTTTGCATCTGAATAATCTATTAAATGTTATCTAAAGATAAAGATCATCTTTATTGTTAAGGATCTGTAGAACAAGTTCAATACCTTATATAACATCGACTGCTCAATTGGAGTAGCGGCACAGCGTGCAGCGCCTTGTACGTAAAAGGTCCCGGAATCGATTCTCGGTCAAATTGGAAAACGATTTTCAATTCAATTGAATATATTTATTGCATTCTATAATGTTACACAGGTGTTATAAATAGGTACATAAAACGGATCATTATAGACCCTGTAGGGCACAACAATAAGATAGGTATTGTGGGCAGTGATATTTTTCTAAATAAACTCAGGTCACCCAGACCTGAGTTTATTTAGAAAAATATGCTGGGAGACGCCCCTAGCAATTTTGATTGTATGGCACCCCGTACAACAAAGATATTAATTTCTTACCTCGATCCCGTGAAAATAGATGTATAGTCTGGTGCATATTAATAAAATATTATTATAAACCGATAAAAAAGTTAATTTAACAAAACAAAAAACCCTGTAAGAAACTGACTGTAGAAAAGAATTAAAAAGATGTAAACTAGGTGTCTAGCTGGTCAATCATACAATCACTCGAAAAACATTACCCTCCTTCTGGGTCAGTCGGGTAAAAACAAAATAATATAATATTGAATTTAAGGTGTAGGGACGGCCATAAAGAATGCAATTCCCCACCGCCAACAGGAGGCGTGTTGTAATTGGCGACTAATTCCTGTAGCACGAGACGGGCAGCAGCGTCTGCGTAAAAAAACTGCGCTCGCCAACACGCCTGCCAAGCGTGGCGAGTATTTACAATCCCCTCCGATGAAAGATATTGGGGGAGGCCTGTGTTGAACAGTGGACGTCCTATGGCTGAAATGATGATGATGGAGCCAACGTGGAAATCGTTAGGAAATATTTCGCATATTCACAAAATAATCATCTACCTTGACGATAAATGTTGATACTATAATTAATTTTTAGATTCTAATCTGGGTCCAATCGAAAACTCTTATTAACTACAATACTTTTCACAATAATACTGTAAAATTAGAGTACATACCTACAGTTATTTTATTTGCAAAGCAAGAGTAGTAGTAGAATTATATCTTATACAGGGTGTAACGAAAAGGTGAAATAAAACTTTAAGGGGTTATTCTACGGCTAAATTACGTCAACTTTTTCTATGGGACCAACATCGAAATCTCAAAAAAAAATTGACGTTTCCATACAAACTGATGCCAGCTGGTCGCGTTTTAGTATGGGAAAGTGTTTTTTTTTTTGCGAATTCGATGTTGTTCCCATAGAAAAAGTTGATGTACTTTAGCCGTAGAATAACCCCTTAAAGTTTTATTTCACCTTTTCGTTACACTCTGTATACATAAAACAAAGTCGGGTTAGTTACACCATTTATAAGTCGAGAACTGCTGGACTGATTTTTATGATCTTTGATTTGATGAATTTGTCTCCGCCCCGAATAACAGCATAACTGCAAAAAAAACGAAAAATTCACCGAAATAAAGTATGTAGGGGGTACAAAGTTCGCCGGGATAGCTAGTTGGTTAATAAAAAATACAGTAAATTCCATTTACATGCAAAATATAAGCTCAATCAGATACCGCGAAGTGGATCTAATTTAACTTGCAAGATTTGGACAGACGGACGACGGGACAGGTGAGACTCAATAAAAGCGTGTAAAAAAGTAGATAGATAGGTAATAACTCTTTATTGCACATCACACAAAATAAACAGTACTTATCTAGTCATAGTAGGTATATAGTTCTTTACCCTTATCCGTAAGGCAGTCAGAGTCCCTTCCCATTTTCAAGGCTAGGGTCAAAGCCTTTTTCCTATTGCGTTAATGTTGTATACATGTTCCGGTTCGCGTAGATAGTTGTATTTTATTTATGTATGTTTATGTACGTATATTATATATTAATCTACTATTATTGTTTTGCTATTTTTATGTATTATATGTAAGTATTTATTTATTTTTGATTCTTACGCTCTCTTGCTCTGGCACTACGTTACCCCACTGTATTAAAACTTAATTTCCTCTGCCCAAAGGTTGTCTGGAAGAGATCGCTTTAGGCGATAAGGCCGCCTGATTGTACATAACTGTGTCTTGTTTGTAATAACCTTTAATGTTTTTGTGCAATAAAGTGTCTCTCTATCTATTTATCTAAGTCATATCGTTAGAAGCGATAAAAGTATTTATTACTAAACTAGGATCAAAAAAAGACACTTCTCCATATTTAAAGATCAGTTGTTGGGTTCTTGTTCACGGCCGGATTCTTGACGCAGCTATGCTGGTATTTCATGAGATTTGGTATTAACCGTACAGAAACCGGATTAAAATTGTCTTGTTACCAACGCCCTTGGTGAACCTTTTTTTAATGATTTCAATGTTACTTTAATAGAAGATGAACAGTTTAATAACGCGTTAGAAGGAAGTTAACATAAACGACTTTGTATACAAGGATAAGAAAGATAAGGTAATCATTTATTATCAAAACTGGGTGACTGGTAAATCGACTTATTTCCGTTAAGGGTATATAGCAGTGACTATTTCCAACTAATTTCATTCTAGTCCAAAATTAACCGATATAGTGTTTTTTTTTACTACTACAAGTTTTTAGAATTACGTATGTTATTAAATGGATAAGAATTTATGGCTAGGACATGTTCTTAAATTGATTTTTATGTAGCACAAATAACTTAATATTTTGAAGAAAAAATAACTCCATAACTGTTCGTTTTGGGACATGGATCAAATGATAACATTAATAGTTTAGTTTTATCAGCAGGTCGGAATACCAGTCAAACTGTACATGTATAATTGCATAGATTGAGTTACAAACACAGGTCGATATGAGTTAGGTGAAAAGACAAGAACATTTCACAATGTTATTATTTATTAAACAGATTAGACAAACATTATTCCCTTTGTTCGTAATAAATATGAACTATAATCGGATCTGTAATGTAAACGATGCGGATCGGATTAACATCGAAGGCGGCCGCTGTCAGCCTCCTCACGACGCGACGTTGATACTCGGCCTAATAATGTGCACCTCTGTGTGCGGCTACAATTTTGCTGAATTTATAAATCAAGAATGGCCGATTTACCCACGGCCGATTTTTAGAATGGTTTGTTAGATTTATATTCGCTCCGAATAGCAGATTAACTATTGACACATAGGAAAACTCACGAAAAAAAAAAAGATTGGAAATGGCATGGCAGTCAATTTAATTGAATTTAATCATTAAAATTATTATCGTAGTTATAGTCATTTTATGGTCATATTTGTACCTAAGATACCTCTTGATTAAAGATAATAAATATACTACTGGTCAGCCGCGGCCACAGTTAGGTTAACGTTGTCGAAATATTTCTAGACGCTAATTACCTACGCCTAATATAATAAAAAAAACCTAAGATACACTATCGCCAAATCGAAACCTAATGCGTACTGTCTCCGTCTCTGTCTGAATTACACACTGTTTATTTGTTTTCTTTATATTATGATAAATAAGACGAATTAGTTTAAACCTTAAATAGATAAATTCGACAAACCTACCCTACCTCACCTTGAAAGTACTTATCGTACGTCATCCCAGCAATCGCTTGTCGCCCCGCATGAGGTACTGTTCCATTTTTTGATATACTTGTGCACCGACTATTTGTTTAATCCGAGAATTGTAACGGTTTAGTTATTATTAACGGTGAGTGTACGCGCGCGGGCGCAGCTAGCTTAAGTAACAAACGACTACCATGTTCTGTCAACCTCTTTCATGTGAAGTCATGATTAGGGAGAGGATTGTCTGTCACCGGCACATACTGGATAGCTATAAGCGACATTGAAGCCTAATGATGATTATTTACGAGTTTCGATATATGTATATTGTATTCTGTAACATTATAGATGGTACTACCTAATCGTAAAGCCTAGTCAAAGGACTTAAGGCGGCTTGATTACATTCTCCAGTAAGGTTCAGTCATTGGCCTTACAAAACCCCTCCACCAATCCGCACTGGACCCGCGTAGAACACCAACCACCTCATAGTTGTGGTGAGGCCTGTGCCGGTGCCCTGCATTGGGACCAATATAGGCATACTTAACTTTTTTTTACTTTACTAAATTCGAAACATAATTTGTCGTCAGTGTCCTGGCTGTTCAAATGAGTTTTAAATGCGGCTTTACATTGCCTGTTTCTCATTTCGTTTAAGGGTACTACATGATAAACAAAACTTCTGGTAACTTTGTACGTATGTGAAAACAAAACCACCTTTATGTGGGACGCATCACATAGGTTGGGCACGCAGTGAGAATGGAACCGCAGACCGAGTTGGCATACTACCAGATTTTTGAAAGTCATGCGCGACCAATCTCACAAGTCTTGTGGTCGCCATTCAGAAACAATGAAATGTGTGCCCATGCAAAAGTTTGCCGCAAAGGCCATGCCCCGACCTAATACTGAAACGATACTTAATGTTGAGACTCTGTTATCGCTTGTCACCGTTTCAAGACGTCAACTTAACCCTAGTTAGTGCTTAGTATAATCAACGATTACTAAATCTAGAAGTAAAATGGGGACAATGGGGCAAGATGTCACCACCAATTTATTTGGCATATTACATACTTTTTTATAAGCTGTCAAAAGATGGCTTGTGTATACCTACCCACGTAGTACGAAGTGTTAAATCCATGGTAGTACGTAGTTACGACTAACCTAGGTAAAAAAAAAATCAAATTCAAAGGTTTTTCAAAATAAATATTATAATGAAACATCCTATATGAAATCTCAGTGATTTCATGTAGATTAGAGACCTTCTGGAGATGAAATCTACGTGAAAAGACAAATATTTCCTGATTACGGAAACGGGACAGACAGAGAGAAAGATACACACATATTACTTACAGAATGATGAAATAGGCTTGTATTATATCTAGAATTACTGTTGCGATAGGTTCATGCGCCAAAATTTAACCTAATACAGTTGTTGTTACTTATTCTGTATGTAACAAGCCGATTATTTAATCAGCGTTCGAGAAATCGCGGTAAACTTATTGTTATTAGTGTTACTAGTCCGAACCGACTGGCATGTTTGCCAATCCTATCTCACTTTTGGCCCAGCTTTACCTAAAACAGACCCCGCGGTTATGCGCCGCGCGTACCTACATGGTTTATGCGAGGCTGGGTGTACGTGGCTTCGTGACAAATGCGAGGTTTAGAACTTTGGAAGAGTAGGACAGTAGCACAGACGTGTGTACTCCGCATAATAGAATAATGTATAACAAAACAGAAACTTGGCACCTGCATTTGTACTCTATTCTTATAATACTATAATGTTTTAAAATTCTGCACCACATGATCGACTCTTCCGAACTTACCTCTTCCCTAAAAATAAACTGCAAGGTGAACAAGAGGCGCTCCTTACCTACCTTTGTACTTCCTACATATAAGAACAACGTGTCGCGCCACAATCCTATCGCCAGAATGTGTCGTAAATATAATCTCCTGCAAAGTGACTCCAAGTTGGACATATTTAACTCAGGGTTTGCGAGGTTCAAAACGGCAGCAAGGTCCATTTTCAACCGACTTCAAAAAAGGAGGAGGTTCTCAATTCGTCGGTATCTTTTTTAAAAATTTTTTTTTTTTTTTATGTATGTTCAGCGATCATTCGTTACTGCGTTGACCGATTTCGATAATTATTTTTTTGTTTGAAAGGTCTTTCAGAATGGTCCCATATAAATTTGGTTAAATTCTGATGATGGGATCTATAAGAAAATCATCAAACATTGCATAAACTCCGCCAACTGATTTTAGTATCTATCTTACCTATATCTCTGCCAAATGTAGACCGATTTTGATGATTCTTTTTTTAATGAATAGCCTACTTCAAAGATACTATAATAAAAAATTACCTATATATAACTAAAAATAATCTTAACACTTAAGTACCTAATCAGTTACTTTTGGAGTCGGTGCCAGTCAATGAGAGACCAATGTTTTCGTTTGCACCGACTCCAAAATAACTGATTAGGTACTTAAGTGTTAAGATTATTTTTAGCGTTTTAGTTTTTTGAAGTCGGTTTTTATTTTTTTTATAAAATTATTAGCTATTCAAATTCTGAACGAAACGACGGACGGAACCTGCGAACTTCTGTTGTAAAAAGTAATTTAAGAAAAAGAATGAGAATGTGTGTAAGAAATAATGGCGGACATGTGGAACACGAATTATAAAAGTATTACTGTATTGTTTTTGTTTTATTTACCATTTTAGCTATTTTTACCTCAAACTAAAAATATACCCTCTGCTACCTTTACTGTTATTTTGTCAATGTTTGGCCTATTTAACAGCAAGTGTTATACCTTTTTGAATAGCTAAAAAGACGTAAAAGTTTTTAAAATTACTTGCAGGATAAGTACCATACATTTTTTTAAAAAAAGGTCTTCAAAGTTGAAAACAATTAGTAAAAATTCTTTAATTTCAACCGTTGTCGAGCAGTTTTATAAAAAACCGGGCCCTAGTAGCTCCAATCGCAAAAAAATCGATAGAAAATCCAAAAGAAATAAGATTATAAAAAATATCTTTAAAATTCAATATCTCCATAACGGTTAGGTTTCGGATACCATATTATATGATCAATTCGATCAGAAATGACCTGAATAATAACGTCCTTCAATATTCTGTACGACTTTCCCTGTAACCCTGTATATGAAAAAGTACATAATCAGTTGCTTCTAATTTAAGCTGACATATAACTACTCTTCTATGGAAAAGTTGCTCTCATCCCAAATCACCAGTTTTTTTATCCTTATCATCCTCATATCGTTTACACTAATTACAATTAGTTTTTTTGCGCCATTCATTCCATTAACGGCCAGTAGCAAAAGTTGTTTGGGAGCATGATAATCGGCATCTCCCTTGCCGAAATTAAACTCGAAGGCCGATCAATAGGTAATATATTTTAATGCACCTTACTCCTATCACACAGTTATTGGATAGTTATATTAGGTACAGGTTTTTGACTGAGCAAACTAAACAAACGAAGATATAACAAGTGTTTTGCTATGTACGACAAACAAAACGGATCTTATGCCTAGTCGAGAGATCTGTCTAGAGGCTTCTTACACAGGCTTCTAACATGGCCTTTTTGACAGCTCGGTTGCGTTCCGAAATCAATGATTTCTGAACGCCACACCACCCCCCTACGGAGAAGGATAGTGTAATCTAAGTAAAGTATACATATTCGTTGCGATTCTTAAATTTTACGTGTCTGCCGGCACGCGTAGTGTATGGCAGTTTTTCGGGGGTTGCGACTTCAGCAGGAGCAGGCGCAGATTTTGATGGTGTACTTTCTTTGCATGCTTTTGCAAGGTGGTTAAAAGTGTTTTGTTCATTGTAGTTGTCATGTTCGAGGAAAGCAGGCTTTACTCGGTCGATACTGACTGTTGATGTCCTACCCTTTATACTTATAATCAGAGTTTTACCATCATTAGAGCGCTTTAAAATTTGATGTGGACCAGTATGAGGCGGTTGAAGGGGGCGTCGGACCGTATCGTCACGTAGAAAAACGTGGGACGCTGAGCCAAGGTCTTTGAATATAAATGTAGACGGCTCCGAGTGGCGTGAGGCGGGAATTGGCCTTATGGTTGACATTTTGCGTCGCAATTTACAAATAAAATCAGTAGGACTTTCGGTTGTGTTAGGGCTAGTAGTATGAGTTGCAAGCATCTCTCCCGGCAAGCGCAAATTTTCGCCGTATAGCATTTCTGCGGCTGTGGTCTTAAGATCTTCCTTGAATGCTGTTCTCATACCTAGCAAAACGAATGGCAAAGATGCGACCCACGAGTTATCATGGCACATGAGGGCCGCTTTTAATTGACGGTGAACTCGCTCTATCATCCCGTTAGCGATTGGATGGTAAGAAGTCGTTCTGATTCGTTTTGTTGCGAAACTTTGCATAAGACGGTGGAAGAGTTCAGACTCAAATTGAGAGCCCTGGTCGGTTGTGATAGTTGAGGGTACGCCAAAACGAGAAATCCATTCTTTAGTGAAAGTCTCAGCTACTTCTTCAGCCGTAATAGAGTGCATGGGCCAAACCTCAGGCCATCGAGAAAACCTGTCAATAGCCGTTAAACAATACCGATAATCGTTACAGACAGGGAGTGGGCCAATGATGTCTACGTGGACGTGGGCAAAACGACTGGATGGTTGATTGAAGGTTCCAAGAGGAGCGGTGTTGTGTCTCCAAATTTTGCTGCGCTGACAGGATATACAAGATCGGGTCCACTGCTGACAATCTTTTCTTATTGAAGGCCACACGTAGCGGTCCGTTAAAAGGCGGGTAGTTGCTCGAACACCGGGATGGCTTAGATTGTGTAGCTTGTCAAAAACTGCACGACGGAATGAAGGGGTCAGATATGGGCGCGGTTTTCCCGTGGACACGTCGCATAGAATGGCGACGTCTGAATCGGGGAGAACAACTTTAGAAAAACGAAGGCTGGATGAGCTGTGTTGTAGATCTGAAAGTTCTTGATCCGTTTCTTGTGATGTCGCTAGGGCTTGGTGGTTCTCTTCAAAAGATATGGCCTCGATTCGTGACATAGCATCAGCGACAATGTTCTCTTCGCCCTTAATATATTGGACGTCCGTGGTGAATTGACCTATAAAAGATAGCTGATTCAGCTGAGGCGGTGGAAGTTTTTCACGGCGTTGGACGAACGCATACAGAAATGGTTTGTGGTCCGTAAATATGGTAGTATGTTGGACTTCGAGTATGTGGCGGAAATGCTGTACGCTTTCATAAACGGCCAGAAGTTCGCGGTAGTAAGCTGGCCACTGGGTTTGTTTTGTGCTTAATTTTTTACTAAAGAAAGCGAGAGGTTGCCACTCGCCATCAACTTTTTGTTGGAGGGCTGCTCCGACGTGGGTACTTGACGCGTCGGTGAACAGTCCGAGAGGGGCATTGGGAGTTGGGTGGGCTAGCAGGGTCGCTTCAGAAAGGCTTTCCTTGCATTTCTGGAAAGCGAGTTCCAAATCTAAGGTCCAAGGCACAGGTTTGGAACCTACGAGTTTGTCATTTGCAAGAACGTTGATGAGAGGAACTTGGTACTCGGCGGCTTTAGGGATAAATCGGCGGTAAAAATTAATCATACCCAAAAACCTGCGAAGGCCTTGTGCAGTTTTGGGTAAGGGAAAATCTTTGATGACGTCAACCCGCTGATTGGGAGGGCTGATGCCTGCTGCCGAGATGTTATACCCCAGGAAAGTTACCTCTGCCGCTCCAAATACGCACTTGTCACAGTTGATGACGACGCCATAATTCTGCAAGCGTTGGAATAATAAACGGAGGTGCTCCTCATGCAGGGAAGCTTCAGCTGAAAAAACCAGGATATCGTCAACGTATGGAAATACAAAATCTAATCCTCGAGTGACTTCGTCAATGAATCTTTGAAACGTTTGTCCGGCATTTCGAAGCCCGAAGCTCATGTACGGGAATTCGAAGAGGCCGAAGGTAGTGATTATGGCGGTTTTGCAGATATCTGGAGGATGGACAGGAATTTGTTGGTAAGCTTTTACCAGGTCAATAGTACTGAAAATTGTAGCGCCTTTCAGGTTATGAGCCAAGTCGCCTATGTGCCTAACAGGATACCGGTCCGGTATCGTTCGGGCGTTTAGGGCACGATAATCACCGCATGGTCGCCATGTAAAGTCCTTTTTTGGTGCTAGGTGTAATGGCGACGACCATGAGCTGCTGGATGGGGTTGCTGTTCCCGCCTGGACCATATCTGTAAATGCTTGTTGTGCGGCTTTCAGTTTCTCAGGGGCGAGGCGACGTGGACGACTGTTTACAGGTGGGCCATCAGTAGTATTAATAAAATGGACAGTTTCGTGTTTGGCTTCATGTGGCAGGCCAGGTGGTTTTGTAATATCGGGAAACTGGTATAGAATGTTGAGATAAGGTGAACTACCGTGACTGATTACGACTGCTTTGACGCCGTTAAGTTGGTCAGACGGTGCGACCAAGGCTTTATTCGACAGGCCAGTCTTACCATCCACTATTCGTCTGTTAGCACAGTCTGGCAAGAGATGGTAGTGGGCTAGGAAATCTGAACCAATTATTGGGTTATTTACATCTGCGACCACGAATTGCCATATAAGGTCACGGCGCAATCCAAAATCTAATTTGAGGTTGACCGTGCCGTATGTTTTAATGCAACTACCGTTTGCGGCGCTAAGTGTCCAATCTGTAGGTTTTCTATGGTCACGAAGCCAGCGATAGGGGTAACAACATAAGTCGGAGCCAGTATCGATTAAGAATTGGTGTTTAGTCCCTTTATCTGTTACAAAAAGGCGGCGACCTTGAGGATCTATGGAGCAGCAATCAGTATCCGCCGCTACTGATTGCTCTCCGGGTTTTCCGCAAGCCAGTTACATGGAGCAACACACTTAGTTGCTTTGTGGCCAAATGTTTTATGGTACCAGCACTGCTTGGGGGTAGATTTTGCTGGAGTCGTTTGTCGACTTCTGTTGGGAGTGGAACGATTGCTAGTTCTACCTCGTTGCGAATGTTGAGCGGTTGTAAGAGCAGCAACCTGTTTAGTCAAATTTTCAACGCATTCCACAAGTGTGTTAAGGAGGTGCGGTTGATTGTTTACACTGAAAACATTGGCGGGACCGGGAGTTACCTCCATAATTTTATCACTCAGTTCGGCCAGTTTATCCAGGCTTAGGTCGGCTTGTACAGCCAGGATTGCCTGAACTTGATTAGGCAAACGGCGAAGCCAAAGTTGCCTTAAAAGATTATCATCCTTCAGGGTAGTGCCAGCAAGAGATCGGAGGTGTCTTAAGAAGGTTGAAGGCTTCCTATCTCCGAGTTCCTCGTCACTTAAAAGTCGACGTACCCTTTGTTCCTCTGAAATCGAGAGGCGGCGAATAAGTTCTTGTTTAAGTTTATCATATTTGTTTTCACTAGGAGGATTCATTATAATGTCTTCGATTTCTACAATTACACGCTGGTCTATTGTTCCCAGCACGTGACTAAACATGGTCATGTCATTAGTGATGCCAGCTAAATGGAATTGAGCTTCTGCTTGTGCAAACCAAATTGCAGGTCTATCCATCCAGAACGGTGGCAATTTAACAGAAACCCTGTATACCTGCTCATTTTGGGTCGAGGGGTGAGTTTCATTTTGTGCGCGAAGTTGAGATTGTAAGGTGGCATTTTGAGCTTCTAGCTCCTGCAATTTTGCATGCAATTCGGCTTCAGCCATGATCCCAGGTTAGTAAGATTAGTGAAAATTAAAATAAAATAAAATCTAAAAGTTAGAGGCAGTATCCTTCTCCATAAGCTGGTGGTGTGAGATATTACACAATATTTTTAAATATTTACTTTTGACTGTTTCAGCGGTTAAATTATTATTAATTAATAAATTTTTGAAACAACTAGCAAAGCAATTAACACATATTTCAGTATAAATAAACTGTCATAGTTATAATTAAAAGGTTTCAATTCAATGCAAACAGAAAAACCAAAATACACACAAATAAAAGTAAAATAATAAGATTTCCTAGATGAAGTCAAATAACATGCAATGCCTTACAAGAGTATTAATAACATATTATGACCTCTTTATTAGACAAGATTTAATTTAAAAGAAAGGAAAAATATTAGAAAGTTTAAGATCTATTCGGTTAATATGTCACAGTAAATTTATAAAACTAGTGTAATTTATGTAGGTAGGTAGTGTAATATTGGAACAATCATCAGGCAAATAGTTTGGAGGAAAATCAAAAATAAACCAAATAATTGCACTTGTATTGATAATGTTCTTAAGGCACAATCTCTTTTTAGGTCAGACGAGTAAAAGGTTAAAGTACTTGCCAAGACTGGAGTAAGATTTGATTCTGTTCACCTGATACCAGTAGTATGGTAGTAGCTGGACGGTTTTTGAGAGATTGGATAGGCAATTCTCTGGGCACGACTGTTTTATTATGACGTGTTAGTTTGTGTTAACGTAGGACATGCACTTTTTACACAATTATCACTACACCACATGCACTAATTACACATTGGGAGGGCACTGGATGCTGCTATAGAGGCGCACAAGTTCATGATAGATTTTTCGAAATCGCCGACGTCGTTTTGACGTGCCGGAAAAATTCAATAAAATTCTATCTTGATGCGATTATAGTGGGTATGTATGGATGATATAACCCCACGTTGCCAAACACAGCGCCTTCTCTTCTTTTGCGGTTCTTATAATAGTCGATGTCACCAATTTGGGAGCATGATAATCGGCATCTCCCTTGCCGAAATTAAACTCGAAGGCCGATCAATAGGTAATATATTTTAATGCACCTTACTCCTATCACACAGTTATTGGATAGTTATATTAGGTACAGGTTTTTGACTGAGCAAACTAAACAAACGAAGATATAACAAGTGTTTTGCTATGTACGACAAACAAAACGGATCTTATGCCTAGTCGAGAGATCTGTCTAGAGGCTTCTTACACAGGCTTCTAACATGGCCTTTTTGACAGCTCGGTTGCGTTCCGAAATCAACGATTTCTGAACGCCACAGTTGTACCTATGTTAAGCTGATATGTACTTTCAGAGAGTTACACAACTTCACCCTGCACCCTGTATGGTGTACAAAGATCTCCTAGCTTGATAGACAAGTGTTTATAAGACCAATCTCCTAACGAGGATAAGGTCTATGACTCCAATGAATTAAGTGAGCAGACTGAATAGGAATGTGGAAGGCCTTGTTGATTGATATTGGTGTCACCGCGCTGCTCGGTACTTGTCGTGAATGAGATCGTGTTATTGCGAGCGATGTTTGCAAAGCTCTTGTAATTATAGCGTTGGAACGTTTAAGGACCTCTCTAGGCTTGAGGTAATCAGAAGTAATTGCGTTCTTGATTAAGATAGGAACTCGAGGTATTTGGGTCGCATGTGTTAGTGATTTTGTTTTATTACATATCAAGATCCCGACAACTTGTGTCGGTGGGGCTACACTGATGCAACCAACAACAGATGCGAGTGCGGATAGTCGCCCCAAACAATGGCCCATCTTCTGTCTTGTCCCGCGTGTCCGCACACCTGCTCACGCCAAGACTTACTTCACGCCACTGAAAACGCTGTCCGCGTGGCGGAGTATTAGTCACATAGAAATATTTAGTTGCCTTCGACACGAGAAGAAGAAGAAGATCCCTATGATTATAATTTTATAAGCATAATAATTATGCTTATGGGATATTTTGGGAAGAGTTTATGTCTATACGAATATGATATAATTTCTTTGTTAGCTTTCATTCATTTCAATAATTTTTATTTCATCATATTTATTACTGATGTAATTTTAATAAAAAGGCTATATAATAAATAGTAAATACCTTACAGGCTAACATAACAATAAACAAGTTACATTTATTATATAACTGTTATGGCTTCGACTCGTATGTTGTTCTATGGCTGTCAAGTGTAGCAATTATTAGGCTAATCTTGTAGGTTGTAAATACCTCGCGTAACCCTTACTAAGCAGTGGCTGAAAATCAGTGTTCTGCTCGTTGAGCAGTACCAGCACTGAGCACCTGCTTTTTGCATCGCTGCGGCACACACTATATATTTCATATGTTTAATTTTACTTCTTAGTTTTTATTATTATATTTAAATTAATTACTCATCAAAATGTTTTTATTGTTATTTGTTAGTACCTTGTTAATAATATTATTATAATTTTTAACTTTAGTCTGAATTATTATAATGTGTATGTGCTTTGTGTTTTGCAAATAAACAATTTATCTATCTATCTATACATTTTTAAAGGTTTAAAGGCTTTAATCACACTGGCGATTTGTAAGCCAATTAAAAGAGAGGCAAGAGTGCCGCGGGCGCTGCGCGATATCGCTTTAAAGCGCAACACACACAGAAGGCGTGAGCGGGACGGCGACGGGTCGGGTCGGTAGTACGGCGAGTCTAATAACGTACCTACGTTTAAATGGACGCCTACAGACAGCCGGCGTGCTCGGCGAGCCGTCCCTAATAGACCCGATACTACCGTACCTACCCGTACTACCGACCCGAGCCGTCGCCGTCTCGCTCACGCCTTCTGTGTGTGTTACGCTCAAAACGATGAAGAAGAAATGTATTTAATATATTTATTGTAATTGTTTCAGCTGGGCAGAATGCCAGTGAGCATGGTGATGCCGCCGCGGTACGCGACGCTGCCGCTGCCGCCCGCGCACTACCCGCCGCCGCCCACGCGGCTCTACTACCCGCTGCACGACGGCGTGAGTGTCTTTTGATTAAGTTATTAAGTATGTATTTGAGACCCTAATATGCACTGGTTGTAGGTACCATTGCTGCTTATTTAAGACCCTCCGTAGGCGCCTGTCGTAGCCACTTCACAAGGGCGTAAAGGTACACTTACATGCATGCATCTTTTGAGGGGCGTGACAAAGGCTCGGCCGACGACTAAAGCGCGAGCGGCGCCATACATTTTCATATTGGGAGTATTGATGCATCAGCCGCGCGAGTCTATCGCATGCGATCAATCGCGCGCGATGCACGGAATTCTATTAAGTGTCATAGTTCAGGAGACGTATTTTTGAATCATTAGAAATGAATTTCAAATTCGAACACGAAAACAATTCGTGTATGAAACATATGTTTACTTGTCAATGTCAATCTTTCCGTACCTTCTACTACTGAGTAGAAAAAGAAAAAACCGGCCAAGTGCGAGTCGGACTCGCGCACCGAGGGTTCCGTACAAACCTGTAGGTACCGTTATGAGTAAAAGTTCACCCATCACGACAATCGAGTCATAGTTATGGTATTTTTATTGCAAAATGAAATCATTAAAAAAATTACGAAAGTTAAATTGCGGTTTACGATTTATGACGTATTAAAAAAAAACTAATTACTTGATCTCGTTCAAACCAATTTTCACTAGTAGTTTTTATGGTAATGTACATTATATATTTTTTTTAGATTTATCATTCTCTTATTTTAGAAGTTACAGGGGGGGGGGACACACATTTTACCACTTTGGAAGCGTCTCACACGCAAACTATTCAGTTTAGAAAAAAATGATATTTGAAACCTCAATATCATTTTTAAAGACCTAACCATTGATACCCCACACGTATGGGTTTGACGAAAAAAAAAATTTCGAGTTTTAGTTCTAAGTATGGGGAGCCCCCAAAATTTATTATTATTTTTCTATTTTTTTGTGAAAATCTTAATGCGGTTCACAGAATGCATCTACTTACCAAGTTTCAACAGTATAGTTCTTATAGTTTCGGAAAAAAGTGGCTGTGACATACGGACGGACGGACAGACGGACAGACAGACAGACAGACATGACGAATCTATAAGGGTTCCATTTTTTGCCATTTGGCTACGGAACCCTAAAAACGAGGAGGACACTCGTTGTAGAATTCATGGAATGTATTTTTAAAAATAGTGATTTTAGGAATTCGCATGCAAATGTTGCGATTTTGTGGACGGATTGGAATTTGTATGATTCAAAAATACGTCTCCAGCTCATATACAGGGTGTCCCGGAAATCAAGGATAACCTTTAACCATATATTCTATACATCATAGTAAACAACTTTTTGTTTTGACTTTTGCAAATTTGCACGAAAATATCGACTTTCCATACGAAATTACCAAAAAGCCCATTTAATTGAACAAAAGATAAAATAATATATGCATATTTTTAGTCATAGAAAAAGATTTGTTCACTAACGTATAGAATACGTGGTCACAAGTTTATCCTTGGTTTACAGGACACTGTATATTTGAGGATTCATTTACGTTTTTTATTTTTTTTATTGACTAAAACACCAAATAGCTAGCCCTAAACTAAGCAAAGCTTGTACTATGGCGACTAGATAACGGATAAACATACTTAAATACTTTTATAAACATCCATGACTTAGGTACAAATGCTCGTGTTTATCACACAAATATTTGAACCTTGCGGGATTCGAACCCGCAACCGCTGGCTTTGTAGTCCGGAGCGCGAACCAACCAGACGGTCGTCAAATACACCTTGTATGTATTTGAGGAAACTAAAATGAACTTGCTTACTATTCCAGCGTCTCAGGAGACGGCGGTCGCCGCGCGAGCCGCGGCCCGACCGGCGGCGGCGCGACGGGCGCGAGCGGGACTCGCAGCTCACGCGCTCGCTCGAGCGCATCCACCGCAAGCGGCGCGCGGACCGGGACCGCGTCACCGACGCCGACCTGAAGCGGACCTACACCGGACTCGACAGGTACCGGACAAGTGACGTAGCCCAAGCTGAAGTGGCAGTGGGCAGGGTACCTAGCACGTAAAGTGACTGCCAAGGGGGCAGAAAGGTTCTAGAATCGAGGCCACGTAAGCGCAGCGTAGGATGTTTACCCACAAGGCGGACTGACGACCTGGTAAAGGTCGCATGAAACCGGAGAAGACGATCACTAGACAAGTGACGTAGCCCAATGAAATAGCAAGCTGAAGTGGCATTAGGCAGGGCACCTAGCACGTAGAA
Organism: Anania hortulata; assembly: GCA_963576865.1. Classification (NCBI taxonomy): domain Eukaryota; kingdom Metazoa; phylum Arthropoda; class Insecta; order Lepidoptera; family Crambidae; genus Anania; species Anania hortulata. Next base: position 629,968 of record OY756395.1, read on the forward strand.
GTGACTGCCGATGGGGCAGAAAGATTTTAGAATAGAGGCCACGTACCGGCAAGCACAGCGTAGGACGATTACCCACAGACGACCTGGTAAAGGTCGCAGGAACTTATGAAGCCGCTGGATGCAGGCCGCTTCTAACCGGCCAATCTGGATGTCAATGGGGGAGGCCTATGTTCAGCAGTGGACGTCCTATGGCTGAAATGATGACGATGAGATGAGTGACTAAGGTCCAGCCATCGGGCAACCTACAGATAATGTTTTTGATCAAAATAATTTTACTAGAATATCAGTATATTGTAGTACCTACCTACGGGCGAGGGTTGACACGTGAAAACTTACTGATTAGTTTTGGAAACAGATGTATCGCATTCCTGCGATTCCTTCCATTCTTTCGGGAATGTGCTCGATAGGTTCAGCTCACGTACTGACTGAACCGTTTCAACCGCAAGGGAACAGAGAATTTTTATTCAGTTTTTGCGGTATTAGTTAAAGCTTAAAACAAGTGCCAGCGCAGGTTTTCATAGGCGCACGTGAATTTTACCAAATGCCGTATGTTGACTCAGAAGAGCGACGTTTATTTTTATTCGTTTTTGCTGATGTGTATCACTTCGCAGGGCATACGCCGAGCAGTTCATAGCGGTGTGCGACGAGAGCCGGCACGCGGCCGAGCACCACGACTCGCTGGCCAGCACCACCACCGTCTCCAGCGACTCCTCGCGCTCGCACGACACCGCCGGGTAGAGCGCGCGAGCCGTACCGTCCAGCGCGAAGCGGCCGATCAGCATTTATACTGTCGCATAATACGAGGAATATCTTCATGAATAGTTAGCAGCAGTAGTACCTCCAGTCAACTCATCTCAACACATTGCGGAATAGCGCTCATTTGTCAGTAGCGTGAAGCGATTAATAGCATTCGCACTGTCGCATAATACCACCGCTGCATACGCTCGCACCACACCACAGACTAAAGCGCAATGATGTTACGTATTAACGATTTGTCGCTTAAACGAGTTGCCGTCACTGGCCAGTATCATCAGCGCTTCCGGGTAGAGATCAAGTGAGCCTTACTTAAGGGGGATCGTTCAATTTTTTTTAGTTTTTTTTTCAAATAGCGTCTATGATTTACTGTGCATACCTATCTTAATTCTTATTCGCGGCTGCAAAAATCATATCACTCACTCATATAATCAATTTACCTCACTGCCTGATATTTAGTCATAAATTGTCTGATTGATTAACTTAACATACATACATAATAATAAGTAATTATTCAGTAAAATATCATTACTACAGTCGCGAATCACATTTTGATCAGTATATAATGTACCAGAGTTATTTTGTGAAACGATCGCCTTTGCCTTGAACGATCTTCCTTAATAGCGCGGAAACCCAGCGAATCGATGCTTCACAGGGTTTGATTTGTACTGTTAGCTGATTGTCTTGTGTGTGTCTACGTCACGCACAGTGGCAAGGCTAAACAAGTTTAACAAAAAAGCAAGCAAGAGGTTCTGTTTTGCAATGGTTCAAAAGACGACCGCTAAACTGCAGAGCACATGCCTATGTCTCAATACATGCGGTTTTAAATTGATGGTACAGCTCAACCCTGATTAGTTGATGATATTCCACTATTAACTATCTAATTACAAGAAGCAAAGATTCACCACAAGGGAAAAAGAATACTCGATTACATCGGTTATGGTGAAACAACCGCTTCAACGAAATATTTATTTTAATATCGATAAATGTGAACGATCGAAGTTACAATATTTTAGGTTATGAATCTAAATACTCGGTAGGCTAGACTAACGGCTAAACATATCATACCAAACTAAGCGAGGTAGCTTTAGGACCCAGTACTGTAAATAATGCCTTACGTAACTAACGCACATTTAGCTTTAAGTAATGTGTTACTAATGCACTTTTTGGTCTAACGATTTGGGGTATTAACACTCACTATACTTGTAACTTTATACCGTGGCATTATATGACTTTTTTTTTATAATACAAGCAAACCACGCTGTCAAAATTCATATTTTACATCAATGGCAGATTTATTAAACATAATTCGCTGTATCAATGAGAGACGTTTTTGAGAAAGAATCTTGGTTAGATTAATCATTAACTGGAACGAATTCAACGCATAAAGAATTTAAAACAAATTGTGTGCAAGAGATGGCTTCTGTGCAGTTCAAATTGACTCTCCAGAATGCAACTTCTCGCAGGAGAACTTTTAAATTGAGATTTTGGCTGAACTTGTTTTGGTTACGGTAAAAACATTTACAAGCTATTTTTTTTAAGATGCTTTCTTCTTTATTTTATTCAATGTTTTTTATAGTGGACACTAACATCTATAATATTTTTAGCTTGATTTCTCATGGAATGTAATGTCACGGTACAAATCTGTTTAAACATTTAATGGCACTATACTAACAGAAAATTTGTAAACTTGTTTATATCGTCAAATATCTGTGTTATACGCTACGTCTAAGTCTTATTTATGTTTAGTTCAGTCAACTGAGAATGGAGATATACTTAACGTGTCTCATTGAAGTAGGGGTCAATAAACAAACTACGATGCTCCTATTCGATTCGCTTTCAACAATTTGATAACGGTGCGTGACTACGTGGTCGCGTCACAGACAACTTAAAGAAAGCTACAACATACTCGTACATTTTGAACGTTTAAGCCCATAAAGGCGAAATTCTAAAGCGAAAGAATATATTTCTATTCTCAGCATAGTACCTACTCGTACGTAAATTATATCATACTTAGTACTATTGAGTTAGTTTAGTTACTAACATATCCCTATAGGCCGACGTCCTGTATATCTACGCTTGCGACGTTACAGCGAAGTGATTTTACAGAAAATTTATATGTTTTCTTAAGGGAGTCACGTTATAAAAGTTGACGAAGACATTTCAGTTTCTGTCTCTAGAGAAACCACGAAACGACGTCATAATTTTAGATGAACCTACGTAAAACCCCATTCTTAAAGTATGTACAGTCCTTATTTTTGAAAAAAATTATTTTCAATTCACATATAATATCGCAGGAATCGTATTATAAGAATTTCTAGGAATTCCGAATGCGAATTGGAATTCTATTGCTTTTAAACTACGTCTGTTGTAACGGCTCAAACGTAGATTTATTTGGGTTGCACGTCGGTCCCTATAGTCTGTACATTTTTAAATCGAAGTCCGTTGTACCTAACCGGTGCCAAATTGTCGCAGCAGTAAGCACAATTGGTAGATAGAGTCTAAATTTGCTCAATTCTTTATTTTTATTTATACTTAATTTTAGGAAGTTACGTTCTACTTTAAGACTTTTTTAATCATTGATTTGTATTTGTTCTTATGATTTATAGACAAACAAGCAAAATTAAGTAACATGGGCAACATTAACGTTAAGACAACATGGCATCAATCGCTGGCAACACTTGAATTCGGTACCTAATATTAAGTTGTCGTTTAATTTACACCACAGAATAAGGAAATCGGCCATCCCACCTAGTTTGTTTGTTAGTGTTGCATACAGCAGGCGTAAAAATTGCTTCAGTGAACCTATCGCATAAGTACATTATAATTTGCACTTTATTGCAGTAACAGTAATACCGTATGTACGATATAACGTAATGACCGCATTTTTCCGCTTAATTCAGCACGTAACTAAAAACGGAACAAATCTACGGCAACTTGGCCCCTCTAGTTTTTTTTGCTCTGTTGTTATGTTGCCGCATTGATGACCATTAAGTTGCCGGCTACAAATTGCCGCAGAAATATTGCTTGTTGGCAACACCTAAACAAGAACAGGCAACAATTAAGAGACGTACCTACCCATAAAGTTGGTACAACTATTTATATCAATATAATATTATTTTTGGCGATTTTCTTGAGGTCGCGTCTTGTTACCGCTCCAGTGTTAGCTGTTATTTCTTAGACTAAGACGATTTGTGCTAATAATTCAGTATGTAGTTGTAGATTAAATTTAATCTTTTTTATTTTTATTGTTCTGTGCTAAAGCATAATTTTATGTAATGCTACTTTAATGGAACTGAAATGTAAGTAACGCATAGTTTATTACCTATAATCGTAAATATTATTAAGTATGATGGGTCAAATCATTGAAAACCGGGAGTAAATGTAATATTTCTTTATATTGAACACAACCTGAATTTGATTTGTGTTAAAGTTTTATGAATTGTACAGCTAGGTGCTTAATTCGAAATATTAGGTGATTTAATTATTTGTACATACAAATGTTGTGGTAAGAAACGATCGACTCTAAGTGTAATTTTACCGTCTTTTCTGTCAGTATACGGGGCGGAGTCAACTTATTTCTATGATTGAAATAATATATTTATTTTAAAATTATATTGGAAATATTTTCCGCTTGTAAAATGACATGCAAATAAATACTGTTTTATATTATAATGTTGTTTTGTGTAAACTGCCGAAATACCTAAAATAAAATAAATTGATGTCCATTCTCCTACTAAAATTAAGTGTACTTAATTTACATAACCTTGCTAGGCCTGCTACGCTAGGCTAGCCCAGCTAGGCTAATAAATAATTATATGTATCTTGTTATTATAAGAGTTTATTTTTGGATAACTTATTTGAAAATTACATGTCAAATCTAAAATAATTTCAGAAACACACAGAAACTGACGTCGTTATAGCTTGTCAAGTTTTTGCGCGATATTCAAGCGGGGCGACAGACTCTGTAGTGGACGAATAAGCTAGGTAGGTATTACTTAGGCTACGTATTAGTAAGTAGAGGTGTGCATAAATTCACCACCAAAGTCCGTTCTCTCTGGTTAGGAAATAATGTCAATTAGAATTTTAGAAAAACTAGATTTTCTTTTTACAAAAATATCATCATTCGCCTGCCTTGTTTAGATATCAGAAACAACAACAGTACCACAATACCCAGACCCGAGACAAAAGAGAAAAGTATTTTTTCTACATTGATCGACCGAAAATCAAACCTGGGACCTCAGAGATAGCGACACCAAATCCGGTATGCTGGCCTCACGGCTACGGAGGTCGTCGACTTAATACCTGCCGTGGGTGATACCTAGAGTACCCGTCAGAGTCTATCGCCCCACATGAGTATCACGCACCAACTTAACTTTATAATTCTTCCTTCTTCACCACCTTCAGTTGAAATTCTAGCCTGACGTGGTAGGGTCCCAGCCCCTCGCAGGCTAGAACTCGTTGTCGCTGAGCTGCGAGGAGCGTCCCGGCGCGGCGCTGGGGCGCGCGCTCGTGAGGCGCAGCTCGCTCTCCGACGAGCTGCCCAGCGAGTCCGAGCCCCCTCCCCCGCCCCCGCCCGCGCCCCCGCCGCCGGCCCCACCCTCCGCGCCTGCCACAAACGTATCATCATCATCAGCCTCAAAAAAATGCATCTAGGGCTTCTTGCGACAGTTGCGACCTCTACCAAGGGGTATGTATAACAATACTGAAAATTTATAATACATACAACTGAAAAAACAACGTTAAAAAATACGAAGTACTTATAGTTCGACATGTCTATTTTCAAAATACCGAATGTGTTATTAATCCTGCAAGTTCAAAATTATTAAAAAACCTCTTCTTGGTTAGGTTAGGTTAGAACAGTGACCACACAAAGATCTATTTCTCGCTTCAAAATTTGTGTAAACTTTATGGACTAACTAACACTTAATTAAATAAGTCTTGATATAAACTTAATATTTGGCCTTCCCTTTATCGGCCTTATAAAATTCGTTATTTTGAACTTTCGGTCAAATAAACATTCGTCATTTTAATATTCGGCATTCCGTTCATAGGTCTTATAAAATCCGGTATTTTTAACTTCGGCATTGTAATACGTACTCCTACCAGGTCGTCGTCCACCATGGTGGGATGAACAGTTATCCCCGTGTCCATAACGAGGCCTTACCTTCGATGAGGTCGGCGAAGTCGTCGTCATCGGCGGCGGCGAGCGTGCGCGTGGCGGGGCGCGGCCGCGCGCGCGACCAGCGGGACGGGACCTCGCCACCTCCTGGTGGAACACTCAACATCTCAAAATAAATAAATAAATCGGCACGCAACACACTGAAATGGTCTCGAAATGAAGAACTAACTTCCGTGTGTTACGAGGAGACAATGAATTTTGCCAGAGTCGTCTACCAGCCAGTCCCTCACACTCAGACTCGAACCCATTAAGAAAAGGCCATTTAGAAAACGCAGGATACTTTGCCTTTAAGACGAATCACTGCGCCACTACCCCAACTGGGTCGTCAAATCTTACAATGGTAGTACGATTCATGTAATTCTAGACCTGCTCCTCCTCATTTAACAATCATCAGACTCTTATTTGTCGATAACAAATCGACTTTTAATATTCTGCCTCGAATCCAGCCACCACTGACTTTTCAGTAGCCCTTGGTACATCGTCATCATCATCATTATTTCAGCCATAGGACGTCCACTGCTGAACATAGGCCTCCCCCATTGACTTCCAGATTGGCCGGTTGGAAGCGGCCTGCATCTGCATCTTGGTACATACATTTATTTAATCTTTATTGCACAAATTAAAACCGTACAAACGGTGGAGCTAATGCCATGCGGCATCTTCGCTAGTAACTAACTGTCGGAGAAATTAATGTCGGATCTGGAGTTATGTTTCGACTACTGCAGCAACCGCCTTTTCAATAGCTTTTAAGCCTTTGTTAGAAACTTACTATAGCCTGTCGGAGAAATTCGTGTCGGATCAGTCATCTTCGTCTCGGAGTTCGCCGTTGAGGTCTTGGCAGCTACAGCGACCACCTTTTCAGTCGTTATCTATAGCTTTGTAACTCACCGTACAGTTGCATGTCGGAGAAGTCCGATTCGGACCTAGAGTCATCTTCGTCTCGGAGCTCGCCGTTGTAGTCTTGGCAGCTGCAGCGATCACCTTTTCAGTCGTTATCTATAGCTTTGTAACTCACCGTACAGTTGCCTGTCGGAGAAGTCCGATTTGGACCTAGAGTCATCTTCGTCTCGGAGCTCGCCGTTGTGGTCTTGGTAGCTACAGCGATCACCTTTTCAGTCGTTATCTATAGCTTTGTAACTCACCGTACAGTTGCATGTCGGAGAAGTCCGATTCGGACATAGAGTCATCTTCGTCTCGGAGCTCGCCTTTGTAGTCTTGGCAGCTGCAGCGATCACCTTTTCAGTCGTTATCTATAGCTTTGTAACTCACCGTACAGTTGCCTGTCGGAGAAGTCCGAGTCGGACCTAGAGTCGTCTTCGTCTCGGATCTCGTCGAGCGAGTCTCTGGCGGCCATGCTGCCGAAAGCACGCCGCGCCTCTGCAGCGCCTGCCCCTTTTGGGTAGTAAACGATGTCTTTATTTGAAAATCAAGCTCTAACACAAAAATAAATACTTTAAAGCCCATCGACAAATTAAAGTGACGATTGTTCAGCCTTATAGCTATCAGCTACTCAATTATGTCTAGAAAAATACATGGAATTATAGATTTAAAGCTAAACGTAACGGAGCATAATGTGCATAATACCTGCCGTCTTGATCCTAAGCCTAGTTTTAGGTCGAGTAGCTGGCCTAGGTTGCTTTACTTCGCTTAAATCTTTCCCTTCGTCACTCGAGTCCATGTCATCTGCAATCAGGTATAATACTTTAAAGGGAAGAATTCAGAACTCAAAGCATATTTATGTATGCCGAAGTTGATTCTTTCTCACCGGAATCGCTCAGCTTTCCCAGGACATCTTCGGTTTCGTACTTGTGGATGAGCTGCATTATTGCTGCTTGTTGCTCTTCTGCCGCCTGATGCAATAAATAGACACAAACGTTTTATTTGTCTTGTTAACTTTTGATAATATGGCAACGGTTTCAGTTGAAAAATCAGATGAAAAATCATCTTGTTCTCAAAATATATAAATAGTTTCAGTTTCATTTTAACCTGCAAAACATCTTATTTGAAAAACGATAAATAGTCTAGCGGTAATAGAAGAGATAGTAGAAAAAAAAGGTAGGCTGGTGATTAGTAGCATCTTCAATCAATGTAGTCACTACTGTAAGATCTCTCTTTTCCGTGCCTCATTTCAAGTAGAATGAATGACACACGTAGTGTAGGTAATATTCTGTCTCAATGCGTCAATAAATAAATGAATACACGCAAATAATCTAGCCCCTAACTAAGTAAAGCTTTTATTTACTATGGCGACTAGATAACGGATATAAACATACAAATACTTTTATAAACATCCGTGACTTAGTACATGGGTGTCAATGGAGTAGCAATCTAAAAGTTTACAAAGTGCCTTATTAATAAACTAGGGTCCAATCTCACCTCCGCCTGCACGCTCTCGAGCACGCTGAGCTGGTGCTTGAGCGCCTCCACGCAGCGGTAGCGCAACACGTACTGGTCCCACAGCTGCTCTATCTCGTTCTCTAGCGCCGTAAGCTCGCCTGCATATGCTGGCCTGCGAAGAATATCATCATTGTCACTAAGAATTTTCACTTAGAGCAATTCTGATGATAATACCCAATAATACTTTATTTAGTAGATAGGCCCTTCCGGGCACTTATACACGTCCCAAAATATAGCTTTACCCTACCACCGCTTCGGGACTACATATTGCCTGGAGAAACAGCGCAACAAACTTAGTACAGATGACTGTAGTGGACCGCAAAAGTAGAACAGGAAGTCTAGAAAACTAAATACAGGGGCTTATCTGATCATCCTTGGTGTATAGGGCCTACTTGTCAACTGCTAAACCTAGGCCACCATCATCAATCTTTACAGCGAAAGCAATATGTAGCATCTGTACTAATGACTGCATCTTTTGTCGGTTTGTCCAGAGTTTCGGTTTGCAATCTTGAGAAGATATAGTAACCCGCAACATAATGATAATGAAAAATGGTTACAGACATAGCCCAGTACGCTATTTAATTGAGTTTCGTTAAATAGTCAGTAATCGTTTGCGCATAAAATTTGGTGTCTATAAACCAGCAGACAACCGAACTCCCACATGTGCTGTTTCAAAAGACACTAGAGTGCAGAGAGAACACTTAAATAAATGTCTGAATTTCTGAATTATTCTTACTTGATCTTCTGCACAGTGTGTAGTCGTTTCTCCGCTCTGAGCAGCTCAGCCCGCCTCCGCTCGAGCTTAGCGTCAAGCGCCGCCTCGCTGGCCGCCACGCTGTCGATCTGCTCCCGGGCAGACGACACCTTTTCAGTCACCGCGTCCAGGGCGCGGCGCAAGCAGGCCTCCATGGCCGACATGTCGAGAGGACGAGAAAGAGCTTGCTCGCGCAGTTCCTAAAAAAACATGTTTTGCTGCTGGGCATAGTGTGTGCATGGTCCAGCCTTGTGGCGTGGTCAAAATAGACTAGTTACTACCTTATTTTCAGCCTCCTTCGCTAACAGATCGTACAGGAACGCGCCCTGTGCAGTGATGTCGGTCGCTAACGCTCGAGCTAGTTTTATTTCTCCCAGCTGAAAGTGCAAACATTTATAATGCAGACAAAATTGACAACACATACACTGCGATTTTAGGCATCCGCGATAGGAGATTTGACGTCTGCATCAAATCAGCATCGCATTTTGGCGAATTTTTGCGATCCGTCGCTAGCACCTGCGCCTAGCAGTTTGGTGACTACATCGCGTTTAAGCATTTTTTTAAAAATAATATTGAGTTCCCCTGGATGTTTTAATTTTCAATAGCGGATGCTAAAGGTGGTTGTACAGTTACCTACGCAGGCTCTTAAAATTAACGTGAGAACATAGAAATAAAATATTTTGAGATGAAATGCAATGATTTAAGTAATAAAAAGAACGATAAGATTTCAGGTCAGCCAAATATGCGTACCTACATGGTTAGCATTGCTTCTTCTTTTCTCGTGTCGAAGGTAACTAAATATTTTTATGTGACCAACACTCCGCCACGCGGACAGCGTTTTAGTGGCATGAATTAAGTCTTTGCGTAAGCAGCTACATCAGCCTGCAAGGGTTTTCCATGTTGGCCACGGCAAATCCTTGACAGGAGGGAGACTGATGGCAGAAATAACGAAGTGGGATGCTTCTCCTTAACTGAGATGGATCCACAGACACTTCAACTCGCGCTTTTCAGCAAGACAACTCCTTCTGCTTTTGAGTCGTCTAGGTACGGTGGAACATCCGAACATTGGATGTTGATAATTATTCTCAGCTTTGGTTTTTTCTATAGAACCCCGAACTTTCCTACGGACATCGCAATCGTATAGCTTATCTCTTGGGCGCAAAATATTGTAGGTAAATATATTTCCTGTACCCGGCCAGTGACGTCATAGTTGAGGGTGCTGGCCTCGCCCTGCTGGTCGTCGGGCGGCGGCGCCTCCAGCGCGGCGCGCAGCAGCCCCGCCACCTTCAGCAGCTCGCGCACCGCCCACCCGTCCGCGCCGTACACCTTCTTGCCGTTCAGCTTGAGGTTTGCACGGGAGTGCTGGACAAGTTGTATAATATGTTTTTTATGTTACTAGATATGATGAAATAAAGACGAAAGAAAAAAGAAAAGGAAGATATACGCACGTGACGAAAGTCGAAGTTCAAACTAGCATTACAGGTTATAGTTTTGCCTATTAAGAAGTATCAAGTAGGTATTGTGTCTAGTCATGGATAGAGAAAGGGTTGCAAAAAGAAAATCCTCAATACTTTTTCATAGGTACCTAATAAGTAGGTAGGTACTTTTTTACTTGGGTACCTAGGTACCATCCATTTTCTAGACAGTTAAATTGTTCTAACGATCACAGCCACAACGAGTTTATGTACCTACCATGGCAATCTATGGCAATCTACGGCAATCATGGCACTCTATGGTACTTTTTTTCTGCAGCTGTTAATACCGCAGCAGAATTATAGATTATCTACATCTCTTTATTGCACACCATACAAAGAATGTTGCAGTTGATGTTTACAGAAAGACGTACAATTTCGCTTAGATCGATCTCTTCCAGGCAACCTTTAGATAAAGGATAACTATAAAGAAAGGGAAAAGTGGTGCAGAATGTTTTGTTTCAGTTTAAGTTTAATTTAAGTACCTGTTTTGACCCTAAAATCCTTTTTTTATCAAGTACAAGACCCCACCCTTAACCTGGCCATATGCACATTCATGATTCCGTGTGGAGGAGACGGCCGTAAAGAATACACTTCCCCACCGCCAACAGGAGGCATATTGTCGTAAGTGGCGACTTATTCCTGTAGCACAAGACAGGCAGTAGCGACTGCGTGCGTATTATTATAAAAAACTGCGCTCGTCAACCCGACTGCTAAGCGTGGCGAGTACATCAATCCTTTACCTGTCAATGAGTAGACACAATATGCAAAATTTCCGGCAGGTTGACGGCAACGGAACGAAGGCGTAAGAAGTAGGTACATAAGTTAAGTTATCGCCTTACAAAAAGCGCAACGGCATGCGTGACCATGGCGACCCGCTGCTCTATGGAGGAGCGGCCGCCCGCCAGCACCGCGTCGGGCTCCACGCGCGCCGCCAGCCAACGCAGGCACGCCTCCAGCAAGCCCCAGTTCGGGGTCCGGAAGCTCTCCAGCGAGATCTGCTCAGGGAAGCCTAGCACGCGCATGGCTTCGCTGAAATCTACCCATAGACATTAGCTGTGCCTAAGTAGTAAAAACGAGTCTTTAATTTCAGAAATTAAATAAAATTTTGACAAAATAAGTATATTTATTATCTAAGAAAAACGACCTCCGTAGCCGAGAGCCGGACTTGGTGTCGCCATCTCTGAGGTCCCGGGTCTGTCTCGGACGGATCAATGTAGACAACGTATTTTTTTATGTTTGGTCGGGTCTAGGTGTTAAGTTGTGGTACCGTCGTGTTCCTGATATCTATAACACAAGTGATTAAGCTACTCGCTTTAGGATTAGAGCAATGAATGTGATCCTTGTCTTCTTCGTCCTAGCGCTGATACTGAACGCTTGACTATAATCCTAGATAAGGAGTCTAGTTACATTTGGAGCGATTGCCACCAGAGGCCCAATTCCCGTAATTCACTTTCTTATTTACCTATTAATTTATTCTTTATTGCGAGAAACAAATGTACAATTGGCGGACTTAATGCCTCAAGACAATGTTGGCTATCCAGTGTCGTCTTCGTCTGCATCGACCTTTACCGGACAAAAAGTATCCAAATCAGTGCCTGTGTTAATCAGTCAGTATGCCTTTCATCAAAATCCATTCAGTTATTTTTGCGTGAAAGAGTACCTAACAAACATCCACACATCCATACTCAAAACTATCGCATTTAAAATATTAGTAGGATATTCTGTGAATACGCATGTGAGGCGAGAATTCGACCACGAGCTACGACCGCCAATTTAACGAAAGGTCGACAGGTCATTATTAAACTTATCTATATCACCTATTTTAAATAAAATAATGTTAGTCCACGTCACTTACTTCGCAAGTCCCTGTAAGACATCGAGGCAAATAATTATTTATTTGAATTAAAATTCAGAAACCCACTACGTTTTGCACAAAATGTTTATGTTGACAACTGACACTGATGCGCGTAACTATGGTAACCACTGGTCAAGTAAAACTACGTTAATAGTAATTCCACTGATCAAATAATGAGTAACCAACTACTATGATTGGTAACGGTAAATGACCATAGACAGGACCATAGACGTATTTCTTGTGAATGAATAAATAATTTTTGAATTTGAACATATTCCGGGGCCCTGGGGCACACAAGAATTTAGGGGCCCCAAAGTAAAAATTAAGAACTGCTGGTATGAATTCATGATTTCCAAAAAATAATTTCATATCTCCGTTAGAACTTAGAAGTATAGTTTCAAATTTGTTCTTTTTTCTAGCCCAAAGCCTAGAGTCAGAGAGTCAAAGGAGGGGTTTATATCTTTCTTTTCAGTTGGTAGTGTTTCTTAGTTTACAAACATATTTTAGTGCTTTGGGGCCCCCGGTCTCACGGGGGCCCCAAAGCACAGGCCCCGTGTGCCCTTATGGTAAACTGACCATAGACTTAATTCTATCTCATAAATGGTCTAACTAAGCTTATTTTCTATCTATCTACGATGGGCTTTGTGTATAGGATACATAAGAAAGACCATTGGAAATAAAGGAAACAACTTGTACTTATCAGTGCTAATTCAGTGTTTATGATCAACTTCTTTTTTTATCATAACATAGTTCAAATTCAAATTCAAATTCAAATTTCTTTATTCGCAGTAAATAGGGTAGGTAGTAAAGATGGTACAGGAGAAAAGTTAAATGTTCGAAGACCTATTTAGCCATAAAATATAGCATGCAAACTTAGGTACATAATTCATCTCAAATTAGTTAGTGTACATATCAAATTAATTATTAATTCAGACTAAATATAATTATGTCAGTATATTAATAAAATAAAAATGTCATTGTTAAGATAAAATTAAATTAAATACAAAAACAAATTCGAAATTTGAAGTTAAAACAGACAATCTTAGATACCTCCGTCATAGTCAACAACATGCATATTATTATCATGCTGGAATTCTGTACAACTATAGTAACATTTTTTTATTAGCCATTCACGTAGTTTTTTTGTTGTAAGACTGATAGACCCCTGTTTAAATTGCCTTGGGATTTTATTATATACTTCTACACACATGCAGTAACAGCTTTTTCGACATAGAGCTGTTTTTGGTTGACGATCTAGGACGAGTCTATCACTATCTCTAGAGTTTCGTGGATAAACATCACGGGCTGTTTTGAATAGTTCTGGGTGTTGTCTAACAAACTTAAATATTTCTAAAATATACATCCCAGTAACGGTGAGTATTCCCAGCTTAATAAATAAGGGTTTGCACGTGTCAAAGGGACCTTTACCGCATATAGCCCGTATGCATTTTTTTTGGGCGATAAACACTCTCTTTACGTCGGTGCCGTTACCCCAGAGAATGAGACCATAATTGATGTTAGAGGCAACGTAGCCATAATAAGCCGACAAGGTTACACTGAGGGACGTTATTTTTGTTAGTCGCCCTAAAACGAAAACAAACCTGTTGATTTTATTACATATTTTATCGATATGACCAGTAAAATTTAAATTTTCGTTCAAAACGATTCCCAAAAATGTAACCATGCTAGCTCTCTCCACGGCTTTATTACTGTACTGTACGTTAAGGTGATTGACTGCACGTCCTTTTAAGTTAAAATTAATGAAATTAGTTTTGCTTAAATTCACATTTAGATTAATTGAATTAAGATATCGAACTATATTATTAATTGTATTATTAATGTCATCTTCATAATTATTTAAATTGTCATGATAATCCGATTTGATAATAATAGAAATGTCGTCAGCAAATATTATGCATTGATGTTTAGTCACTCTAGGTAAGTCGTTAATGTAAATCAAGAACAATAAGGGACCCAGAACACTGCCCTGTGGTACTCCGAATCTATTTATTTTGTAAACAGATCTATGAGAGGTAGCAATGTTGTCTTCAGTTATTCTATTTATTGCCACACATTGATGTCTGTTTTCCAGGTATGTTTTTAGCCAAGAGAGTGAATGACCCCTAATTCCAAATTTTTCCAGCTTATTCAACAGGACTTCGTGAACTACAAAATCAAATGCCTTAGACATATCGAAAAAGAGCACAGTAGTCCGCTGTTTATCGTCAAGTCCAAGAATAACATTATGTACTAGCTTAAAGCAGGCAAGGGTTGTAGATTTTCCTTTTTGAAACCCATTTTGTTCCGGTGCAATGATGTTAAACTTCTGAAAAAACTCAAGCAATCTCTTTTGCATGGCCTTTTCAAATATCTTGGATATCACCGGTATTAGCGTAACTGGGCGATAGTTTCCAATTTCAGATTTATCACTCTTTTTATAAATAGGTTTTACGATCGAGAATTTCACTACATTAGGAAAGCATCCTGTCTCGAAGGACAAATTTATTAAAAATGTCAGGATCTGCGCAAGTTCAATTTTACAGAATTTTAAAACTTTTGTTGATATTTCGTCATATCCGCATGAACTAGAATTATTTAACGATTGGATAATATCAATAGTCTCTGTTATAGTTACCGGTTTAAGAAATATTGAGTTAGTTATGCGATTGATTGATGATAATGTCATTTGCGTTGCATCAGTGTCATATTTATTATTAGTCATGTTAATGTAGTAATCATTGAACACTTCTGCTATTTTATTTCCATTTGTAATTATACTATTTTCATGTTTTATGTCTGTGATATAATTCTGTGGTGATTCGCTTTTAGTTTCGGCCTTGATAAGCCTCCACGATGCTTTACAAATATTTTGACTACGACGGATATACTTATTAGTGCAGTTTTTTTGAGCTATACATATGCACTTTTTAAGCAGTTTTGAATATCCCAGATATGCTTCCTTATTTCTAGAAGTTTTATGCTTATAATATTTAAAACGCAATAATCGTTTAGTTTTTATACAAACCTTTAAGCCTTTAGATATCCATTTTGGTTTTGAAAGTGTATTGCAAATTTTTACTTTTACTTTAGGAAAGCAACATTTGTAAAGTGTACAAAAAAGATCATAGAAGCGATTGAATGCTGCATTTATGTTTTTGCCGTTATAGACTTCAGAAAATGATATTGATTGTAAGTAGCCACGAAACTTTAAAAGATTATTATTGCTATAATCTCTTCTATCCAGAAACCAATACCGCAATTTATTACCATTTTCAACTGGAAAAGTCAATATTTGTGCAGTATTATGGTCAGATAGTTGTAGAGGGATTGTGACGCCTGTAGCCTGTTTAACATTGCTTAAAATATGGTCAATGCAGTTTTTACCTCTTGTAGGTTCATTTATATGAATTTTAAGATTAAAATATTTAGTAAAATCTGTTAAATGTTGCGATGCTCCTGATTTTACTAATGTATTTATATTGAAATCACCAGCTATTACGATTTTGAAATTAGAGAATTTTTTCTTCAAATCATGTGTTACTGCTTCTAATCTTGTTAAGAATGAGTGGGCGAATTTTTTGTGTGAGGTGTAAACACATAAAATTATTAATTTGTATTTAGGTATATTCACTCCACAACACTCAAATATTCCTGGTAATAGATATTTATTAAATGTCTTTATTTCGTTACACACTAGGCCCCTTTGAAGTATGATGCATGTGCCACCCCGTTTATTATTCCTTGAATAGTTTGCTGCTAGTTTGTAATTAGAAAAAGAAACATTTATCTCATCGCCTTTTTTTATAAACGTTTCTGAGAAACACATTACATCAGGTTCTACGTCACAATCTCGCAATTCAGAGATCGTAACTTCTATTAGGTCTTTTTTTGAGAGCAAACCCGCTATATTCTGATGGAAAATCTTAATTTTTTTTGTATTAAAATGATTTTCAGATCGTTTAGCCGTTTTGTTGTTGCCATTATTGTTGGAAACGAAAAAGATCATTATCCTGCGGATAGAAATAGTCTACAATAGATGTGATAATGTCCTGTAGCTTCAAGAAAATAACTGTTCCTAAACTTATCACAAATTACCTTTAGTTGCATATTTAATCATTTACAATTTATGTGCTTACTACTGGTTACATTTATAACAAAAACGGTGGTATGCTGTAGTAATTTCAATGCAGCAAACAATTCTCCCACGATTGCCACTGGGTCATTATCATTTTCTCCTACACACAAGATGACCTTATCATGTATATCTGCATCTAAATTCGTACACAATTTAAGAACTTCTTCAGCAGATGCAAATGGCTTTGTAAACGCTGTTACTTGGTAGCTTTCGTATGTGCTATTCATTCTTGACTTCATCAGTTCAGCTGCGAGGCCAGTACACTGTTGTGTTCCTATAATAAAGATCCTCTGTTTCAAACATGTTTTTTTCTCATCATTGTGCTTGGTCGATTCACAAGACAAAGGTCGTGCTTCGTTTTTTTGAGTTAGTGTAAATTTTAGTTTCTCTATTTTATTTTCCAGATTGGTGATCTCATTCTTAGCACTAAACAATTGCTCTTTCAAGAGTTTCATTTTATTTTGTAAAAGAATTATCTGTTCATTGGGCTTTTTTTCGGGCTCTTTCGGAGTTGTTGGAACAGAGTATGACATACGGCTATATCTAGGAGTTTTCAGAGGCGTAAGTGACAGGGGAAATACCTTTCTTAATTCAGAAGTGCTAGTGCCTAGTGGAGACTGGCAGATGCCCTTTAGCACCTCAATTTCCTTCCTTAATTTATGAATTTCTCTCTTTTGTTCATTATTTTCAATTATAGTGTTCTCTAATTCATTCTGAGTGCTCGAGAGATTGATCTTGAGTTCCACAATTTCTTCTTTCATTTCCTGCATATCACATATTTTGACAGTTGAGTAATCTTCGCTTTTTGAAAGAATCTCCAAGTAAGTGTCCTCAAGATCTTGGAGTACTTCCTCATCATTTATATTGCATGGATCTAGCAAATTAGATGATTTTTCTGTGTCGCTTAGTGACTCAAGTTGCCTTTGCCCTCCTGCTTACTGCTTCCAGAACATTAAAGCTTATGAATTTGAATTCGCGTACGAACTCGCACGAACCGTACTTTGCTTATGAACCGTACTTATGAATTTCTAGAAAATAAAAATCCTATTCAGTACTTACCTAGTTAGGTACTATTCTTGAGTTGACTGTGGCTGTTTTGAAGTGGATTATGGAAATAAAACAATTTTTGTGAGAGAAAGCAACAATAATTATTTATTTTGATACATAATTAACTCCTACATTTCTAAAAATCTTAGCAGCTCCATTAACTAACTATAAGTCCTAATTAGCTACTTATATCGAAGAATCGGAAAATATTATACCTACTTTACATGTAAGTAGTTGACAGTAATTCATACTACTTAAGCTTCTAATTTATGAGTTACCCCCCTTCTAGGGGGTGATACCACAGCTTAAATGCAACAACATTTTCTATGAAAAAAAAAACCACCTCAATTCAAATTGATGTCGGCCAGAGCCGTCTGTCTATTAGAGGCCCAGAGCACATTAGGATAAGGGGCCCCTATGACTTACAGAGAACTTAGGCTTTACCGTCAAAACCTATATCTTCCAGCATGCTTCCAGCGTCTTCCATCATCATCATCAGCAGCTTCCATCATATTTTTACAGATGGTGTCGATATATCGCTATATCATATCATATCATATTGTGTTTTGGTGCTTATGCTAGGGAGGCTGCTAACCATAAATAGTTATCGTTAATGAATATTGGTTATCGGTTGGTAATCGTGCAGGAACTAGGGAGCGATCGAACGGGAGCCCTGGGCACTTGCCCGTAGTACCCAGTAAAAAAGAGAGGTCAACGGCGGAAAGCGTTTTTTTTCTATAATTTCATCATCCACTGCTGAACAGCATATAGGGCGTCGACTGCTGAACATAGGCCTCCCCCATTGACTTCCAGATTGGCCGGTTCGTAGCGGCCTGCATCCAGTAAACGAACAAAAGTCGCTTACATAGCCCAACGGATTAGCAAGCTGAAGTGGCAGTGGGCAGGGCACATAGCACGTAGAACTGATGGCCGATGGTGCAGAAAGGTGGTGTAGAATGGAGGAAAATACATACCTGCGTACTATTAATATTTATGACCTTAATCTATGATTACATTGAATCTTATATATTTTAACAATAAGATTGTTAAAATAACTAAAACAATCTTACATACCAAGAAATATTAATTGATTATTATGATCATGACTTACATTATTTATGTAAGTAAATTGGGCATACCACGACAGCTTTAACTCATCAGCCATACGTTACACAACAGACAATCCATTGTTATGCGGTCTCATGAGACCGCTTGGATGTTGAAGAGTAAAGCTGTCGTTAATCTTTCACTGTTTTGATAGTTTTTCATGTCGACCAGTCGAATGATAATTAACGTATCTTCTTCGTTGGACAATTAACATACGTACTAATAAAATATTCAGAGAAGCAAAATAACATAACGCAACTTTGCTGTAAAGTTTTTGTTAGGCGTTTTTTCACACCATATTTAATTTTCAGACTTACATTCCACATTTAATAAAAAATACTCTCATTTTTGTATGAAATTAAAAAGGAAACAAAATAAGAACGCAACATAACTATTTATTTTCTTAACAAAACTAACTATCAAAACAGTAAAATATCTGAGCCGATTCTCATACGATCCTACTGTGTAGGTAAGTGAGCTAAAATGTCGCATCACAGGTATGTATGAATCGTAGGAGTATCAGCAATAACTTGTATGCCCAATTTAATAGAAAAATCATAAGTCTATAGCGGTCGGAGCCTGCCTCATGGCGCGCTTGTTGGCCGCTTCGCGCTTGACCGCCACGCGCAGACGGGCTGCTTTAAGGTGTCTATAAAAGAAAAAAAGATATAATTACATAGCAAGAGATAAATCTGTAAAAAAAATATTGACAAAAAAACATATTTAGGTCAAATGTTATGATTAGAATGACCTCTAGCATGACCACTAAAACACGATATGATATGATATAATATAGCGATTTATCGACACAGTAATTTTTTTTAAAAAATATGAATGATATAGGCGCCATGTTGCATTTTTATGATCGCTTTTTCGATAAAAAAATCATCATGGCGGCTATATCCATCATGTTTTAAAAAAAAACATTTGTGTCAATAAATCTCTATATCATATCATATCATATCATATCGTGTTTTGGTGGTCATGCTAGAGGGGCTGACATTGACAACCAGCCAGCGGCCGCGGGTCCAGCCAGCCAGCGACTGTTTGTGTGATGAGCACAAGTATTTGTACCTAAGTCATGGATGTTTATAAAAAGTATGTTTACACATTATCTAGTACGGCTGGTATTACTGTGGTTGTGAACAAAATTTTTTTATTATGCAAATTAGATACTGTGTGGCTTGAACATTTTGTGAATTGGATATTCAGCACCTAAGGGCTAGTAAAAAAGATTGCTTTTAAATTAGTTTGGGTCTGGTCTACTACTGCCAAACCTTATTAGAAAAAAATGTTGCATGGTATCCCATAACACAAGGATTTTAATTCTTTACTTCATGACCATTACAATATGTGTATAACTACAAAAAATACTTGCAGTTAAATGCATTTATGAAACAGATTATATTTTAACCATAAAACAATGTTTTGCCAGGGGGCTAAAGCTGGGGGTAGCATGACCACCAAAACACGTTATGATATAGCTATTTACGATTACGATACGCCAACTGTAAAAATATGATAGATATAGCCGCCATGTTTAATCGCCGTGCCGGTGATTTCCCATGTTATGATCGCTGTTTCGATAAAAATTCAACACGGCGTCTATATCAATCATATTTTTTTAAAAACCGTTGGTGTCGATAAATTGCTATATCATATCGTGTTTTGGTGGTCATGCTAGGGGGCAGGTTCAACAAGTCCTCACCTCTGCCTAATTTTCTCCTCAGTCTCAGGGCTAACTAGTTTCTCGGTGACCTCAGCATCACGAATCATTTTTCGCAACTTCTGCATGCAGTCTGCCAGGTTCAGTTGCTGGGAGCGGGTTGTGTCTGACCGCACAATGAAGTAGCCTTCTTTGGTAAGTTTGTTAACATACTAGAAAAAAAAAAACATTATATCTATATAATAATATAGGTACCTACATATCACAGGTAACATATAACCCAAGGTCGCTCCGCGAAGCCTGTGGAAGACCCAGAAAACTTCTGCGCTTCTGGGCGGAGCTAGACTGGCCACACACATAGGACCAAATTAGAGTCTAAGTGAGGCAAAGGAAGTCCAGTCTCATCTATAATAATAGCCTTTATTCAGATTTAAACATCTTAACCTAATAATAAATTTTTAGTTTTAAGTATCTGTTTGCCCTGTGGCAAAGGCCTCCCCCAACTGTCTCCACATATCTCTGTTCTGAGCTGTTCTGGTCCACAAGTTGCCTGCCACTGCCTTGATCTCATCTGCCCATCGTTTGGAAGGTCTGCCACGTTTCCGTGTATTACCTTTGGGATACCAGTAGTTAATGGTCTTGCTCCATTTGTCTGTTCCTCTAATAATGTGTCCTGTCCAATTCCACTTTTACTTTTCTATTGTGACTGTAACATCTTTTAATTTAGTATGTTCCTTTATAGTTGACATACTTATTCTATCAGATATAGATACCAGTCTCATCTTCTGTACCTTTACTATGAATATGTAGCTTAACTTGTGTTGTGTAGCAGTGACATGAGACAGCACAACAATGACATTTTAATTGTTTGGCTGATGAGTTAATAATATTGTATGCAGGTTATTTCTTACCATTTCTTGCATTTTTTGCCTGATTTCGGGGTGTATCCAGTCTGCATCGTTGAGCTTGAATCTAACGTCAACCTTGGTGTGGACCTGCAAAAATATTTATTTATTGAATAAGATACACCATCAACTTATCATTTTACATACATAATTTAAATGTGTAAAAAAAGGAATTTTAAAGGTAATATGCATATGATAATGCTAAAAAACTATATGACTAATGTACACATTTTAATAATCTGTGGCTCCATAATAAACAATCATCATCATCATTATTTCAGCCATAGGACATCCACTGCTGAAACATAGGCCTCCCCTTGTAATTTCCAGATTGGCCGGTAGAAAGCATCCAGCAGCATCCTGCAAACTTTACCAGGTCTGTCCAATGAAACAATGCCACACACTTTCTTTTAAATATGCTTCAAAATCACTATAGATGCTACAAGTATTGATGTACTTGTAGAGAAGCAGTTTAGTGGGTTGTACCTGCCTGGGTTATCGTAAACCAAATTAACATGTAATTCGGATAATACAATATGAAGCACCACTGAATGAAATTTGGATACAAAAAATGCAAACAAACAATGATGTAGTCATTAATTCTCTTACCTTATTAACATTTTGACCTCCAGGCCCTGAGCTGGCACTGTAAGTAATTTTTAGCCTTTCAACTGGGATGAAGCCTGAGAATTTATCTTTTGAATCTACACTCTGAAAGAGGTTATAGAAATACTATTTATTTCACATTCAACTAAAGTATGATATAACAGGAGATAAAATAACTTACAAAAGAAGGAGTTGTTAGCTTAAGGGAGCTGTTTGGGTATAGAGTTTCCAATGAAATAGAACTTTTGTAAGCCAAAGGACGTTTCGCTATAGTTGTGAAGAATACATTTTGCACAGCTTTTTGTAAGCACACTAGCCTGAGAGGAGTAAATGCCATTATGATTATACAATATAGACGACACAAAAACCTAAGTTTGAGTGTATATGATTATAGCATAATATTTTTGCAATACTTTTTACAAACACTATTGTAACCTCAAAATCTCAAATCCACTTTGACAGTGTGACAGGTCGGTCAGTCAGGTGGACTGTCAAAAAACCTTAGAACGCTGTTCCGATTCACTCCCCCAACTACAACTTGCATTAAACTTTTTATCCGACTACCAAAAAAAATTATATTTTGCTTTGAATATATATCAAATACTCAAAGGTGTTTTGACTTGTTGTTAAAGTTGCGATTCAAATAAATAATTTAAGTAACAATTTGATAACAAGCTACCAAACTATGAATCATTAAAAACAACCATGACTCAACATTTTATAGCGTGGTTCACTGAATTATAAAACAATACAAAAGCTGCTGCTGCAAGTTGCCACGCTTGAAGTCATACAGCTAATTAAATACCTAATGTAAACATTTTTTGTGAATCAAAGACAGGCACATCTGGTTGGTCGGCTGTTAATTTGCGAACTTTATGTCTCGGCGGGAGGCTACCTCCTGCTTGCTTACAGTAGCTTCGACTTTATGACTCAATTAGCAATGTTACTCTTAGCTTTCTTTCTTTCAAATATTTATAGTTCATACGCATGGTGATTTAAACCCAACCGAGTGATAATCAGACTTGCTTAACGATGGTTCTGTAACTTTCTTTCTTTTCTTTCATTCAGAAAATGCAGAGGGAGTTCTAAAGGACATACTTACCTTATAACCAGGTGATCAGCTGCTAAGTATATATTTGTATTTATGTAATACACAAAATGATGTTGGTTAAAATAATAGAGGTATTGTCGGCGAGTCACTACTTGCCATTTTTTTTAGCCTGGGACTATGAACCAGGCAGGTGACTGATAGACTCCATCTTATATATAAAATTCTCGTGTCACAATGTTCGTTCCCATACTCCTCCGAAACGGCTTGACCGATTCTCATGAAATTTTGTGAGCATATTGAGTAGGTCTAAGCAATCGTCCAACATCTATTTTTCATACCCCTAAAGACCACGCAGACGAAGTCGCGGGCAACAGCTAGTAACCTAATAAAATTGTCACTAACTGCAATAGTTTCTGTACACTTGCTGGGTATAGTCTCTGTCAACTTTTTTTCCACATATGTTACTAAATCCCTGATATAGTCAGAATTTAGATCTATCATGTGTGTCACTTTCAAGTTAGCCCTTGAAACGGCCTTTATGTCTTTTATCTGTATCCCACGCAAGCCCTAAAGGACCCGGTCCTTTTAACCCGGGAACTCTTAAAGAGCATAGGTACACGTATTAGGATACTCATATGTGGAGATTTGTAATAAGTATTGAACCACAGTATATTGTACTAGTATATTGTACTAATTTATTGAAACTGTAAATCTTCCTAAAATAAATAAAATAAAATAGGTACAATGATAGGCTGTTACATGTGTACAAAGCATGTTAAGATCGAGACTTACAGCAAATACCTACTTAGGTACTTTTATACAAACACAATCGGTGTAAGTAGAATGTAAATGCATTTGCCTTAGTGTAAAAGAATCCAGACTCTGAAATAAATAAAGTTAAAAAATTACAATAATGTAGACTACATAAATAATAAATAACCCCAGTGAACTTATTTTAATGACTTAATGCATTTAATATGACAACTACATTGTAAATGTAAAATTAGAAAAAAAAAACGTACCCACGAATCATTAAAGATTTTTTTAAATTTTTTAATTTATTTAAACTTTATTGCATAGACATTTAAAAAAAAGTTGTACAAATGGCGGACTTAATGCCAAAAGCATTCTATACCAGTCAACCATGGGGCCATACAGAGATTGTATAGGCGGTGCAACAAAAAAACAAATTGTGTTAAATTAAACCATACAAAACTTAAACAAACTAGATGAATCTCGTATACAGTTGTACATACTAGATACATACATAGATAGCTATATACGGTATATACATAGATAGATAGATAGATAGATACTCTTTATTGCACACCACACAAAAAAAACAGTACAGAGAAACAATAAATTTAGAATGGTACAATTTAGGCGGTCTTATCGCTAAGAGCGATCTTTTCCAGACAACCTTCAGGTAGAGGAAAATAAGTAAAGTAAGTACATACATAAAATATATACATACATACTTATACATAGTATAATTATACACAGATCTCATGCCAGCTAGAATCATGGAAAAGAGAAAAGAGTTAATCCAAAAAATGCTTGCGCAGAGCCTTCTTGAAGGAGAATGTTGACGTTTTTGAGAAAGATTTTGTGGTGGCCAGTATTTCATTTGTACTTTATTATTATGACATTATAAATGATGTGCCAAAAATGTGTATTTTTTATTGAGCTAGACAGTTTTAATATGTCTCCGCGTCTATAGCAGCGTCTGCAGATGACAACATAATCTCTGCGTTATCGTTAACTAAATTGGTTTAAGTCGATAAGTGGCACACTACTAGCAATTAGACGACGACGAACGCGTGTTTAGGTGATACCACAAAATCGGCGATCTTAATGCGGCTGAAAAACTCTGGCATAAATGCGCGCGCGCAGTCACGCTCCACATAATTTAATTAGGACCCCGTTCCGCTCGCTGGCGACATCTCACGTTTCTACAAGACTATTTAGACAACACTATTTTATAAATTTTGACATTTTTCATGCTAACTGTTGTTTAATGGGGAAAGAGCAGTATATACACGGAATCCTATTAAAATTTATGTCTTTATTCTCGTCGAAAGTTAACTCTCTTTTTTGTTACGACGGGTATGGCAGCAAACCAGGCATGGGAGTGATAAAACAGCCCTGAACAGAGCCATTAAAGAACTCAGGGACCTCGTGAGGAATGTAAGGAATGCTACAATGCAGAGCAGATTGGAAAACCTTACAACCACTGCCTCAACAAACTACTCGCTCTGGAAAATCACAAGATCGCTTAATAGACCCCAAGAGCTCAAATACCCAATAAGGACTAACTCTGGCTGGGCAAGAACTGGAAAATCGAAAGCTGACGCTTTTGCTAAACACCTAGCTGATGTATTTAAACCAAATGAAAGCAGCAGTGCCGAGGGTGAAAAAGAAATTTATGAAATGCTTAGCCAAGATCTTCAATTGTCTCTTCCCCCAAAGCCTGTGACTGTTAAGGAGGTTAAGGCAACAATCAAAAGCTTGCAGAATAATAAAGCACCAGGCTTTGACTTGATTACAAAGGAAGTGCTGGAACAACTCCCACACAGGGCGCTAGTATACCTTACAACACTCTTCAACGGAATCCTTAGAGTCCAATATTTTCCCAGGTTATGGAAAGTGTCACTAATAACTATGATCCACAAACCAGGAAAGCCTCCGGATAGTGTCACGTCTTACAGGCCAATAAGTCTGCTGGTGACCATGTCTAAGGTGTTTGAAAAAACTATCCTCCATAGAATAACTCCTATACTGATGGAAAACAAAACTATACCCGAACACCAGTTTGGTTTTAGACAACACCATTCGACAATAGAGCAGGTACACAGGGTCTGTGAAAAAATCCGAAAATCACTGGAAAGCAAGGAGTACTGCTCGGCTGCGTTCCTGGACATCCAGCAGGCTTTTGATAAGGTTTGGCTCAAGGGCCTTCTCTGCAAGGTTAAAAGGTCTCTGCCACATAGTTATTTCCTTTTAATGGAATCATACCTCTCTGATCGGATATTCCAAGTTCGTGAAGATGGGGACACATCGGAATTCTATAACATAATGGCGGGAGTGCCACAGAGTTCCGTGCTCGGACCCATCCTTTACACGTTGTACACATCAGACCTCCCAGCAGCTAGGGATACTACAACAGCAACCTTTGCCGATGATACTGCGGTACTGGCAAGCAGCACAAACCCTGCAGTAGCTTCAAATACATTGCAGAGGAGCCTATACCAAATTGATGACTGGCTAAACAAATGGCGAATTAAGGCAAGCGCATCCAAGTCAGTTCACATAACCTTCACACTGAGAAAAGGACACTGCCCGGCAGTGACACTGGGGGGCAACGTTCTGCCTCAAAATGACTCGGTAAAATATCTCGGCATTCATCTTGATAGGAGGCTGACCTGGCAAAAGCACATAAAAACCAAAAGAGAAGAGCTGAATATGCGATACAGGAACATGTACTGGTTGATGGCTCGCAACTCTGTACTGTCTACTGACAACAAACTGCTTATATATAAAACCATCCTTAAACCTGTATGGATGTATGGAATCCAACTATGGGGGAGCGCATGTAACTCCAGCATAAACATCATCCAACGCTTACAGAATGGCATACTCCGAAATATTGCCAATGTACCGTGGTTCATAACCAACACAGAAATACATGATGCTCTAAGAATCAACACAGTTAAGAGGGAGATTGGACTAGTAGCTGAAAGATACAAAGGTCGTCTTACAAGGCATCCAAACAGACTGGCTGGTCAGCTGCCCAATATAAGCTACTGCAAACGCCTGAAACGGCATGACATCCAGAATGTAGATGCTAGGTTCCCAAATGAGTGAACGCTCCCGCTGGGGAGTTCTCACGGCACGTCAAATACACGCAACAGACCTGCTTATAGTCAAGAAGACTGATTGCAGATAAAAATTAAAAAAAAAAAAAAAAAAATTACATTTCTATTGAAACATGTTGCAACTTTCTTTACAGCCACTCAATAACAGCGCGATGTAAAATTAAATTATGTAAAATAAAGTTAAGTATTAAAATTAATTAAATATTTTGACAATGACAAATATAAAAAAATAATGGCTGAATAGCTGGCCGGCCACAGAAAGAAAATAGGCGGGAAAGCAGCAATCCGATCATCATTTGTTTTTTCGAGCTGTAGTGATTGCATACTCTTTGGTATGTTTTGTTAAAATTCTCAATTTTTTCTGCAGCTGAATCAGTGTTAAATCCATGAATTCATGTTTTTATTTTTACTTTCCTTGTATTCTCAATGAAAAGCACAGTGTTTACCTCGGGATAAAGACTTATTTTGTCCCTTGAACTATTGGCCAAACCCCGTTTCGGGACTAAATAAGTTACTTTCACCCCTAGGTTAACAATGTACTATTTCATCTCTTCCGTGGATTAATAACACTATAATGATGACAAAGACCGTCAACCGTCTCTTTATTTAACTAAATGCCTAGTCATCTGTTGAAATAAGTTAATTTAATACACCTACTTACTTGGTAACTACTTAAATTGCCTTTGCTTTGTTCATATTAACACTCATATCGTGTTTCATATTCGTTCCCATCCATTTTATTTTCTCGTGAACATGCAAATAAATTAGTATTGCTGACAAAAGCATACTGAAAAAACTTTCTGCGAAGTCGTATCATAGATATCGTATGCAAATAGCACGGACCCGCTAATAAATAGCTCATACGCGCGGACACCTTCAGCGACAGTCGGCAAGATAAATAATGGCGGTTGAATATCTTGCAAATATGCAGTATGCACCAATGTAGTTTGGAAATAACATACTAATTACTTGGAGATTTATGGATTTTACTTTATGGCACAGATTTGAAAAACCAAATAAAAAAGGCCTTCTCTAGCAGTCGACCATTAGGCTAAACAGAGATGTTTTGTGGGCGGTGCATTAAAGGAGGTACAAATCTAAAAAAAATATGAATATAACTTTTTTACTTAGCTTTGAAGACAAAAAGTCACAAAAACGTTATGCCTATTTGCAGAAATAAATTGGTTTTATTGGTTTTTAATAGACTTCAAAAACAATAAATTAGGTATGTTTTATCTGAATATTATCTTTAGCTTGTTAGTTATTTTGAAGTCGGTTTTGTAAGTGTTAATAAATAACTACTCATTAAGTCCATGTATATATAAGAGTCTAACGAATACAACTTTTGTGCTTTAGGCAATTCCATTATTTATTACCCTATTTCATGACTAATACGGGTGTTTTTTTTCCTGAAAACTCCTTACAAAATCTTCCCACTGAGATATGAGTATATAGAGTATGTATGAGATATGAGTACTGAGATTATATTAAGTTTTCATTAGGTTCGACGAATATTCTCTAAAGCAGTAAGCATGGTAGCATCAGAAACTATTTCCTTTCAAGCATGTAAATTGACATCGCATCCTACCTACTCTGGTTTTACAAAAACGCTAATCCGAATTTGCGCGGTAATAAATCGAGTGCGCATGATTGGGCGCGGTTTTTGCCACTCCTGCGCAACTCGCGAGTACGCAGCGACACGGCCAATAATACGCGACGCGTCGCTGACAGAACGTTAGCCGATCGTTGCTATTTCAAAAACATACAGAGTTACGATGAAACATGTAATGTAGTAAATAGAGTGTTTGCAGATAAATCCCCAAAATACTCCACAGCTACTTACAACAATCCATCTTTGCTTCTTCTACCCAATTCTAAAAACTGTAACGTCGCAGCTAACGGGCCTCTGTTATCCGGAGGCGTCACACACTACCTACACTTTCCAAATCGCGTTTTCCACTCAAAAACTTGCCAGGTCCCACAGCCATCAGTTCCTTGACAGACATGGCCCATTCCCAAATCAGCTTTAACCTATATCATTATATCTATATCTATATACAGGGTGTAACGAAAAGGTGAAATAAAACTTTAAGGGGTTATTCTACGGCTAAATTACATCAACTTTTTCTATGGGACCAACATCGAAATCTCAAAAAAAAAAATGACGTTTCCATACAAACTGATGCATAGAAAAAGTTGATATAATTTAGCCGTAGAATAACCCCTTAAAGTTTTATTTCACCTTTTCGTTACACCCTGTATATATCAGTTGCTTGAGTTCTTTTCCGTATAACATCACGAAAGACTGAGTAAATTTCGCCAGGTTTTCTTTATAGATTTTTTTATCATACCTAAGAACTTTGTATTAAATTAACGAAGCCATGCTCTAATCTAATTTGGCTTCGTTTAAGTATCGTAGCGTTTTATTTTGCTTTATTTCTTTTTTCTGATTGTAATAGGTAAATCATTTAAAAAGCAAGCGAGTAGCTTTTACTTCACACTTGATCTACATGCAGGGTCTACATTAAGGTTTTCTGTAAAAAAACAGTTTATTTTAGTTGAATTTGGTTCAGTTTTATCTGCTCTTTGAGCATTTACCTTGCTACACCGGATCGGCTACTGCTTTCATCAATTATGATAATGCGGCATCTGCGCGAGCGCACGCACGCGCGGCTTTCCGAATTCCTCGAGGATTTACCGATGCCTATCACACATAAATTCGCTGCTCTTTTTCCATAATTGCGCTTTAATTACTAACATTAGTATGCCTATCAGATAAAACTATAGTTTTTCATATAATTAAGATGTAATATTGGTGTAATATTTGGTTGGTAGTTATGCGTGGAAAATATAACTACAAGCATCGATAAGCGAGGTAACAAATGAAAACGACAACATTGGTAGCCTGTCTAGATATCGTCACTTTGCCTTATAAAGTTATTTGCCTTATTAGATGACCTCTGTAGCCGAGAGGCAAGGATACCGGACTTGGTGTCGCTATCTCTGAGGTCCCGAGTTCGATTCCCGGTCGGTCAATGTAGAAAAATTACTTTTCTATATTGTCTCGGGTCTGGGTGTTGTGGTACCCTCGTTGTTTCTGATTTCTGTAACACAAGTGCTTAAACTACTTATCATAGGATCAGAGCAATGTATGTGATGTTGTCCAATATATATATTATTATTCAAGAAATTTGCAATTACTACAAATAGCGAATCTTAGTGACGGCAAAGTGTCTATTATTCAATAACTGTTAAATTTGGAATAATGTTTTTCATCATTATAAAAAACACAGAATAACTTGATCATTATAAGAAATGAAAACAAACATACAAATACTATTTTTTGCTTAAACAATACCTCAAGGGGGCTGATTTTAGTGCACAAGACAACAAGTTTTACCTGTTATCTATTTTTTAAATTCTTTTGGCACTTGTAGTTAGTCTAAGTACCTAATGAATTACTGATCAGCCGTTATGATATAAACCAATAAGAACCAATAAATTTCTTCAAATAGGCCTAAATTAAGCACACGTCCCATTTTTTTACCCTTCCACTGCTTCGGGACAATTGTGGGCTACAGCCGAGAAGAAGCAGCGCAAGAATGTGTGGAGACTACGTTTTTATAAGCAAATAAAGATGGAAAGGAGATAGATGTAGGTACAGGTACACTATGCCTACTTCTTTTCATTTAAATTTGTTTTACAAACTGTACTATACTTACATATCTTGTGCCATTGAACCCACAGTTTAACATTACAAGTACTTAGGTACATAGTAGGTATTCTGCGAGTGAAATTCTAGTGAAACAAACTTAATAACAAGCTCTACAAACTGTTGCATCGCCCAAAAAGGTATCACCTCGCATTTCCACTAACACATTAGGCGCAGTGAAAGCGTATAATTAAAAATTAAAATAGTGAACAGTAAACAGCATAATTAAATCGTTCACATACCAAAATCACAGATGCTATGCGCGCGCGCTTCACGCTCCTGTTCGCCGGCCTAGTATATGTGCTAGTATATCTTAGCCACATAAACGCACACACATAAACGCTTCTAATTAGAAGATTATTTTAACGCTAGGTTAGGAGCTCTAGCAATAAATATGATTTTTAAACTTTTATAACCAAAAACATTTTCAATTAGAGCACGGTGAAGTGCAATACAAAATGGAAAGATATACAGGGTGGAACAAACGAACTAATATACATCCACGGAAATTACTTAATTATAGAATAGTAGCTGTTGCCCGTGACTTCGTTCAGGTGGTGTTGAGCTTATTCATAAAAGATTTTCTGACCAACGTTCTTTTTTTTCTCCGTAAGAACCTTCTACAAACAAAGTATTAGAAAACTTTTAAAAAGATGGATGACATCGGTAAAGTCGTTCTCAAGCTATGGTGTAATCAAGAGAAATAGGGATTTATTTTCAGATATCTAACTCATCTCAGGTCACAGAATTTCAAAAAGGTTTTTTTTTTCAAAATGTTCACTCAGGATCTTAAAGCAGTAGGGTGGTCACATAATATTTGCCATACAGATGGTCAGAGACGTGTTCCTGAGCAGAGAACGCAACTTGAGACTAATTGAAACTATGATAAAAATATGCAAAGCTCTGCAGCTTTGCATATTTTGTGTATTTTGCGTATTTCAGTTATTCTTTACCATCCGCTTAGCAGTTTGCAGCAGGTTGCAGCTCAAGGGCTTTCATTGGAAGTAGCCTATGTCCAGCAGTAAACCGCGTAGGCTGATTAGGGTGAGCTACCCATCCATCGCTGCGCTTGCCGGTACGTGGCCTCCAATCCTGAACCTTTTTGCCCCATCGGCGGTCAGTTCTACGTGCTATGTGCCCCACAAGGTGGATAGACGACGTAAAGTTGCAGGAAGCCGCTGGATGCACGCCGCCTTCAACCGGCCAATCTGGAAGTCAGTGGGGGAGGCCTATGTTCAGCAGTGGACCATCACCAATTGTCTGTCAACCCTATGTTGAAGAAATCCTCAAGTGGTTGTTCAGCTTCTAATTTAGGTAATAATAAACCTATATACTTCAGCTGCGCCAGCTACTACAATTTACCTGCTAGCATGTCTTTGTTTGTGATCTCTATTTTATGTTTAAACTAGCTGTCCCAGCGAACTTCGTACCGCCACTTTTTTGTGTCTTCTGATGTTTTAATACTTATTCTGCTATTCGGGGCGAATAAAAATCCAACAAACCAAAGATTATTTAAATCGGTCTAGCCATTCTCGACTTATAAATGTAACTAACCCGACTTTGTTTTATATTATGTTTAAATACGATACGAGATACGAGACTGTTCACACGTAACTATAAGTTGTGCATGTCACTACATCGTCAGCTCGGCGCCTTGATCGACGCGCTCCAAGATAAATGCGTAATTAATACCTTCGCACTACTGACTATGACATAATAGAGGAAGGTATAGTATTCTCTTTCCCACAGGCCAGACTTCGAGGCAGACGCTTAGACACAAGTTGAGCGCATGCTGAAATGGAAGGTGGTTTTAGTGCAGTACAGAGCAGAAAAAAGTTCAATACTTTACTTGACGAAATTTTGAATATTTTGACATCTAGCGTCAAGTGACATCAAGTAAATGGCTTATGTCCCTATGCCATAGTCTCCCATGCCACAGTCACAAAAGACATGTCAAAAAGTACCTCTTTTGGACATTCTGCTGCAAAATTATTTGTAAAATGTAAAATAAGACATTTTATTAATGCTTTATGCATTTTTCTGGCTATTACTTAGTTGTGTTGTGTGTTGTTGTATATATGTAATATGTACATACAACGTTAATGACACATGATTTTTATAGAGAGACGTAAAATTCAGGCGGTCTTATCGCTAATTGTTAAAGTGAGAATACAGTTTCAACCATCCCACGAGACTCGCTTCACTGCTGCTAATGCGTGGTAATATAATGTGAAGGGAAGCGATCTTAGCATTGGGTGTCTACAAACTTTGCCTGCTCGTTTGGGGAATAAATAAGCCCTCTGTATCTACTTAAGTTATGTATGCTGGTACAGTAGGCAGACGGGTCTAGCGTGTTGATATCGCTAACTATAAGTAATTGTCGATATTTGCATGCTCTGCCGCCCGCCGCGTGATATCTGTCGATATTGGAAACAGTACAGCTAACTATTGCCTCTAGTGGTTTTGTCTGTCTACGGCGAAATTGCAGTTTGGTCGAAACGAGAAACAAACAATATTATAGCGAATGGTACGAGATGCTAATAAAAAGTATGGTGTGATAGATTGCCAAATGTTTAATTTTAATAATATACCTCTGGATTGACATAGCACGTAGAACTGCTGGCCGATGGGGGAGAAAGGTTTTGGAATTGAGGCCACGTACCAGCAGGCGCAACATGGGACGTCCACCCACAAGGTGGCTGGATGCAGGCCGCTTTCAACCGGTCAATCTGGAAATCATTAGGAGGCCCATGTTCAGCAGTGGATGTCCTATGGCTGAAATGATGATGTTCTCTGGATTTCTCGGAATCTTTGTAAGAATTTATGCCATTTGAACAGCGGAGAAGATACCAAAACATTTAGATAACGCTAGGCGTGTAGTCAGGGTTCGAAGAGGTCTGCGCCCCTGTCTAAAAGGTACGGAGGCTTGATTGCAATAGCTTCAAATTTAATATAATTACCAGGCTTGCAGAATGGCTACTTAGATCACTCCAGACTGCTATTTGTTCCCATTTTTTTGGTATTTTTCTTTCACTTCTCTCTCTCTCTCTCTTCCTAGCTATATATCCCATATGGTGGTGGGGTCAGCCTTTCGTATCTGTCTTCTCCACTTCGCTCTGTCCTCGGCATCGTCTTCGGAAACCTCGCACTCAATCATGTCCTTCAGCACTACGCTCTCTCATCTTTTCTTAGGTCTTCCCCTGGATCTTCTTTTATCTTTTACCTAATTACCATTAAACAAAAGATAAAAATAAAAATTAATATGTATACTTTGTCTTTCATTTTTTACTTCTACATTTTGTTGAGCGCGTTGATGTCTTTTAACCTATTTGCTGCCGACGGTCGCATGAGACCGCGCGACAATACAGTTTCTGTTGTGTCTGGTCTCTGGGCTGAGGGGGTAATTAATTTAAAAGCTAAAGTATATTTTAGTGTCTGCCTGTACCAGTATGCCCTTGATCGACTATAATTATTGCTAGATGCTTTGTTTTCAATCTTATCTTTATCAAGTTACTGGCTGTTGCCCGCGACTTCGTTCGCTTATTCTGCGCAACTTTCTCAATTTTTTCTTTTAGAAGAACCTTTTCCTGACTATAATTAACACAACAAAAAAATAATTAGCGAAATTGTTCCATCCGTTCACGCGTGATGCGATGACCAAGGGAAATAGAGATTAATTTATATATATATATATAGATAAGTAATCGTAGTTCCATACAAAAAGGTTAAGTTATCTATCTCACTAAAACCTATTTAAATAAGCACATAAAATATTATAAGCTATGGTCTTCGTAGGATACATTTTTACCTAAAATTTGATTTTAAAACGATAGAAAATTTCTTAACAGCACTTCACAAGTCACAACACATTACTTATTCATTTATTCTTTGAATTATTTATCAATTGAAATTGCCTTGTAATTATCACCAATGCAGAAACATTACTCCCGGCGATGTGCCAAATTGTTGCAATATGTATTAGTCAAAGAATGAAATGTCTATATAATAGTACTGAGAATGAATAAATTGCTTTTAAATTCTCTTTTTTTTACTACTTAAGTATAAAACTATCCACACCTCGCGTGACAGACCAGTATACAGGATTAAGTTATTTAATTTCTCTGCTACAGATGAATTTGAGATTTCATATGTTCAGTTCAGTTTAAGGCAAATAAACGAGCATGATTTTATTTCAATGCGAAATTTATGTAGGTAATGTAAGAGAATCCTATTGTTATTACTTCAATACTACTTAAACTTTTCCCACCTAAAGGTTATCGAAAAGAGATCGCTTTTAGCGATAACACTGCCTACATTTTTTTCCCCTGTACCTAGTTTATTTTGTGCAATAAAGAGTAAAATGTGTAAGTATTTTCATAATTTATCCAAAAAAATAATTTCCAATTAGGAACCTAACATTTTGTTTTGTCCTAACAAGTTTTGCAGATTTATTACACGATACTGAGCTTTTAAAAAAAACCAGGTAAGTATTTAACTGAAACCAAAATATTTTAAATGTAATTTGTTTCTCTCAACTTGCGTAGTTTGTCTGTATGCAAGTGCGGTCGCGTATCTCACCGTCACCAGCGCTAATTACTTAATTAACGTGCGATTAAAATTTTATCACAATCATCACGAAACGAGACGAGCGTTTTGAACTTTCACAGGCAAAATGGCAAAGGAAAACTTTCAGCCGCCATTGGTTACGGGCAAGCGAGCGGGCCGCTGATTGGCCGGCGCAGCGGCGCGGCTCGCGGCTAACTTCATGCGCGCCGGGCAGCCACGCAGCGCGCCACCTTCACAACTGTCAGTCCGTCGCGAACCGTCGTGGGGGTAGCGTCGTCGCTCTATCAATTCCCATAATAAAACCTCACCGGTCCTAACCTAAGCCGGTACGCTCCACATAGAGGATAAAACAGCGAGATAAATTCGTAAAAGTGTCAAGTTAATTGATGATTGTGCCGATTCAAATCAGAATCTCGAGTTAGGTTTTTTATTCATAGTGCAACTGTGCTTTCGTCTCGCGATCTACTCGGCTGCATTTCATTGGTGTGAGCTTGCTGAAGTGTGAAAAGGTGAGTTTTTGCTTTGATAGTTTCAAGAATGTGTTGCCGGCCGGCCGGGCGCGAGCGAGCCGCCCGGGCGCGGCTGTAGGGGAGACTCCCACGAATCGATTGTCCCGAGTCCCGACCGCGACAGCGCGACATGGAATGGGTAGGTAGTGCCCGAACAGAGTACAGCCTGGGGCTGATCACCCTCTTGTGCGAGGGACGCGCCGTATTCGTTGTTTCACTTGATCTTGAACTGCGCTAGCCGGGTTTGTTATGTTATGAATTATTTATAAACATTATTGTATGCAGGTACGTGTTCGGAACGAAAGTAGTTTTTCTAGGGGGATGTTTTAATGAGAATTGTCTCGGTCAGCGCTCTCAGTTCCTATTAGAATCAATGAGTGTAAAGTTGCAGATAATTTCAAATACCGCAAACATAAAGTCACGTATACAACCGTCGTAGGTACGAGTACGATGTTATCATAGGATACATAGGAGCTGAATTCATGGGCTAACCGAGCGTGTTATTGAAGGACAGCCCTTGGTTTATGAATAAATTAAATATAAACGAATACTTACAGAACCACGCGGTTTTTGCTCTATCTGCCTAGATCTACCCTCAATATATTGATGTCTATTTATTTCCTATTTACAGTATATACGGTTTTATAGATTTCCTGGAACGACTAGTAAAACAATTGCTAATTAACTGTATTTAATAAAATATTATGACAGGAAATGTTAAATAATAACTAACTAAATGAATAACTGCATAATTTCCTCCTTCATAATAATTATAACAATGAAATAGATGCACACAAAATCTGTCAGTTTTCCTGTCATCCGCTAAAAAAAGGTTAAAGACTTGCTAATTATTGTGTCTGATTCAAACTAATTTAATGAAAAAAATCTAAAATGCAGTACAGGCTAAGTTGTTGGTAAGGCATGTGTTTTTAAAATTATCCTTGAAGTAGTAGGATAATGTTAATAACACATGTTTGCATAGTTGATCTCTCAGTTTTTTAAAAAGGAGATAAATCTACAGTGATCCTTAGTGCGGTATAGCAGATAACTATGGATTTCGTGTTAATACATACAACAATGTATTAGGAAAAGGGGCAAATAATATTAACTATGAAGGCGTCACTAAAACATGAAAAATTAAACTCTTTAAACTATGCAATAATCATTAAAAGGAAGACCTGCCTTTCTAAATGTTTATTGCATCCTCGACACGGCACAAAGAATCTTTGTAGCTTTATATCCGTTTTGTATAAAATTGAGATATCAATTTTCCTGATTCCTAAAAGCATTCATTCAGTAGCATATTTTTAATACCAATTGACTAGATTCTCAATAGAGTAAAACATGGTTTTACTTAACATCTAAAGTTTATTTCATGCTTCTAGCATTTCAGATTGGTTTCAGAACAATCTCAACCCAGAACCAGAATCAACTGGTTGCATAAAAAATATATGATATAGTGGCCGCTAACTCTCCCCTTTTGTTCGACTATCCTTTCCAACAAAGATGATAACAAAATATGCTTTACGATATGAAAGTACTTATTTGTATTGTAAACCGTTACTATTTAAAAAAAGGCTTTGAAAATTAGTTAGTTATTTGCTTTATGCTTAAAAGTTTATATACTTGTATTTCAAATACAATGTTTCTACATTATTATTATCTAATTTGTATTATGCAGTTCGCAGATGAATATTTGAGCATTTTCTTTTTCAAGCTGGAAGAAGATTGCTAGCCTGGTATGAAGAAAGCACCATCAACTTGATTTGATTAAGCAGATAATTTGCATTAAAATCTTCTTAGAATTGAACACAGAAACGTTTTTCTAAATATTTATCATGTAACACCTTTTCGAACTGAGCAATTGCTATTGTTATTTGTTTCATTAACTAAACTAAACCTTCGTAAAGCATACTGTTGTTGCGATGACAATACATCAATGGGCGAGAAGAAATGTAAATACTCGCTGAGATGATATCTCACGAAAGGTGAGAGCGCAATCACAACTACGCTCATTCACATTCTACGCATTATTCTAACAGTTTCCGCTACTACGTACTCTCAACAATGAGTGTTTGATAGCAGCAATAATGAGTAATGTATGTATTCCGTCGAATACAAGAACATTCTGAACCTCGCCACCAGTGTGAAAGTGGCAATTAAACAAACTCAGTATAATAAGCAAGCAGCTCTCCGGATTTATAATAATGAATTATTAATTAGCGAACGTCTCTCCGTATAATTTAATTTCATACTTTCGTTTTTGAATTATTCTCTGGGGACATCGAGCGTGCCGCTAACGTTTAATAAAGTTATTATTCTGTCTACATTTAAATTAGACATATTTAACACAGTACGCATTCCACAGTGTAGGAGATACTTTAGTTATTTTCTAACAATTAATACATTATCTGAAGACTGCAACGTATTTATATGATTCTGACTGATTAATTCTCTACTTATCACAAAACTGGACAATAGAGCCTATGTTTGGATGAGGTTTGGCTTTGGTGATAAAAATTTACCGATATTGACAGATACGAGAGAGTTGGAAGTATTCCGATAGGTTATCTAGATGGCTTAGGCTGATCTGAATTATGTAAATATGTACCAGTTGAGTGTTGAGCTATGTAGATAAAAATGATCTTGTATACCAAAATTTTAAAATTCTACAGCAGTTATTAACTTCTATTGTATCTATAAGTACAAAACAAAAATGCAAATAAAGATTTATATTTACAGATAGTGGTAAAATAGTAATATGACTCCTTGCCTAATGCCTTATTGGAATACAAAAGATTATTTGATGATGTAAGTTATCCCCTTACCAAATATAAGTTTGTGATCAGAAATCAGGGGGCTATCCTGACATCCATAGAATTCAACAAGCAAAAATATTTCTAAGAGGAACATACCTACTAGAAATAGTTGCAGATTTAAATCGCTCCAGATTGCCTCAATCCTGGCGCGTTCGCTTGGGGTAGCGGCGAGTTCTTTCGGCCGACGACCTTTCGCATTGGCCTTGGCTCGTTGCACCTGTCGTTGGAATGAGGACTTGTGTTCACCATCGCGAATTAAGCCGCAGAAGTTGACTAAAAATATTCGAATTAGGTTTCAGTAATAATTGCAGAGGTCTTTGTCTTTGTACGCACACGGCCACAAGTCAAACTACTTTTAATGGTATGGAATTGGAAGACTTAAACGGATTTTTTCATGATAATGATTTTGTTTTTAAATTTGCATAGATATACAAAGCGTAGCCTAACTATAAGATCCAGAGTTCGTCAAAATATAGGTATCTTCCCAAACAAGCAGAAAAATTAAATTTAATACATCGTTGACAATGTTCTGCTAAAACATGATTTTTGATTTGAATGAATCCAAGCCAAAAACGACAAAGTCTGCATTTCTGCAAGGACGTATGAGTCTATTATATCTTTGTTAAACTTAGATGTCTGATGATGTTATTTTGATTAATAGCGTTGGTGACATTATAAACTTTATTAATAATGGTTTGGAAATTTTCAAAATATGTCTATAGTAAATCTTAATGTGCTCGTAATATCTAACTCAGTTACAAACCGCCAACACTGCAGGCCATAAATGTCTGGAAATGCTCTCGAAGAATCCATGTTTGCGGTAAATAAATCACCACAATGTGGAGCACCGCGGCTGTTCCGATCGGCACGTCTCGCGACTCACGCGCCGTCGCACGCACGTACGGTGCATTTATGACGAGCTGAATCATTCTTGATGGCTGGACAAGACATATTTAGGCTCTGGTTGGATGTGCTGATAGCTCACTCTCTGGTACCTATCACAAGGATATAGATAACATGACAATTGGTATGTTTGTCAAGGGAATATTTATTTTAGGCCATATTTATTACACAACACACATTTCAAAGATGCTTCGTTAGGTAGACGTTTCTGAATTGCTGCGCGAGGTGACATACTTAATTGCAATTACTTATTAACTAATAAGTAGTTGTTTTCTTGGGTCTTGTCAAATCTAAAGATTAGAAATCTAACAAGATTTGGTACTGTCTGTAAGATTTCTCGAATAGAAGTTTCAAGGAGTATGACTAAGACGTGTCATTATTTCATAGCTTATGTATAGTTTTATATGATGTTTATCATTTAATTCCCTAGACGTCGCACGCGCATGTCGTCGCGTCGTATCGTATGACCAAACGACTCGTTCACACCTCATTACAACTCCCTCGTGCCAGTTCAAATATGCAGATGTATTTGCACAACTGTCATTTTAGTGATCTTGCCTTGTTTCTAGTTAGAGTTGAATTTTTTCACAAGTTGAGAACTTTCTGCAAAAAAATTTTAGCGATTTGAAATTGAACTGCAAGTTACATTCTGTGAACGTCGAACACTAATTAGTTTAATTTAATAATAGGTAAGTTCAATCTTCTATTAAAAATTCTTCACACCATTCAACTAATTAAAAACAAAAGAAGTAGCTAAATAGATTTAATTTCTCTGACGCGATAAAACCGCTCATCTCCGTGTACCAGAAATATTTATGTAGTTTATCAGTTGTACGGCCATTAACTCTGGCTCCGTTTTAGAAACTCAAAACGTTATTTACGCTTCGTTGGTAATAAATAAATAGGCAATGACGTGCTTATTTATATTGCACCATCAATATTGCGAGGTGAAAGGCGGTTAGTATTTAAAATAAACGGAAATATCGAAGAATGCGTTCGAAAACGTGAACGCTTTACTTTCCCAAATCCGTGATAGACGCAGACACGCCAGCGCTCGGCTTTCCAACGAGAAAACGATGTTATCTCTCGTAAAATGAGCTGATTTAACTGCGAGCAACAGATATGTAGCATTCAGTAATTAAGTGCGCTTAAGTTTTAATTGTGCGCTACCCGGGCACCGGAACGGCCGCCATTTCGTGTTGTTAAATCAAAAATTATTAAATTAGAATTTTTTAATACCAAAATGACGTTACTTGCGGTCGTCGGACTCTGTTGCCAGTATTTTTGATTAAGTGCTATAAATGCACTAGATTTTTATCGTCTCGCGACTATTTTATTACATTACTGTTCCAAACTGCGAAACACACGATTCCTAACCGACTAGAAAAGTGTTTATGAGCTGAAAACTTTTTCCGCAAAGTTGCTGGCCATCACTGAATTCTTGAGTGACAAGTATTACATTATGGAGTGCGCCAATTGCACGATATGCTATCGGCCGCTCGATGTCGGTTATTACATTGGTTATTAGGTTTTCGAGAGGCTTTTGTTCAGCCACGATAATATTTGTAGGCACCTTTATGGTCACATCAATAAATTTAATATTCCAAAGATATTTTTAATATTAAATGAACTCAGTTACATACGTTAGTGAGCCATCTTCATCATCATCATCATTTCAGCCATAAAACGTCCGCTGCTGAACAAAGGCCTCCCCCAGTGACTTCCAGATTGACCGGTTGGAAGCAGTCTGCATCCAGCGGCTTCCTGCAACCATCCATTTATTTCATTCCAACGAGGCCATCTTGCCGAAATGAATTTATTTTTGTTTACATTACAGTTTTTGTTGGGAATCCGTAAAATGTTTCCAGAAGAATTTTAAATATAGCCTAATATGCATATACAAATTTAGTTTAGTACCTATAAATGTTTGATGAGGGTTTGGTTTTGGGGAAAGCAAATGTTCAGCAGTGGACGACCTATGTCAGTGATAGAAATACAAACATTATGATGAATGACATTGACTTTCCTCGCGTGTGGCAGGCACGGATAGTATCTTGCCGCAGCTTTATTTTATATGCTAATAAAGCCGTGTCCACAATTCCCATCAGCGCTTCCCACGTACCCTCCATTGTGTCATTGACCATTGTGTGTAATGTAATGTATTCATTACCGAACTAAATGTCTAAATTTTAGAACACTTAAAACCACTCCGCCCGACGTTTTTGTAAATACGGACACACTAACATTAAAAACAATACATGTTTTAGTGTTTCTATTGAGAGATGGAAAAACTAAAACTAAACTGTAAACATTTTGTTATTGTCGACTTATCTATAAAAATCTAGACTAATCTAACAAAAACAAAACGAATTCTAAATAAATAGATTTTTTTTAAATAACTGACCTAAGAAACCAAAAAACGCTGTCATATAAAATTATAAGCAATCCAGGAATACCCAACAGTCAGACAGCAACAAAAGTTCAAATCGAAGTCATTCAAGAAAAAATCTCTAACAAGACATACACAAGACAAAATCAAATCTCAAATAGCTATTACTGAAGATGTACTCGTAGTTATGACAGTGACAGCGGCAATACAATGCCCAGGCGCCGGCCCAGACAGACATCCGTCCATTGTTCGAGTGTTTATTTGTGTGCGAGCATAGCTGAGAGGAAGATAAATAAGAGGACGGTACTCACCATCTTAAGGACATACATATAGCTTAGCTAGCTGCATTGTTTTCTTGTTATAATCCAGAAAAACTTTCAAGGTAATGTGAAAGAAAATCATATTTTTGATGTTTCTTCTTCTTCTCGTGTCGATGACAAGGCCATGCTCTAAAATTTCAATACTACTACTACTACTACTACTATCAAATGCTCACATACATCTTAAACTACATGCTATACACATATTGTGTATTGTGGGTGTTGTGATGCCGTCATTGTTTTCGATTTCTGTAACACAAGTGCTTTGGCTACTTACCACAGAATCAGAGCAATGTATGTGATGTTGTCCAATATTTGTATTTATTTTATATTTATTTTATATGGAGGCTACAGAAAAACGTGTGTTATAACAAAATGCATATACCAATAACCACGTAATGGAATTTTCTTTCATTTCCGATATGGATGACATGCATTATCATAAGTCACATCTACCTCTTCCGATATGAGATCTATCAGTACGATAAGCGTCAGCTCCGGGGCGGTTTACACAGCATTTGCATTAACAAATGGAGTGTCATCAACAAACCGCGTGTTTACACAACTGATGCGCCTACGCGCCCGGCCTCCAGGACTTGTTTTGCATTTCCAATTCTATGTCAAGAAATAATGTATAATATTATTCTTTTAATAAAAATTTCGGTAAAACTGTTCCTGTCTGAAGAAAAATAACGAATATTATTGAGTGTGAGCTTGTTGTATTTGATGATTACTTAGAGATTAATTATGATGATCACACTAATTTTGTTTCTGACTAGTGTTTATACAGGGTGGCCAGAAAAGTGAAGTCCAAACTTTTTTTCAGGTGCCTCGTGTTGAGAGCTATCTGAATCACCCCTATGTATGTTCTACGATTTTTCGTAGTTTTCGAGTTATGCTTTTTATTATGAATTTTCGCAACCGAATCAGTTTGAAAAATTAAAAAAAAAAAAGTAAAAGGATTCCTCAATTTTTTTTTCTTGCAGCTAAATCTCTATGAACTGTGCATTTATGCATAAAATAAACAGCCTCATAACTTTATTGGAAGTTACTACAAAATTGATCTAAAGTTGAGAATTTATGTTAAGTGAGTTATCATTTAAATTTTCAACTTAAAAGTAAAAATCTAAACTGATAATTTCTTAGTTTCTAAGTAGCTTCAGAGAATGCGCTTGACTCTAAGCTTTTATAATATTCATAAAAAAAGTAGTACTTCAAAGGCTATTTAAAAAAATCGTAACTCGAAACTACGAAAAATCGTAGAACATACGTAGGGGTGATTCAGATACCTCTCAACACGAGGCACCTAAAAAAATTTTTGAACGTCACTTTTCTGGCCACCCTGTATGCTGTCGTAATGTATTGTTTTAGCGTACAAGTTTGAATGTACTTATACAAACTTGTACCCTGAAATAAATGCATCACGATATCGAATGCCCTTCTTTTGCATCTAGTAAGATAAACTGAGGTCTCTGATACGAATGCACTAGAAAATATCCTTACATTTGTGATTATTAAATTAGACTAGCTCTTTGTATACTTACTTTCAATTCAAGAGTGGCTCCTTCTTTTACTATATATTCTTTGTTTGTTATGCTTCAATCATCCGTTGTTTTGATCTATAAAGATCAGTTAAGATTATTACGATGAAAATCAACACACTTATTAGCAGGCCCGTGTGGCGAACACGACAGTGTGCTAACGTTAATCGAGAGAAACAATTGCTCGCTAAGATATTCAATTACTATATTTAAGCGCAAAACCAGACAGGTATAGCCTTATCTGACTCGCGCAGAACACCGAATGCCTTTTACAGGGCACAAAAAGCAAGTAACAAGTAGCTGGCAACACTAATTGGTGTGCGGTTAAATTTAGACGCAAAGCGGTGGTACTCGTTTTTCAAATTCTTGGTGGGTTGAGTCGGGAGCTGAGAGCTTGTCTCCAGACCTGGTTTAGCATTGATTTATTTGAAAACGGACTAGTAATTTTAGATACAATAGTATGTGTTTGTTGCACTGAAACTGTTTGTAGAACATCACTATGATTGGGAATTATGTTTCCGATCACATAATTAATCATTTTGTTTCGTATTTCCTTTTTCTTATTTTAGTTTCTTTCTTAGTTCTCTCTTCTTTATTATTATTCCAACCGGCGAATCTGAAAGTCACTGGGGGAGGCCTATGTTCAGTAGTGCACCTGTGGCTGAAATGATGATGATAATGATGAGCTTTTCAACCATGCCAGGTGCAATATTAAGAGTTTATTGACACTGTACTACAGTTAAGAACTAAAATTTCAATGCGTTCAATTCTTTTATTGACAAGATAGACTTCAACATAAAAGATCAAAGATATCATATCTTTTGCTTCTATTCGTTGCGTATTAACAAAAAACCTGTCACCCAACTCCCGTTGACCCATGTTTCGAGTCCCGATCCAGTCACACTGAATGGGCTCATTGTTATCTTTCCCCACTCCCCCAGCCCTAACCTTATCTTACGCTTTGAAGAGTGTTGCTCACCAATATATAAAGGAACTTGTTTCTCTCAACGCATATGTTACTTGATACTCGGCACCAAACGTGTTTATCATTTTCACCATCATTGCGGTATA
The DNA here is from genome assembly GCA_963576865.1 of Anania hortulata. Classification (NCBI taxonomy): domain Eukaryota; kingdom Metazoa; phylum Arthropoda; class Insecta; order Lepidoptera; family Crambidae; genus Anania; species Anania hortulata. The sequence continues at coordinate 674,606 of OY756395.1, forward strand.
AACAAGAGGAAATTTTAATAAGCCAGCAATGTGGCCAAGTGTAAACGAAGCCTGATCGCCATATGTTTCAAGTGACGACATTCAAACCACCTCCAGCGAGCAGGGCAATGAGCTAATTAGTTATATTACTCGAACGCGTTATACTTTATATTTATAAAATAAATAAATACCAAACATGAGCCTATGGTTGAAAAAGCCGGTAAACAGAATATATATTTATAAAAATAAATTTGTTTGCTTTGATTTTTTATGTTAAAGATGTAAGTTAAGCACTGCCGTTTAATTTCGGTATTTGACAAAAATTCGATTTAATAGTTAGACCCCAACACAAATATCGCAATCGGAGAAGATTCTTAGCAACACAAGCGATGGCAGGTTGCACATTTTGTAAAATCAAACCATCCCATAGATCTTTATGTTGATCCTAATTGTACAATAATGTAGGACTACGTTATTTAGCCAATAACTTTACATTCAAAAATCACCCTGTATTAGTGCCTTCATTTTATAACTATGGAATTTAATGACCCAAGCCGAGGTGAACGGACTCATTATATATAACGACACAAAACATGCAAGTACCTAATAACCTTGTTTGTTATGTTATTACATGTAATGTATTCACGTTGAGTATATTAGAAAGTCGAGTGAAAGATGAAACCACCCCTTTCTAATGTTTAATATTCATTAAATCTAACGCGATGATTACATGTTCATCATTACATTTTCATTTATAAATAATTATTAACTGTCACTTAGAAAATATATTTAAAAATAAGTGTAAGTTCAATTGTAATAAACTTGAACTAACTATGCTATACTGCCTAAAACTCATAAATGCAAATCTAATAATAGATCAAACATTTTGAACTTGCTCTGCACACATCACACTAAAAATGTGTGAGTAGATGCAGTGTGTTGTGTAAATTGACATAATTATCCTTCGTAAATATGTCATTGACAGTTGTCCACCCAAACCTACAAAAAGTTTCGGCTCTCAATAAATAGTTGTGTTTTTTTTTGGGCCAACTTAAACATGCTTGTGATAGCCTTACTGATTTATTGTATTTTAGAGGCATTGTTTACATAAAAAACAGAAATTGCAGCAAGTGAAAAAAAAAGTATTGATAAATAAATAAATTGTGTCCTTAATCACACCAATTATATAGCCCAAAACCACTGATCAGCCATCCCAAACTAAGCAAAGCCTGTACTATGATGACTAAATAACGGGTAAACATACTTACCTAAATACAACAAACATCCATGACTAAGGTACAAATGCTCGTGCTTATCTCACAAACATTTGCCACTTGCGGGATTTAAACCCACAACCGCTTGGCTCTGCAGTCCGGGGCGCGAACCACTTACACTAGACGGTTGTCAAATATCATAACAATTGATACATCTTTTTTATATGGGAAAGGCGTTCCATACTTGAACGCAAATGGAGTGTCACCATGACGGTCGTGCTCGGGCGTAATGTCAAGGCCACGCCTCCGACGACGGGAACAGTGGAGATCCGTGTTTGAAAATAACGCTTAAGTAAACCCTGTGACATAAACCAACCGTAGTGCCGAATGTTTGGCCGGTAGGCCAACCGATGTGAAATATATCGGCGGCAATCAGCTGTACTTATTTTGATGCAACCAAATCATCATAGCATGTGCAAATCAGAAAATTATTTTAAACAATAATATTGGTTATAATTAGTGGTTTCTGCGGAACCATACACATATACTTGGTTTGGTCTTGGCAGTAAATCGGTTTAGACTTTAGATTGCTCCTGCAGCTGCGCCTGAGTGAGTATTGTTGGCCGAGAGATTTATTTTATTGTTTTTTTGTGCATCTAATATGCCTTATTTATTAGTCTGACAAAGTGAGAGCGCCTGCCATTAAGGAGTGAATTTAAATAAAAGTGAAATTAGTAGTTTTTTGCAAAACAAATAACTAGTTTGCCTTTCATCTCGCTTATCTTACTGTTTAACGAATGCTTCCTGTTTTACAGATATTTATTATTAAATCTTAATCTACAAGCTTAGTCACATATAATGAAGTATATCTTCTATGTACGATATATCGATAATCGAGACAACAATCATCAAGCCCACAACTACAATGTTTGTACTATGGCGACTAGATAACGGAATACATACCTACTTGAATACATTAATAAACACCCATGACTTAGGAACATTGCTCGTACTTATTACACAAACATTTGCCCCTTGGGCCTTGGCCCTTGCGAGATTCGAACCCACAACCTAAATAAATAAAATAAATAAATTGTTCCCACAATCACACCAATTAGCTAGCCCCAAACTACTATTGATTAATACGTGTTCCACTCGTTCTGCCGTCTATGCCCATTGCTAAATCATAAACCATTAAAACTGACGACCGATGGGGCAGAATGGTTCTAGAATGAAGGCCACATACCGGTAAGCGCAGCGTAGGATGTCCACCTACATGGTGGACCGACGACCTGGTAAAGGTTGCAGTTAGTCGCTGGATGCAGCGGCCGCTTCCAACCGGCCAATCTGGAAGCCACTTACGGAGGCCTATGTTCAGAAGTGGACGTCCCATGGCTGAAATGATGATAATAAAAAATAGATTTAACAAAATTAAAGAATCCTACACTCAATGGCCATAATCTACCTCCCGCGAACAAACGCCCTTTCTTTACAATCACTGCACCAGATAAACACTATCGGGACCCACGACGAGAAGGCACACACATGTATGACACACAAGGGACAGACAGACATACAAAAATACCAACGCATGACAGTGTGCGTGTGGTACGGAAATAGAACGCACCAAGGAATGCAATACCACGGAGAATGATTAACGATATTTAATTAAGTACATTTTACTTAACAAGCTTTTGTACTTTTGTGTCAATGGTATCAAGTGTACCGTAACAAATATGTTGCTTCAATCTAAATGATCGTATTCGTCGAACTGCCATAATGATGTAAGATTTAGGGACTTTTGTAAATGAAGGCTTTAGGCTGGCGTGACACTCATACTCTGAGGGTCCACGCTTCATCTTTCAACGTGACTACCTAATCACTAAAGCCTGCACAAATCAGGAGAAACTTTTTGCAGAATAACTGGAGATGACCAAACTCGAAAGACATATGGTATAGCCTTATCTATCGACCTATCTATCTACCACTTACTACCAAAGATCTATAACCAGAATAGATGAATTCTCATTATTGTTCTTAAAATCATCCGTCACATGAAGGGGATATCGTATGATTTTATATACCATACGAAACCACAGCTTTATCTACATTTGCATAAAACATATCCATACAAAATAAATAGTAACATGAGATAGCTGTTTGTCTATTAACTAGTAAATAAACATAATTGTCTCGACCTACACCAACATGACGACCGGTGTGACAGCGTCGCACGCGCACGCGGCGCGTGTTTATGGCGCCGACGGAAATAGACGACACGCATGGGACATGGCGACGATGTGCGTCCATGGGGGACATGGCGGAATAATAGTATTATGTGCACATTGCTAAAACTAAGCTTCGTTTCATTCGTGTTTGTTTTAGAACAATAAAAATGAATTTGAAGTGTATTATGAAGATAAAATCCTGAAATGTGTATAAATAGAATTGAAAACAAAATTGTAGTTTAAAGATAGTATAAAACTGGTTTGCCAAAACAATGTTGTCATTGTCAAGGGATAAATCTATTATTTTGATTTAAACAACGTATTTAGAAAGCAGTTGTTGTAATCAAAATAAACAATACTACAGTAAATCCTAAACATTTTTTAGGCTTTTATTTAAAAAAATACGTACGTACGTAAAAGTACGTACGTGTGCGTAGTTTATTAAAAATTTAACGCCATATCCACTACAAATGTCGTTTCTCGCATCCCACGGCGCCTAGTCAAACAAATTAATGTTGAGACAAATTAATGTAGGAGCGGTCGAGATTAGTAATCCCCGGCCGTTTCGTTAGCTTTATGGGCCCGTTTAGTTCGGCGCGATACTTGTCTACTGATTTATCAGACTTCTTTTTGTAGCTTCTAGTTTGAGTACTCGTAGGTGGAGTTTGAGGTAATTGTAGTTAAACTTGAATAAATCATTGAGTAATGCTTGGGAATCACTGAGAAGAATCTTGCGAAATAGTTGATGACTGACTAGTGTGAAAATTTATTTAAAAGTGTTAAATGATTCGTTAGTTTGAATAAATGTTAGTATTGAGGTTGTTAGTATTAAAGAATCCTTATGACAGGCTAGCGAACCGTCGCCTAAACATTGGCAATTCCTGATACCAAAACGGTTTGGGTTCGGGTTTGATGGCATTGACAAATCTTCCAAAGTGTTTCTTGATAATCATAATAACCTTTCTTGTCGCGTTTTGTCCCGTTCCCAGGGAATACCTTGAACATTTGATTTGATTGATTTGGCAAGTCTGATTTTTTTGTGATTTTAATTCCATTTTTTTAATTCTGATCAACATATTTGAGCTAGAGCTTTGTCTTCTGCATTCTCGCATTTTAGGCTATTGCCATCTGAGCTTCCGCAATCAATTTTACATAATGAAATAATAATAAACTCTACTCACAAACCAATTAGCTCTATAATAAGCAGAGCCTGTAATAGGTCGATTTATAAAGCAAAACATACATAAATACTAGGTTAACTAGCATCTTACGTTTCTGGCAAAATGTTTGCAAATTCTAACCATTGCCCAGGCACAATCGTACTCATCACACACAAATTTGTTTTTACGGGATTCGAACCCGAAGCTCTGGATTTGTACCGACAACAGCAACTTTTGATATTGATATTGATCTCTGTGTGTTGGACATAAAGTTGAAAATCAATTCATGGACCTTTAACTTATTGGGTAAGTTGACCTGTCGTTGTCTGTACCTCAGGTATGATAAATATTACGCACTAATGTAATTATGGTAATTGTGGATTCAGATTTTTGTGTTTTCTAAACCTGATGTGTGTAGCGAGCCGGCGCGCCGCGGTCCGGTGCATCGCGCTCCGGTGCTCCAGCCATTGTTCTTAGATTTGGCGATGGAGTTTAGATATGGCTATCGTCGTAGGAAGATAGATTTCAATTATGTGTAAACAAGTACACCATTGTTACATTTAGTTCCCCAGTAAGCCAACGGGATTCTATTATCAGGCTTTTATTAAGGTTTAATTGGTATCATCATTTCAGCCATAGGATGTCCACTGCTGAACATATGTAATTGGTTTGTCACCGTTATAATATAAGTATAATAATAAATTACGACGGATTTCAAACTTAACTTATAACAAAAACAGTAGAAAAAACCCTAATTTTTTAATAATTTTTTTGAAACTTGTTATTTTACAAAGTTTTTTTGTTTTTGCTCTTGTAAAACAGCGTAGCAGGCGGAAAACTTTAAACAAAATCTGGCCAAGTGTGATTCGGGATAGCTGTAAGAAATATATTGTGCGGTAATACGGAACTCTCGGTGCGTGACTCCCTACTCACACTTGACCACATTGGTAAGACTATGTTATTAAATTTTTGACTAACTGTACCCTTTCTTTAGAGAGCTATTAAATGTTTACGATAGGTAATGAATCACGTTTCTTACCATCATCAACTTATAAGTAACATTTTCCCATAAAACTGAAAGGGATTGTAACTACTTTTATGACTCCCATTTTGAGAATTGCTGTATTGTCATCATAAATACTTAATTGAAAACTATGAAACACAGTTTTAGATGTATTGGACAAAACGAATCAAATGAGCTCAAACACGAAGGTTTTACTATTAGGCATTGCAGAGTCCCACTATCCACCTCCTGAATCCATCATCAGATCAGCACGATGGTGTCAAATAATTGTATTGTCATCCGAATGTCAGATACTTGCTAAGTCTCAAATCGATACGTCAGTTAGAAGTAGGTTAAAAACTACTCCCAAGATTTGTTTACATAGTTAGTAAGTTAGTCACAAGTGAAATACACAAGGTAGACAGACGACCTGTTATATAAATATATATTTTTTTTATAAATATAGGACAACATCACATACATTGCTCTGATCCTATGATAAGTAGCTGAAGCACTTGTGTTATAGAAATCTGAAACAATATAGAAAAGTTATTTTTCTACATTGACCGACCCGGAACCTCAAAGATAGCGACACCAAGTCTGGTATGCTCGCCTCTCGGCTACGGAGGTCGTCGTTATAGGTTGCAGGAAGCCGCTGGATGCAGGCTGCTTTCAACCGGCCAATCTGAAAGTAACTGGGGGAGGCCTATGTTCAGCAGTGGACGTCCTATGGCTGAGATGATAAAGTGAAGCTAATAAAAATGTATGAAAAAATAGTACCAGCTAGCCCTACTAAAGCACCGGCGGTAACTCCTACTGAGATCGCAATCGCTTCACGCTCGCTCGCCGCAACGGGACCGTCGCGATCAAACACGATTATAGGCTACAATGGTTTGGAAACAACATTAGACGACTTAATAAAGTGAAAATTATAGCTGTCGGAAATTTTAATTTGCTATTTGACGTCCGTAGTCTCGATATTTTAAAGAAAAAGTTTGGTCGATTCCAAATGAAAGGACTATGGAGATGACGACTTTCTCGTCAATAAGAGACGTAAAGAACTAATATATGTATTAGTATTAATGAGTATAAGTATTAATTTATTAATAATTATCCTGATAAACCTATAAGTTAAACAAAAAAATCCATCTATCTTCAATACATAAACCGTTTTTTTTTTCGGTTTACATCTGCAAAAAATTAATTATAATTAAATAATAAAATTACAAATGAACTATCAAATTCTTAATTATAGCTACGTCGGTCTCTTGCTGGACATAAGCCTATCCTAATGCACGTCACTGAGCCCAACCCTTGGCCATTTATTATGTGACCAGGCAACTGTCACTTCAGCTTGCTTATACCACAGATTAGATAAATAGTTACCTTACACTTTAAACTACTTGTATAAGTATTACATTATACCCACCCAAATAAATTTCACCAATTTGAACAAATAATTTTCTTATCCTTAGATCGACTTCTCGTGATATCAAGAAGACATCAATCAATCTAAAAACCATTAAAAATTACCTATTAGACCATAAGAAACCATAAGAAATCCGTATCACTTTTTTAAGTGTAAGATTAAGTACAAAAGTAGTAAAGTTTTTCAAAATGATTATTTTCTTTTTAATCGGTTCGTCAAAAGTTGGGAGCCGTAGAATCACCTAGTGTAATGTCTACTTAATCTCAGGTTAGCCTCGCTCAACAAGGCATAGAATTAACTTGAAATTGTACGACGCCCTAGATAGAAGCACCGATCAGCTCTGCGATAATGGCCGAACCGGTGCGTTGAACCCGGCTAACGGCGCGCTCGCGTGTGAACGGCGCGCGCGCAGCTCGCCAGCACCACGTGAGACATGGGGGGTGGGGTAGGGAAACATTACTTCCTCGTGAAGGCTTTGGCCATAAAGGGCCTATGTTTAGTTTCACTAGCTTAGATGAGATAGGTTTTGATTAATGTAAATTTATATTGCATTCGGGGAGGCGCCGTCTGGTTAACAAAACTTCATTAAGAATCATCAATAACTATTATCAAATCCGCGTTTACGTTCTCATCAAAAACTATAAAATTCAGAAGATCAAACCCTCACCATAGATGGTGGGATAGATAATAAATAATTAAAGAGCATCAAGCCTTGCTCGTAACAGGAAGTGGGTGCCTTAATTATAAATCTGATCGGGCTACACAAGATACGGTGTGTCATAAGAATACTCCTTACCTACTAGGATCACATAAGGCCATATAGGAGCTTTAGTTAAAACGCACCATTTCCAAGGGACAAAGCATTTTAAACATAACAGATTGGTTTAAACATATTTTCTAAAATTGTTTACGTTTTTCTCTTCATATACTGTTTTAAACAATGTTGTTACTTACATTTAAGATGTCTCTTTTGCTATGTGATTTACATCAATAAGGTTAATGTTTCTTTGAATAATCACAGACAATTATCTCAACACTGTTGACCTAAAATAATCAAAGGTAATTCAGTTTCTATTTTAATACCCCGACAAAAAACAATAAATGTGAAAATGCAACCATTAATAATGATACAAAAGCTTTTCATGAATCTAGGACAGATGATGAGGCCTTTTTGGAGTTGCCCAGAGTTTAGCAGTCATTAAAAGTAACGACTGAAGTTAAGCAAGTGGCCATGACTGGCAACGGCAACGTCGAGCATAGATTACTTATTTGTCCGAACATCGCGAATGTTTTTGACCTACTTATCGGGAAAGTAACTGTTTCAGTTTATTACGAAGCGTTAGCGGTTTAGTGTAAAGAATGAAAGGTGATTTAAAATAAGCCTTTTTTAAAATATAAATGTTAGTGTTGTTAAAAAAACATGTATGAAATCGATTGCTGTACATTACAGAGCGTATTTTTATTTACTTAAATTTTCTCACATAATGTCTTAATTCTAGTACCATCAGTATAACATCAAAAATTATACTTTTATACAGTCAATAAGGGATTTCCATTTTATAGTTTACTGTAAAATGACGCATTTATTTATTTATTTAATTTTATTTCTTAAAGACACAATACAGGATACAGTCATTCATCACATATACATTTTACATGAATAAAAAAATTGCAAAACTGTAGCCCAAAACATGCGTACATGAAATATTTCACTTATTAGTCACATAATAAATATTGGACAGCTAGAGTTAGTTCTTATACATTCTGTTCATATGATGTGCTAAATAATAACGGACCTACTAAGTTGCGTTCGTAACTTACCTTCCCCAAGCTTACTTGTATATCAGCGGACAGACACACAGACTGTACCGCTAGGAAACTGGTCGCAGAATCAGCGGGACTAATCAATCACTTCGAGGACAATACGGGATATTGAAATCACAATATTCATATTCAATGACAATAAATTCTACATATAAAGTAGATTAATACCTAGCTTTCAGATGGAGACCAAAAGTATTGTTGAGATTTCATTCGACCTACACACTTGTTTAGTATTGCGTATTGCGATGCAAAGCGAATCCAACTAGATTCAGCCTATACATAATATAAAATCGTTCGCCTGCAAATAAAATGTCGTCAACATAAAATAGACTACTAGGGCAAGTATATTTACAAATTCAAACGCCATTGATTCTTCATTGGACTAACTCTATACGGCTGTCAGAAGAAACATTTAGATAACAATGTTTACTTGTAAAGCGTCCGGCAACTCAAGACGGGCCAGAATGAGCGGCGCGTTATCTTATCGCGAATTGCAACTGAGCTTTCTAACTTTCTGAAAGATATAAAGCAGTTGTAGGAACTAAAAGCTTAAAATATTTATAAGCGTGGAATAAGAACAAGAATTGTTCTAATCCTAACGATGTGACATCAATACATAGTTTGTCATACAAATTCTGTCTTTCAAAGACACCGTATCCGAGTTGGGTGCAATGTTTTGAGTTCCATGTGTATTTGATAAATTATTTTGGTTATTAAATCAATCAGAAACCCGTTGCAGATGACAAACTGACCCAATGGCCCAATCGGAACCAATTCATCTTCTTTCCGGAATGCCAAATTCACTCGTCAAGGCCGGCCAGTGTCCAAACGCTTGCCGATACCGTTGCCGGGCCCGGCGACCGGTCCGACCAGTTGCGCTTGCGAATACAACAACTGCATGCATGTGACTGAACTGCTGATACACGGTGCATATTTGAGATGCAAGATTTGCAGGCTGCATAATTTAAGGATGAAAGGGTCGATTATGAAGACAGACGTTTTTGGCATCACAGATATTGGTGAGAAATAATCATGCACATGAGTTTGGTACTAATAATGGTGGTTGGAAGATTTTTTTTATTGCTTAATTCTAAGAAACTATTTAATTTATAACAGGCATGTATTGCCGTTGATTTCCTGAATTAAAAAATAAAATAAAAATAATAAAAGATTTTTGTACCACATTTTAAATTAAATGATTAATTGTTTTTATAGGTAAAGTTGCAAAAATGTCTAAATTAGTATTTTTAAGCTGTTATGAAAGACTTGTCTAGACTTATTAGCAAGGTTGATTTATGAAGTTACATAAAAAGCAATCCAACTAAGCTTAGGGAAAAAGGTTTCAACATTCAAAAGAAAACTTTCGTCTCCTTATAATTGAATTCACTTTCTTGCTATATTTACTTCAAATTCAACAAAGGGGTAAACGAACTGCCTTAAAGCTATAAACAAAGTAAGCATACGAATTTGTATGAAGTTCCTCAGGGTACTGTATCCCATCTGGTCGTGCGCCCACTCGGCGAGTTGTTTATTTATTGCTCGCTGATTTACAAGCTTCGGCCGAAGACCCGGCTGATAGCGAGCTAATTATAAAGCCCTTGACTCATGCGCTGCGACTGCCAAACCGATAAAGAGACATACTGATTTAAGTAATGGACGAGCTGACAACGACAGCTACGATGAACTTTAAGTAGCATATTTTCATGACTTGAGTAACTAGCCTAGCACCCGTGGCTTTGGATGCAAAAAATTCGGTCTGTCACGTAAATATTACATAGTCGCGATCTCGATAACACTGTTTATATTATGTCCAGTTTTGATTGTGTTGACTTTGAGTAAGAAAAAGTAGACCCTTGATTTAAATCCGTGTCTGAAAAAAGGGTCATGATGGCAGAAAAACAGACAGTCTTTCTTAAGCGGATGGATAACAAAAATGATGAATGAATGAAATGCAATTTTTTCCTTTTTATAGTTACGAACTTTTTTTTTTTTTTTTTTTTTTTTTTTTTTTTTTTTGTATAAAACTCCATAAGTACGAACTCTAAAGATGAAAATGAATATCAAACTAAGAAAGGCTTTCTAATGGTATTAGAGTTTCTTATTATTTATAGATCAATTAATCTTTCACGTCCGGAAAACGCAAACCGCTCATTTTGTGCACAGATAACGGGTATTTGATGAAATATTAAGAGGCAATTGTTGCAATCATCATTCTTCATAATGACGCCTTAACGGTACTGGATCTAGCCTAGACCGCGCTTGACTACCTTCATTAGTTCAGTTCGAGATTTCAAAAAGACTAGACGTATGTAGAATAATGGTATATTTTATGCGTAACCTGGGTATTATGTTTTCGTAATAACCATTACCACATTATTTATTTTTTATTTTCTCTAATATATTTCTTTATGAGCCTTAATCTTGATCGTCTATCGTTAGACTTGGTATTGTGTAAGTTCAATGTCAATGTCGTCTGTCTGATTGAAAAGCAGGTTGAGTGGGCATTTAATAGTAGGTTTTCTGCGTAATAGAGGCCTCGGAGCCTGCAGGCACATTTTCTCACGGTATATTTTCCACGGTGGTCCGAAGCACATCTACGACGGTCTTCGTTACTCCGGGCATGATATATGACTTCGCCAATTACCTGCAAGATGTTAGATTAAGTGTTGTTTTGACCTAGAAAACAAATATCATCGTAATAAACTCTTTGGATACAGTGCACATTAAATTTTTGAACGTAGGGTCAACGCGCTAGGAGAAAGATTAGTATGTAACCTCATTTGGACATTGTAAAACTAACTCACCAGCAGACCTAATTCGACTTAAAAATACTCGTATTGGGAACTATTTTATTATCAAGGAGAAAATACAAATGATAATTTAAATAGCTGATTAATTAATGTGTACTATTTCACACGATTCGAATCAAAGTCAATGTCAAAAATCATTTATTCAATTTAGGACAGAAAATTACCACTTATGAACGTCAATAATAACATTATTGGCCCATATGGGGCAGAACTTATTTTTTGGGCCCTACTAGCGACTCGAGACAACACACAGACAATCTGACAAGTGCTGAGAAGAAAGGCCGGAACAAACTCAGTCACCACTAGCTTAGAATAATCTTCATGGTCTTAGTAGTTCTAGCCTCTAGGATGTAATCAAAAGATAGGTCATAATTTCTCATATTACTCGTGTTGCTAACACTTACTTATTTTCCAAGCAATTGCAGACTTCTTCAGGCTAATGAGCCTGCAAGATGATTCACGGAGGCTGTCAGATGGGATTAGGTTACGTGCGGTTGTGGTAACACTTGTCTACAGTTCTAGACACCATTATGTTGTACTTGCTTCTTTACATCGGCGTCAATAAACGTACATTCCACTGATTTTCTTACAACGTATGCTTCCACTGAAATGTTAAGTAAGTATATAATAATCTTATATGTTTCATTGGCCTTGCGTTATCCTGTTTCAGCTTTCTTTATCATGCGACACCATTTAGTTCTGTAAAAATCTGGAGTATAGAGCTGTTACTCTTAATAACTGTGTTTTGTAATCTATCTGTCTGTATGACTATACGAGCGATAGCCAACATCCTCAAAGTCCGCATTAAAATTATATTATAATTGTTAATGTTCCTTGTTGTTTTGCAATTTCAAATGTTTATCAATTGCGAGTACGTCGAGTTGCTTCCGTAACTATGCTAAGTGCTACTTGCTGAATGATATTAAAACATAGTTTTTAAATAATTCATTTATTTTAAATACATTGACACTAGCTAGAGTGACATAAATCACCTTCATGTAATTTTTAATTGGTAATTAATACCTAACAGGAAGATACAGAAAGTAAACTTGTTTTAATGAAATTATATATTGAAAAGTTACTCGGTTATTATTTCCTTTTAATATACGTCGTTATTATGACTCATGTTATCAGGGGCGTGCAACCCATATAGGCTATTATGCAAAGCCTACCTTCATAAAAAACCGACAGAACAGCTGACCATAATTATTAATTACGTATTCAACAATAAACAATAAATATTCTGTAACCATTTTGTCGTCTACCTGTACTTATTCCTTACTAAAGCGCGCAACTTAGATCGTTACTGTGCAATTTAACCAATGTAGGCTGCCGCGAGATCGCCTACTGTTTCACGCAAACTTACTCAATTTTCACTCACAGCCTACCCCCATCTGAAACCAATGCACGCCCCTGCATGTTATACGCAAGAACAAGGTTCAGGCAATTATATTATAAATGAAAACTAGAAGACACATGGGTCGTGTATGTAGTAAGTTAACACTAAGTATAATAAACATGATTCACATGAATCACAATAATATTTTTTGCCAGAACACAAACACAAACTAAGTAAACAGCATTCTACCCTATTAGATGACAGAATGTGAGATCTATCATCAGCCGTGCGATTCTGTAAACATAACCGCGCTCTCTTCGACACTGAACTCACTTATCAAAGATAAGTAATGTGGACCCTCTTCATAACACAAACAGGGGCTAAGTTCGTTTGTACCGCTTAGGTGACTTTAAGAGCAAGTTTACCTGCGTATTTTATACAGAATCGACACACAGGGTTTTCAGGACGCTGCAGAGCTACCTAAATATAATTGTAATTTTTGATAGTTGTAAGTTAATTCAAGAATTCTAAGGCATTACCTACACTTTGACGAAAGAGTCACAATAACATTCTTAACTTTTATCCATGTCACATATGTTTAACAATGTACAAATAAAATAAAATACCTATTGCTATTCTATTAGCAGTTACAAAATGATTTTATAGATCTTTAATTATTTTGTCTATAAATTATGGCTTTTCTATCCGATCTATGAAGAGTACGATTAAGTGTAGAACCATTAATTTCATGCGTCATGGCAAAAGATGCATAACGTGTACTTGAAAAAGCTTTAATTATATCCTTATATCCTATTATATCCTATTCTCAGGGCCTATCCCTAGTATTATTCGTACCTACTCGTTGTCCTAGACACTCCTAGTTTTATCTTTGTATTCTAATCTAACGTTGGCAGACCATGCTTCAATAAATTAGTTAATGGCTCTATCAATCACTGATCAAATAGAACCGAATGGCTCATGAGAACGGTAGGTAGCTCAGTACTTAGTGTTGTTTGAGGAAGTACTTCTGGAATGTAATTTGATGGTGTTTTAGAATAACTAATATTGTAAAGCAATAAATTATTGAGGAATTTACATTCAATTTGATTCTTGTATCATGCATTCACATGATATTGCCAAAGAAATGCTTTTAGTTTTTTAATCCTGCTACTGCTCTTATTTAAATTTTCTGATATAAATAAATACAACATTTTGCCAACAAGCCCTTTCAAACAATATCAAAACAAATCTTTGATTTGTTGGTTCATAGTATCACGTAGTAGGTGATTCAGTTATAGAAACTAAAGTGAACAGCGAATTGGAAGTTCCAATAGTCGTGAACGTGATTCGCAAGTATCTTGCTTAACAACATGACTCGGTGACTCGAGATGAACATGTTAGTATAACCACACAATGACAGGCGCGGAGCCTTTGACCCAGTGGCGTAGACCTTGGACGTGGACCGTGACGCCTGCGTCCTGCTTCTGAGCATTGTTAATGATAGGTCTAACATAGTGTTCCATGTCACATGGTAACTATAGCTAACCGCGACATTGAAACAGCATATAAAGCATTGGTCAAATGATTGCCCCCTTGGATACACCACTGTTAAATCTTAATTTTTTCGGTTGATGATAATTAGAGAAAATAATTAATTTAAAAGGTCTTTATCATCGCGAATATTATTTATTAAAACAACAGATTTCCCTATTCGCAATATAATATTTTATTAGACTTTTTTAAATTGTAACAGGTAATTGCACAACCTTTTTTAATTGGGCAAAAAAAGGGAGAATTTATTACAAGATTTAATAAAATATGTAATAAAAACGGTTTCGCGATCGTAATCGTTGAATAAAATCATCATTAATAAGATTTTCAGTAAAGCATGACAACGATTTTGACGAAGATATAATATTACCATCATTATTCTCGTTAATTTTAGAAACTTATAAATAACAATCACTTTCATCGTCGCCGCTTAAAATACATGTTTTTGTTTCGCTTTCCATTTTAATAAGCAATACATAATCTGCTTAACCATCAATTATTTCTTCTGAATAAATTATAAGTAAATTTTATAAAAAAAAATAAAACCGACTTCAAAACACTAAAATGCTAAAAATAATCCTAACACTTAAGTACCTAATCAGTTACTTTTGGAGTCGGTGCCAGCCGATGAGAGATTCAATGTTTTTGTTTGCACCGACTCCAAAAGTAACTGATTAGGTACTTAAGTGTTAGGATTATTTTTAGCATTTTAGTGTTTTGAAGTCGGTTTTATTTTTTTTAAACAAATTTACTTATTTCATCAATTTTTAGTGATAAATCCTAATCTAACTGCTGAACACCGATTTCATCCCCTATTTTCCTACCCTTAGGGGTGATTTTTATTTTGTAAACTTTTAGCATATTATCTTTGAAGTATAAGCTATTCAATAAAACAAAAATCATCAAAATCGGCTCATATTTGTCGAAGATAGGTAACAAGAACCACAACCAAAATACTATCTGGGTATATATTTGTTGATTTTCTCAAAAAGTTCTAAATCAATTTCGATAAAATTTGTATGGAACCACCTCTGAAGTATGATCTACCAAACAAAAAAAGAATCATTAAAATCGATTCATAATTGGCGGAGTAATCGCGTAACAAACATACAAAAAAAGAAAAACATACAGTCGAATTGAGAACCTCCTCCTTTTTTGAAGTCGGTTGAAAATAAAATAAATGATATATACAAAATTATCGTTAATTTTTTCGATTGAGAATAGATTCACTTAGACACCATGAAAGTAATAGTAAATATTCACAATGATAGTACAAGAACATTAGTTAGTAGTCAGTGTTACACTTCACAAACTCCTAGATCACCCACCAATCTTCTTAACTTGGAAGCTGGTTTAACTAGCGGACGGACTAATCTCGACTAGTAAACAGTAAAATGGTCGTAAAGTTAAACCCGAACTACTTCATGATCTATGTAGACCTTATGACTGAGACCTAGAGCTCAAAACTCTCGATCAGGATCTATTTCGAGCATTTGTCTATGCGTAACTAACGACTACACGTCTAGACAACGACCTACGGCGAACTTTGCGACCTCACATAGGGTACGATGCGGCGTGACCGTCTGATAAAACTTGACTTCGATCGGAGTTTTTTTAAAATCGTAAACTGTAGACGGCATCTAACTAAATGGCCGTAAGGACATTCGCATGCAAATGAGAATTCACATGCTGAGCAACTTTGCCCCAACTGATTCAATTCGGGTACTTAATAGCAATTGCAGTTTATTATTTCTTTCAGTTTATTATCTCTACTGGGACAATAATGGCGTCATTATTAACTTATATGGAAAATAGTATTGCAAACAATTGCAAATAAGTGTTTTCAGAAACCCCAATTAGAGCTTTAAAATATACATGTAAATGTACATATCGGAAGAATTATTTCATGGGCTTAAAATAAATACCAAATGTGAGCCGTGGCTAAATACCTACATACTAATCTCGATTCTAAATGGAAATGAAAATAATCTAAATTTTAGCTCTTAAAATTATTTCTTTTTTTGCTAACTGTTGTTTGAATACTTTTGAGAGAATTTTAGCCGCATTCTAAAGACAATAATATGCAATGAAAGGAACGGTAACGGAAAATGAAGAGTACTGTCTCAGGTCTATTGTCACTAGTTTCTGACAAATGAGCCGTGGTATTGTCCGTCTCGCGGTAGATGCAACTGCTGTCAGACGTTCGTCTTGTTTTGTCGGTTATTTCCACCGTAACCAATTGTGCTGTCTAACATTTTAGCGCTTGTCATTTTTAGATTTTGCTAATTATTGATTGTTCTGAGTTTACCGCCTTGTCACTTGTTTATGGTAAAATGCTAGCGTTAGTAGTTAGTAAATCGCACCACACAAAGATAACTAATCATAAATAATGTAATAGGCAATCTTGTCGTAGTGGCGGTGCTCTTAGTTCTACAAAGCTTCATTCTGTTTTTTGAATGCAAGTTTTATCTTGATCGTTTCTCGATCCTTGAACTTTATCGTAGCCGTCTTGTTTGTATCCGGCCTATACCATTGTCGTAGTTAGTTATAAATCAAGCAATATCATAATTGTCATAATATTTTACTTTAGAAATTTTTAGATGGCTCAATTTAAAATTACCACCTAATTGAACCCACACATCTTTTAGCTATTCAGAAGAATGACTGCTCTTCCAATTTATGTAAAAAAAGACATTACCTAATTAAGTATCTCGTCAAATTTTTTCAAGTGCTTTGCTGTAAACCAGCGTGGTTAAATACGGTTCGGTTGCCTCCCCCCTGATTTGAATTTCAAACTACATATTATCTTCTACCTATATTACAAGCTTCGTGATAATAAAACATTGAATATCTTTGTCACCAGATCACAATGAACGGTCTCAACGGTCACAGTAACGGCGACATGAACGGCGCCGGCGACATCATCACGCAGAACCAGCAGAAGGGCTGGTGGACTATCGGGCTGATCAACTCGCGCTACCGGTACCTCACCGCAGAGACCTTCGGCTTCAAGATTAACGCCAACGGCACCAGTCTCAAGAAGAAACAGATTTGGACCCTGGAACCGGCTTCGGGGAACGCAAATGACAGTGAGTTCTGTGAAAATTCAGATTAGATGTGGTAATTTTGCGGAGCGACGCAGTTTTAAAACCAAGTTTTGAATGCTTAGATGCATTACTTTATACAGATCTGTGTGTCTTACTTTATACAGATCTGTATGAATAAAGAAAGACAATGCAGCACACCAAACGCGGTGCGTGTTTGGTAATCGATCGGTAGGTATTCACTTCGCGCCACAAACGCGCAATTTGTGTTGCTGCTAGGTAATTAGTTGTGTTGAAATATCCCCAATTGGCGGTTATTAAGATAAAAAAAATCTGGAGGAATATAATTAAATGTACGATGCATGTCGAACTAAAAGTAGACCTATTTCGGCTGCCCCATTTCAAAACCTAGTAAGTCTCCAGGATGCGATTTTGATATTTTTGGCTAAATACCATTTTCTAGTAAGCCCCTAATTTATGCAAAAACACCCACATCGATAGCTCAAATAGATAAAAAGTTACGGTCTAGTAAGTGGATGTACCTTTTCGATTTGAGCCGACTTGACCATTTCAAAACATAGCAAGTCACAAAACCATTTCAAAAGCCTAGCAAGTGCAGTTCACTTGCTATATTTTGAAATGGTTATTTGACATACTAGGTTTTGGAGTAGTTACTACAGGTTTTTAATGATTTTTAAGTCTAGTAACTGGAAATATAACGCTAGTTACTTGGTTTTTTAATATGAGTATTTCGTAGTTTAAAAGTTTAAAGCGCGCGAATCTGAAAACTTTTTGTGTTCTTGTAAGTGTTAAATATTTGCTTAATAAATGCCATAAACTTACTTTAGGAACAGATTTATCTTTTGTAAAGTAAAATACATACTTATTTAGTTTTTAGGGATTTAGGGATTTTTTTCCTTTTACCTAATACTAGTGATGTTCTGAATAGTTAAATAATAATACCTTATTTTTATTGTTTATTTCATAAAAACTTTTTAAGCTTTGTTGCAAACATATACCTAGAACTTACCGACTTTAAGGGAGAGATTTCTATTGTGAATCTACAAGAAATTAATTAATCTGAGGTATGAAATTGACAGATTTTATTGCATATCTAACTCGTGCTTATACGATGTCGCTATTTTTGCTATTTTTATGCTGTTTTTTTATTATTTCTACCTTAAACCTACTAGTGATGGTATGTATAGCTGCATAGTAATACTTCTTTTATTTCATTGAAATATAGCTCGCATTAAAAGCGAGAAATATCTACCTAAATCTAATAATTATTTTATAATAATGTATTTTTTTTTATTAATTATTTTATTGTGAACGTGTTTGTCTATTAATTGACAAACCGAAGCAAACAAACTACTGAATACTTTTTGACGAATACATGATTATCATATTTTTTTCTGAAAGTAATAGTAGTAGTAGTAGTAAGTAATAAAATAGTAGCGTCCGGTCAATTGTAAACCTCAAACCCGGACACGTTTTTCCAAAGAATTGTATGTTTTTCTATAATAAAATGTTATTGTATTATTATTATAAAGTACCTATTTAAAAGTTTAAGTGCATCCGCTTCCCTCGTCAATTCAATACAATAGGGAATATGCATGAGATAAATATCGATCACCGTATTTGATCGTAAGGTACTTGTATTAAAAAGAAGACAATAGTGAAAACAAATCAAAATTGCCCAAATATTTGCTGAGATACACACCGTTTAAAAAGTCTCTATGAAAGTCGTAAACAAAATAATAATGTCAAGTCTATATCAGACATTTCTGTCTAACTAACCACTTTAAGATTTATAACTTTTACACCGATTATTAATTATTATTTACCTGTTGTGGTATTATTTTTTCAAATTATTTTATATTATTGTATATGTGGTTACTAGAAATTATAAATAAGAACGAGCATATTCGTTAAAAAAAACGTTACGGAAAAAAAATGAATTGAAAAAAGTGGAAGAAAAACATTGTTATTGTTTACAACTTTAATTAAACTTATTTTTCTAATTACAACTTTACTTACTTCTCTATTACCCACATGCCTGCGGGTATATTTCATAAATATTTTCTCATCTCTAGAGCTCTTACTAGGTTTTGGTCTGGATAAATTAGTACCTAAATGATCAATTTAACCATATCAAAACCCAGTAAGTCCTTTCTAGCAGAGTTACTAGGTTTTGAAATGGTATTTTTGCTCTTTTTTTTTTAAGATAATCAATTTCAAAGTCAAAAAGTCTTATAAAACTTGTACTATTCAGAGTAAATATGTAATATATACTTCAAAAAAAAGCTAATTTTTTTCTCTATTTTTTAAATACAAACATGTTATCAAATTCTTTATACTTTTGGAAGGCTAGCATGAAACACGTTTTGCGCTCTCCTGTAAAGTTGTGTCAAACACACTTACTAGGTTTTGAAATTGGGCAGCCGATTTGTTTGTAGCAATTAGTAAAATATAGTTCGTAATTATTTTTACTGATACGAGTAACTGCGGGTGGTAAACAGCTTTTCAAATAATCATTATCGTTTCTACTTCGGGCTTAATGTACAAGCACAACGTAATCTACATTTCTTCGTGCGTGTCGCTATTAAAAACAGTACTTACTTACATAAATTGGAATTCAGACATTGCATTTTAACACAACTATGTAGTATATAAAGGGTGGCCAGAAAAGTGACGTCTATAATATTTTTTTTGGTGCCTCGTGTATCTAAATCACCCCTATGTATGTTCTACGATTTTTCGTAGTTTTCGTAGTCACGATTTTTTTTAAATAGCCTATGAAGTAGGTACTACTTTTTACCTACTTCAAAGAAATTTTAATAATAACTCACTTAACATAAATTTTCAAATTTAGGGCAATTTTGTAGTAACTTCCATTAAAGTTATGAGGCTGTTTATTTTATGCATAAATGCACAGTTCATAGAGATTTAGCTGCAATAAAAAAAAACAAAGAAACCTTCTCTTAGAAAATTTTTTGCAAACTTATCCGGTTGCAAATATTCATTAAAAAAAAATCATAACTCGAAAACTACGAAAAATCGTAGAACATACTAGGGTGATTCAGATACCTCTCAACACGAGGCACCTAAAAGAAATTTTTGGACGTCACTTTTCTGGCCACCCTGTATAATTAGCTTATAGCTTCCCTTGTAACAGTTAACTAACAGCTGACTGTATTTATTAAATCTCGGAAGTCGTTTTAAACCTATTTGTAACTGACATATCAATTTGAAACTTTGAAAGTATGTCACATTCGGATGATTAACAACAACAAACCTTCGTGTTTATGTTTTTTTCTTCGGTTTTTGCGTGTTTATGTTTATTTGATTCGTTTTGACGTCCAATCTTTAAAATAATATGTTTTATAGTCTGGTAGCCTTCAGTAATTTGAGGGACACTAAATGAGGAAGATTTTATTTAAACTTTTTCAACCGACTTCAAAAAAGGAGGAGGTTCTCAATTCGACTGTATGTTTTTTTTTTTGTATGTATGTTACGCGATTACTCCGCCAGTTATGAATCGATTTTAATGATTCTTTTTTTGTTTGGTAGATCATACTTCAGAGGTGGTCCCATATAAATTTTATCGAAATTGATTTAGAACTTTTTGAGAAAATCAACAAATATATACCCAGATAATATTTTGGTTGTGGTTCTTGTTACCTATCTTCGACAAATATGAGCAGATTTTGATGATTTTTGTTTTATTGAATAGCTTATACTTCAAAGATGCTATGATAAAAGTTTGCAAAATATAAGTCACCCCTAAGGGTAGGAAAATAGGGGATGAAATCGGTGTTCAGCAGTTAGATTAGGATTTATCACTAAAAATAGATGAAATAAGTAAATTTTATTTAAAAAAATAAAACCGACTTCAAACACGAGATACAATGTTTTTGATTGCACCGACTCCAAAATTAACTGATTAGGTACTTAAGTGTTAGGATTATTTTTAGCATTTTAGTGTTTTGAAGTCAGTTTTATTTTTTTTAATAAAATTTTTATTTTTTGTCTTCACAATAATACTAGTTTATTCTATAAAAAAAATATTTTTACTTGAAACAAACCCTCTGGTGGGACAAAAATCCAAGACATTCATGAAATAACGCTTGCTTACTAACAGCTATAAACACTGATGAAATTTTCCAACATTACTATGTCCTCAGTAGCTCAGTTGGAAGAGCAGTCGCCCGGGTAGCGAAATATCGTGGGTTCGGGTCCTACTAGAGGCAGTTGAAGAATTGTTTTAGGTAAAAATATTTTCCTTGTTATAACAAGGGATATAATCATCTGTTGTCGTGTCTTATCATGTATTTTATGTGCTATGTTTTGTAAATAACAAGCAATCATTAGCACACATAAATTTAATTATAAACCAATATACCTATCGTCGTTTTTGGGACTAATTGTCGAAGCACCCCTTTATCCAATTCTCGTGTGAGAAAGGCTTTATTTGGCTTCCGAAATTGAAGCTACAAAATAAGCGGTTTGACGCCTTTTATTTTACTCTTAACTATCCGTCCTAGATCCCGATTCATAACCATTTGATAACAAATTGTCGACCGGAAAACCACGTGACACTATATGATTTAGCATTAGTGTGACGTCATTTACCGGTTGTCAATTCGTTATCGAAGGGTTCTGAATTGGAGGCCTAGCTTTTCACGGCTGCAATGAGATAAAAATTATAACTGTGGCGATTGAGGCGAGTAGTGCCCCTAAATTAGCGATTTGACGAGTGTCGGTACGAATGTCGCACCAAAACTCATTAAAATACGTTCATAACAGCGCGCAATAAAACGTGGCTGTTACGACAATTACTACTTCTTTAGGTAGCGAAAATTGGGGAAAATAATACTTTTCGCATGGACCATGGTTAAAAAACCCTATGCACAGCAGTTTAATTTAGAGATTAGAATTAGACACATTTCCCCTTCATTCGTATGTACAAAAATACAAGCTATAGTTATTTTCGTGCTATAATATTTGTTGCAACTGTTTATTATTCTTTGTTTTCGATTTATTTCTATTGACTGCATTGCAATTTAGTTAGTTTTTCTTTTAAAAACTGTTATTACAAACGACTTGTGTTGTGTTTGCTCTAGAGTTGCATATCCTTAACCTATCACATTCCAATAGACTGGAAACATTAATATGTTCGTCCATGCCCAAAAAGACTTTACTTCTATTGTTGCCTTTAATGATTTACCGTCCCTCTCAATCCTAGCTCAATCGAGCATATTCACCTATTTCGTGGCCTCACCCGCCCCCGCTAAGGCACCGAGGGTTGGACCCTCGTGGTCGTGTTCCCATCGCGTTCCCCTCGAGCCCGCTCGATCGATACGCTTCCATGAGGCTTAGGCTCAGGTGTTTATTCCTGGTGTCAGTTGTCAGCTGAGGTTGAAGTGGGTTTAATCAGGCAGAGCTTGTGTCTACTTGCACAGGTTTGATATTTTCACCACTTAATACTATCGAGCTAGAGAGGTATTCTAGAAGCATTAGAATTAATAAGAGAACATTGAATAAGATGGCTATGGCTATCTATCTTTTAGCAAAACCTGTGTCAAAATCCCTAAAGTAGTTTCGGAGATTAGTCTAGACAAACAGTTTTCTGTCTGTAGGCGAAGGAATTCATTTTGTAATAAGTAGTTTAAATAATATATTAGAATACGTAGCTTATAGCATTTATCGTCAGTTTCCCTTAGCTAATTCAATTCGACGACTCTCAGATCGACTAATCAATTAAACAGCAGTTAATTTTAAATGTAAATAAGTCATACTGAGTCAGAGTGTAATAAGAATACTGTTAATCTTATTATTTCACCCCTAAGCCCAGAAAAATAAGACACAATGGAAGTTTTATAGTTATGTTGTCTCATGTGACCGATTCACGAGTTAATATTATTTTCCTTACGTGGTATCCTATGCTAGCGATAACCGCGACGCGATGCGACCCGACGCTATGCGACGCGACTTATGTTGAGTCTCGCCACATACAGCATGTAGGCCGCAAGGATAATAAGCCTTAGTAAAATACTATTGGATAAAATGTGTTTATTTTTTACCTTATCGAAAGTTAATTAGAATTTGAAATATAATAACTACACTAAAACTACCGCTCGTTACAGTTTATCCATGGTGGTACAGTTATCGAAGTAGTTAATCACAAATCGAGCGCCGGATTAACGTAGATGGATGATCTACTCGTCGGTAATCACCATCTACCCAACGCTAGATTAGTGAAAGGAGATAAGGCCACAATTTACCTACACAGATTGCATTGTTAAGACGGAACAGATAGGAGTAATTGAGATTATCCCAATGTATTAATGTAATGAGTTTATTTTAGAAACAGATTAATGTACGAATTAATGTACTCGTATTAATTTTGTGACGTGTATATAAGTTATCTTTAGCTGGTGCTATTTTTAAAACGTTTACCTTATTATAGAGAATTAAAGTACTTATAACATTTTTTTTTTAATAGTAGGTACCTAACAAAATCCTCGGTTGTAAAGTAGATAGATAGATAAAAAAAAAATTCGCAAAACAGACACATACAAGAAAGAAAATAATAAAATATAGATTAACAACAACTAAACACGAAAAGGTGGTCAGACGACCTGGTAAGGGTCGCAGGAAGACGCTGAATGCAGGCCGCTCCCAACCGGCCAATCTGGAAATCACTAGGGGAAGGCCTATGTTCAGCAGTGGACGTCCTATGGCTGAAATGAAGATGATGAAACACGAAAAAAAACAAACATTGCCAAAAGTAGGTAGTAGGTAATTTGAATGTTTGATTCAGTGTACAAAATTGTTTTTTTTTAGTAATCAGGTGATTAAGAAAATCCAATTTTAGTAGTCAACCTTTTTTTAGATAGGGGATGATTCAACTTCTTAAATATTTTTTTTCACTATGGGACCAAGGTCAGAGATAACAACTTTTTAAGTTTTTATTAGAGTTGTATATGTCGTGGCCAGATCGTTAAATTGATCGTTTCATGATGTGACCGATCATTTCATAAAATGGTGGTATTTCATGATATAGAACAGAACCCGCTGCCTACATCATGATGTGGTCTGGCCAGATCAATGAATACTCAGCGTTTGACAATGTAAACAGCTAAACGCACGACTACTTCATGAAATGGTCAAACATTTGTGATCATATCGTAAAATAGTTACATTACCCACCGGTAGAGGCACTAATGTTGCTTTGTTTTTGTGATGAATAATGGCGGCGGACAAATATTTTATTCTGAAAGTGAATAATAATGTGCAAATTGGAAGTGAAAGTGCAGTGAAATATCGTTATGACACCAAGCTAGGTATTTTTATGAAAGTCATTTAGAAAACAAGCGCAACGTCAAAAAATCAAGGAGTTCGGAACGTAATTTGAGAGGTTAGTTAGGTTATTTAGCTTTTTATTTATTAGTTTTGTTTAAAAATAATAACTATTTAAAATGTTCAATTTATCTATCGACCAAGATTACAAATATTAAACAAATTCACATAACTTGTAAACGTAATTTTATTTTAATGATATGGCCAAACGTGGAATGACATTTCATCGAATGATGACGTTTAAACGAAATGGTCAGTTTTAGTCGGCCATATCATGAAATACCACCATTTTATGATCGGTCACATCATGAAGTGGTCAGTTTTACGATCTGGCTACGACATATAAATTTTTTACTTAGTAAAAAAGGTTTGTTCTCCCATTCTGAGGCGTTCACAATAGCTTCGCTTTACTTGGTCTAGTGAACTCATACGAGTAGATAGATACTCTTTATTGTACACCTTACAAAGAATCACTCTAAATCAATCTAATCCACGTACCCATTGTTCCAGGTATGATCTATCTGCGCTCCCACCTGGACAAATACCTCGCCGTGGACTCCTTCGGGAACGTCACCTGCGAGTCGGAGGAGAAGGAGGCGGGCAGCAAATTCCAAATCAGGTATAACATATTATAGCCATTCAGCATATACCCTGTAGAGAAGAAATGTTATTTCGCATTAGATGGCCAGGACTAAGACACTCGTGGTCTATTCCGACTATTGCTGCGGACAAGTGCGCGAGAGGATAATTTTAAGGTTTCTTCAATGATGTTATATTGTCTAGATTGAGCATACTGCTTGAATCGTACTAAAAAAACAAGCCAGCTTTGGTCGAAGATTAGGTACTCTTAGCAGTGGTATTTTCCTTTTTTAATTGTCTTGTCTTCCTATAATTTTTCTTCACACTTTATTAAGACAAATCGCGATTTCCAACACCTCCATTTTGTTTGCGGCATGTACGTCTCCAGTGATGGAACACATGCTAGGAAGAGATTTAACGACCAGGCTCTGGAACATTTTTTGTTGCAGCGTTCGCTGCCTCGACTGTCCTTCTAGATATTATATACTTGGTCGAAGGGTTTCTTTAGCTAACCTGGAGACGTATTTTTGAAACACTAGAAATGAATCTTGAATTTCGAATAAGTATAAATAAATAAATAAATATTTTTTCACAATCACACCAATTATCTAGCCCCAAACTAGTAGTAACCAGTCTAGTTTTTAAAATCAATTAGTCCTTGCATTCCGGTTTTAAATATTTTCTGCGTGTAACAAAAATAGTTACAAGATTTCAATTTAATAGCAACACATAGTTAGGTGACACAAAAATGCGTTACATTGTGAGCAGCATTAATTTCTCAAACAATGTGTTCGCATTCGCATACTTAAGGCGAGTAGTGCCCCTAAATTAGCGACTCGACGAATGTTAGTACGAATATAGCACGAAAACTCATTAAAATACGGTTCATAACAGCGCGCAATGAAACTTGGCTGTTACGACAGTCGCTGCGTCTTTAGGTTGCGAAAATTGAGGAAAATAATACTTTACGCATGCACGCCATTGTTCGAATAAAAAATCCTATGCTCAATTTGTAGCTATTATGTTGGTCTATCATGCAACATATAAACGAATTAAATCGGTTAAGCGGTTTAAAAGAATATTTTTTGCTTGTTTTTTAATGATTTAATTATTTTTTTTCTTCTGAAGTATAAGTATTAGAAACGAATGCTATGTTCAGAATATTGTGTACGTTTTGACAATTCTTAACATATTTTTAAAATATTTTTCTGACAAACTGGGCTCAAGTAGTAGGCTTTTGAAACAACATGCTAGTTTACATTTAGCGACTACACGGGCCTCAAGTAAAGCCATAGTCCGGATCTGAAAAGAGTTTTTTGCGACGTCCCAGCGCATACTAAATAATCCGCTGCACTCTGACTCACCGGAAGCGAGGTTTTTGAACGCGTGCGCATAAAGTTTTTTTGTTCGACGATTCGTGTGTGGAGTCGTTAATCGTGTCTTTTATCTTCTAAACTTACTTACATGTTTCTAATCTTAACGCAAAGACGTCCAGAATTTTTAAAATCAGTTCGCGAAAACGAGACACAATGGAACTCTTATAGTTAACGTAGGTACGCTACAAATCAGTCTTGTTCATGATTTGAAGATTTAGGGTACCTTAATCTTTCAAATCA
Source organism: Anania hortulata (assembly GCA_963576865.1). Taxonomy (NCBI): domain Eukaryota; kingdom Metazoa; phylum Arthropoda; class Insecta; order Lepidoptera; family Crambidae; genus Anania; species Anania hortulata. Next base: position 701,747 of record OY756395.1, read on the forward strand.
TGAACAGGACAGATTACAAAGCTACTTACCTCTGTTTAGTTGATGTCGGATTTTTTTGCATTTTTTTTTACAATTTGTAAAAAACTGGTGGTTCAAACTGGACGACATTTTAATTTCATTATTATAAATGCCCTATCTCGATAAAAAAACATCAAAATTAAACGTGCTTAGAAAATGTTATCATCACGCATCATGCATAAATACATAATAAACGTCAACTTGAGAACCTCCTTTTTTATAGTCGGTTGAAAAGAATAATGCGAGTATGATAGTTTTCTATACTAACTGCTTCACGTCATTCAATTGTCACTACGACCATATTAACTGAGGTGGTTTGTTACGCTATTCAAGCTTACGATAACAATCCTCCGCAGCGTGACTCATAAGCACTCACAGCATTTCTTCGATAAATAAATAAGAGGGAAGAAAGCACTCTGACTCACTCCTGAATCATTACTGCGTTTGTCTGAAATAACATCCCGCGGAATGGCATATTTCAGCTCCACATTTAGCTGTTCCTGAACTGAATTTATCGTTGTCTGGTGACAAACTTTTTCAAATGTATGTATAAGAAATGGAGTTAATTACAACAACTTAAACTTAGGTGATACGCTCCTTATAATGTAATAACTCAAAGGTGTACGACGTACGTATACCTTCTATATATTCGAGTATGACAATTAATATTTTGCATTATAATAATTTTGGGGTTTTTTTGTAAATCCTTCTACATTTAATTGATATTTGGGTTGTGAGTTGTATCACGTCTCGAGATGTGGTACTTAATAGGCTAGTTTCCTGGGTCAAAAAATGATTATTCTATTTAGTCCGTTAGTTAGATTATCAAAAAAATATTGACCCATATTTTGTCTTTTGTCAATCAAACAAAAAATGACGGAGATAAAGCGCATCAAAGTGAGTAAAGTACGCCTTGCTAAAAAGTGTCACAAGGCGTGACGTTGCGCGGAACTTTAACGGGCTATATCTTCATAATTTTTTGTTTGATTGAGAAAAGAAAAAATACGTATCCAATATTTTCTGGTAATCCTACTGACAGACTAATTAAATTTTTTTAGGAAACTAGCCCATTGAAACTGTGTCCGATTCCGTAGGAAGCGTTTATTGCAATAAAAATAAATTATAAAAATATAATTGAAGCGCACTTGCTTGTTATTTTCTAAACTATTGAAATACCATGTATTTGCTTGTACAATTATTGTTCTTATCTGCGATTTAAATTGTTACCTTATCAGCATCTTATTACTGACTATAAACGTATTTCAGTAGTAAATAAAGGCTGACAAATGTGACTGAATTTGACGCCGTGTGATGAGTACGAGCATTTGTACCTACGTCATGGATGTTTATAAAAGTATTTAAGTATGTTTATCCGTTGTCTAGTCGCCATAGTACAAGCTTTGCTTAGTTTGGGGCTAGATAATTGGTGTGATTGCGAAAACTGTTTATTTATTTCTTGTGTGTGCTGCACTGCGAAACGCGACACGGCGCTGCACGATGCGACAAAATTAATAATTATAAATAAATTTATAAGAGCTCTGGCTCTTTTAAATTTATTTACGCCATACAACATAACAGTTGTTGTCTGCAACAACTGTTATGTGGTCTGGCGTTCATTTATTCATTTATCTCGAAGTAAGGAATTAACACCCTTGAGTAACGAGGTACAAGATAAAGAATTTTGCCAGGGGCGTCTCTCGCTCAGTAAGATCTAAGCAATTTTCGAAAAGTTGGTCCCTTGTTGCGTTTAAGGCGAATGAAGATGACCCTGGTAAAAATAAATTGTCTGGTATCTCGTAATACAACGATATTATTTCCTTACTTCGAGGCCCTGAAGTTTTGTGTGTTGTATGGCGTAGTAATTATTTTTTTAAAAACCGCCGTCCTTGATTTATTACTCAAGCAAGGAAAAAGTTTAACCCGATGACATTGTTTGCCATTTCACATTAAACTCAATAGTAAACGATAGTTAACCTTAACAAAGAAAAGCAAACCCAAAATTATTGATCCTTCATGACAAGTTGTTATAACAAGTGTTCTAGAGGGGTCCCGAACTGGGGTTGATAATGAAGACTCTGACACGGGAATGTGGACTTTAACTTATCAATTCAAGGTTCTGATTTACATAGTGACCTTCAGAGTTCGAATAGTACAGAATAGGATATAGGTAAAGGTGTATGTACTGCAGAATTCTAATGATTGCTTGACAAAGTTATGTCTAGCGTTTTAGAAGCCCTTCTGCGGGGAATAAGATTATGTGCAGTAAAAAGGTCAGGGGGAAATTTAATTGTTTTGCCCTTTAAAAACATAGGGCGTTCTGTTCAGGCCCCAAGCTGTAATACTAAATCATAGCTTTGTACAGGTCGTGAATAGTTGATTCATTTATGGCCAATCTGTCCTGTATATATCTGCCATATAAAGACGCGTGTAATTATTTACTTTCTTTCTTTCAAAAATCTATAACGGGGAATTTTTAATGTGTTTAATATTCAAGGGTGTGTTTATGCACATGAAGACAACCAAACACTTTGTCCAAGAGACTAGTTACTAATCTCAACTCTTACGTACTCTTACTTTTTTTAGTGTACGTTTGTTATCGTTCGTGTTAAGAATCGTTTTCGTACAATAACTACAGTTTCTTTGGCAAAGTTGTTCGTTACCATGAATAAAACAAACCCTTTAGTATTTAACAGTAATGCAATTTTACCATATACAAGGTGCTAGTAAAATAACACAAAACCTTGTAGGGGATGATTCTACTGTTCACATACAGAAACTTTTTCTACGGGGCCAACATCAAAATAATAAAAAAACACTTTCCCAAACTAAACCGCGACCAACTGACATTACTTTGTATGGAAACGTCAATTTTATTTTTCGAATTCGGTGTGGGTATCAAAGAAAAAGTTGTTGTATAAAACAGAATCAGCCCCTACAACACCACCAACGCCCCTACAATATGAACACCCTGTATACCTACCAAATTTTGGCGATCACTTGTAGAGATATAATGGGAGTTCAAAATCAGCCATACTTATTTAAAAGACCGAGACAAAATCAATCATCTGGAGAATAAAATTATATGTATATGACTTCCCAATAAGATTCTGCGAAATAAACTGATCATTTAAATCTATATAGTTTGGCGTAAATAATCAACAGTGATCGGAGTAGGTAGATTGATTTGATGTACTTTAATAGTGCTAGCATAATGTGGATATGCCTTTTTTTCAAAAACTGATACCAAGAAATCCTGGAATCCCGGAGGCATGTTTATATTCGCATCAATGTTTGAGATCATTGATTCCAAATCAATCTACCCTCTCCGATCAGTGGTAATTAAGTTCTACGTAACCTTCCCGAAAAGCATATTCATTGTTTTGTACAATTGATCAATCATATTTATGCATAATGCAAATGTACAGCTAACCTATTATAGCCTCGCTACTCTCCCGCTTGGCATTAGATGCTTTGATGGCATTTCGAAAGTGCCATTTGAGTCGTAAATGCTATAATGCTGGCATATAAGGATGCAGGAAAAGTGAAAATGTCAGGATGCTTTTCAACCGACTTCAAAAAAGGAGGAGGTCCTCAATTCGACTGTATGTTTTTTTTTTTTTTGTATGTTTGTTACCCGATTACTCCGCCAATTATGAATCGATTTTAATGATTCTTTTTTTGTTTGGTAGATCATACTTCAGAGGTGGTCCCATATAAATTTTATCGAAATTGATTTAGAACTTTTTGAGAAAATCAACAAATATATACCCAGATAGTATTTTGGTTGTGGTTCTTGTTATCTTCGACAAATATGAGCCGATTTTGATGATTTTTGTTTTATTGAATAGCTTATACTTCAAAGATAATATGCTAAAAGTTTACAAAATAAAAATCATCCCTAAGGGTAGGAAACTAGGAGTTGAAATCGGTGTTCAGCAGTTAGATTAGGATTTATCACTAAAAATAGATGAAATAAGTAAATTTTATTTAAAAAAATAAAACCGACTTCAAACAAAAACATTGAATCTCTCATCGGCTGGCACCGACTCCAAAAGTAACTGATTAGGTACTTAAGTGTTAGGATTATTTTTAGCATTTTAGTGTTTTGAAGTCAGTTTTATTTTTTTTAATAAAATTTATTATTATTGTTGTTATTGAACCTTGTTGGATATTGTTTTTGAAACTGTAAGTTTTGCACTTGGTGACTCATGATATTATACTTACTATTCCTTAGGTGTTTAGTCATATGTATTAACATTATCATAAGCCTCCAAAAGTCCAATGCTGGACATATAACCTCTCACATAACGCCACACCAAGCGGCTAAGGGCCGTATCGTATACGCCCAACAGCTCACTGCAAACCGGTGACCCCCAAACAATAGATTTTCTTTTGTGTGTAGGTTTTAGGCAGTTAAAGACTGAACTAGGTAATTAGTTCACCGGGTTCCCTCTACCCGGTGGACCGATGAGCGATAGTTAAGTGTACTGGTCTGAATAAGTAATAATAATTTCATTGAAATGGTTATCTAAAACACTTTTAAAAGGGAACAAAGCTAATGTTAATAGACTTTTAGTTTCGTGTCTTTGTACAGGAGAGGCATTTTATATCTCCATTGCTTCCGCCCGCGTAGAGTTCAGTCTGGGAAACAATTTACGCAGCGCACGCAACGGAAACTCGAAAGGAATATTTTTTTCGTGTTTGAGACATTTTTCATTAACGCTCCGCGTATTGATCGCGTCATGTTTTGCCTTCCTCGATGAATGGACTGGACTATCCAACATAAAAATATTTTTTAATTCGAACCAGTAGTTCCTGATTAGCGCGTTCAACTAAACAAACAAACTCTTCATCTTTATAATATAAGTACAGATTTGCTTTTGTGTCCTCATGCCCAGGTGTGTTTACGGCTCTCAGTTTCCTGTCTGCGACAGCGAGCTCGTTATTCTGACAGTCAATACCCTCGTCCCCAGACGCCTTTCAATTGCCACGCATGGATGTATGGCGGTTGTCTTTTGCTTTGCTTTCGCATCAGCTTTTAATAAGCCTTCGTTTGCCGTAACTGCTAACTTTAAGTTAGATGTTAAGTTGCTATGTTTGTGATTTTGAGTTTTTTGTTTTTGGTAAATGTAGACTTGAAAAAAATGGAGTTAAGTACTAACAATGGCAGTTCATAAGTTTGTATTTGTATCAAACTGTGATATCATATACTTACTCCTAAAACTTAAGTAAGTATAGAAGATGAAGAAGAACACATACCTATTTTCTCGTAATTAATTTTCCCGACGTTTCGACTTAATAGCATAGGCCGTGGTCACGGGATGGCTGGCGGTGTGCGGTGTCGCATCTGCCCGAGCGCGATAAAAAATATTCACCCATCCGCAGTTCTTCAATGCCACAAATATGAAGAAGTGCGTTGCATAATACCCGTGTAGTGTATAGTGCTAGTTAAAAATGCAACAAGAATGTTTATGAAGATTATACCCCAAATATAACAGGCATATTGTCATAGTCATATTGTTAAGGAATAAACATGCTGTGCTACGATGTACTAAGCTTCTATAGAAAAGTTTGTTCCTTTTTAATTGACCGACCGGGAATTAAACCTGGGACTATTGCACTCGGCTAATAACAGTGCCACTGAGATAATCAGGCCGTTAATACTTGTAGAAACAGAGTAACGTTATCATAAAAGTTTTCTGCAACTTATTCTTAGGCTGGAATCAAGGTAAGGCAACGTAGTCATTAAGTTTAATAGGTCCCCGTACTAAAGCAACCGCTTTAATATTTATATTCCAGCGGCTTGCTTTCAGCAGTAAAACGATTTCTATTGAACAAATAGCTGTTAAATGCGAAGTCATAAAATGAATATGAATGTTGGAAAGTGTTCGGAAATATTCATAAAATTCAAGTAGGTATGCGCATGCAGGTTTCCGAAGACTTCTCTTTTCCTTGAATTTCGAAAACGCCAAGTCAGCATCACTTTATGAGTCGTCAGTTAGCTTCAATCCGAATTGAAACGACTATAGTGTAATTCAGCATAATGTTCAATTTGCCTTATCGTTGGAATATGGTAATAAGAAAGGGGAGATTCCGCATAACGGGTATGCAAACAAAAAGTGCTAATTGGCGTCAAGAGTGGGTGTCGTTCGATAATAAGCTCTTTGTGTCGTATTAACTGAAGCACGCTGATTAATCGATCTGATGTCATATTTCGATAAGAATGTACAATGGTTCTCGTTCTCATATTCAGTTATTTGCTAATGAGATCGCGAAACAAACGTTTTCCTAGAGAGTACTCTCCATTTGACTATTAATAAATTCATTACTGATAAAATTTTCCAACTATTAGGGCCAGTTTCACCACTTGCTGTTAAGTTCCGGATAACATATGGCTTTTATTTTGATAGATAACCCATTCAATTATCTGTGAAAAAAGTGCTAGATGGGTTATCTGGAACTTAACAGCAAGTGGTGAAACTGGCCCTTACTCTTATTAATTTAGCCATAAACTAAACAAAGCTTGTGCTATGGTGATTAATTAACGCATTTATATGATTGCCCAATGTTCTGATATAGCAATATTATGTAAGTCTATTTCACCACAAACAGTTTATTTCGAGAGGTCATTATTTTCGTGATTTCCTTAATAAACCAATAAAGCCAACATTCCCTTCCGTCTGAATGGGTCTGCAAAAACAATAAGAATGGAACTCACTTTTAGTAACAAGTTAATCGTCCATCGTCGGCGGGTAATTGATTCGCGTGCCTTTGCGAGAGCGACCCCTGCTGCGCATTTCGGTTTCTTTGTTTATAAACACAAACATTTTAAATTGGTTTTAAGGATATGTTTTACTATTTGTCAAGATATGTTTCAGACTTCAAGTGTAGTAAAACACAATGTACTATTGTAACGGCGCGTGGAGGCTAGGCCCGATTAATTTAAATAATATATGTAAATATTAGACAATATCACATACATTGCTCTGATCCTATGGTAGTAGCCAAAGCACTTGTGTTACAGAAATCAAAAAATTGAGAGATAAATGCTGTAAAAAGTTTAGGTCTGAAAATATTTAGTTCAGTGGCGCATAAATAAGAACTATTAGTCAGCAACTGTGATAATCTGCGTCGTATGAAATTAGTCTTAGATTCAAAGAATGGACACTGTATGTCACGAAGTCGAAAAAAAAAAATAGACCATAACTAATACTGAAATCCCAAAAACACACTAAATGACCAAACTACTGTTTTTGTATTTAAACTTTATTGAACAGATTGAAAAAATACGTAAACTTAACACCATGTGGCATTATCTGCCATAGTGACAGTCGACCATAAAATGCTAAACAGAAATGATTTGTGGGCGGTGTGACAGAGAAGTAACACAACATTTATAAATGTGGTAAGATTTCGATATTGGTTACATATAAAAAGTAAATGTATGTATTTGAGCACCAGAATGAAGTTTCAAGTAAATAAAAGGTTTTTTCGTTATTTCAATTACTACCCATAAGTTCGTCCGTCCATGCAAGACGTTCTCATGCGATAAAGAAGCGCCCACGTAGTTATTATGTTAATGACAGCCTCTAGATACGTTTGCGATCCAATGGCCCTCATTACACGTCACTTACGATCTTAAACTCTCGTCAGCATTGTTCGAGGACAGTTGGAAGATAGTATAAGTACATGTTGCAGTCCATTCGTCTTTAAATAATTCTGTATTATGTTCACCGGTAGGTACTACATAACTGAGTCGGTATATCTGTCGAGGGTAGAGTCATTTATGATAAATGCTCGGTCACATTGGACATTTATTGTCACGATGGTCACATATTTTTTTTTTAGTATAAATTAAAAAAAGAAGAATTCCACTAAAGTAAGTCTTAAATGTTAAGTATAATAGTTATGACAATAAAAACATACAATAAAACATGTAATTTGATCTGGATCGAACTAAAAAACAAAACTCGCGCGTAACGATACGACACTTTTTAGCTTGTTTGTGCAGAAAGGTTTTAGAAATTTCATTTCTTTAAAGATCACCACTACTAAAGTCGGTCTCTCTTATAATAATGCACATATTTGTTCCCAAATGTTTTTTTTTCATAGTTTGTCAATACTCGTAGAATTGAATGTGACTTTACTGTCAATAAATGTCCAAAATGTTCGGTCACATTGAAAAATTGACCAATTTGCTTGGTCATATTGGTCAGACATTTATAACGTGACAGACACTTTCCAACTCTAGTCGAGGGCAATTAAAAGGGTCTACTTCTTCTTTCCAGCCATTTTCAACCAGTTTGGTGTAGGCCTCCTTCATTTTGCGTCATTTAGTCCGGTCTTGTGCTACTTCGACCTAGTTCGTCCCTTTCTTTCCTAACATCATCTTTTCATCGCATCTGTGGTCTGCCTCTAGGTTTCTTTTCACCCTAAGGTCTCCATTCCAGAACAGCTTTGCCCCAAGAGCCATGTTTCCGGGCTATGTGTCCTGCCCACTGCCACTTCAAACTTGTCACTCGTTTAATGGTATCGGTGACCTTACTTTGCTCTCTAAGCCAGGTGTTTGTCCTGCGGTCTCTCAGCGTAATCCCTACGAGTTTCCTTTCTAGTTTTCTCTGGGCAACTTGAATTTTGTTAATACTCTCCTTTGTCAGGACCCAGGTTTCCGCTCCATAGGTAAATTTAATTAAAAGGGTAACACTAATGATATTCATCCACCTTGTGCTTGTGTACACACTTAGGTCCACTTCCACACAAGCACACTTTACTACTACACAAATCTATTTTAAAACAGCTTCGTCATCATCATCTACGAAAGATAGGTGCCACGTCGAGTACGGTATTAGGAAGAGTACAGGCATTGCCGTGTGGGGACGGCCTTAAAGAATACACTTCCCTACCGCCAACAGGAGGCGTGTAATAAGAGGCGACTAATTCCTGTAGCAAGAGACGGGCAGCAGCGTCTCCGTGCGGAATCTTATAAAAAACTGCGCTCGTCAACCCGCCTGCCAAGCGTGGCGAGTATTGACAATCCCCCCCATTGGGGGGGGGGCTATGTTCAGCAGTGGACGTCCTGTGGCTGAAATGATGATGACAGGCTACTCTTTTTCTACAGTCGAATTTTTCAAAATTAACTCAGGACTTGATGGCCACACCTTCAGCAAAAAAAAAATGGCTTCTTTGTAGTGTATATTTCTTCTCGAGTCTGGCGCATATTATTTCTTTATTTATAAATTTCGTCTCTGCGTGACAAAAGTAATCTAGACAATATAAACCACCATCAGAGACCACGAGAGTAAAACAAGGTAAACCATCATAGACCACGTATGCAAAGCGTGCTATGGAGAGAGCTATGCTTGTTGTTTCCTTGTGAGATAGTCACATAAAATAAAGTCACATAAAGTAGCTCTTCGAATCGCAAAACTAATGTGGCAATAGGCAAGCAACATCGCCGCCATCATCGCAATTACGGTGCACTGATGAGTCAAGATTGCGGGAAACCGCTGGATACAAACGTTACGGATATCCTCGTTGTGGCGTTTTAAAGGGTTATAATAAATATAAAATATAAATATTGGACAACATCACATGCATTACTCTAAACCTATTATAAGTAGCATAAGCAATTGTATTACAGAAATCAGAAACAACGACGGTACCACAACACCCAGACCCGCGACAATATAGAAAAGTTATTTTTCTACATTGACCAACCGGGAATCGAACCCGGGACCTCTGAGATAGTGACACCAAGTCCGGTATACTCGCCTCTCAGCCACGGAGGTCGTCAAATGTTTGATAACATATAATTCCAACGCATTGACCGAAGTATGTTTTCCCCGCAGTGTGTCAGAAGACAACAGCGGCCGTTGGGCGCTCAAGAACGTAGAGCGCGGCTATTTCCTGGGCTCCAGCTCCGACAAGCTGACCTGCACCGCCAAGGTGCCTGGAGATGCAGAGCTGTGGCACGTGCACCTCGCCGCCAGGCCTCAGGTAAGCTACTGCCTAAGATAAATTTATCATCATCACCATCATTTCAGCTATAGGACGTCCACTGCTGAACATAGGCCTCCCCCAGTGACTTCCAGATTGGCCGGTTGGAAGCGGCCTGCATCCAGCTTTATGTAACCTTTACTAGATCGTCTGTCCACCTTGTAAAGATAATTTTCATTAATAAAATTTCTATCCTACTCGGCTGACTGATCGAATATATAAATTTTAGTATGCAAAACAGACGTAGATACAAATTAAAACAAAACAGAAATCCGATTTTAAGTATTGTACAATCGGCATAACTTATCCGACTAAACCACTATAATAAATTACAAGATGACTAAAAAAGACATCAACGAGCTACACCGCTTACTGAAACGTCAATTAATCTTAATAACTACCCTTTGTTATTTTTTAAAGCTTATTTTGAGTTCACACCATTAGGAGTTCTACGGTAGTTGCGAAATCCCTTTGTAAATATTCAGAAGAAAACCAAGTTGTTTCATAACCAAAATATCTCTTGGCGATGACGCCGCAACATCACCCATGGCTCGATGTGAGACGCATCGCATTCCCGCACTATCATGATTTCATCTCGATGCGCTCGCGACGCGACGCTCGTGACAGAATGTATCGTGTAAATTGAATCACATAATAGTGATGTGGATGGGCCAAGTTTGTTTTTAAATATCATGAGACTTGACAGTAAAAAATCTGTACTACCAGAAAAAATATGTTAAACAATTATGGTTTTAAATTACTTATTTTAAATAGTAGATGCTTAATGTAAAAAGTGTTTTGTTTAAATTTTTTTCACTATTATTAAGCTTTGCTTCCTCCTACCACTTAATCGGTACACCTGACCTTTAGCTTAGATGCGGAAAGTCAAGTTGTTACATTTTGAAAATAGAAAACTGCGTGTATTTTAAAACCTAATTTATGTAATCTAATCATTTTTTTTAATCAAATGCTTTTGTCTTCAATAAGTTGTTGATATATCTTAAATTAGTATGTTCGATTTGTTTTTAAAATACTTGTTAGTTAGCCACGGTTGCAGGAAGCTTAATACGACGACCCAGGGCCGCTCGCTATAGCGTTTTATAGGGTCGGACTATGTCCAGCAGTAAACTTGAAAGGCTGATGATGATGGTAATTATGATTACTTGTTTGAAATTAATCAGTCAGCATTGAACTTGGCCCCACGCTACCGTGCATCCACATCGCTGATGGACCGTCACTAAGCCACAAACGAACGGTTAGCGGCGCAGCTGCGCGTACCTGCATTGAAAATAACCGCACCACATTCCAGTTGCAGAAGTTCGCGATGCGCTCGCGCAAGATACGAGGACATTCAGAATTAATGCTTCGCGTAGGGGTAATAGTTGGCCGGAAAGATATATCAGCTGGTAGGAATTTTGCTCCAGTTCCATAGAAATATCGTAAACATTAACAGGACATTGATTGACGTCATAACTAGAATGCTATCTGCACTTCTGAAGTACTATAAATAATACATAAACTGTATAAACATTTTACTAGAACGCAATAACAAGATAGGGTATAATAGTAAATGTAAGTTCCTTTTTTAGTAATACGGGGCTATACCAAATTAAGTATATATCTATCCTACCGTAGTATAGTGCTATTACTAATATGAATGGTAGAATGCCTTATTCCTACAAAAAATTTGCTAAGTATGCTATTATATTTATAATGTTATATTCTGTGGTATCGGATTTATGGATGTGTTGCGATTTATTCATAAAAAATATATTTTTTACTGCGGATTTTGTGTAAAAAAGAGTATTAAGATGAAGAACATAAAGAACGCAATAAGATGAAGAACGCTACCACTCATGCCCCCCTAGCATGACTACTAATACTAAAACACGATATGATATGATATAACGATATATCGACACCAACTGTAAAAATATGATGCATATAGCCGCCATTTGAATTTTTATCGAAAGCGATCTCAATATGAAACGTAACCGGCACGGCGAATCAACACGGCGGCTATATCTATCATATTTTTACAGTTGGTGCCCATATATCGCTATATCATATTCATATCATAACATATCGTGTTTTGGTGCTCATGCTAGGCAGGCTGCTGATGTTAAGATCTTTCTCTTAACAAAACCTAACCACCTATCTCCTTTCCCAGGTGAACCTGCGCTCCATCGGGCGCAAGCGCTTCGCCCACCTGTCGGAGTCCCTGGACGAGATCCACGTTGACGCCAACGTGCCCTGGGGCGAGGACACGCTCTTCACGCTGGAGTTCCGCGCCGACGAAGGCGGGAAATATGCGCTGCACACCTGTAACAACAAGTACCTCAGTGCTGGAGGCAAGGTCAGTGGCTACTGTTTCAGTTTCTGTAAGAAGTATTGACAGAGTGCTTCACTTTAGAGTTTAAAGGGGGCAATTAACAAGTACTTTAGTGATGGAGGCAAGGTCAGTGGCTACCGCAGTCTTCAGCTTCTTTTATAATTATTGACGAGAGTGGGGCGAGAAAACGCTCTTTACGCTAGAGTGCAGAGGGGGGCAAATAACAAGTACATCAGTGATTTAGAAAAAGCAGTATTCAGCTCCTCTTAAAAGTATATTGACAGTTAAGTGGGGTGATGATGCGCTCTTCACTCTAGAGTTCAGAGAGGGGCAAATAACAAGTTACCTCTATACTAGAGGCAATGTCAGAGTCTACTAGTTGTAGTAAATTATTATTGCTTGCGATTTTTATCTTTTAATTTAATGCTGAGTCGTAATGACTGCACGTCTTCATTAACCATTAACTATGAAGAGTAAACCGATTTTAAATGTATTAGTCTGTCGGAGATATTTAAATTATATCAAGTAAATGTAATGTATTCTGTGTCCCGTCGCAGTTCAGTGATGTCGAAGCTATGCTTGTTGCACTTGTCAGTCGAACTTAAATCATACACTTTCAATAAATAGATGTGTTTATTTGCCAGAACACACTATCTATTACACACTATCTAGTACAAGTATTTAATTAACAGGGATGCAGGTGTGCAAATCTTGTGTTAATGTAGTCTCTTGTATGATTCGTAAGACATATCGATCATGAAGTCATTTCTATTTTTCGATAAGTAGGCACGTAAGCATTTATATTAGTGATTTGCTAACTGGTTAAACATCAGTACTACTTATAAATGTGTTTTGACATTTTAGCTTTATATTTTCTGAAAAAACTAATTTGTATAAGCAAACACCACATGCAACAAATTAATGAAGTAAGAAGACTTTCGTAAATTTTCTCTTAATACTTTCTGCGAATATGTATTTATGGAAAACGTTTGTTTGTTTCATTATTCTTGTGAGATTGCGGTGTAAACACTTTCAGACGGACATGTCGACAATGCGCCGAGTGTTATTGCAAATTGCAGTGCTTTGCGTACACCGCTATGGTTGCCACTTACCAATATTCGAAAAGATTTTGCGTCTCTACCTAGCGAAGTTTATCCGTAGGGGTTTTGTCACTTTGAATTTTGTGTTGTCTTTTATTAATTTACTAAAAGGTTTAGGGGAGGTTAACAGTGGATATTGTCTTGTACATCCTTGATGATAATCCCTTACTTCGAGAGTATATGACATTCGATTTTTAAAAAATGGTGTTTAGGACGCCATGACCACCCCGTACCCCGATTGTTTTGCGTCTATAATGCATAGACTTAAATTAATTTGTAGGAATTATTCCACTAAAGAGTGTGCGCGCACGGGTGACTGATGTCGCCGTGACTTTTTTGTCACTCATATGAAATCTTTGGATATCTAAGGATTTCATATGAGTGACAAACCGGGTGGTTTGCGCGCAGGCTCTAAATGCTGATTTTTTAATAACCAGTTATCTTTTATACGACAATTAGGTTTGACACGTTGTCATTTTTGTATAGAAAATGTGTCAAGCGTCTTTTATTCGTCATTTTAAAGCTATCTGAGGTTTGAAAAATCGGGCAAACTCGTTAACATGAAAGTGAGTTTCAGAGCTGTTGATTTAACATTATGTTATTGTTGTGCCAGCCCTAAAGTCTCCATATTTTGCAAACAATGGCTCCCGAACAAATCGCTGTTATTATTTCACTTCGATTTGTTCCCGTATGAATATTGAGCGCGCGTGGGAAACAGCACAGTCACCAGCCAAAGAGACATGTTATTTTGTTTATTTATTTTATGATTCTGACTTCACGTTGTGAGCGGAAGTCGTAGGACTGATATTGACTGAACAGAAACAAAATTGGTATTCAAAAGCATTTTTTTGCATTATTATTTTCAAGGGAAATTGGAAGCGAACATATTTTATTTTATTACAAGATCCACAGCTCTAATTACAATTTAGATGAACTTATGAACTAAACTTAAAGCCAATAACGGATCTACTTTTTAAATTTTGAAACTTGTATAATCGTCGTCTTGTATAAATGGAAAATGTTTTGTCTATCATAAGTAGATGTTTTGTATGTTCTGCTGTAAGTACCATGGTAATGAACAAAATAAAATAAATGTTTACGACCGTAGATAGAACGATATTAAATGTTTTAATACTAAGAACTAATTTCACTTAACTAGACTTTAATAATAAAGAATTTCAAGCTTATAGAAATTGAGTCTTCATAGCTAACAAAACATAAACAACAAATGTAGAACATTTACAAGGTTCAAATGAATTAATGAACAACTTAAGAAGTACATACTTACCTAAAAAGTAGGTACCAATGTACCTATTTTGTTTTTTTTAAACAGTCTAAAACTTCAGTACAGGCTTTTCACGTCCAGGGTTTCGTAAACGTTCCATAATATGAGTCTCTATTTGTAAGAGGCGTGGGTACTATTCAAGTAAGCCATAATATGTTCTCTTTTCTTTGGAAATAATTTTATATTAGTAAAGTATCAGATACAGAAAGTATTTTACCCCGACCATAGATAAACAGATGACGTGAACACGTCAAATTACAGTAAGCAGCAATAGTAACAAATTGATAAACGCTACCTTATGTATATGTGGTTAAGAGTCAAAAGAAATCATGTAATTCCTGTTGTGTACAGTTCCCACATCGCCTCTGGCTGGACAATGCATCATAAACATTAGAAATGTATTCATCGAGTCGCAAACGTTTGAATGGATTCATTTTTTTAAGTCTTTTTATGAATTCTATGAGGTTTTTAGCTTATCACAAGCTTCTTGTTTTCAAGCGACTTCCACTTATTAAGAAGTAAATGTGTTCTTTCTATCCTTATTTCGCTTAGTGTCTACATTATTGTTAAATTTAGTAGACAGTTCTGTTTTTAAGGACATTTAACTGTCAGTCTGATTTTAAAATCGTTACATGAGCTATGTTTTTGATGCATTAGAATTCTAAATCGGCTAAATCTAAGCTAAATTTAATTTACTTTCGAGTAGATTAGATCTAGCTATGAATACAGATAGATTGCTACCTTGCAATAATACTAATTTTGACATAACAAACAAGCTTTACATTTATGATAATTTTTAAAATTTAGGTTTAAGTAAGTATACTCAGTATTTTAGAGGATAAGCTACTTTATTCTTAAACATGTAAATGGCTTTGTATGTTTGTATAATCTCTTTAACTGATGACCCTTAAGTGACATGAAATTAACGTGTCCATTCCCCCACAGCTTCTAGACACGTGCACACCGGTCTGCCTCTTCAGCGCCGAGTACCACTCGGGCGCGCTGGCGCTGCGCGACGGCACGGGCGCCTACCTCGCGCCCATCGGCTCCAAGGCGGTGCTGAAGACGCGCTCCACCGCCGTCACCAGGGACGAGCTGTTCTCGCTCGAGGACAGCCTCCCGCAGGCCGCGTTCGTGGCAGCCTTGAACGAGAAATACGTCTCAGTTAAACAAGGTTGGTGCAGGCTCTGTTTTTCACGGGCAAATACGTTTAGCATATGTGTTGCCTTGGGGACGTCAGTGAGATAAATGTGGAACTTTTTAGCGCAAAGCAAGGTAAGCAATAACATTTATTTAAATAAATACATACATTAAACAGATCATTGTCTTAGACCGTGTTGCGCACAACAATAAGTATTTAGAAAATAGAAAGGTAATAATTTCCGCGTGTGCTTTATAGTTTATTCATTATAAAGGCTTTCCGGGTACTTAAACACGTCAATATAGCTTAGACCTACCACCGCTTCAGGGACTTTATATTAAATGGTGATGAGAATAAACGGCACAAGAAAAAAGTCATCTTTGTCAGCCTTTTTAGAGGCAAAACAGTGTAGTAAGTGCCAGGGCGCTTATGTCGTTTAAATAATCGCCTACTACTTTATAAATCCTTTTTTGAATTAAAAAAATTCTAAGTGAGTTAAGATTGGATTCTCCTCCTTATCTAATTTTTAATTTGTATCTATTATGCAATCTTGCTGCTGACCTAACCTCCGTATAATATCTAAACATATATAGAACGAAAAGTAGATAGTCATTTCTTTGATCAAACTTTTTTTATGCATTGAAATAATTTGTAAGAGGAAATAGATCTTTCTATGAAAGACGGAAACAAAATGCAATTGTTTTCAATTTCTAATAACAGAATGAGATAATACCACGGAATTTTAACTAGTGTAATAACATGGAATTATTAATAGAGTGCAAGCATTTATTGAGTTTGATTGCTTGAAGTAAGAAACCAATCGCTTGTAATTACTGCAATTTTAATTACGTCAGTGATGCAATCTCGATGATTGTCGCGATGTTCTAGCTAGAGGTTTAACGTTAGTGAAACGATAAGATCGTTACCATATTAAATCATTTGCCAAAGGTGTAATCTTACTATCGGTCGTATATTTAGCGATCGATTAGAATCGTAAAAAAAGCTCTATATGACCTGAAAATGATAATCATGTGTTTTAGGGCAAGGTGTATTTTGATTATATCTAGACAATAAATTACAATAACCATTTTATCGGCTTCGTATTTACTTTAAGATAATGTAATTTTTATCGAAATGCTTAATAATCCCAGTAACTTGCGTAGGGTATATTCAATAAGTCGACAACGCATGGGCAATCTTTTTATATTGCAATGTGTATGGACAACTAAATCTGCTTCCCACCATCGAGGTCATGTAGATACTTACTAATAAAAAAACCTGTAACTACACTACACTACTCTCAAAGGTATACATATTACCAAAATTGAAATAATAATTGTATTGTATTGTAAGGTAATATCAGAATAATTGCTGCACATCGCGGCCCTGGGAGGTAACCATGAATTCTCATAGACGCAGTGCTGTTTTTGCCATGCTCTATACAGTAAACACTAAACAAAGGTAAAGAAATACTATTGTAAAAGCTCATTGCTTAGGCCCCTGGTACTACCTTATGATGATACAATGAAACTACGTTGATATGAGACGATAGGCATATGATTAACATGTCACGCGACACCGGGGCTTCCGTCGCGAAAGTCGATAGCTAATAGCAGGAACACGGGTGATTGGAGGCCGCTTCCTATGCTGATGTAAGATACATAGTTCCGCTTCGCAATTTATAACTTTGTCTGGCTAAAATGATCTTCTCCTCCTCCATAGTCAGTGCCTTAGCGACTGAGGAACGTGACCTCGTCTACTTAGTCGCGTCGATGATAAGCCGTCTCCAGTCATCGATCCTGCGCCCATCCATTGACCACATACCAATATAGGACTGATAAGCAAGCACTAGAAAGATATTGTTGTCGCCTTACCTTTTGTTCGCACCAAGTTTGCTGTCAAGACGTCAGTTCGATTATCAATCCGATTATATTAATAGGCACAACAAATTTAACTGTACAACACAACTGTACATGCAAAAAAGCTATATGTAATTGTAATTTATATACCTACCTTCTCTAACATGCAAATACGTTAAAAATCTTTTTACTAGGTTAACTTGATACAAAACACTTACAATTACACACACTCATTAACTTACTCACACATATGCACATACACTTAGATACTGATCAAAGATTAAATCTGTTGTTAACTTAACATAGGTAATTAAATTGACATATAAATCATAAGATTAACCATTGTAAACACCTTGAGAAATTGCGAATCATTCCCAACACAAGTATCTATGATTATCACTTACTGGAAGGAAATCCTCGCCGTAATATTTTAACCATAATTTATTGAATAAACCTATTTTTATTGATTTTATGCGCGAAAAACGGCTAATAACCTCGAAAAGGCTAGGCCACCGGGAAAAGACAGGGCAAAAGACCACGTGAACGCAGACCAACACAGTTCTGACCTACTGGTAAAGACATGTAAAAATTATTTACCCCATGAAATACTCCAATATTTCTTGCAACACTCGTACTTGATTTTTGCACTTACTGCATAATGAATTGCGTTCAAGACGCAAGCTGTGACACATTGTTCAGTTCTCGGAAAGGTGCTGACGGGTCCGTCAGTGTAACGACCTTCTATGACTGGAATGTCATAACACTATGGAGGCCAATGATCGATGCTGTATTTGACAGAGTTGAGAGTAGTTACCACATGATGTTAATGTATTTTGGGGGCGATTTACAGCTATCCATGATGACTTCTTTTATGTCTTGAAAACTTCGTACTTTACTCAATTCCTTCGCGTGCCCCTTACTCAATATAGACCGGAAAATCTCTAAGAAAAAAAAAAACGCGGCACGCAAGCGGATTTAAATTCTGAATATACCAAATAATACGATACATAGTAGAATGCACCGAGAAGAGACGTATTTTTGAATCATGCGAATTCCAATCCGAATATGAAATCGCAAGATTCGCATGCAAATTCCTAAAATCACTATTTTTGAAAATTCATTCCGTGAATTCTGCTACGAGTGGTCCTACCCACTCGTTTTTTGATTTCTACTATTAGAAAGTACGGAAGAATGACATTGACAAGTAAACATATGGTTGTCAGAGATTTGACATAATAACTTTTTATTTACGTTCGTTAATGAGTTTTTGCTTTATGGTTTATAATATTTTCTGCGTGAAACAAAACAGTTAAAGATTTCTATTTAAAAGTAACAACAATTTCGAGTGATTTAAAAATGCCTAAAATCGGAAGCAATAGAAACTATTTTCATACACGAATTGTTTCGTGTTCGAAATCAAGATTTATTTCTAATGCTTCAAAAATACGTCTCCTGAAATTTTTACAAAGAAAAAGTGTTTGTTTCTTTCACTTTTTCTCTAGCTATAAAAGTCCTTCAAAAACCCTTATAACTAGAGGGTAAATTTTATTATTTATAAATTGTCAAAAACTTTCATATCTTACTCGTTAATATCCAAGCGGTCTCATGAGACCGCATAACAATATATACAGGGTGTAACGAAAAGGTGAAATAAAACTTTAAGGGGTTATTCTACGGCTAAATTACATCAACTTTTTCTATGGGACCAACATCAAAATCGCAAAAAAAAAACACTTTCCCATACTAAAACGCGACCAGCTGGCATCAGTTTGTATGGAAACGTCAATTTTTTTTTTGAGATTTTGATGTTGGTCCCATAGAAAAAGTTGATGTATTTTAGCCGTAGAATAACCCCTTAAATTTCCCCTTTTCGTTACACCTGTATAATTTCTATTGTCTCGATAACAGATGCTTGATGAGTAAAAAAACGTTACAATCGTTCAATTAGCGACTACGAAATTTCCGAACCTGTCAAAACTCACAGTACAACGCGAGTAACATCTAAAACTTAAACACAAAGTCAACCTGTTCACGGTAATGTTAAGGTAAACACTCGTGACGAGTCCCCGCTGTGCGCAAGCGAAACCGCGGGCGTAACTTATGGTTATTGTAGTGGATACTTGCGAAGTCACGTAGAGGCCCTTGTCGACGCGCGTGAGTGGTAGAGAATCATACTTGTCAGCACTATTCTGCAAACTAAGTTTTTAAAATAGGTTTAGGTCCGACTTTTCAATAATCATATAACTTTATAAGATTAATAAAATGAGATTTACATGTTGACAGTTTTTGTATAGAAAATGTGTCAAAACGTCTATTTTATTCGTCGGCCAAAAGTTATGTGGCGTTTAAAAATCAGTTTTTAGTAAATAGTAGAATTTCTTTGTTTATTATTTGTGGAATTAAGCCATGCTGCAACATCACAAATGGTTAAAAATTTGTTTGAATTATATTCATCAACTTTCCTTGTCCTTAAGTAGGTACGAGTAATAAGAAGTAGCTTATTTTAGCGGTTGACAATGGACTTAATCTAAAGAAGATCAACACATTTCGCCCAAATTATTCTAAATGAATTCCGAATCCGAAAAAGGCTTCCACACGTCACTCCTTTGCTGGCCAGATCTTTAAGCTCATCATCATCATCATTTCAGGCATAGGACGTCCACTGCTGAACATAGGCCTCCCCCATTGACTTCCAGATTGGCCGGTTGAAAGCGGCCTGCATCCAGCGTCTTCCTGCGACCCTTACAAGGTCGTCTGACCACCTTGTGAGTGGACGTCCTACGCTGCGCTTGCCGGTACGCGGCCTACATTCTAGAACCTTTCCCTCCAGAAAGGTTCTAGATCTTTAAGCTATTCTTTTCCAATTATGTACTGCTAACAGCAACTCTCCACTTGGTGGACGCCCTAAGCTGTGTCTGCCAAGTCGCAACTTATTGCCATGTTTAAAAATTCTAATAAGATAATCTCTACACGGAATGCGAAATAATCGCAAACTCGCAAGTCGTGCCTCCGCGGCATGTTAAAGCGGTCGTGACGGACAGACAGATCTATATTTCGTAGTAGATCTAGAGGTCGTGACGTGAACGCCCGACAAGTGGCGGGGCTCAACTGGAATAGCGCGGGTTGGAAATAGGTTTTATTTTTTTTAATTGATTCTGAAATCGTGCGACCCTCTAAAGTTATGAAGGAGACACACCAAAATTCAAGCCAACAATATTATATGCACTTTTTTAATTTACGAAAGATACTGTGGTGATTTCATTCTGTGTGTTGCATTTATCACAATAGCACGCAGTCTTTAAAGGGGTTAGTAGCATTTTTAAACTACAGAAAAGAAAATAACGGCTCAACATTTTTTTGAATTACCTTAAATGTTACTCAAACCCTGAACTCCTGCTTAGCGTAAAGGCAGACGGTTTTTAATTAAACTACAGGGGCCTTACCCCAAACGGACAAAATTGGCATTATTTTCTCTTAATTGCTTATTGTCTAGCAAAGACTTGGCATTGATCTTTATGCAGCAGTGCCTTTCTTCCGTGATGCCTCTCGACTACCTGTCTTAACTGAAGTTTATAGGCCCATTCTAAAAATAACACGCTAATCTGAATGCAAAGAAACAACTTCTAATTGACAAAGGCCACTATTATGATGATAGAACCAATACTTTCTAAAGTAATGTTTCGTTCTACTAATATATTTATAACTGATCCCGATCTTCACGCATTTAAAACGTACACTATATTTTAGCTTAAGATGTCGTAATTTCACAATGTTACCTATTGTTTAAACAAAACAGATTTACTGCGAGGATTCGCAGAATAGATGAATAAATTTGCCATATTGCTGAAGGCTTCTTGCCGCGAGAAAGCTAAGTTATTGCTTGCTGGATGGGAAATCATAACTTTAATGCAATACAACACAAAACTATCTTCTACCATTGCTAGAGTAGATACAATGTTTTATACTAAGATACAGTTCTGTGTGGTAGGTATCAAAGAGATGTAAATCGCATTATAAATACAAGTCATAAATAAGAAGGTTTATTTATACTGTAAGTAAAATAGCATGAAATAAAACTTTTTTACCGTGAAAAAATACAGAAGAATAATACTAAATGGAATATTAAAACTACACAGGTTTTTTTTTTCTCTTTATTTGGGGCTACAAACAGTTTTTTTTCAAAATTTTACTAAACAAATTACTTGCAATGTAACCAGCACCGTTGCCCACAGATATGATTAATAAAATTAAACGGTGGAGCATCGCAAAATTAATTTACATAGTTCTCATTTACAAAACTATTCGCACCCCAAGGTACGAATAACATCACAAACATTTTTTCTAAACGTAGGAGGTGAGCTTGAGAAAAGGTCGATGTCGCAGAAATGTTTGTTGTATAGGCTCATTAATCTATACAATGGAGAACGCTCACCTGCGTGCGTTTTACAAGTTTTGGTAGCAAATAAAATTGGTTTGCGAGTTTGACGAATGGCGTAAGAGCGATATGGTACATACAGGTGTATTTGATTATTAAGTTCTTTACAGTCAAACTCATTGTGTAAAATATTGTACAACAACATGAGGTCGAAGAGAATTCTTCTCATTTCAAGTTTGGGTAGAGAGTAGGTACTTTTGCAGCAGAGCATCGCAAGAAGATTTTGAGCGAAAGCAACGAAAGTGCATTGATCGCACGAATTTTCGTTGAACCCTCTCAATTTGACTCTTATACTTAGCATAGAATGGGTTCCATATAGAAGTCGCGTATTCTAATTGGGATCTAACAAGAGATTTGTATAACAACAGATAGGAGGTGGGACACTTAAATGGTGTGGCAGACCGCATGACTAAACCGTACATCTGGAAGGCTTTACCTGTTATGTGGTTGATATGAACATCAAAGTGAAGTTTGGAGTCCATAAAGATACCTAGATCTCTTACTAAGGTTACTTTTTCTATTACAATGTTACAAAGAGAGTACTGGAAACTAGTGATATTGGTTTTTTTAGTAAATGTTATTGATTTACATTTCAGCAAACTAAGTTGCAGTTTATTTTTCTTACAATATGTTGAGAAACGGTTAAGATCTGTAGTTTATAGCAGTCATCTACAGTGGTGATTCTATGAAAAATCTTTAGGTCATCGGCGTATAGTAAAAAATGAGAGTCTTTAAAGCATTGATTAATATCATTAATAAATAAAACAAAGAGTAAAGGTCCTAAAATCGATCCTTGAGCGACCCCATATAATTAGAACCCCATAGGATTAGAACCTACATCTTTGGTTATGCGTTCTGTAGCAAATTAAAAATAAATGTCTTAATCATCATTTAAAATACCAGCTAGATCACGCCTATAGCAGTCCGATGCGTCCGTTTTCGGACATAGATAGGTCTAGTCTCCAATTTGCTACTTTGAGCTCAGCCACTGCTGCCACAAGCATCCAAGTTACTTCCTTGCTGTCGGATGTCATCATCTATCTCTTCGATAGTCGTCATATGCCGTGGGGTCGCCACCCGTACATTACGATAGTACCAAAAAAGCGTTTAAGTGACATCATCATCAACATCATGTCAGCCTATTGCATTGCTGGACGTAAGCCTCCTCCAGCCACTGTCATTCATCTTCCTAAGGTCGTCAATCCAACTAGCTAGGGGCCGCTCAACACTACGTTTGCCGAGTCGTGGTTTCCACTCGAGAACCCGTTTACTCCACCTTTCATTGGTTCTGCGACAGATGTAGCCGGCTCACTGCCACTTTAGCTTGCTTCATTTTCGGACTATGTGTGTATGTGACTTTGGTCTTCTGCCGGATGACATCGTTTCGAATTTCATCCCGTAATGAGAACCCAAGAATCGGCATTTATAGCTCGCTGAGTGACGTGAAGTCGGTGGGCCAGCTTACTTACTGGCAACCCTATGAGAATAATATCTATCTAGACTTTTTGGCGGGCTTTTGAACGCACTAGGCGCGAATTTCAAAGCAATTTTCAAATAATTATTTATTTTGTTGTCAAATTGCTTATTCTTGCACTAAAAGTTGTAAAGTTAAGCAATTAATAACTATGCCGGACGGGGACGGCGAGGACCCGCCTGGGGGAACAGAAAAAAGAAAAACTCCAAATCGAAATCCAGATACTACATCAACGGAAGATGATTTCTACAAACCCTATGTAAAACAAGGCTACAAAAGGCTATTTCCTGAAAATTCGGTGAGTGGGGATTTTTGCGTCTTTGTAGAGAGCACCAAAGAGAATGAGAAAATTGGAAACAACAACCCGATAGTGACAACAAACATATTTAAAAACGATATAAAAGGAATCAGCAATATAAAGAGAATAAATGCAAATAAGATCTGCGTTACCTTTTCTCAGTCCAGCAATGCTAACAACTTCTTAAAGCACGACACCTTCCTGTCCAAACATCAACTGAAAGCATACATCCCGGCAACAGCAGTGGAGACGGTCGGCGTGCTCCGTTTTGTACCCACAAGCGTCAGTAATGAGGAGCTTTTCAAAAAGCTTTCCTCCTCATTTGAAGTAATAGGTGTACGTAGATTCACAAAGAGAGAAAACGGTCAAATTAAACCCTTTCAAACTGTAAGTGTAACATTCCTATCAACGTCATTACCGGACTATGTATACTTGGACCTGTTCAGATTCCGTGTATTTCAATATAACGCACCGTTATTACAGTGCTTCAAATGCTTTAAGTTTAACCATGGTGCAAAAATATGTAAATCCTCTCAAAAATGCTCTATTTGCTCAGAGGAGCATCACTTTAGCGAATGCACCTCAAACAAAGTTGCTAAGTGTATTAATTGTCAGGGAGCTCACCTAGCAATTTCACGCGACTGTCCAATTAAAAACAAAAAAATCGAGGAAAAGAAAAATAAATTGACTTACGCAAATATTATATCGAGCTCAAATACTTCAAATAGTGCAATCATTACAAAAAATTACAAAAATGATTTTCCAACACTGCCGGCACCAAAGTCAAACTTAAAGCCTTTGCCACCAAGGAAGACACAAGCTGTCTCCGCTACACAAACTCCCACCCCCCCGGTCTCAACTGCTTCTGTAAGTAATACGGAACATAAGGAAAAGATTCCTAATCATAAGTTAATTGAAGAAATTTTGTCGAATGATTACATCCGTAAAGGATTGGTCGGCGCCTTGGTCGCTATCGGCAACGAAAATAGGGAAATCACTAATACTGTGATACAAGAGATACTTATAAAAATTTTCAGAGGAAGTTCTCTAGATGGATAAAAGTTTTTTAAGGATTGCACATTACAACGTCGAAGGTGTTATAAATAAAAAACCGTTGCTCAGTAACTTTTTATGTGAAAACGACATTGACATTTGTTTATTAAATGAAACATGGCTTAAAAATTACAATAATTATTTTATTCCAAATTACAATATAATAAATCAAATAGGTAGAGAAAAGGAAGGTCGGGGTGGGGTAGCCATCCTGATAAAGGACGTTTTTAAATACACCATCATAGATGTTCCATACTATGACTTTTTGCAATCTGTCGCTATAAATCTCCAGACGAAGATGGGAAACTTATGTATCTTATGTATATATTGTCCTCCACCTAAAGAAGGTCGTCCTCGCTTTAAAGCCAATAAACTTAAACAGTTAATTCAAAGATTACCGAAACCACTTATGCTTTGTGGTGACGTTAATGCGCACCACATAGCATTTGGGTGCGCTTCCTGCAATAGTCGTGGCAATGAAGTTTATAACATCTTGGACGACTGTGACCTTTGCATCCTCAACTCAGGTGCGCCAACCACAGTAGGTAGGTCTGTTCATAATCCTTCGGCAATTGATATAACTTGTATCAGTCCATCAGTGGCTCCATTATGTGATTGGAAGGTTCACGACGATCCTATGGGAAGTTATCATTATCCCACTATAACCGACATTCAGACATCTGTAGATAAATATCAAATTGGTGATCCGGTACATAGGTATGTTTATAGTAAGGCTGATTGGTCTAAATTCCATTTTGAAACAGAAAAAATGTCTGATTGTGTTAACTTTGATACTTCTGATCCTATGTTAACATACAATAATTTTTACAATCATTTAACTAATATTAGAGACATGTCCGTACCTAAAATTGTTAAAACTACTCCTCATTTAATTAAAAAACCAGTACCATGGTGGGATAATGACTGCAGTAGCGTAGTAAAAGAAAGTAAACAAGCCTTAAATTTTTATAGACGTAATCCAAGCATTGACAATTATGTTAACTACAAGAAATTGGATGCCATCAAAAAGAAAACTTTAAATGAAAAAAAGAAAATTAGTTGGAAGTCTCTATGTGAATCTTTTAATAGATACACTCCTGTTAGCACAGTATGGAACTACATGAAGAAGTTTAAACGCTTGTCTATTCAGAAATTGCCAAAGAATGATGAATGGATTCCATCTTTCTTCAACAAGTATGCCCCTTCATCTCCTCCTGAAAAAGATATAAACAACTCATTATTAACACAGTATTTTTCTCAAAATGGTGATACAAAAGCAACATTTCTCTCTCAACCTTTCACTTGGGAAGAATTTGTCACAGCCTTGCAATTACGTAAGAACACAACCCCTGGATTAGATGAGATTCCATATGAACTCATTCGTCGCCTCCATATTAATGCTAAAAAACTTTTATTACAAGTATGTAATCTACTTTGGCAAGAACAGGTCATTCCAGAGTCGTGGAAAACTCAATGTGTCATTCCTATTTTAAAACCAGATAAACCTGCTGATGACAGTAACTCATACCGTCCCATTTCTTTAACATCCTGTATTGGTAAAATATTTGAATGCATGTTAAAAATTCGATTAGATCACTATGTCGAATCAAATAACATCTTACCTAATGAACAATATGGATTTAGGAAAGGTCGAAGTGCTTCAGAAAGCTTTACATCATTGATCTCTGATATTAAGAAATCTTTCCACTGTCATTCTGCAACAACTTGTGTCTTTCTTGATGTGAAAGGTGCTTTTGATAATGTGAATCCCTCAATTCTTATTAGCATCTTGAGCGACATTGGTGTACCAGGTCATGTCTGTAAATGGATTTTTAATTTTTTATATAATAGAACAATGTATGTTAAATTCAATAATATTCTTCATGGACCGAAGCATGTTTATAAAGGAACAATGCAGGGAGCTACTATCTCCCCATTGCTATACAATTTGTATACTAGTCAAATAAATCAATATTTAAAACAGACTGATGTAAAGTTTCTTCAATTTGCTGATGACTTGTTAATTTATACTGTAACTAAGAATGTAAATATTGCTGTACATAGTTTAAATATAGCCTTAGCTGAGATCCATCACTTTTATGGCAACAAACTAAAACTTGACATCAGTCCTAATAAAAGTGGTGCTATGTTATTTTCCAAAAAATATGATGATTGTGACTCTCAAATTTATTATAATAACAATCCTCTTCCCTGGATTCAAGAGAAAAAGTTTTTAGGAGTGTGCCTGGACAAAAAACTTTCATTTGCAGATCACATAAATCTACTCATTAAAAATTCAACTAAGGCTTTAAACATTTTGCGCTCACTAGCTGGTGTAAACTGGGGCTCAGACCCTAAAATACTATCCATGCTTTACAAAAGTCTTGTTCGCAGTCACTTTGATTACAGCTCTTTGGCATACATGAATTGTAGTGTAACTTTGTTAAAAAAATTAGATGTCATCCAGAATAAAGCACTTAGAATAA
Source organism: Anania hortulata (assembly GCA_963576865.1). NCBI lineage: Eukaryota > Metazoa > Arthropoda > Insecta > Lepidoptera > Crambidae > Anania > Anania hortulata. The sequence goes on from OY756395.1 coordinate 729,224, forward strand.
TTACAGGAGCTATGTGCTCAACTCCCATCAATGCTATGCAGTGTGAATCATGTATTCCTCCACTAATTGTAAGACGCATACAACTGGCCTACAATTTTTGTCTTAAACTTATTTCTTCTGATAACAAATCTGTAATTCATAAAATATTACCACCCCAATCATTTGAAATAAGTTCAACTCCTCCTACGCAGATATCAGGTTCTGAACTAATATCTGGGCACACACCTGAACTACTTAGAATTGCTATGTACATACATAATCTTTGCTTAAATATGTATATAGATAAGCCATGGCCACTTTATAAAGTGAGTTTCGAGGTTCTTATCAGCAAACATTTTAATATTATATGGGATAAAGTAAATAATCAAACTGAATTAGACCAATTATTAAACAGTAAGCCCTATTACAAAGTGTATACTGATGGTTCTAAATCAGACAATAGTGTAAATTCAGCATTCTATGATCCTCAACTTCGCTTAGTCAAAAGCTATAAAATTGATTGTCGCAGTAGTATCTTCACAGCTGAAAGCTATGCTATACTTTTAGCCCTAAGACATGTAATTAGTTCTAAAACACGAACAGATATCATTATTTTGACTGACTCTAAAAGTGTACTTCTAGCCTTAGAATGCAACTCACAAAAGTTTAGCTTAAATTATTTAATCTATGATATAAAAAAACTAATGTATGATATAATAAGACTTACCAGTAAAAATATTCACTTCTTGTGGGTACCATCGCATCGTGGCATCAGCGGGAATGAAATAGTGGATTGCGCTGCGAGAAATGGCTTTGATATCGATCATTCTGCTTTGATGAAAATTCCTCATACTGACTACCAAGCACTGATCGGCAAGGATCTGAAAAAGTTGTGGCATGAGTATTGGACTATTAAAAGTGCAGAAAAGGGAAAATGGTATGCAAAGATCCAAGGAAGCCCGCCCGCCAAACCTTGGTACCATCGCAAGAATGATTATATTGATAATAGACAATTTATAACCATCATCAATAGGCTAAGATTTGGCCATTGTCACACTCCCACTCACCTGAAGAGACTTAACCTGATATCGAGTGCCGAATGCCCACATTGTAATGAAGAACCAGCAGCTGATTTAGAACACATAATTATGAAATGTAGAAGCTTCGGCATACAAAGACTTGTAATGATCAACGACCTTCAAGAAGTGTGTAAGGCTGTGCCTCAGAATCTGCACGTACTTCTTAGTGATCCCAAATTCTTCAAGGCTCTCTACAAATTCATAGTATCATCTCTCGGTACTCTGTGATTCGTTCGGTGAAAAAGTGAATTTCAGTGAAATGATTGAACAATAATTATGAAAAACATTGAACATATTCACACTTCCAAGCGGATAATTTTTATCTAAAAATGAACTGTTTAAACTTTTAACTCTTTGCATGAAAACAACGATTGGCTTAAAAGGGCTAGAACCCAGAGCCGTAAAACCCAATTAAAAAAAAAAAAAAAATATCTATCTAAATCATCCGTCAACTACTATGCGCATTCGGACAATGCGGTCAAAAACGTCAGTCGCTCGTGCGGTCATAACGTCTGCAATCCGAGACGCGTGCGCCTCAATTTATTGTTTCCGCTGGCTTCACATCGCCACCAAAAAAAACCTTCTATTAATTGCTCGTTTAGAGCACATCTGCAATTATAATCTGCCATTACAATAAATCCACACTAACGGGACCCGGTTAAATTTGCCGTGGCCGACGCCGCCGCTGCCGAAATTCATGGATCAGAAACATTATATTAGCGATTTATATAATGTGGAAGCCGAATTGCGTGACTATTTAAAAGTTTAGCTTAGTTATTTTCAAGAGAACTAGTAGGTAATTGCATTTATTTAGTTTTAACGATGCAAGTTGTTGCTTTTGTATTTTAGAATGTAACTTATTACGTTTTATTAGGTAGGTACAACGAACTCAAATTGGTAGCTTATAAAATTTAAGGTAAGTTATGATTCAAGAGTTAAGAAAAGGCCCCAAATATGAGTAGCTATTTATTTGAAATTATTAATATTACAAAGAAGGTTACAACATTTTTGATTTTTAATTATTTTAAACTAGCACATAGCCTGCCGGTGCTGGGACCATCAACCAGCACACTTAGCTGCGAGCCAATTTAGAAAGTTTGTTTTCCTGATTTGGGTCAAACAGGGAATCGAACCCGTACCCAATTAAAAACACCGGGCCAGTACACTAATCAGGCTGTCAATTTATCAAACATTTCGTAGATAGTCCTTTTTAATGTTGTTGTCGATAAGAGCAAATATGCTGGCCCGAAGATTTGCTAAGAGTACAAGTGCAGTAAAAATTACGCTTTTATTAGCATACTGCACGTCTCTCTACTCTGGCAGTCTCTGGGTTAGATACACTCAGAAATCGTAAAGCGCTCAGCGAATCCAGATAACAATGCGTTCAGGTTATTGTAGGGTTAATTTCTCTGGAGCACATACAGACTGCTTCGCGGCCATCCTACGTAAAAAACTGCATCCCTGATGTCCAGGGTGCGTGGTGGCATCAACGGTATCCTGAAAGTCATTGCAGGGAGACAACATGTTTGCCCTATAATGTGGCATATGAGCCAAAATACTTTGTCTAAACTAATTATAAGGTACTAACATAAATTGTAAGTTTTTGTGTATTACTAACCAAGTTGGATCTTTATTGTCTGAATAAATAAATAAATAAATAATAATAATAATGTATGCAAAATAGTTATTTTCGGGCTCATTACCGCAACTTTTGCTATCAAGCCCGGGCACAATGTTGCGCGAGCGGCGTCAGCGCAGCTATGCCGCGCAAAAAACGCGCCATTGTGCTGAGACGATTTCTAACGTTTTCTATGCCACGGATGCTTGCGCATCTCGTGCCGGCAACCTAGTAAAATTTTATGAGACAATTACCTGACAAGTGATTTCCACATGTTTGGCGATCGTCCGCCGGCAGATGAATGCGGCTGTCTTTAAATTGTAATTAAACTGATTAGTTAAGTGGGATATGTCAGGGTAATGGCGAGCAAACGCGGCAGCGTGAAGTTTTGTGCAAAATGATACCTTGTAATTCAGTATGTACCAAAATATAGACTATAAGCTAGCTATCGGACGTAAAATTCTCAAAAACATAATTTACACGCGCACTTTACTTGTAATGACACCCGTGATTGATGTTAGAGTTCGATAACTTAGCCAATAAAGTATGTTGTTTGTGGTAGGTACATTTTGATCTTTTCCTTGAAAAAAGGAAAATCTTCATATTTGAGATGCTTGTAGCTCAGTGGCGGCCAGCGCAGGGAGAAATTATTACCAAAAGTAAAACAAACTGCGTCTGGGTTTTGAGTGTACTGAGCTACTCCGACCATATTTAGTAACTTCGCTTGATTGTATTACTATTCGTTAAGCCTTAGAGCGGCTTGGTAAGGTACTACACCTGACAGATGGTTGTGACTTGCTTGTCACCCTTAGTGATCCGCAGTGGACCCGCTGTTGGAATATTAATAAATAATAGATTCCACCTCAAAGTTGAGGTAACAAAGGCTTGTGCTCTTCAGTGGGAGGTACAATAAGCTACTTTGCTTTCACATCATCTATCAAGTTACTAGATTGATTCTAGTAAGTAGTAAGATTGGTAGAAATAGCAAGTGAGTCATCGAATTAATTCATAATATAAGTAATGTAATGCATGGATGTCGCTAAATAGGTATCGCACAATAATTGGATTGGTGCCTCGTTGAGTTGCAGCTGAGTCAACAAATGAGACCACACAATAGCGCATGTCGCGACACCGTTTACTATAGAAGCAGTAACAGTTTTAAGCCTTGGGCACACAGCCGGCGCGACGGCGACGGGACGGCGATCAGGCAGCAGCGCGGCGTGCACGTCAACTTGCGGGCGTGACGGTTTCGTTGACGTTGCTAATAAGATGTTCGATTTTTCCACTATTCATTATTAAAACACTAAAAAGTTGTAAAAATGTACAAAACTACAAATACAGAATGCCACGTGACTACACTACATCGAACCGTGGGAGCTCACGCTCGACGGCAGCGCGTCGTGTCGCGCCCGTTTGTAGGCACGCCCGGCGGGACGGCGATGGGTCCCGGTCCCGATGCTGTGTGTCGTCTTCCATAGACTTCAGTACATTACAAACACGGGCGTCGCGCTACCTGCCCAAGGCTTTAGGAACAATCGGTTGTTACTAATGACAAAAGTCTGGATTAATAAAATAACAATAAGCGATGGTCCCATTTTCCGTTCTAGACATTCGTATATGGGGACTTGGAGTAGGCATAGCCATTATCATAAATCTGATCTCTGTCCCCCTTAGAATGGAAAACCAGCCCATTTTAAACAATACACGAAGTATTAAATGTGTAATTATAGAAATAAATTCTTCTCTATTATAACAACAAAGTCCCAAAGTAACCAAACAGATAGTTATAGGTACACGTTTAAATATTAGTGTCTCGTACTCTTTGCATAAACCCACAATTGATCTGTGGTTTTACAGACATGCTATCAAACGTGATGCATTTAGGCTAACCACTCGATTTAAACACGAAGAAGAACGTACATTGTGCTTTATTTATTAAACTATCGAGGAAACCTTATTATTTATTTATATTAATTTATTGCGACATTAAGTGTGCTTTAAGGTGTTTACAATAAATTGGGTTGAACTTAAACTTAAGACTTTAGACTGTATCTAGGTAATCTAACTTATTGTGCGCCTAACGTATTTTTCCAGGACTTTTTATTCGGTTATTCGTGTTTTTTAAGCTCGTTCTTTGTAAGTAGTTAAAATCACTTTTTAAGTGGATCATGAAAAAACTGTCTGGTGACAGAAACGTGACGTTTATATAAACGGTCCGTTCCCTATAATTTAACGTATCAGAAAAACTCGCATAAATCAGTTAGGCGACCAGTCAATTGTATGCACGTGGGCAAAAAGCGATCGTGTTGCAATAATTTGTATTTTATACGTAACTCTGGTAGTGCGGAACCACGATAGAAGCGATGAGCTGATAACTGTACACGCAGAAGTTATAGTAATTATAATAACTAGCTGTACCCCGCGGCTTCGCACATTTTGTATTTAGTTTGTCACAGAAATTCGATAACTTACATCTCTTAGTAATTTATGTGTGTTATATGAATTAATTAAAACAGGTAGTTTTAATACCTAATACAGGATAGGTGGTTATTCTTTCAGACTGTATCAAATCTTTGGAATCTTTACGCAAGATTCCTATTTACAAATAATCACCAATGCTTAAAATTTTAGTTTTCTTCATTTGTGATTGAAGTAGCGTTTAGCTTCTTTTTCTTAATGAAGGCGATTATGAAGTCGTTACTGACTAACTGTACTTTATTATTAGTTATTTTTATATGAATAATATCAAACTCTAAACTTATTTGGTGCGTCAGTTCATAAAATACTTTACCTACAATGCAAGCTAAGTAAATCTTTCGCCAAGAACTTAGCGGTAAACGGTGCTCAGGCTGCGGGCGCGCCGGTGAATGCCCTGACAAGTAGGGTTGAACTATAATATAAAATAATAAACTATATAGACTTGAATATTCATAATAAATTCCTATATTTATGGTCAATAAAGGGGTTAGGAAAGCATAAATAAAAAGTTAGGAACCGTGTAGATAACAGGAAGCAAAAGAAAAGTATTACTGGGCATTAGAAAAAACCGGCCAAGTGCTAGTCGGACTGGCATACGAATGGCACAATATTTACCTAACCCATTTATTTAAAAATATTTTAGTATTACCCATTGATTTAAATAGTATATATAAGTCAATGGTATTACCATTATTAAGTTCGCGCTATGGTCTTATAGCTGAATCTGAATACTTTTTATTAGTTTTATTTTCATTGTTTTAATTAAATTGAATATATTTTTATTTCAGACCAGGTCCATGAGCAGGTTTAGTAACAATTTACTTATATGCTAGGGTTAGTAATACAATAGTTTTAGCGGCCATAGTAATACACATTCCGTGAAAATTCCAAGTGTCTTCTTTTTGCGATTCAATGATACAGCCCTGTGACAGACAGACAGCGAAGTATTAGAAATAGGGTCCCGTTGGCACCGTTTGGGAACGGATTACGGAACCCTAAAAAGAGAAATTAAGAGTCATTAAGAGGAGATGGCGCCACCGCCAATGTAAACAAGCTCTCTGTATTTTATTCGCTTTAAAAATAGAAAAACTGTATTTTCTCATAACTAATGTTAAGAATGTGTTGACAATAGTACAATTAATCAGTGATAGTGTTTGCAAAGCAAAGTGACAAGATATTATTGTGATATTGGAATAGAAATTATTTACTAAGGAAGTGACTTTTTTTACTTAAAATAACTTTAAAACAGTGTCAAATATAACTTAAAAGTTTAAAAGGTGCATTGCTAACTTTTCAATAAGACGTTTTATCGAGCAAACAGTATTTTGTTAATATTTTTTAGTGCTGGTGTTGTAAAAAAAGATTGTATCATTCAAACGTAACATTGTAACGAACAACAGTCATAGGTAAACAACAACCAATACAAAAATTCACATGTTTACTCATCGACTCCGTGGAACATTGGCGTAAGACGCTGCTAGCGCTGCACTGGAGAAAAGTGTCTCAGTTGATGCAAGTTCGAGACCAAGTTATATTTGGACAAATGTTGACTTTTTTTATTTTGTATTTTTATTTTCTTATTTTCTGACAATTTTATTTTAAAAAAAATTACATAAAATACTTTGTATAATTATTAATTATTATAAAGTTGTTAATTAATAATATTTTTGACATAATTAATTTGATAACTACAAGATGTCGCAAAATTGTGCTAAATGCGAAAAGGAAATAACAAAAAAAGACTTTATAAAGTGTATAGACTGTGATAATTATTTCCATTTGGATTGCACAAGTATTGGGGATAAGCTGTTTTACTTAATGAAGCCTGAAAATCGTACAAAATGTCAGTGTGATGGTTGTAGATTTAATAAAAACCCTCACCTTAACATCAATATACCAACAGAAAATTCATTCGAAGCATTGTCTGGCTTAGAAACAGTTGTTGATCATGAAGAAGATAACAATACCAATTTCGTAACAGTTCGAGTGAAAAGAAAATCAAAATCGGGTCCTGATTTATCATCATCATTTTTGTCAGTGAGCAGCACGCACTCGCGTACCATCGATGTAGAAAATAGTCCTAACACTCCTAACATAAACATTCAATCTTTGAGGGCTGAAGTTCTCCAGCTGCGGTCAGAACTACAAATGGCTAAGAATGAAATTCTGAAATTGAAAAATACTGTTACTAATTTAGAAAATAAACATTCACAACAAAATCAAATAATAAATACGTCCACCCCAAAAAGACAGGAAAAATCTGTAAACGGACCAGAAACGAACCAAAGTGTGCTAGAACCTATGCTAGAGAGGAATATTTTACGAAATGAAAAAAAGAAAGTGTGTCTTATCAGCACTATTGACCGAAACAAAGCATCGAAAACTATGATAAACAACTTTGCGGAATACAACATGGTTCACTATCGCATTCCTGGCGGTGGTATTACTGAATTGTTAAACGGTATTCATAAAAAACTTAGCAACTATACTTTTAATGATTATTGCATATTGTTTTTAGGGGAGACTGATTTTAATGTGTCAAGTAATTACAGAATAATTGTTGAGCAAATAAGGAATATATTGTTAACTTTGCCATATACCAATATTATAGTATGCCTGCCGACATTTAAGTTTTGTTATCAAGCAAATATTTATAACAGGAGAATTGAAATGTTTAATAAAATAATTTATCATGACAATTTAAAATATAAATATTGTTACATTCTGGACTCAAACAAAAATTTATGCTACTCCTATGACATGTTTTTGAAATTTAATGGACAAATCAATATTAGTGGCTTAAAAACAATATTATATGACATTAACCAACTTATTTTAGATCTTGACAGTCGGGTAAAGTGTGACAGACGGCAGGAAGAGAATGTCTCCGTTTCATCATCATTGCATACATACCAAGAAACTGTGATAGAACCTTCCTTTCGTGCCTAAATCTCGTAACTTTTGTAAAATTATGAGCCAAAACATTCAATGTCTAAGTAACAAAGTGGATGATTTTAATGTTTTATTAATGAATGCTGATGTGGACATTATTGTTGTGGTCGAGCACTGGTTGTTGCCTGATAATTATCCACTATATGCGTTGGAGGGCTATGAACTGCGCGCTAAGTTCCTGCGGCGGAGCCATGTGCATGGTGGTGTGGCTATATTTGCTAGAAATCATATTAGGACAACGGAACGTATAGATATACAGTCTTACACAGTAGAATTTGTAGTGGAATTTTGTGCTATAGAAATTGTAAAATTTAATCTATTAATAATATCGATCTATCGACCGGAAAGAGATGTAGAGATATTTTTCTCTCAGATACAAGCATTGTTTAACCACCTAGCAAAAAATTCTTCTAATAAAAAAAATATTATAGCAGGTGACATTAATATAGATGTGACAAAAAATACAAAATTGTCTCAGAGATTCCTTAACCTGTTAAAATCATTTGGTTTAAATTGTCTAATAAAAGAACCTACACGAGAGACGGAAAATAGCTCTTCATGCATAGACCAGTTCATAGTTACTGCCAACGTAAACATGCAAGCAACTGTGAAGAAATATTATCTATCAGATCACCACACATTAATTGGGAAATTTCCCTTGTATAAAAACTTACGTGATAATACAACATTTTCTTACAAAATAAATAAACGGAGATTTAATATAAGAAACATGGACAATTTAAAAGAAAACTTAGGACACATAAATTGGCTTAATTTATTGAATTCAAAAAATGACGTAAATCTAAATTACAATATTTTTATTAATACAATTCAGGACTTATTAGATGCATATATTTCGCGAAAGACATTTTTGATTAAAAATAAAAGACAAACTAAATGGATTACGAGAGGTTTAAGGAAATGCTGTTATCATAAACGTATATTGCGCTTACTTACATCCACTTATAAAAATGACACTTTACAAACTTACACTAAAATGTATAGTATAATACTAAAGAAAATACTAGCAAAAGAAAAAAGAAAATGTTATATAAATAGGCTAAAGAAAGCACGAAATAAGTACAAAGAAATGTGGAGTATGATCAATGAAAAAATCAATCCAAATTATAATATAAATCATAAAAATATAAACTTAAAGCATGATAACAAAAATATAACGTCACCAACAAAAGTAGCAGAAATATTTAATAATTACTATGTAAATATAAGTGCCAATAGAACTAACACTGCCTCATGCCAGAAAAATACGACATCTTTAGCAAATTCAATTTATTTAAGAGATGTAACGGAGTCAGACGTGAAAAAAGCAATATTAGGCCTTAAACGTAATAATTCCTGTGGATATGATGAAATTCCAGGTACGCTGCTAGTACACTGTGTTGAAGAATTTGTGGAACCATTAACATTTTTGATAAATCAATCTTATAATGAAGGCGTATTTCCAGATGCTTTAAAGTTAGCAGTGGTAAAGCTATCTTCAAGAAAGGGGACACACTAAATGTTGCAAACTATCGTCCTATTGCCTTATTACCTGTCATATCAAAGATATATGAAAAAATCATATGTCAGAGAATTTATACTTTTCTGGAGAAATATAATGTTCTACATAGTAATCAACATGGCTTTAGAATAAACCATTCAACTGTATCGGCTGTATTTGAATGTAATCTCGAAATACTAGGTGCGCTAAATACCAAACCAGTGTGCTATCGCTGTTTTCATGGATATGACTAAGGCCTATGATTGCGTTTTACACGATATTTTAATACATAAGCTAGACTTACTCGGTATACGTGGAAAAGCGAAAAATTGGCTTGCTTCCTACCTGGCCAATAGAAAACAATTTGTACAATTAACTCATTTAAATGACAGAACTAGAAACCTGACGCAAATTAGGTCCTCTACTCGAGATATAACTGGGTCTATACCCCAAGGCAGTGTATTGGGTTGTTTGTTGTTTTTAGCTTACATTAATGAGTTACCATCAATAGTACCACAAAAAATTGTTTTATTTGCAGACGATGCTACACTAATAGTCACTTGTGAACTGGATAATGTGAACAAATTACAAGGTATTGTAAATGACTGCCTCCAAAAAATTATAACACATCTAAAAGACATAGGTCTAACACTTAATTTTGGAAAAACGAAAATGATGCAATTTAGGCCATATCAGAGAAAAAAACTAATGTATTCGATTTCATACCAGGGACAAATAATTGAACAGGTAAATACATTCTCGTTACTAGGTATAACGGTAGACTCAACACTTTCGTGGAAACCACACGTAGAAGTCGTGGTGAATAGGCTAAGTAGTTTCTCGAATGCACTGCGAGAACTTCGAAAAAGTACAAATGAGGAGTGTGCTCTCACTGCTTATTACAGCCACGCTGCTGCCTGGATACGTTACGGAATTATTTTCTGGGGTAACTCGACTGATGTATCTGCGGTATCTGTGTTGCAAAAACGGTGTCTTAGGATAATAACGTTTACATCGCCGAGAGACTCGTGTAGAATATTATTTGCTAAATATAAAGTACTAACGGTCACTTGCGTATATATATACGAGATATGTCGATTTATTCGCAAAAACAGTAAGTACTTCCAACACTTTGACGATGCATCAAGCCGTTACGCCTCGCGCCGTGCAAATGATTTCGTACTACCCCCAGCCCGACTTGCGCTTTATAAGAGCGGTCCGTACTATATGGCCGTCAAAGTGCATAATCATTTGCCAGACTCTGTTAAGGCCCTCCAAGGCATGAAATTCGATAAAGAGTTGAAAAAATTATTAATTGAAAAGACGTACTATAATTTAAGTGAATATTTTAATGACAAATTGTAATTTTATTATAATTTTTAAAGTAATTGACATTATACAGAATTTTAATTATGTTGATATTTTTGTTGTAAATTGTAACTTTTAATTTTATTTGACATTCTAATTTAATCCATTGATATAATACTAAGTGACGCTATTGACATAATTATTATAATTTAGGAGCATAAATAATAAATATTGTCTAATAATTGTAAATGGAATGATAATATTGTTAAGATTAATTTTATCAAATAATTGAGTTCACGAATGCCTCATAGAGGTTATAATGTAACTATTTTATTACCATCTTTTTAAGCCTATTAACTGTACTGCTATTGGTTTACATTATAAAGTGAATAAATGAATGAATATGAATATGAATATGAATATGAAATGTGACATGAATAATATCTTGAGACATAATCGTCTCTGTACCTATATTATCAAACCTGTAAAACTAATGCATTTTTTTTCTACTTTTATTCTAACCACTTTAGCGAAACAGCATAATTATTTTCATGAATTTGATGAATGGGGGTTAGAGAATACACTTAGGCACAGTTCACACTTGAATGTTTTCATATATACTCTAATTATTCATAATCATTCGCCTACCCTGTTCCCAGGTCTTTAGGGGTCGGCGCAGTACCTATGTCTCTCTTCCATGCAATCCGGTCACTCGTCCTCAAATAATTCACGCTGTCATATCACTCCTCACACAAATGAACCGAATACAGTAAATCACATATAACTAACTCTCGCAAAACATACGCGTTTACTGTCATTTATAGACGTATGCGTAACTTCATTAATGTATGCGTAACTTCATTAGATATACGTGGAAAAACGTGGAAGTGTGAACGTAGTCTTACGTAACGACCCAGAGTTACTTACGAGTAGACAGTTCATTATTTTATCATCTATCAAACGGTGTCCAAGCTGTAGTAGTGCCTTTGAGTGAAGTGGTCAGTCAACAAACACGAGAGCCTAAATATTGCTAATGGTCTTTAGAAAACCATTCAGAGTCGAGTCGACATTAAACGACGCTTTGTTTATTAAGCGACGGTTGGAAGATGTTTATCTTAAAGACGGTGCGTGCCTTGTTGAAGAGTTTAACAATAAAGACAGTAACGTAAACTAAAGTTCACTAAATATAACCACAGAATATAAAATAAATCATACTGGCCATGTTTTAATCTAACAAAATAAAAAAAAAGTTATTGGTGGCTCAATTACCTAACAACAACTAACGTAAAAAAAAACTAATACGCAAGTCTACAGCTTAAAACTACTAATGGTAACTCTACTGATTTGTGTATTATTTGATACTGTGTGTGCGAATAAAAAAAGCAAAACTAAAAATGAATATGTCAGACCGCTTACCCAGTAGGTAACTATTAAAATAATAGTCACACAGACGCAAATGACGGTAGTTTCGCATCACTTCATAATGTAAATTATAGTACTTACTTATCTTCTCTATCTATAGGTTAATCGATCCAAGACTACTAAAGGACTAATTCAGGAGTGTGTAGAAATAATATTCAAGATCTCAACACTAACTTCTTGTTTATTTACTTCCCTTTTCTCCTTGAGCTCCTTACAGTAGCAATACCCGCAGCGGAATGACCCCGCCGATTTCAAAACGGCCGATAACGTTAAAAAAAATGACAGTGCGCAAATCGTTCGGAAACAGACAAAAATTAATGCAGCGTTATTGGATTTTAAACGTTATTATATCAAAAAAGCTTACAGTCGGCCATTCTGAATCAACGGAGTCCCTTCCGTGTAGACTACTTTATTAACAGATTTGTCTTAATATCATCCTTTAACTACAATTATTGTAATATCAAATTTTATTTTATATTAATTCTTAACTCAATAACACCTTAATTAACTTTTTGTTATTATTTTATACTTTTTCTTAAACTAATAAACATTTCGCGTTCGGCCATCTTATATTCTAATTGTTCCCACAATTATTTATACACAATTATATTTAACACTGATTTCTTGAATTATATACTCGTTTACTTTATCACACATCTTAATCAAAATTTTATACTATTATGTACTACTATGGACATACATTAAAATCTCATATTGATCTCATATCTAACACACTCACAATTTGTCATAAGACTCCATTGTGTGTAGATTCACTAACTGCGAAAGTCATTTAAATCATATCTAACACACTCATAATTTGTCATAAGACTCCATTGTGTGTAGATTCACTAACTGCGAAAGTCATTTAAATCATATCTAACACACTCATAATTTGTCATAAGACTCCATTGTGTGTAGATTCACTAACTGCGAAAGTCATTTAAATCATATCTAACACACTCATAATTTGTCATAAGACTCCATTGTGTGTAGATTCTCTAACTCATTATTATATAAAATCTAACACACTCTTAATTGTCCTAGGACTCCATTGTGTGTAGACTTTCCATTCAAACTTATCATTATATAAAATCTAATACACTCATAACAATTTGTCAAAACGACTCCATTGTGTGTAGATTTTTATATCAGAACTCATCACTTACAAAATCTATTTAAAAACACTTTCATTTCATGATTAACTAATAAAAAAAACGCTTAATTAAAATTTCAAAATCAGTCATACATTTTCATTTCATGATCAATAATCTAATTTGTTTAATTAGTATCTCGTATCAATTTGAATTCTTTGCTTTTTTTTTTTATTATTTTCGAATCATATACGCTATCATATCATATATTTTTATAGAGCCAAAACCAATAAACAAATTCATTTGTATAATACACTCAACTGCTCTCATCGACGCTCTCAATAGCCTTATTTTGTGAAGTTTCACTATCGCTCTCCATCTCACCTTCATCCGAACCTACTAATGCATTATTTACATCGCCATTCTCAGTACTTGTGACTGAACTACCCTCATCGGAATCCACTAAACTTTCTCGAGTGAAGCTCAACCAAGGGTGGATTTTATCTAAAGCAACAACTGCTTCATATTTCCTGTTCTGTTTACGTGTCAGTGGTGTGTCTTCAATCACGTACCTATCCTTATCCAAAATTTTAACAATTCTATATGGGCCTTGTAATTTAGCCATAAGTTTTCTAGATTGTCCATTATTACTTCCTATCTCCCTCTCAACCCTAACCAAATCACCTTTTTTGTATTTTCTACCATTTTTCCTACTTTTATCGAATCGTTCCTTTTGTTTTAATTGTTCTTCACTAATTTTAGCATTCACGTCTTCTCTTATTGCATGCAGACTCTCTTGAGAATTACCGACTTCGCCCTGATCAAGTAAGGAAGCAACAATGCCATCGCTTTTAGCTCTTAGTTTTATTCCAAATAGCACTTCAGCCGGTGTTTTTCCGGTACCCTTATTAATTGTTGTATTGAGACCCAATTGTATCTCTTCTAAATGAATATCCCATTCGTTTTCTTTACAATTATGGTTCTTAACCGCAAGCGAGGCCAATATGGTACGATTGTATCGCTCCACTTGGCCATTCGCTCGCGGTGTTGCTACCGCGTTTAATACGTGTCTTATGCCATGATTATTGACAAAATCTTTAAAGGTTTTGCTCGTGAACGAAGTGCCTCTATCACTAATTAATCTACTAGGTATTCCAAATAAACTGAAATATTGGTTCAGAACTTTAATGGTCGATTTGGATTTGGTATTTTTAACGGCATACAATGTAACATATTTTGTGTATGCATCTACTAGCACTAATAAATAACAATTCCTTGACTTACTCCGGACAAATGGACCCAAATGGTCCATATGTACCGTGTGAAATGGTTTATCGATTTTAGGGATTGGGTGAAGCATGCCTTGTCTTTTCCCTGTTGGTATTTTGTGATAGCTACATTCTAAGCACGATTGGACATACTTTTTTACGAATTTAGCCATTTTTGGGAACCAATAAAGAGATTTTAATTTATCTAACGTTTTATCTACCCCAAAATGTCCTAGTTCATCGTGACATTTTTTTAGTAACTGCCATCTAAATCCTCTTGGAACTAACCATTTCAATTGACTGTCAACTACTCTATAAACTTTTCCACCTTTCAACTTATAACTTTGGTAAATATCGTTAATTCTAGGTGTCTCAGGATCTTCCAATATTCGTTTGACTCTCTGAACTTCCTCGTCAACACCTTGAATTGTGGTCAACCAATCTTCAGTTTCCAGGCCTAAAATGTCGAATACAGGTTCAGGTTCGTTTGTTTTTGGAATTGCATTTCTACTGAGTGCGTCAACGTGACTCATACGGTTACCTGACCTATACTCGATGGTGCAGTCGTACTCCTGCAGTTGAAGCCACCATCTGCCTATACGAGGTATCATATCTCTTTTAGATAGAGTAGTACGCAATGCGTTACAATCGGTTACTATTGTGAACCTTATGCCTAAGATGTATACTCTAAACCGTTGTAATGAGGCAATAACTGCCAATGTCTCCAATTCGAAGGAGTGATATTTCTGCTCTTCAATTGTGGTTTGCCTACTGTAATAAGCGACCGCTCGCCACCTACCTATATCATCCTCTTGCAACAACATGCCAGCAATGCCAGCTTTACACGCATCCGTATGCACTTGTGTATTGGCTTTTACATTATATAAGGCCAAAATGGGTCTTTTTATTAACTCTGACTTTAAAGTAGAAAAAGATCTATCTTGATCTCGGCCCCATTCCCATTTTGTATCTTTTTTTAATAATCTTGTTAATGGGCTAGCAATTATGGCAAAATCTTTAACAAAACGGCGAAAAAAACTTGCCAGGCCTACGAATTGGCGTATCTCATGCTGGTTAGTGGGACACTTGAAGTTTTCGACAGCTTCAGTTTTCTTTGAACCTGGCCTAACCCCCTTTTTGCTCACCTCAAAACCTAAATAATCTATTTCTTTAGAGAAAAACGTACATTTAGATAACTTTAATGTTAAACCGGCAGCTTTAATAAGTTCTAGTACTGTTGTTAATCGTTGCATCCCCTGCATTATACTATTAGCCGGAATTATAATATCATCCATAAATGCTAGGGCTTCATTTTTGACGTCCTTAAGCATTTTATTAATTGTTTTTTGGAAGACAGAAGGTGCGTTAGCTAAGCCAAACGGCATACGTGTAAACTGATATTGCCCATCAGGCGTGACGAAGGCAGTTTTGTCCTGTGATGACTTAGCTATGGGTATCTGGTAATATCCAGAAGCCAAATCCAATGTTATAAAATATTCATAACCACCTAACTGATCAATTTGATCTTCGATTCTGGGAAGTGGATAATGTTCTTTGACCGTTTTAGCATTTAGTGCACGGTAATCAACGCAGAGTCGCTGATCACCTGTTTTCTTTTGCACTAAAATTATTGGACTCGCATAAGCCGATTCCGATTCCGTAATTACCCCTGAATCAAGCATGTCCTGAACCATATCCTTCACTTTATTTCTCTCTGAATAAGCAAGTCTATATGGCCTATATACAACTGGCGTAGAATCTTTTAGTGTAATTGACATTTCCGTGAGATTGGTAAGTCCCAAATCAGATAAACCAAATGAAAAACAACTCCTATATTCATTTAATAAATTTACTAGTTTAACCCTATCATTGATGCTTAATTCTTTACCAGTCTTAAGTTCACTTTTAATAAGATCCTCTTTATTGCAATCTATTATCCTAATATCCATGCATTCGTTTTCTTTTATTATGTAAGCTCTTGTTAATAATTGTCCCTTTTTTAACTGAACTTCATGTGAATTTAAATTAACTGCCATAATATGCCCTTTACCTCTTTTAATTGTATATAAACCCGGCATTAAAAAATAACTATTAATCCCTATGTTTCTTATGGAACCCCTTACATAAAAGTTAACAGAAGTATCACTGTTACCCGCTATTATTGGTACCATATTAATAGAATTCACTGTAACGTCATAATTTACCACTAAATTAATCTTTTGACTTTCTCTCTCCAGGTCAGTGTTGATATCAGGTCTCTTTTGAAAAACTAAATGCTCATCAGTTTTGATTATAACTACTCCTGCTTGTTCCGTAAAAGTATGCCCTAACAAAACAGGGTGTTTTAACAATTCATCAGGCACTACTAACACTTCTACTAATATTTTTACCGACTGAACTTGTATTTGAACCTCCGCTTTACCTATTGGTTCTACAAGTGAATTACCAAAACCCTTTAACGATGGTAAGTCATTTTTACTGTGTGAAACATTTAAGTCTCTAAAATTACTGTACCGTATCAATGTGCTTTGACTACCCAAGTCAACATAACACGTCATTTGTTTTTCATTAACTACAACCGGCAAAACATACTTCTCATCTAAATTTCCTGCTAATTTAATTTCAGATACTATCTTATCCTTTTCAACAGACCTACCTAAATCCTGGTTACTTCTGGGTAATCGTTTACAATTGACGCTCAAATGGCCTAGCCTTTTGCATATACTGCAAGTTAATAATGGCTTAGTGCACTTAAAAGAGGGGTGACCTATCTCGTTACAGTTAAAACATTTTATAAAATTTGGTTTTGTTGTATCACTAGAGCCATCAGGACGTCTTTTTATAAACGTTGGACGATATGATTTATCTTTAACATCATCAATTTTAATGGATTTAAAGAAAGAAAGTAATTCTTCTGGTTGCAAATAGTTAGCAGCCTGTGCCCCTAACCGCATTCCTTTATCTTCTATTCCATCTAAAATACAGTCTACTGCCTTCTTTCCTGATATGTCACATCGATTCAATAAGTTGACTTTATGATAATAATACGTCTCTAGTAGTTCATTAGGTTTCAGTTTTCTGTTTAACATATCATGTAAAATTTGAGCATAGTTCTCAACGGTAGGAAACTGCCTAATTAACTGCTGCTTCCATTCTGCCCAATTATATTTTAAGGAACGTAAACCATTGTACCATACTTTGGCTAAACCTGTGAATTTAGGCAACGCATAGTGAAGCAATTGTGTCTCTGACCAATTATATAAAGCCGCGCATTCCTCTACTTTATTAATCCAGACATCGACAGTCTGCTCCTTATTGGCAGGATCGAACTCCGGTAATGCATTTGTTGACATACTAAAATGGTTTTGAGATTGAGGCGTCGATGAGGGCAGCGATTTTATTAAATCCATTACATCCCTAATACTAAAGTTATGATTATCTACAGATTGGCGTGCATTATTATTACAAAATCTAATGTCTTTATTATTTTCCGAATAGCTAACCATACTATTAGCAGATGAAGATGGGCTTACGGTTTCATGACGCCTCCGCTTGTGAAGTCGTGTGTAGCTCTTATCCCGATGACTGAACCTTCTTCGGCTGCTCTCACGATCCCGCAGGCGCCGTCTCGTGCTCCGCGAATGACCTGACCTCGATCGCGAGCGAGACCGCGAGGGTCGCGACGCAGCAACTTGTCGCGAATCTGCTTTGCGACGCCGTCGATACTTAGGTCTCTCATCGGAGTTGTCTCGCCTTCGCGTTGAGCGGCCTCTTGACCTTGCACGACTCGACGAACTAGAGTTTCGGCGCGAAGGTCGCGAGCGCAATCCAGCGGAGCGGCTCCGCTTCTGACGCTTGCGAAGGCGCCGCGTACAACTACGGCTGCGGCTGTACGGCGGCGTGCCTCCATCATACTGCGCCGTACTCCTTGGTGCGTCCCGGCGGCATTCGTCTCGCGTTGTCAGTTCCACACGATTTTTCGACATATTTCAATCTGCAATCAGTTTGGGTGCGAAAATCACTCTCTGCATTGTTTTAAAAGTAATGAATATTCTATTTAAGCACACGGTCTACTGAATGCTTTTTTTTTTTAAAAAAAAATTATATGGTGTATTCAAATATAAGATTTTTCCAAAATAAATGCATAGTAAGGACAATCGGCATCATTAAATGAAACTCTTAAGTTAATATACAATTAATCATTCATGATTCCCTAGATTCATATAGATTAAGTAGCAAAAAAATTTACTACAAAACAATTATACCGAGGGTATTTTCAAAATACAAATTCAAGAACGTTAAATTAAATCACCAACTAAGGTTTTCGCTTTCAGTAGCAATTAATAACTAATGATCGATTAGATATCCGAAGATTAAATAAAAATAAAGTACAACTCACCTTATAACTGCGTGTATATTTTTTTTTTTTACCTGTATAACTCAGATGAATGGCCAAAATGGGCGTGATAAGAATATTAAGTAATATTCCCTTTTATCCCACTTCTGAACTAAAGGACTAATTCAGGAGTGTGTAGAAATAATATTCAAGATCTCAACACTAACTTCTTGTTTATTTACTTCCCTTTTCTCCTTGAGCTCCTTACAGTAGCAATACCCGCAGCGGAATGACCCCGCCGATTTCAAAACGGCCGATAACGTTAAAAAAAATGACAGTGCGCAAATCGTTCGGAAACAGACAAAAATTAATGCAGCGTTATTGGATTTTAAACATTATTATATCAAAAAAGCTTACACTACTGTATGGATTTCGTATAGATATGGAGATTTAACATCGGAAAAAGTAAAGGTCGTTGAATTGATTTTCAACTTTAAGTCTGACTCGTAGAGATCAATATCAATTGAGAAAATTTGACGTTTTGTGGCAGGTTGACGAGCTGTTGTTTGTACGTTACTTTCTTCATTCTATATCATCAGTTAGAACGTTTTTTAATAACAGTCCTCGTGTTTTTGTATAACATTCAAACAAGACTATAACAATAACGTTTCTCTTCCAGGTGTAGACGTGACCGCGAACCAGGACGAGATCTCGTCGCACGAGACGTTCCAGCTGGAGTTCGACTGGGGCACGCGCCGCTGGTACATCCGCACCATGCAGGACCGGTACTGGACGCTGGAGACGGGCGGCGGCATCCAGGCCAGCGGGGACAACAAGTGAGTCTGCCTTTTGTCCTTTCGACAAGTCTAGGTAGGACGAATGGCCATTGCGTCTGGGAACCCTACTCAGACTAGAAGCGAAACATCTGCTGACAGTTTGGCTAAATACACTTGCAGTGCAGTGTTTTTAAAGTAACATATGAAAAACATCAGCCGAAATTACGTGGCATTGGCTCGGTACCGAAGCTCTCGCATATGTCTGACTTGTGTCCTTGAGTGAGAACGCATTAAATGTATTTTACATAAAAGCGCCACATCATGCGAACGAACTACGAAGCGTTACACGGGCTAAAGTTGGTAGGCAGGTAGGTACGTTGGTTGGTAGGTGTGACGCTACATTAAGGCTGCGGACATATGTAATAAGATACGCTCGCTGAATTCCTCGCTTATACAAGTTATACGTACGAACTTCGCGCTGGCAAGATTTGCTTGATGCTTGGCGCAGTTTGGCCGGTCCTTTATGTTTGTTCGGTTTGACCAGTTCACCTCTACGGTGCGAAGATACAATGGCCTCAAGGGAAACATTACTGGCAATTGATATCAAAATAATGACTACCAAGCATTTTAGTCTGACATTCTGTCTAAATGGTGGTGTCTGGTGAAATGGCATTTGCGGGATTCGTTGGGGATAGTCGAACGAATAGCATGGTCGATCTATTTTAATGGTTTTTATTTATCTTTAGCTTTAGAGAGCAAGTTTAGTGTAGTTTGTGTTCTAATGTTTGATGAAGTGATACGAGATCTAGAACTATTGAAATATCATTATATTCAACGCGCATCGAGTATCAAGTGACTTGTCTCGTAGACAACTTGCTTTAGACCCGATGGCGTCTTGCAACCTGATTCTACGGGAAGAGTAGCCTTCACGGAATCCATGTAAAGGAATAAAAACTCAATGCCCTTTATTTATTGTGACTAATTCAAATATCTACTACATTGGCAGAAATAAACCTCGCGCAGAGGTTTGGTTGCCATTTAAAAAAATGCATTTGTGAATTATGGTTTAAAGATTCTCTCTTACTCGTTCCAGGTCGTCGAACGCGCTGTTCGAGCTGGACTGGCAGGGCGACGGCGCAGTGGCGTTCCGCGCCAACAACGGCAAGTACCTCATGACCAAGCGCTCCGGACACCTGTATGCCAACGCAGACTCCATCGACGACAACTGCAAATACTACTTCTACCTTATCAATAGGTAAATACAGTTTAGTTTTGTTTTTAATATATTGGATTTAAAAAATGTTACTGAATTGATGAGATATTCTTGCCGAATTGTTAGAATTTTAATGTTTTAATGGCGTAATTTTTTTAATTGTTGGAAACTATGTAAGTAGGTTCAACAAAATTTATGTTTGACTTCTCTCAACTTTTTTGTAATAATTACAACGTTGCATTACATATACGTGTGGAGGTAGAGATAGAGGTATCTTCTGTATGTTTATACAGGGTTACATTGCAAAGAGGTGCCAAATCTTTAGAAGTGGCTTAGAATCAGTAACTTAATCGAACTAATGCAAAGAACAAAAAAAATTTTTTTACATTTATTTATCCTATCCACTGTTAAAAATCGTACGCGTGGATAATTTAACTCATTCATGAAAAAAATGGACCGTATGTGCACTGCATAAGGTCCTTGTAGGCTCGCCGTACCTACGCCTTCGATGAATGACCGCGCGGCTTTCGTAATCTCTCTATTTACTTTATTATCGGATATTTTTAAGTAAATACTTTTTTTTTTCGTAATGTATGAATATTAAGAATCTTTATATTGTTCCCTAGATCTTATTTTTTTTAATTAGCACCTCTTTGCAATGTTACTCAGTATAATAAATTACAATATATTAAAAATAGTGCTTTTGACAACATGGAGGTTTTCACCAGTTCTAGGCATTTCGCAGTTTTACTACACTCATGAAACTAAAACTGTGTATTTTCCAGGCCTATCCTGGTGCTGAAGTGCGAGCAAGGGTTCGTGGGCCCCAAGGGCGTGCGGCTGGAGTGCAACAAGGCCAACTACGAGACCATACAGGTCATCCGCGGCCCCAAGGGAGCCGTTTACTTCAAAGGTATGAGCGGCCCACACGACATCATTATAAAGCCATTTCACTAGCAACAAAAGGACGACAATTAGCGTCATAATAGACTTCCGAGCTTCAGACTACACAAAGTTGGTAATTCATTCTTGGGGAAAAGTATTCAATTTTTCAATAAAGTACCACAGACTCTTGTTGAATTACCTGTACATGAATTCAAAATTCACATTAAAAAGTCCTTTTGAAAAAAGGACATTATAAAATAGATGATTATTTAAACGACAAGAGTGCATGGACTTAACCTGCTTAGCTCGCACTTACATGTCTTAAAACTGTATTTCCTGTAAACAAGGCTGATAAGGTGACTGAGTTTGTTGCGCAGTTTCTTCTCATCACCAGCCAATAGTCCCGAAGTGGTGGTAGGACTAATCTATATTTTGGGACGTGTATAAGTGCCCGGAAAAGCCTATGTACAAAATAAATGAGTATTATTCTTACCAAAGAAACAGCGCGAAAGTGCACGATCTACTCCTTTTTTCATCCATCTACAGCCAGCCTTATTTTATCACATAAAAAAATAATAATTTAAGACTACGAAATAGAGTGAAATATGCAACAAGATTATTAGTTATCTTTCTTTTATTGTAGGATTCTTTTATTACTTAACTCCCTAAACTTTAAATCTCAAAAAAGGTGAATTTTCGCATACAAACAAACCTTATAAACAGCTTGTCGACTATTTTGAAGTGTTTTTTGGGAATGTTCATTATTAATTAGGACCTTCTACAAAACACGAATTACCTGAACCGCGAGCGAAGCGATTATCTTCAGGGACTCCTGGCTGTCACGAATAAATTTTATTGTTAGGGTTTCCACTAAAAGATGCACGAAGCACGCTCTTGTGCACGTTTGTTTAAAAAATCTCAAAAATGCATGGACGATCCGTAGCACGCCCGAAGTAGAAGTTCGTAAAAGAGTCGCGCCCTCCTCAATACTTACAGCTTACTTCGGTCGTTTCTTATAATGGATGCCCGACTTCCTCGATTCGAATCGGTTGTTCTCCAACTGTGATTGTTCCCAGGACAAAACGGCAAATACTGGCACGCGGACAGCGAGAGCGTGACGTGCGACGCGGACGCGGCGCAGGGCTTCCACCTGGAGCTGCGCGAGCCCACGCGCCTCGCCATCCGCGCCGCCGCCGGCCGCGAGTACCTCGCCGCCGCCAAGAACGGGAACTTCCGCCTCGCTAGCGCCGACCTCAGCTCCGCCACCCAGTGGGAGTACTAGGTACTAGGTACAGGTACTAGGCGCACGCGCACACTGGTTTCGTGGCCGAGCTCTCCGTGCTACGTGCCGTGCCAGACTACCCACACATAATGATAGTGTGATTGATACATCTATTGCATTTTTTAATTAGTTGATCATGGTCTATATTTTATCCCAAAGCAGTTGAGCTCTCTTCATGCTACGTGCCGTGGCTGATGATTTCAGACTACCTACACTTAATGATAGTGTAATGGATACATCCATTGCATTTTTCATTTAGTTGTTTATGGTCAATATTTTAACCCAAAGCAGTTGAGCTCTCTTCGTGCTACGTGCCGTGGCTGAAGATTTTAGCCTACCCACTACTAACTATTAAAGTTAAGTGGCATCTCCGAGTGCGGCAGTAAATTGGAAACGACTTGCTGACGCGCTATCCTGTCACGATAACATTTGTTTTCTGTTGTATCTGGTTTTACTGGTACATAATTAAATACTAACTTAGACGGACACAAAACGGCCTCGCAACGCTGTAGCATGAAGAGACCTTTACGCTCATAAAAAGAGCTCAGCGCAACGGGTGTAGCTGCGAAACCAGCTCACAGAATCTCTCCCTAATACTCTTCCAGTAGTCTATCCGTTTCCGCTAATTGGCGTGGGACTTAACGTCGATTGAAAATGTAAGGAACGTTTTCAGTTGACGCCATTTTGAAATGCCTAGCCGCACAAAATGGCGGTCGGATTCCAGCCGCCATTTTGGCGGCGTCCGAACGACCCAAACAGCTGATTCTGGCCGGAATCCGCTGCGAATGGATTTTTTATAATGATAAAAACGGGAATGTAAGACAATGTTCGAGCATTGTCAACAAACATTTCAGCAGAAAAAAAAATACTTCTCAAGGGTGTCAACTGAACGTCGCCCGATCTGCATTTAGTACGATAAGGTGTATGCGCGCGAGTGTAGTGCGAATGTGATCATATGAAAATATCGCTTCTCTATAATAATTATTATTATAATCATAGATTATTTTCTTATTACTGGTGGATCTGCCGTCACTATTGCTTGTTTAGAATTAGATTTTTTTATTATTTGTGACCGTCACTCGTAATGCTTGAAATTATTTATTTTAGATTTACGGTATCGATATAAATTATATTAGTAATGGGGGACATTATTGGATTTTTTCGTATTTATTGGATATTGTAGCGTCTAGTCGATGGGTTTTATATGATTTTACCAACTCAGTACTTGTATTCCGAACATATTCGTAGGTTAGTGACGCGTAACACCATGAGACTGAGCCTACATGCTGATGAAATTAACAGCAAATTCTGTACCGTTTATTTAAGTTGAACAGGGATGGCCGCACGCAGCGGCGCAGTTAGATTATTGTAAGTATCGCTAGGGTAAGCTCCGAGACGCTCGCTTCCGTCGTCCGCTCCATGCCGTCACATGGGATTTTGACACATTTTTTACGATTTTTACACGTGATGAAACCTTTTTTTATAACTGGTGCGTATTATCTTGTATATAAGCGACTTTTCCACGACCGATCGTGATGTTCCGTACTTACACGGCGTAAGGAAGCGTATCTCGTAAGTTTTCTATAATGAACAAAATGTTTATTAAGTATTTGTACTGCAATATTGCCCGATCCTGGAAATTAATATTTGTACGATAATGTCTTTGTAAACTATTAATAAATAAATTATAATCATATTGTAAGCTGGTGTTTCATTTCTTAAGTTACGTAAGTGTTTGGTTGTTAATAAAACAACACATTGTATTGAAAAACTTATATATTTTAATTAAATAGTTACATTAATCTTTACAGTTTCTTCCTAGCTAGTGACACAAATGCATTATGATCACAATGTCGAAAATCCATTATCTAAACGTCTAAGAATTGCCCAGTATGATGATGAACATGATATCAATAATTATAGCACAATTATATAACTGAATAGAATAATGCATTAAAGGCATTTAAAAGTTTTGGTGATATACAAAATAGAGCCTTAATAAAAATGCAGATTTCCTAATTTAGGCATTCGGCCTCGTAGACGCTCATCCATCATTAGAGTCAAAATAATATTGTGATCATAATCCACACAGAGTAGCATCGATGCATTTTATTGGTCAAAAATTAATATATTAAAAAATAATTTATCTACATAACTGATAAACAAAATCAATAACCATTTGAACCTGCTAATTAATAATAATAAAGCAAAAAAAAAAACAAAGCACCGTGTTGCCAGCGTGAAAATTGTATTTTCCTAATAGTAGAAAAAGTGTTACTGTGTAAATAGTTATTTTTTGTGTTAAGTAGGTGTGGTACAAAAGGGCAAGGCTGTTCCCGCGCTGGCAACACCACGCCGCCGACTAAACGTACATAATTTACCTTAACTCGATCAATACTACGTCAATAATGAGGGTTGTAAAATTATTTCAATAACATACACATATAAAAATGGAATATTTTGTACGCAACAAACACACACACACGTTGTAAAGCGCAAGGTTTGGACAGGACGCGGTGAAGTTAATTATTTAGATGATGATGAACTTGCCTTCTGTGTAAATACAATCTTAGTTTTGAATGATAATAATGGCCTTTAAATATTCTCTACCGCTGTAGATAGCGAGTAGGTAGTAGTAGTATTCCACTAGGAATTTGTTTAAGCTATTAGCAGTTAGTGAAACTAAATTTTGCCGATTCAGCTATATCACTTGTGCCAGCGGTATCATTGCACTTGTTTTGCGCAACTGTAAATCTGTGTTTGTGTCTTGTCAATTCAGCAAAGCTTATTTTACTACTTAGCAATTAACTGCCAATCGTTTTCGCTACCCATAGCGGCAGTTGATATTACTTATACCTAGAGGGCTAAACAATTGACATACCGAGTCTTTTGCTCCGTATCGATTCTTCAAAGATTTATAAACATAAATTGTGATACATCATTTGACGTTTTAATGGCAAGCTCATCCTCCTAGCGTTAACTGTAAGCACTCAGACATATCGATACATTGCTGCTCGATTACTACTAAAATTCGTTATTTAGTATCCCCATTGTATTATTTGTAATAAATTGTACAGATTGACTCTTAGAGGAACTGTGTAACAATTTATCGATACGATGTAAGTGTTTGCGCTAAAATAAATCACAATAACTATTTATCCCGACTGCTAGTATTGATGACATGATGTCATAACTTTTTAATGTTGCCAGATATTGAAAAATAAATCTACTATAAATATCATATGTAATTTTTTTTAAATTATATTGATAATGCAATGACGAATAAAACAAAAATACGCTAATAAATTTAGTACGAGGTAAAAGAGGTGGCGTTTTTAAATTGTTGCATTGGTGATATATACCAAATTAATACTGATCTTATCGACTTTTTCGCAACACACCCACCAGTGAGGTATAGTAACGATATGTCACAATATTATAGTGACATGACGTCATCAAGACAGCCGTCGGAAGCGTGGAGGGCGACAAACATTATAATATTACAAAACTGGTATCTAAGGCACGTTTAACAACTCGAGACCTTACACCGTATTCGTCAACTATGGACGTAAGTGACGGAATCGTAGCGCTGTCGAATATTTACGACAATTTTAATAAAATATTAACACTGTAAGAAAAAAATATGTGCAATAATTGAAATATAATATTCTTCCTATCTCTTTGTCTCGATCATTCTTAGAGTACACTAACTATAATCCTGGATGCAGCAGCTTTGGTTATCACATTTGGAGCGATCACCATCAGACCTCTGTAACCTTACGATAGGGAAACTATTTTTTGGAACATGGCAACACGTCCAGTGTTTTCGGAATGTGCAGGTTTCCTCACGATGTTTAAAAAAATATATATGTATAAAACAAAATCGGGTTAGTTATACCATTTCATAAGTCAAGAACGGCTGAACCGATTTTTATGATTTTGGATTTGTTGAATTTGTCTCCGCCCCGAATAGCAGAATAACGATAGACACACTAAAATTCACAAAAAAAAAATTATGAAGGGGCGTTACGAAGTACGCCGGGACAGCTAGTATTAAAATATAATAAACAATTAAAATTCAACATTGTACAAATTAAAGCCCAACATATACACGTGACAAATTTTAATGACATTTTATCAATTTTTGTTTAGCTTTTGGAACATAGTGACAATGACTAAATTAACATTAAAAACCAAGGTTACCTCAAAATAGTTTTAGGGTGATATTGTCAATAATATAGACATGTATTCGAATGTTCTAAAATACTCAATGATATCCTAAAATATTTTCGAAATCCAGGATTTGGATAAATCTAGATTTAAGATGGTGCTGGAACTGGTACTTAATCAGTTTTGAAAATATTCAACTGCGCTACAAAGTCCGTTAGTATCTTACAAAATCTTTCAAACCCGTCTCTATTTAGGGCCCATCATATAGCTTACTTTTAAAAAATAGCGGTTAGCCTTTAGTTTCTAGACTAATTAGTTAATTTATATTCATCAATTCGAAAGGCCCTAAATATTAGCTGATGGGTCTCTACATTGTCTATCGCTACTTTATAATTTTGCTAGAACTCAGACGTGCGTTTATTGTAGTAACTATAACACATTCTTGAACTGCATTTCATATTTTAACATTAATCAGACTTAAAATCCATTACACCAATTGATATTGCTGTGAATAAACTAATTTATATCGAATTTTTTAGTATTAGTATACAGATTTTATCAAATATTTATATAATTAATTAATCTCGGGAATTTTTAGCTGCTAATGCGATAAAATTTAAGAATACACACGATGCCATATTAACAATAACGAGTCCATACTTTTGTGACGTCATGAGCTAACTCCTCCAGATAAGACACCTCAATTCGTCGTCAAAAAACGGTGGATCAGATTATAGTCAATAAACCAACTCTTAATAACGCGCATGAAAAACCAGCATGCTTTAAAACAAATATAACAAGTAGAAAGCGGATTTGATGTAGCTATTCTTAGTCTATATTAATATGGATACGACCTGACATATTTATGAACAACGAATTGCACTGGTGATGTCCATATAAATATAACGTTAGCTACTTCAAATCTGCTATCTAATAAAGTCATCCAATTCACTACTTACGATAATGTTTTTGTTCTAACGATCCCTAACACCAGAGCACTAGGGCTATATATTTACACACACGTCTGAATTCTATCAAAAATCTGTGCTCTAACTAGTACAAATCGTCACAGCGAGATCCAGTCTATGTAAACACTTTCATTATACAATTTCTGTATACTGTACCTCTAAGCTGGCTTAATTTAATTTGTTAACCTACCACCTGGTACGGTTAGCAGCGGAGATAGCAAGAGACACTGCCTACGCTGTTCACGGTACATTTTTACATACTGCGTTTTAATTATACCCCACTCACCACACAAAAGGTTTATAAAATAATCGAAGAATACATAAACAGTTTATTAAGATAAGTATAACGTGAATCAATAGATTTTTTATGACTTTTCAACTAATGTTGTGACAAGAGATTTACTATTTAAACGCAACGTTTTATCGATATTAGCATGAACTCAATTTATAGTTAGAAAGAATAAAATAAGTTGATACTTTTGGATATTGCTTTCGAAAAATATTTTTATATACCTGTTAACAAAGTAAACATGACTTCAGTTCGCTAAAATGTGAAAAGAGGTCAAAAATAACGATTGAACTGCGAGTTACTGGGGATTTATACTGATATAGGGAGACCAGGTTTTTTGTAAAAAATAATGTCAATCACAATAAAAATATTTTATCAAATCAATAACATAAGTTGACTCCGTGAACATTAGCAATAGAACTGTGTAAAAGGTCGATGCAATAATTTTGTTTTTACTACACGGCTTTCGGAATAGGTGCGTTACCCAAAAAGTAGATAAGGATTAATTAAAGTAATGAACAATTCTGCTCAGTTCGACTAATCTAATGTCTGCTCCTAAGAATCTTCCGTGATAAAAAAAATAACCTTTACATTAGGTAGCTAAGCAAACAGCAACATGATCTCATTAATATGTATCTATATCGTTGTAAGGCATCTACCTAATGTGGTTTATATACGTCAAATATATTATGTTTTTCCGTGTTTTTTCTGTAGTCAGATCGATACTTTGAGTGTACCAATGCCAAAAAAACCTAAAAAGTTTCGGCGTAAATAGTTAATATTACCGTAAAACAATAATATGCACGAAAATATTTTGTTTTTACTATATTATGAAGTGAAAACAAAATTGATTTTGGGTAAAAATAATCGTAATTAGAAATTGAGATATATCTATCTCTTTCTGTATCTAAAATGTATGGCGGACGTGTACCATGACGCCACGGTACATGTCAGATCTCCTTGTCTAGCACGCGACTTTAATGGGTTATAATAAGTCAGGTATTTATCAATATGCATATTCCCTATTAAAACCCAAGTAGTACATTCGCAAAACGGACGGACAGTGAAAATTATTGTAAAATGCAGTGATATACTCATAAAAATTTAATTATATAACGTTTAACTCAAAAGGTGCTGGGTAGCTTCACCACACTTTCACACAGTTCTGACGCATAACATTCAGGAAGAGTCAAGCAGCCACCAACTAAAGTAGATAATTAATTTGCATTATCAGTTACGTACGTAAACCTGTAACAATATATTTTGGCTGGTGACTGCAGCCCGTCGAGGCGGCTATAACGATACGTGACCTGGTCTCCGTCGGGGGCGGCCACAGCGCCGGGACTCCTTCTAGCTCCCACCCTGGGAACACGAACATCAATATCATCATCCGTCTTTGGTTGGAAGTCCAAGTTAGCTGGGCATAGACTTTCCCCATTGAACGACACGTTTCGTTAACAATACAACAAGAAGAATACGAAGCCGCAAACGTATTTAGCACAACCAAACATAAGTTATGTTAAATAGATAAATATTTTTATTGTATAAAATATAAATTCCTTTCGACATGGCATGATATATTTGACATAATAGTAATTTTAAAATTACACAATTTAAATATTGAATATTATACATTAAACGAAAAAATCTTGTTGGTAGAGCCGTTTATAGAATTATACAAAATTAGTTTTTTTTACATTTGAGTTCTTGACGTAAATAGGAATTTAATTCAGATCCTTATATTTTTTTTTTATACTTAGTTTTAAACCCCGCTAGATAGGAGGTAATTTATCGTATATTTATGTATTATAATTCAAATGTGTTTTTTTTCAAAATCATGATGTCAGGTCTCTTGATGTTTTTCTTTATGCAAACATGAAACGACTCTGGGGCGATAATCGGCCGTGTCTTTTTATTGGTGTAACAAACAACTTATTGCCAAGAAACCTATTGCCTATCTCAACATATTTTGTTACAGCACCTACGTTTGCTGCCAGCGTTTTTGTTAAGAAATAGTCGTACTTGTGTACTTTGTTTGCACAAAATTCAGTTGAGTTAGGTAAGTAGTTTCTTGAGCAAAGTTGTTTGTTTTATAAGTATACACTACACTAATACACACACATACACACTAATAAAAAATCATACTATAAACATAAACTTAAAAATGATACGTGATACATGCAAGGACATATAATAAATACATAAATGTTGGATATCACATACATTGCTCTGATCTTATGAAAAGTAGCTTGAGCACTTGTGTTGCAGAAATCAGAAATAACGACGGTACCACAATACCCGGACCCGAGACATATATCGTGATAAACAATGACCAATTCATCAGTATCCAACAATATTGAACAAGGAGTTACTGTAATAAGTGTATAAATGTACACAGTACACAGGGTGTCCCATGAAGGGTGTATGTCCCAGCGGGCCTCGGGTGATAGAGGACACCAGGGGCGTGCATTGCATATAGGCTGTTAAACTGTGCCTACCTCCTTTCAAATAAAACTAATCGTACTGTTAAAAAGAATTGTAATTAAAAAAAAGAAACATACATAATTAACAATTATGCCCCTGGAGGACACTATTACCTATCGATTGGCCCCCATGTATGTTCAGCAAAAATGAATGATTCTCGACATATTTAGTTTAGAATGGATTTAAAACTGATTGCGAATTGATCCAGAAAAACACGTGTGACGACTAAACGGTTAGTTTTAGTCCAAATTTTTTAAACTAAAATTGTCCAATAATGTACCTTTCTGCATAAAATATCGACTTACGTATAGTGGCGGCGGCTAGGACAGGAACGGGTTGGGCGTGTGCCGCTGCTGCGGCGGCGACCACGGGCTCTGGCTGCGCGGCGCCGCCACGGGCGCCCACGGATCCGTCGCGCCGGACATCTGACAACAAACGATACGGATGACTGGGTAAACTAAATTAAATTCTATTTAGTCCGTCAGTTAGCTTATAAAAAATAATAGACACAATTTTTTTTCTATAAATGAAATTGATTTTGATTGAACTCGTCGATACGAATTAAGTGAGCTTAAACACGAAGGGTTTGCTAGTAGTTATTGCAGAGTTCCACTATAGCACGATGATGTCAAATTATTGTATTCTCAACCGAAAGTCACCTACTTATAAAGTTTAGAATCGATACTACAGTTTAAAGTAGGTTAAAAAGTTGATTAACATAGTATTTTGTTGGTTCCAAGTGAAGCTAATTTAAATATGAAGTACAGTAGTTATCATTTGTATATAGTGTATGTCATTTGTATATTAATCTAAATGTTATTCAGGTTGTAATATAAATTGTATATAACATGTTAAACAGATAAAACTAAACGGCTCTAATGACTCTTTTTTTTTGGCAAAAAAATCAAACTTTTTACACTCATTTGATAAGATGCATATAAGTTGTAAAAGTACGTACCATGCCTTCTTTTATTTTAACCGACCGTAAATAAACAGATATTTAAAACAAAACATCCTTTTGTTTCCACGTTATTAGCGTTACTTACGATTTGTATGGACCAAGGCCGGCGTTCTTAGATCTAATGCATACAAGGTGTTGTAATCAGTAACTATTTAAAAAAAAGAATGTATTTTTTTACAATGGAGTTAAAATGCTCCATACATTATCATTAGTGTCCTGCAACCTTTGCTAGGTCGTCGATCCACCTACGCTGCGCTTGCAGGTACGTGGCTTCGGCCGTCAGCTCGTCGTGCTGTGTGCCCGCCTAGTGCCACTTAACGCGTCAACATTCGAGTGGTTTCATGAGACCGCATAAGCTTGCCCGTACGTGGCCTCGGTCGTCAGTTCTACGTGCTATGAGCTAGCCCAGTGCCACTTAACGCGTCAACATTCGAGTGGTTTCATGAGACCGCATAAGCTTGCGCGTACGTGGCCTCGGTCGTCAGTTCTACGTGCTATGAGCTAGCCCAGTGCCACTTAACGCGTCAACATTCGAGTGGTTTCATGAGACCGCATAAGCTTGCCCGTACGTGGCCTCGGTCGTCAGTTCTACGTGCTATGAGCTAGCCCAGTGCCACTTAACGCGTCAACATTCGAGTGGTTTCATGAGACCGCATAAGCTTGCGCGTACGTGACCTCGGTCGTCAGTTCTACGTGCTATGAGCTAGCCCAGTGCCACTTAACGCGTCAACATTCGAGTGGTTTCATGAGACCGCATAAGCTTGCCCGTACGTGGCCTCGGTCGTCAGTTCTACGTGCTATGAGCTAGCCCAGTGCCACTTAACGCGTCAACATTCGAGTGGTTTCATGAGACCGCATAAGCTTGCGCGTACGTGACCTCGGTCGTCAGTTCTACGTGCTATGAGCTAGCCCAGTGCCACTTAACGCGTCAACATTCGAGTGGTTTCATGAGACCGCATAAGCTTGCCCGTACGTCGCGTGGCCTCGGTCGTCAGTTCTACGTGCTATGAGCCTAGCCCAGTGCCACTTAACGTGTCAACATCCGAGTGGTTCCATGTGACCGCATAAGCTTGCCGGTACGTGGCCTCGGTCGTCAGCTCAACGTGCTATGTGCCCCGCCCACTCACTGCCACTTAGCCCGTCAGCATCCAAGCGGTTTCATGAGACCGCGGAATTTCAATTGTGTCTCGATTACGTATGCCTGATGACTCATCGGATGTACTTTGCAATGAGAGATTTAATGACAGCCGTAAACCCACTGTTTAAGAATAATAATAATTAAATCATTGATTTGCAAGATTACGGTTACATAGTCTTCTTAAAATATTATTTACCAACATATTCTATCGCCAGCGACGTGCAAATTTGGATAAGATATTTACTTAAGATGCTTCAAATTCTTAGTTTGCCTTCCATATTATACACCAGGGACATGTGCGTATTTGTGATCTCTTATCCAGAATATTGGAAAAAGCGAGTGGACCTTGAGCTTTTCTTTTGAGACCCATAGTGATAGGCTACGTTTCAATTCCATGTCATCACTGGAAACACACTGGTTGTAAACTTTCGTCTTTAGGCACTGAGATATACACGTCCCAAAAATATAGCCTTTGTCAGCCTTATTATTTAAACGACAAGAGTGCATCGACATACTGCACTTTTGTCGTTTAAATAATCGTTTACTATAAAATATCATTTTTTCATACGTATTTGTGTGGATGATAACGATAATATAACTCACATCAAGATAATCAAAATCCAAAAAAAAAAAAAACGAAACGCCTTGATTAAAACCAAAATCGTAACGCGGAATAGTAACTAGCGTAATATGTTTCCTGGGTCAAAAAAGGATTATTCTATTTAGTCCGTCAGTTAGATTGTCAAAATATATTAGACCCATATTTTTCTTTTTGTCAATCAAACAAAAAATTACGAAGATAAAGCGCATCAAAGTGAGCACGTGACGTTACGCCTTGCTAAAAAGTGTCGCAAGGCGTGACGTTTCGCGAAACTTTAACGGGCTATATCTTCATAATTTTTTGTTTGATTGAGAAAAGAAAAAATACGTGTCCAATATTTTCTCTTAATCCTACTGACGGATGGAAACTAGGTCCATTACAATGCGCTAACTGATAACGATTTCGCCATCCATTCTTATCTTAGAGCCACGCCTTTTTACTGTCTTAATTAACAGTATCTTTTGCGTGACGCAAAATACTTAGTAAAACTAATCACCTGTGTAATCCTAAATTTAAATAAATATTTTCCGATGTATGTTAAAAACGGTCAAGTCTCGGAACACGCGCAATAAAGGGTTCCGTAGGGTTAGTTCACGGGAGCGAAAGTTAGGTAGGTACGTAACTGTTACTCCAGATAGTTAGCCTTAGACTAAGCCCAGACGTATGAGAAAAGTAAATTCAGGTGTCTGCCAGCCTTTTTACTTCGTTCGTTCTCTCTATGCATTCATTTAAAGGTTCTGTTAGGGCACACAAGAAATCTTTACTCGTGTCACCCATATATGCTATCTAAAAGCACATAGGTAAATTCCTTAAAATATCTCGGATAATCGACGTTCTACTGTAATTGTGATTTAAACCCCTATGTAATATAATTTAAATATGCAGGATAGTCTTTTTTCCGGTGTTTAAAACTTGTTGTTTTTTTGTTATTTCAAACCGAAATTATTGTTATTCATCATCATCATCATTTCAGCCATAGGACGTCCGCTGCTGAACACAGCATGACTTTCATCGGGGGGGATAACCCATACTCGCCACGCTTGGAGGCGGGTTGGCGAGCGCAGTTTTTATAACATTTCGCACGAAGACGCTGCTGCTTATTGTTATTAATATTAATAATAATAATTTATTCTTATGACAGATTACAATGATGATCCAAATTATTGTTAGTACACACTTAAAACTATATTAGTAGACATTGGATATTTAAATAGTATTATTTAATTGCCCTAATTACAAATTTGATTAAGATTGACTGGATTGGACAGTCATACTTTCTGATATTGCTTTTAGAACGCTGTTACTGCTGCCACGCACTCTTGTGTAATAGTGTATTATGAAACTGTATTTTATATTGATAGCACGAAGTAAAGAATATTCGTGTCTTCAGTTTTCTAACCCTAATAAGCGAGCGAGCAAAACGGTAGCAATACCAGAAGGCCTACTACGAAAATGTTTCGTTCGTTCGGACGTATAAACGTATAAATTAAAATAACCATTCACTTGTGTCAACCCATTGAAAATGTATAAACAATTGAAAACGATCGTGTTTTTAGTCGACTAGTTTTAGATGTTTGGTAATTTTAATTTTTATAGTTATTTTAATTTATTTTATTTTATTTATTAGGGACAACAAACAATTGCACATGTTGATAAAATAAGAACTTAATTTAAAAAATCTATATAAATGCGCAACCAGCACCGTTATCCACAGAAATAACGAAAAACATACGGTTGTGTCAAAATGCTGTCCACTCCCACATTGACTGCATTGTAAACAAAATATTGAAGCATTGAAGGCGTTTTAAGGTAACAAGGTTTTCGTTCTTATGTGTAGGGTTGCGAATTTGGGGTCAAATAAACGAAACGTTATTGTATTACATGATCGGTCCAAACGGCTAGGAACACGAATTATTACGGTTATACGTCCAACCGAATGAAACATTTTCGTAGTAGGCCTACAAACACGACAAAATCCTTTCCTGTTTTGCAACAGAACCCTAAAACAAGGCGTTTCCTACATCAATTTTTCTCCCAAAGCAAGCCTGACATATAAATACCATGAAGTGTTTTGTTTTGTTGCATTCTAACGCAAAGTGAAGTGTTTCATTTAACATTAATTAGTCTGACTGCATTTAGTGCGGCATAGTGAGTCGACGTTGTCTGTTGCTATTTCAAGTAAGCCTTCATAGTCATTTACAAAGAAAGTCTTTCAACTATAATTCTGTTGTAGTGTCTGGGTGGAAACGTTTAGTGGGCCCTTTATGGTTTTTTGTTTTTAAAAGTAGTTTGAGTTACAGCATTTTCACGTAGTTATTTTATCCGTTTGAAGTGTCGTTTTTACTTCTACTTTGGTAGCGCCTTTATTTAAATAAACTACATACTGATATATGTTTTTAATAAGCTAGATAAGTTTCAGATTTATAATCAAGTTTGATTTCTCTGATAAACTGTTTCAGGAAATTTGATGAAACACGTTTTATAGCTGAACTATAAATCTTCTTCTGTATCTCATTTTATTTCTACAGCAAACACTATTTCATTAAAATGAACATTAAAAAAATTGGTGTTGATTACTTTAGTTTTACAGATATTATTAATTTAATAAATAGTTCGCAGATTGTTGTTTTAGCTGAAGCAAGGCAACAAATTTTAACCTCATTCGAAAGGGTAGTCAATATTATTTTGTCAGATAAAGTGGTTTATTGTATAAATACAGGTTGTGGGAATTTATGCGATAAAAAAATCTCGAATGAGCAGATACAAAAATTACAGTACAATCTTCTTGTAAGTCATTGCGTAGGGGTCGGTAATCCAATTTTGAAGGATATTTCTAGAATTATGCTAATAGCTAAGGTACACGCATTGGCTAGAGGGTATTCGGGAATTTCTGCCGAATTAATTGATATGGTTGTTATGTTGATTAATAAGGATTTGATTCCGGTGGTTCCCGAGCAGGGTTCTGTGGGCGCATCCGGAGATTTAGCTCCTCTTTCACATCTTTTCTTACCTCTTTTAGGATTGGGAGAAATATGGGTTGACGGGAAAATAATTCCAACTGAAAAACTATATAAAGAGAGGAATATAGAACCTATAATCCTAAAGGCAAAAGAGTGCGTGGCATTGATAAATGGAACCCAGTTTATTCTGTCTCATGCAATTTATGGATTGGAGAGGATGGGGTATCTATTGGACCTCGCAGATCTTGTTTCTGCAGCTAGTTTAGAGGCTTTCTACGGTTCCCTGCAACCTTTCAATCCTAAGATTCAAGAACTAAGAAATTATGGCACAAATAACCTCGTCGCCGAAAGAATAAGATACTTTCTGAAAGGGTCAGAAAATCTTAAATCTCACAATAGTTGCGGTCAAGTTCAAGACCCGTACTCATTGAGATGCATTCCGCAAGTACACGGTGCATCCAGAACTGCTTGGAATCATTTGAAGCACTTGGTAGAAATAGAATTTAACTCAGTGACTGATAATCCTATAATACTTGAAGACGGTAGCACAGTAAGTGGCGGTAATTTTCATGGTCAACCTCTTGCTATGGCTCTCGATTATTGTACAATGGCTATGTCTGAGATAGGGAACATTTCTGATAGGAGATGTTATTTACTTTTAGAAGGGAAGAATAGTTTACCAAAATTTTTAGTTGAATCTGCCGGGCTTAATTCGGGTTTAATGTTAGCGCAATATACGACTGCTGCCTTAACATCTGAGAACAAATCCATCTGCTTTCCTGCTTCAGTAGACAGCATACCCACATCATTAGGTCAGGAAGACCACGTGTCTATGGGTAGCATAAGCAGCAGAAAATATAATCAGGTTATTAATAACGTTGAGAAAATATTATCTATTGAATTAATGTTCGCTATACAGGGTTTGGACTTTCGAAGACCGAATCGGTTTTCGGATTCTATAGAGAGATTATATGATTTAGTCCGTGGTGAAGTACCGTTTTATGATAAGGACAGAATTTTGAGTAATGACATAGAGAAAATAATTCTATTAGTGAAAAATAGGCGTGTCAATGTAGATATATAGAATCCTGCTTTATTACCAAGTTATACATACTTTAATAAAAATGTAGACTTGCCCAAAACGACCCATTTTTGCAAATAATAATAGTCTGATTTTTACTTATTAGGGAAGAATTTTACTTCTCTTACTATTCGCTGTGTGCACGATGACAGCGCCCCTAGTGGTCACAATTATTGTGGACTTGAATCACTCAAATTATGGCAACTAGATGGTTTGAGAATGATTTTCGGATTGTTTTTCTTCGAAATTAGATGAAAATATCTAAAAAGTTTGCGCATAATATAATAAGTGATTTTCTTACTTGAACTAAAACACGAATTTTATAATACCTACGGGATTTTAATCAATACGACATGATATAACTTTCCAACCTCAAAATGTGCAAAAAGGGAAAAAAAATAGTATTAGCACAGCGTGTGAGAGATTTTGAAGAGCTCAGAACCAACGGACAAAGCTACTTAATGAGAGCTGTGATCATAAGACAAACGTCTGTAACACAAATTTCCTACAAACTTCTTTCTTTTCATAGCTGCAGCTATCCATTTATTTCTTTGCTCCAATTTCCATCTTGATGTTGGAAATGAATAAAACATGTACGAAATATTTTTCCCATTGTTTCTACACTTTATAACAGAACACGTATGACCCATATCGCGAATTTTAACGTTTTCACTCAAAAATACTTAATAACGTTAGTATGGAATTCTATGGAAATATAGCAATTTGACACTGACAGTCCAGAGTTTTTTCACATTTCTGCTACATTGCGTGCTGAGATCGATTTGATGGCCCCCACCACCCACTTTGCACATAGCGAATAGTACTAACATAAAAATCTCAAAAAAGGTAAATTTCCCCATACAATCCTTAGCAGCCAATGAGCTATTTAGTATGAAAAAGTTTATTTTTTGCAATTTCAAAGTTAGTTACATAGAGTAAGTTTTTGTATTTTATTAATTACTAATAAAAAAATCGGACAAGTGCGAGCTGGACTCGTCCACCGAGGGCTCCGTACAATTATAACTTGCCAAATTTCATAGTTCTAACTAGGTTCAACGGAAAGTAGTACCCTATAAATTTTGATTAATTGGAGAGTTACGAAATATATGTGTTTTGCGGCACAAACGGTCGTATCTTTTTCCACGTTCTTAGAAGTTTTTTTTACAGCTTCAAGGAACTGTAGTTTTGAGTACATGGTTTTAATTTTAACTCCATATCTCAACGCGTTCCCGAGATAAAGGGTACTGATAGACACACACACAGACAGGCAGACGGACAACAAAGTGATCCTATAAGGTTTTCGTTTTTTCCTATTGAGGCACGGAACCCTAAAAAGAACTGAAAACCCAACCAGCAATAGGCTATTTGACTGTTTTCTGAAATAGAGTTATCTATTGTTGGTATTATATTCAAATAAAGCGTGTACAATTTTATTTCAATTTTAAACCTTTGAATATAATCAAAAATAGTAATTCTATCTTTACGTTTTTAAAAGCAAGCGAAAACGCCGTCGGCCATGATGTACTTGTTTGTGACGTCACGAACCTTTAAATATCCATTGAGTTATAAAGTACTAGAACGGGCATGTTAAAAAACCTTCGTCGACTGTCGCTCTCTGCTACTCTATTCATACTTTGTGCATGCGTAGCGCAAAATCTCGCTTTGGGATGTCAGTTCTAGAACGAAGTTACTCAATGGTGACGTGCCTGTCATTGTGACCGGCGTTTTTGACAATGTAAAATACCGACAAAAATATAACATTTGAAAATGCATTTTTTACAATAATCATGTACTATTTTTAGTAACTACCGATATGTTTCGGTTCCACATGGTGAAAACTATCAAACTAAATTATTAATTAAGTAAATTTTAGTACAAGGCAAATAGCCTATTGTCAATACGTTTTATTTTTAACTGTGACTTGTTGATAACAACTGAAACTTATTTACTATTCAATGTTACATAATGTCACCAAGGGCAAATTAGAAGTGCATTATTAGATCACTCTCCGCATTATAATTCTCCAAACAGGTGTTGTGTATCTGTTAGCTACAGTTTTATTTTTAAACAGTAATTAATATTGTAATTAGTGTTCGAAATAGACACTTTTTATTAAATCTTTTATTGCGTGCTACACATAGAAGTTTTACAAGGTACGAAATACAATGTAAGGACCCGTAAGGGCATAGCAATTATGTTTTATTTTTATGCAAATCTTTGTGTCATAAGCACGACTGTCACGATCTGTATTTAAGTCATGGATGTTTTTAACGTATTAACCTAGTGTATGTAACCTTAACCTAATGTAAACTTGTACTATACAAGCTTTGCTTAGTTTTGGTGCTAAATAATTAAATAAATAAATGTTAAAATAAATTTTAAAAATTAACATTGACCAATGTCAATATCGCAATATATAATTTACCTAGATATTGACGGTCAAAGTTTCAATTTTTTAAAAGATTCGCACATAAATGTCTTGTTTGTTATATAACTAAACTTTTTCTTAAAGAAACATAGTAAAATTTTCAGTACTACTTTCTTAATATAAAAAAAATAAAAACCGACTTCAAAAAACTAAAACGCTAAAAATAATCTTAACACTTAAGTACCTAATCAGTTACTTTTGGAGTCGGTGCTAGTTAATGAGAGACCAATGTTTTCGTTTGCACCGACTCCAAAAGTAACTGATTAGGTACTTAAGTGTTAAGATTATTTTTAGCGTTTTAGTTTTTTGAAGTCGGTTTTTATTTTTTTTATAAAATTAACTTATTTCATCCATTTTAGTGATAAATCCTAATCAAAACAAATCTTACGAGTGCAAACATAATTTAACTGCTGAATACCGATTTCATTTCCTATTTTTCCACCCTTAGGGGTAAATTTTTTTCCAAAAATGTTTTACTATAGTATCTTTGAAGTATAAGCTATTCATTATAAAAAGAATCATCAAAATCGGTCCACATTTGGCAGAGATATAGGTAAGATAGATACTAAAATCAGTTGGCGTGGTACGGAGTTTATGCAATGTTTGATGATTTTCTTATATATCCCATCATCAGAATTTAACCAAATTTATATGGGACCATTCTGAAAGTATTACCTTTCAAACAAAAAAATAATTATCGAAATCGGTCAACGCAGTAACGAATGATCGCTGAACATACATAAAAAAAAAAAAAAAAAAAAAAAAAAAGATACCGACGAATTGAGAACCTCCTCCTTTTTTGAAGTCGGTTGAAAAGAGCACAGCCCGCAATGAATTGCGCGCACCAAGTGTACTTGCTACACGGGCACTGCGTGCGCGCTGTACATTGCGGGTACCAAAAAATCCTTTTTTTTTACCCAAAAATAAGTCAATATATATTATTTGCATTCAACTTAGTTTGATGTACAGAATGTCTGATTTGGCTTCGATAAAGCTTATTTTTTTACACCCTGTATTTAAAATAGACGAGGTCAGTGTGGAATAGACGTGCCGCACGCGATCAAGCGTACGTGTTAAAGGCACGTTCCACGCTCTACTACAATATTGTTTAGTTGTAACTAGCGTTGTAAATTGACGGTCATATGCTATAAGCGTTTATGATAAATGCTTGGTCACATTGGA
This sequence comes from Anania hortulata, assembly GCA_963576865.1. Taxonomy (NCBI): domain Eukaryota; kingdom Metazoa; phylum Arthropoda; class Insecta; order Lepidoptera; family Crambidae; genus Anania; species Anania hortulata. The sequence goes on from OY756395.1 coordinate 770,674, forward strand.
CATTTATTGTCACGATGGTCACATATATATTTTTTGTATAAATTTAAAAAAGAAGAATTCCTCTAAAGTAAGTCTTAAAAGTTAAGTATTTGACAATAAAAACATACAATAAAACATGTAATTGGATCTGGATTGAACTAAAAAAAACTCGCGCGTAACGAGTAAAGTGTATATCACTTGTGTGTATCACTTGCGGTGTATATCACTTGCTGATAAGTTCTGAATCTGGCAGTTGTTGTGACAGATAAGCCATACAATTAGCTGTCAAAAAAGTGCCAGATAGGTTGTCGGGAACTTATCAGCAAGTCGTGAAACTGGCTCTTAATCAAATTTCTAACATGTTAACATTAATTTACGAAACTTTCCTTTATTCACAATAGTATTGATTAGTCCAGTTATACAGGGTGGCGATTTATTTGTAAAACCGCTGAGATTCCGCTGAATTTCGATTTCACTAGCATTTATTTATCGAAATCTATCTTAGTCCTTTTCTTAGACATCTTTCTTTCTGAGTGGTAACGTATTTCACCATCCATCTCGTATTAACGGCTTATAAACTTATAATGAAATAAGTTTTTCCTTATACTGTTAATCGTATTAAAAATTTGACATAATATATAGGTATATCTTTAGCATAGGATTTTTATTTTATTATAAAGTTGTTTTGTTTGTTTATTGTTATAGTTATTATAAATTTGTAGATTAAGTAAATATAGGTGTGGTTAAACAAAAACCTTTGTTATTAAGTTGTTACAAAATAATGATATCATTTTAAGAAAGTGATCAAATATTTGGCTCCTTTCGCCCATTGTTCAACATTTATATTTGTAGTGTTTTGTTTTTGTTTGTAAAAGTACTTTGTAATTATTTTTTGTACTGTAAAATGACGTTAAAACGAACACTTAGTGTGGAATCACAAAAGAAAACGTTTAGATAGTATTTTATTTATGGCCAGGTTTCACTGCAATCCGAATTGGAACGAGTAGCAGATAATGCAGTAATCTTCACGACGTATTAATACATGAAGCAGTCACTGGATAGTGGATCTTTCTTTCATTTTCAACGTGAAGTCACAAAGCAGATTTTCAAACTACAAGTGCACTGGTCCATGCGGTAATCATCGGCGTCAGCACAACAAACCACGCACCATCCAAGTCCGCACGCTCAGTAGCACACCGAGCTTGCTTAGCGGTCACTCCATCTTCGAGATTTAATCCAGATATTATTTGTTCAGCTGGTAATCACAATATAGTGCACTACATCTAGACGTCACAAGTACTCCAGGATTCAAACCTTCCACATCTCCATCCAGCAACACTCTTAAGGAAGACAAAGCATAGTTCAGCGAAACGATGTAAGGAATAGCTTGCAGATCAGAGAGGACCTTCTGCTCTTTGCTTCGATTTCCCAAATATTAGAGATTGTGACCTCATTGAAGCACCTTTCGCCTGTATAATAGCGGTTTGTTAATAGGATGACTGGTGTGGTTGGACCATTGAAGCCATACAGATTGCAATCCAGTACCTAACTTTCAGAAGTTACCTTACAAACAGGCAAGTGAAACCATCTTCAGCATTATAGACTCAATGAAGGCTTTCAATAAACTAACAGTTTTGGATGGAGGTATACCCAAAACACCAATAAGAGCTCGATTTGGCATGGTTGAATTTCTGCTCATGACATATGGACCTAAAAAGCAGTTTTAAGCTGCTTAACGTGCATAGAGACATACCCTGAAGTTTTGAACTCTCTTATGGATACATTGACGACATCTTGGTGTACTCAAGTTCAGTAATCAAGCATCGTTCTGACATCTTACTCAGATTCCCAAACGATTGGCAAATTGTGGTGTTGATGTTAATCATCAACACACGTGAATTACCGTGTAACAAATTTTAACATAAAGGAAAATTGATGTACTGATTTCGGTATAGGAGATAAGTATTGTAAGCCGTAATCTTTTTGTTGTTTGTTTTGTAAGCTGTCCATAATATATCATATTTGTTAAATTGTAACTAAGAACTAAATAAGTTGTTATTTTTAATTATATTTCTTTTATTAACCTCACAAAGTGTTTTATTATTTAATCAAGCTGCAAAACCACAAGTCTCACGCCCCTTTCTAATTGTTTTTCAGCAAGTCTAAAATCCGCCATAGAGATATTCTTCTAGACATTTTAAAGAAGTCTCTTACATCAATCTCATTACAAAAACAAAATCATTTATTTTTGCAAATAGGCCAGTAACAGCACTTTTACACGTCCCAATATAATTTTTTGCCCTACCACACTGCTTCAGGACAATTTATGAGCTAGTGACGAGAAGAAGCAGGATTCTTGACCCGTTTTAATTTTGTAAATTATCGATGTATCATCCGCAAATAACACCATCTCACATAGGTCTTTTGTAAAGTATGTAAATTTATATATTTATAAGAAACAGTAGCGGTCCTAATATTGATTCCTGCGGTACACCCAAAGTCAGAGGCGATTATGAAGACTTTGCTCCATCAATACATACTTTTTGTGTTCTACCTGTGACATGAGAATTTATAAAATCTAAAGACTCGTTCGATACTTAAACAGAACGATGTCAATAGACGCTTTCGCCGTGAGCGCTAGAAGTGTCTCTTATACTGAGTAAGTAGACTAACCTGTGGGAGTGGCTGTTGCGCGAGCGCAGGGTGCGGCGCGGCGGGGTAGGCCGCGAGGGGCGCGGCGAGGGGCGGGCCCGCGAGGGGCGGGGGCCCGAGGGGCGGGGGCGCGAATCCGGGCGCGGGGGGGAAGGCCACGCCTGTCAGCCCTAGCTGCTGCTGCTTCAGCTCGTTTATTGTTAACCGAGGCTGCAACACAATTAATCGTTACAGTCATACAAATAAGAAAATGAGTGCTACGTAAACTATTAGGCGCATGGCGGTCATGATCACGGCATTAGAACAACTAAGGATTACTGAAAAATTAGAAGGTATTAATTTATTGTAAGTAATTAAGTACTTAATTGTGATAATATGAACTAAATAAATATTTTTCTTTCTTTCTTTTCTTTCAAGTTGTAAAGACGTAATATCATATCTTCCGAGAGCGAATGCGCGCGAGTAGCCCTACCCAGTCTCAGCAGTTACAAATGCAGGCAGAGGCGAGAGGCGGGCGGCAAAACTTCATAACTGTTATACCTCTACAGACGTTTATATCGGCCGGTAGTTCGATCGATCTTTTAAATATAAATATTGGCTAACATCACACATTGCAATGATTCTAAGATAAAGAATCGGCATCTAAAAGGAATTGGGGAACCACACGGCACAATAATTGCACATTCTACTCGTATGTTGTCTCGGATACTAGGTGCTGTGGTACCGTCGTTGTTTCTGATTTCTGTAACAAAAGTGCTTAAGATACTTATCAAAGGATCAGAGCGATATATGTGATGTCCAATATTTATGCCGATAGGTGTCGCATTGTGTTTGGTCTTGCCCGTAGTGATTATTTGATCACAGATTCAGTGGTTCCAGGTCTCGTTATAAGTTCTGCTAAATTTTTAAACGAGTGTCAAACTTTGATTGACAATATGTTACGTAGTGATAACTTGCTCGGTGAATATATTCACAATGATTGACAGGACAAAAGACGCTGGCGCCATCTGAGATTAGCTTTGCCTGTGGGGTGTTGACAAGACCAAACACGCTGGCGCCACCTGAGATTAGCTTCGCCTGTGGGGTGTTGACAAGACCAAACACGCTGGCGCCACCTGAGATTAGCTTCGCCTGTGGGGTGTTGACAAGACCAAACACGCTGGCACCACCTGAGATTAGCTTCGCCTGTGGGGTGTTGACAAGACCAAACACGCTGGCGCCACCTGAGATTAGCTTCGCCTGTGGGGTGTTGACAAGACCAAACACGCTGGCGCCACCTGAGATTAGCTTCGCCTGTGGGGTGTTGACAAGACCAAACACGCTGGCGCCACCTGAGATTAGCTTCGCCTGTGGGGTGTTGACAAGACCAAACACGCTGGCGCCACCTGAGATTAGCTTCGCCTGTGGGGTGTTGACAAGACCAAACACGCTGGCACCACCTGAGATTAGCTTCGCCTGTGGGGTGTTGACAAGACCAAACACGCTGGCACCATCTGAGATTAGCTTCGCCTGTGGGGTGTTGACAAGACCAAACACGCTGGTGCCACCTGAGATTAACTTCGCTTGTGGGGTGTTGACAAGACCAAACACGCTGGCGCCATCTGAGATTAGCTTCGCCTGTGGGGTGTTGACAAGACCAAACACGCTGGCACCATCTGAGATTAGCTTCGCCTGTGGGGTGTTGACAAGACCAAACACGCTGGCACCATCTGAGATTAGCTTCGCCTGTGGGGTGTTGACAAGACCAAACACGCTGGCACCATCTGAGATTAGCTTCGCCTGTGGGGTGTTGACAAGACCAAACACGCTGGCACCATCTGAGATTAGCTTCGCCTGTGGGGTGTTGACAAGACCAAACACGCTGGCACCATCTGAGATTAGCTTCGCCTGTGGGGTGTTGACAAGACCAAACACGCTGGTGCCACCTGAGATTAACTTCGCTTGTGGGGTGTTGACAAGACCAAACACGCTGGCACCATCTGAGATTAGCTTCGCCTGTGGGGTGTTGACAAGACCAAACACGCTGGCACCATCTGAGATTAGCTTCGCCTGTGGGGTGTTGACAAGACCAAACACGCTGGCACCATCTGAGATTAGATTATCCTGTGGGGTGTTGACTAGACCAAACACACTGGCGCCACCTGAGATTAGCTTCACCTGTTGGGTGTTGACTAGACCAAACACGCTGGCGCCTTGTGAGATTACCTTTATTTATTTAGACTTAATTGCAAAGATTTTTAGTCATACAAAAGGTGGAATTAATACCATGAGGCATTCTCGACCATTAGGCTGAACAGATGTTTTGTGGTCGGAGCGAGAAAGGCGAGACAAATCCAAATAAAATGTCTGTATTATTATTTTTTAAAAACACAAACTACACACAGTAAATAACGCTAATACATAAACTAAATACTATCATACATAGATAACATAGGCAAAATACATACATAAATTATTACGACGATGATCATAAGACTACAATACCTAAGGATGCAAGATGATGATTTCAATTTATAAAGAAAATGAGTACGGGCAAGTATCTTGAGAGAACTTTGCCTGTGCTTCCCCATTTATTAAATTATTTTTATTATAAAATCAACCAGTTACAATTTTAGATCTTATAGCACAGGATGTTCCTATTATAAGATGTAGATGCAGTAATTTTGTATGTGTTACTAACGATGTAATGATATTGTAACATGTTTATTGTCAAATTTAGTCGGGTTAGTTACACCATTTATAAGTCAAGAACGGGTGGGCCGATTTTTATAATTTATGATTATTTAGATTCGTCTCCGTCCCGAACAGCAGATTAACTACTATAACATCCAAAAATTCACGACAAAAAACAAGGCGGTGCGAAGTTCGCCGGGACAGCTAGTAACAAATAAATATGAACTCATTCTCTAAAAACGTATGTACTAGAACGCGTCTATGCCTTCACGAATTTACAGAGTAAAGGATAAAGCGATCCCCATACCGGGTGCGGGGCCGCGAACATGTTCCGCGGCGGGTCGGGAGGCGGCGCGAAGGGGTTGGGCGCGGGCGCGTCGGCCGCGGGCTGCAGCAGCCGCTCCAGGTTCACGAGCGACGAGTTCTCGCCCAGGAACGACGACGGGGACTTCTTGGGGCCCGCCCCCGCACCCGCCGCACCCCCACCCAGGGGAGGGGACACCGGCTTGCCGTTCAGGTGCGAGGCTGGAAGGGATCAATAAATTAATAAATAAATCTCTCATTACAAACATGAAAGTACAGTACAGAGATAACAGGCTTGTTTCCTAGGTCAAAAAAAGATTATTCTATTTAGTCCGTCAGTTAGATTATCAAAAAATATTAGACTCAAATTTTGTCTTTTGTAAATCAAACAAAAAATGACGAAGATAAAGCGCATCGAAGTGAGCACGTGACGTCCCGCCTTGCTAAAAAGTGTCGCAAGGCGTGACGTTACGCGGAGCTTTAACGGGCTATATCTTCATCATTTTTTGTTCGATTGAGAAAAGAAAAAATACGTGTCCAATGTCAAAGTCAAAAGTCAAAGTCAAAAATCATTTATTCAATTCAGGACAAAATTGCCACTTATGAACGTCAATAATAACATTATAGGCCCTTAGGGGGCCAGAACATGTCTCCTTATTTTTTGGGCCCTACTAGCGCTTCGAGACAAGACACAGACAATCTTGCAAGTGCTGAGAAGAAACGCCGCCTAATATTTTCTGTTCCTCCAACTGACGGACTAATTCGATTTTTTCATGAAAATAGCCAACGTCCGGGACGTCATCATCATTACACTTACTGAGCGCAGTGAGGTCGAAGGGGTCGGAGTCTTGCCGCGCGGGCGCGGGGTGCGCGGGGTGCGCGGGGTGCGCGGGCGGCCGCTGCGACAGAGCGTCGAACTGTTCCAGCGACCCCGACGACGGGGATGACACTGACACCGGAGATTTACTCTGCAACAACATTCAGTCAGTATTACTAGGAAGCTTAAATAAATAAATAAATAAAATCAATTTATTTCAGACAGAGTCCATATAAGTGACATAAGAGGCATTAATTAATTCATTCAATCCAATTCAATCTAATTCCAAATTCAAATAAAGAAAGCTTAAGAAACGAGAGAAAATAACTCTGCCATATGGCCCGGATATTGACAGATTAAGCAATAGCAAGTTTTAAAAGTTCCATATTTTAGAAAGTAATGTAACTACGCTCATTTCTAAGCTGCTACTTTTACTAACTACTAGCTGAAAGGACAGATCTATAAGTCCATCATCATTAGGCCTGTCCTTTTATATGGCAGCGAAGCGTGGCCGCTACTCGAGCGACACAAGCAGGAGCTGCGTGTCACGGAGATGAATATGCAGCGGTGGATGTGCGGAGTCACGCGGTAGGACCGCGTGAGGAACTCGCGCATCCGCAGTAGCCTTCGTGTCCGTGATATTGCAGACGAACTGCAGGAGAGTCGCCTACGCTGGTACGGCCATGTTTTGCGGAAACCGGCAAGCTACGTAGGAAACAAATGTCTGGCCATGCCGCTACCGCCCGGTTCTGGCAAAAGTAGTAGACGATCTCCCAACTAGAGACGCTCAAGACCGTGCGAAGTGGAGGAGTAAATCAAGGAAAGCGGACCCTGGGCTCCAAAGCAATGGCTTTGGACGCAACAGGGATTGACCGTATAGATGAAGAAGAAGACTTCTAGTAACTACTAACTCGTAGACAATTAATATTTTTCATCTTTACTTTCTCTTATTTATTAGTCGGTAGGTTACTATCAAAAACGCAGCGCTGGCAGGCCTCCCAAGTCCGACCCTGTGGACTGAGGACCTAGTCAAGGTTGCGGGAAGCCGCTGAATGCAAACAGAACAGACCTGCTAGTTATGGCATCCTATGGGAAGGCCTATATCTAGCAGTGGGCTTTTAAAGGTTGGGGATAGTGCGGAAATTACATATGGTTTTAATTTCAACTCGATACCTCTACGCGTTCCCGAGATAAAGGGTCTTGACAGACATACGGGCAGACAGACAGACGGAGAACAAAGTGATCTTATGGGTTCCGTTTTTGCCTTTTGAGGTACGAAACCCTAAAAATGTGAAAAATAACAATTTTGGCTTGTAGAAATAAATTGTTTTTTTTATTTATGATAAGCGTTTTTAATTACCTGTGCCAAGGGCGCCCAGGGGTCGGCCGGCGCGGGCCCCGTGGCCCAGGGGTCCCGCGCCGGGCTGCCCACCGCAGACCACGCGTCTGATGACGTTTCCTGGGAAACAACACGTGATATAAGACATTTTGTAATGTTGTTTGGAAACAATCAAACACTAGCTGCCGATAATATCTATTTAGTCAGTCTGCATACCTAATATACAGCATGTAAATTACAGAGGACGTTCTCTTCAGCCAGTTTATTTACATCATTAATAGATTGAAAGACAAATTAACAAAAATAAGCACAAAAAAATTCAAAAAAAAAAAAACGAACCGCCTGTTTCAAACCAAAATCGAAACGCGGAATAGTAACTGGCGTAAATACGATGCGCAAACTGGCAACGTCGCTTTTCTATCTTGCTCGCACGGTGAGAAAAGGGTCGGACATTCATAATTTTTTTATTAAATTATAAAAAATTAAATAAAAAATGGGAATATTTTTTTTGTATGTATTTTCTATCTTGCTCGCACGGAACGCTCGCACGCATAAAAAAAATATGAACGTCCGACCCTTTTTGAGAAAAGGGTCGGACGTTCATAATTTTTTTATGAAATTATTATATATATATTTTTTTTTGTATGTATAGATTATATAGTATTACAGGTTAAAAGGAACGCCTTTGTTAGTTAACATACTTTATTTCGTAGATTAGTCATTGTCATTAAATCAGAGTGTATCAATGGAGAACCACACTGCACATTTTTCCCGATAGGTGTCGCATTGTGTTTAGTCTTGCCCGTGTGATTATTTATTTATTTAATAAGAACAACAAATCATACACCAATAATACTGTGTGTCAAACTTGCATTATACTGGCAAGCACAGAAAAAAAACGACATCTGCGTGGACATTAGTTAACAACGGTTGACAAGACCAAACACACTGGCGCCATCTGCGATTAGCTTTGCCAGTGCTTCCTCATTAGTATCTAAAAACTTTGACTCTTTTTCTTAAAGTTTTTGCAAATTAGTGTTTAATGATGTTTTATTACAGGTGCAACGAAAAGGGTCAAGTGTTTAAAATGAATGAATAATCAAATGAGTATACAAAGTTTGCCAGAATTTGTAAACTCATTCAATTTATTCAACAGTCAAGCCAACGTTTACGAAACGTCCTAAAGATACGTTAGTTGCGTAATTAACGTTACAGACTGACTTGACTATACAATACTTTCGATTAATAAATAGACAGTAACTAAAAAGATACAAAATATAATTACAAATCAAACATAGCTCAACATTTGATGGCAAGTAGCGTTTATTGTATGATACTCTAACTTTTAAGTATTACTACTACAACACATTCTTACCATCGACTCGGAAAATAATCCAAGATCCAAGTGCATGGACTGACAAAAAGAATTTATAAATAAACTATGCTACGTTTCATAGAATAAACAATGTTAAATAAAAAAACTGACACTGCGCATGTTAGTTCAGTAATTATTTATTGTTGAGATTTCTAGATGTTCATTTCTTCTAGTTTTAAAAGCTAGTATATCCTCTTTATCTGTTCACTAGTAAATGAAGATGCATCATTATCAAACTAAACAGATAACAAACATACATAAATCATTTTTATTCATGTCTATTACTCGCTAGTATGAGAGAAATCTTCGGCGAAATAATCCAGCGTATAATGTGTCTGGCATTAAAAATTAAACCCGGAATATTTATTTATTTACACAAAATCTTCTATCAGAACCAATACATTGTATTGTCTGTTGTTGGCGACAGACCTTTTTAATTTTTGATGTTTTGAAGCAGCAGTGTTTTGTGTGATTAGTTGTTCGGTGGCTGTCTTAATGAGAAGAATTATATAAAGCTTAGAAAGTTTAATTAAATGGGATTGTGGGAACGTAAGTACTGCTTTGTTATCATTGCTGTTGCCCTGCCCTGCTCCTACTTCTGTTCACTAGTTTTTATTATCCTATCGTTGTCAGTCTGCGGTTTTCCACTGACAAATGCTTAAGCAATAAGATAGATACTCGTTATTGTGCACCATACAAAGAAGTTACAATTTGTGTTTACAGAAAGATGCACAATTCAGGCGGTCTTATCGCTAAAAGCTAGGCCTATAAAGCCCAATGTTTACCTGTCTCAGTGGTGGCGGGACGCCCCAGGGGTCGGCGAGGGGCGCGGCGGCGGGCCCGGCGGGCGCGGTGGGTGAGCCCAGGTTCACGTCCAGCAGGTCGAGAAGGTGCGACTGTTGGGGCTCAGACTTCTTGTTGTTGGTTGGACCCGTACTCGAGTCTGGGGTCCTGCGGGAATAATGACGGGTTGGAAGCTTTTTTGTATGGTATAAGCGAGACAATCGGAAAGGCAAAGCTAGTTTCAGATGGCGCCAGTGTGTTAGGTCTTGTCAATCATTATCAACAAAATGTTCACGTTCATATATGTAAATAAATAACAAATATTGGACAACATCGCATACATTGCTCTGATCCTAAGGTAAGTAGCTGAAGCACTTGCAAAGAACGACGGTACCACAATACCCATGACGCGACTTGATATAGAATAGTTTGTTTTCTATATTGACCCGACCGAGAATCGAACCTGGGACCTCAGAGATAGCGACCCCAAGACCGGCGTACTCGCCTCTCAGCTATGTAGTTCGTCAAATCATACATATCAATTTCAATTATATCAACATATCTATTAACGTTTTTTTAAACTCAGTAGATAAACACAAAATGTATTTGATAACTAGTATAAAGCAAAACATAGATGAAATTATTATGTTTATGCAAGTATTGTTTGTATTTGACGCAAGTCTGACTGATACATTTCAACTTAGCAGAACCAACACTGATCAAGTAGTTACTACAAATAATAAATAAATACAGACCAAACACAATGCGACCTATCGGGATTAATGGTGCAGTGTGGTTCCCCATTGAATAAAACAAAATATATTATATTAAGTATATAAAAAATATACCTGACTGGTGGTAGAAGGCGACTTCACAAGAGACGGATGGATTGTTTAAGAAATGATATGACTGAGAAGAAAGTGGACGTGTCGATGAAGCTTGGGATGCATGGATAAGGAAACCAAACTGCGCACCTACAATCTGGGGGGAGGAATGACAATACTCATACTAACAGTAATGCTACGAGCACATTGGTAATGTTTATCCATTCTAGATTATTGTCCAAATCGTTTTATTCACTTTACAAAAGCCTCAAATCTACACTGATTAGTTCATACAAATAATATAAAATACGCCTTTTCAAAAGCGACACACAGTTTCAAAAAAGTTTATTTTAGAAAATCTGTACCTATAGTCAAACAATATTCCAAATAAATATGGTACCTACTAAAAAAGAAAGCTGCGTAACCAGTTGATCAACAACAACTATGGGAGCTACATCGAAATAAATATTCAGATGGTCTATACAAACTAACGAACTACATTTAAATATATGGAGCATCAAATTTATTTCACTAAATAAGACTACAGCTACCGCAATATTTGAAATGTTTTTAATCTAAAATGGCAGTAAAATAATGCTCAATATCGGGCACCGAACCGGCACTAACTGTAATGCGGGCAGGCACGCCACGCAGCCGCGCAGCCACCGCGCCCACCAGCCGCCCTGTTCCGACGTTTGCGAGCGCCACAGCGAGCGGAAGTACTCTTCTAGTCTATGGGAAGGGTGCAGGTGTGAGAGGGACAAGGATACATGATTTTTGGAACAAGCACCAAGCTTCTATTTTTCCTTAAGTATGGATGGATTGGCGGTGAACGGGAGAGGAATTCGATATTTACGCGCACCAGTCGAATGTACTCAAATGTACATACAAGGTAAATCTTTAAGCAATGGCTACATTCCTTGGCACAAGGGTGCCAAGACTGCAAATTCAACCATATAGAACGAAATGATGACATACATTCAAGATTTTGAATGAAATAAACGAGTTTACTGGTGTAATGTGTCTCTCGGCCTCCTCGCGCGACATGGCCAGCGCCAGCTGCAGTGTGCAGTGTGCAGTGTGTAGCGTGCAGTGCGTAGTGCAGCGCGCACGTACCGGAAGTCGTGCTGCGACTGGCTGATGGCGAGCTGCAGGCGCACGTCGTCGGAGCGGCGGCGGCGCTCGTCGCGCTCGGCCTCCTCGCGCGACATGGCCAGCGCCAGCTGCAGTGTGCAGTGTGTAGTGTGTAGTGTGTAGTGTGCAGTGTGTAGCGTGCAGTGCGTAGTGCAGCGCGCACGTACCGGAAGTCGTGCTGCGACTGGCTGATGGCGAGCTGCAGGCGCACGTCGTCGGAGCGGCGGCGGCGCTCGTCGCGCTCGGCCTCCTCGCGCGACATGGCCAGCGCCAGCTGCAGTGTGCAGTGTGTAGTGTGTAGTGTGCAGTGTGTAGCGTGCAGTGCGTAGTGCAGCGCGCACGTACCGGAAGTCGTGCTGCGACTGGCTGATGGCGAGCTGCAGGCGCACGTCGTCGGAGCGGCGGCGGCGCTCGTCGCGCTCGGCCTCCTCGCGCGACATGGCCAGCGCCAGCTGCAGTGTGCAGTGTGTAGTGTGTAGTGTGTAGTGTGCAGTGTGTAGCGTGCAGTGCGTAGTGCAGCGCGCACGTACCGGAAGTCGTGCTGCGACTGGCTGATGGCGAGCTGCAGGCGCACGTCGTCGGAGCGGCGGCGGCGCTCGTCGCGCTCGGCCTCCTCGCGCGACATGGCCAGCGCCAGCTGCAGTGTGCAGTGTGTAGTGTGTAGTGTGCAGTGTGTAGCGTGCAGTGCGTAGTGCAGCGCGCACGTACCGGAAGTCGTGCTGCGACTGGCTGATGGCGAGCTGCAGGCGCACGTCGTCGGAGCGGCGGCGGCGCTCGTCGCGCTCGGCCTGCTCGCGCGACATGGCCAGCGCCAGCTGCAGTGTGCAGTGTGTAGTGTGTAGTGTGCAGTGTGTAGCGTGCAGTGCGTAGTGCAGCGCGCACGTACCGGAAGTCGTGCTGCGACTGGCTGATGGCGAGCTGCAGGCGCACGTCGTCGGAGCGGCGGCGGCGCTCGTCGCGCTCGGCCTCCTCGCGCGACATGGCCAGCGCCAGCTGCAGTGTGCAGTGTGTAGTGTGTAGTGTGCAGTGTGTAGCGTGCAGTGCGTAGTGCAGCGCGCACGTACCGGAAGTCGTGCTGCGACTGGCTGATGGCGAGCTGCAGGCGCACGTCGTCGGAGCGGCGGCGGCGCTCGTCGCGCTCGGCCTCCTCGCGCGACATGGCCAGCGCCAGCTGCAGTGTGCAGTGTGTAGTGTGTAGTGTGCAGTGTGTAGCGTGCAGTGCGTAGTGCAGCGCGCACGTACCGGAAGTCGTGCTGCGACTGGCTGATGGCGAGCTGCAGGCGCACGTCGTCGGAGCGGCGGCGGCGCTCGTCGCGCTCGGCCTCCTCGCGCGACATGGCCAGCGCCAGCTGCAGTGTGCAGTGTGTAGTGTGTAGTGTGCAGTGTGTAGCGTGCAGTGCGTAGTGCAGCGCGCACGTACCGGAAGTCGTGCTGCGACTGGCTGATGGCGAGCTGCAGGCGCACGTCGTCGGAGCGGCGGCGGCGCTCGTCGCGCTCGGCCTCCTCGCGCGACATGGCCAGCGCCAGCTGCAGTGTGCAGTGTGTAGTGTGTAGTGTGCAGTGTGTAGCGTGCAGTGCGTAGTGCAGCGCGCACGTACCGGAAGTCGTGCTGCGACTGGCTGATGGCGAGCTGCAGGCGCACGTCGTCGGAGCGGCGGCGGCGCTCGTCGCGCTCGGCCTCCTCGCGCGACATGGCCAGCGCCAGCTGCAGTGTGCAGTGTGTAGTGTGTAGTGTGCAGTGTGTAGCGTGCAGTGCGTAGTGCAGCGCGCACGTACCGGAAGTCGTGCTGCGACTGGCTGATGGCGAGCTGCAGGCGCACGTCGTCGGAGCGGCGGCGGCGCTCGTCGCGCTCGGCCTCCTCGCGCGACATGGCCAGCGCCAGCTGCAGTGTGCAGTGTGTAGTGTGTAGTGTGCAGTGTGTAGCGTGCAGTGCGTAGTGCAGCGCGCACGTACCGGAAGTCGTGCTGCGACTGGCTGATGGCGAGCTGCAGGCGCACGTCGTCGGAGCGGCGGCGGCGCTCGTCGCGCTCGGCCTCCTCGCGCGACATGGCCAGCGCCAGCTGCAGTGTGCAGTGTGTAGTGTGTAGTGTGCAGTGTGTAGCGTGCAGTGCGTAGTGCAGCGCGCACGTACCGGAAGTCGTGCTGCGACTGGCTGATGGCGAGCTGCAGGCGCACGTCGTCGGAGCGGCGGCGGCGCTCGTCGCGCTCGGCCTCCTCGCGCGACATGGCCAGCGCCAGCTGCAGTGTGCAGTGTGTAGTGTGTAGTGTGCAGTGTGTAGCGTGCAGTGCGTAGTGCAGCGCGCACGTACCGGAAGTCGTGCTGCGACTGGCTGATGGCGAGCTGCAGGCGCACGTCGTCGGAGCGGCGGCGGCGCTCGTCGCGCTCGGCCTCCTCGCGCGACATGGCCAGCGCCAGCTGCAGTGTGCAGTGTGTAGTGTGTAGTGTGCAGTGTGTAGCGTGCAGTGCGTAGTGCAGCGCGCACGTACCGGAAGTCGTGCTGCGACTGGCTGATGGCGAGCTGCAGGCGCACGTCGTCGGAGCGGCGGCGGCGCTCGTCGCGCTCGGCCTCCTCGCGCGACATGGCCAGCGCCAGCTGCAGTGTGCAGTGTGTAGTGTGTAGTGTGCAGTGTGTAGCGTGCAGTGCGTAGTGCAGCGCGCACGTACCGGAAGTCGTGCTGCGACTGGCTGATGGCGAGCTGCAGGCGCACGTCGTCGGAGCGGCGGCGGCGCTCGTCGCGCTCGGCCTCCTCGCGCGACATGGCCAGCGCCAGCTGCAGTGTGCAGTGTGTAGTGTGTAGTGTGCAGTGTGTAGCGTGCAGTGCGTAGTGCAGCGCGCACGTACCGGAAGTCGTGCTGCGACTGGCTGATGGCGAGCTGCAGGCGCACGTCGTCGGAGCGGCGGCGGCGCTCGTCGCGCTCGGCCTCCTCGCGCGACATGGCCAGCGCCAGCTGCAGTGTGCAGTGTGTAGTGTGTAGTGTGCAGTGTGTAGCGTGCAGTGCGTAGTGCAGCGCGCACGTACCGGAAGTCGTGCTGCGACTGGCTGATGGCGAGCTGCAGGCGCACGTCGTCGGAGCGGCGGCGGCGCTCGTCGCGCTCGGCCTCCTCGCGCGACATGGCCAGCGCCAGCTGCAGTGTGCAGTGTGTAGTGTGTAGTGTGCAGTGTGTAGCGTGCAGTGCGTAGTGCAGCGCGCACGTACCGGAAGTCGTGCTGCGACTGGCTGATGGCGAGCTGCAGGCGCACGTCGTCGGAGCGGCGGCGGCGCTCGTCGCGCTCGGCCTCCTCGCGCGACATGGCCAGCGCCAGCTGCAGTGTGCAGTGTGTAGTGTGTAGTGTGCAGTGTGTAGCGTGCAGTGCGTAGTGCAGCGCGCACGTACCGGAAGTCGTGCTGCGACTGGCTGATGGCGAGCTGCAGGCGCACGTCGTCGGAGCGGCGGCGGCGCTCGTCGCGCTCGGCCTCCTCGCGCGACATGGCCAGCGCCAGCTGCAGTGTGCAGTGTGTAGTGTGTAGTGTGCAGTGTGTAGCGTGCAGTGCGTAGTGCAGCGCGCACGTACCGGAAGTCGTGCTGCGACTGGCTGATGGCGAGCTGCAGGCGCACGTCGTCGGAGCGGCGGCGGCGCTCGTCGCGCTCGGCCTCCTCGCGCGACATGGCCAGCGCCAGCTGCAGTGTGCAGTGTGTAGTGTGTAGTGTGCAGTGTGTAGCGTGCAGTGCGTAGTGCAGCGCGCACGTACCGGAAGTCGTGCTGCGACTGGCTGATGGCGAGCTGCAGGCGCACGTCGTCGGAGCGGCGGCGGCGCTCGTCGCGCTCGGCCTCCTCGCGCGACATGGCCAGCGCCAGCTGCAGTGTGCAGTGTGTAGTGTGTAGTGTGCAGTGTGTAGCGTGCAGTGCGTAGTGCAGCGCGCACGTACCGGAAGTCGTGCTGCGACTGGCTGATGGCGAGCTGCAGGCGCACGTCGTCGGAGCGGCGGCGGCGCTCGTCGCGCTCGGCCTCCTCGCGCGACATGGCAAGCGCCAGCTGCAGCTGCAGCTCCTCCTCGCCCGCCGTCAGCGGCCGCGCCAGCTCCGACTCCCGCCCCGACCACTCCGCCGACCCGCCCGTCACCTGCTGCACACGTGCCACGAGGCCTTACAGAACTCGACCGCATACTCTCTAGACCGGTAATACGAAGCGTCTATCTCCGAAACATAGTCATTTTTCACTTAAACTTAGGGTCATCCACGTACGTCACGCAAAATATTGACATTTTAGATCCCCGATGTCACGCTTTTTACCTATCTCTTTCCCATGCACTTTTACGTTTGGCATGACCCCGCTCACATGACAATGACGTAATATGTGGACGACCTCTTAATTGAAATTAAAAATCTTGCCAACTTACAATACGATAGATAGATAGAATTTTGACGAACAAAATGTTAGGTTGGGGAAAAGTTTCTTCGCACTTTATATGAAAATTTAAGATGATTTTTATTATTTGCCATTTCGTGGGTACTGACAATACCGTTGCTGTAGAAATATTAGGACTTCTAATCAAAACAACGCGACTAGTAGTTGTGGCAGTCTTCTCTTGATGTTAACCTAACACTGCCTAAAGAATTCTAAAGAGACCGAAACAGATGGAAATCTGAAAGTGCAAGGTCAGGGCTATAATGGCGGATTCATTAACACCTCCCAGCCAAACTCTCTTTATTTTTTCTGAGTGCAGAAGCAACATCGTGATGAAAGACTACACCCTTTTTATTGATCGATTCCGGCCGCTTTCTCTTAACTTCTTGCTTCGATCTCATCCGTTGGCATGGCAGTAGATATCCAAATCGATGGTTATGCCCGGCAGTAAAAGCTCACAATGAACAACAGCATCATCTTATTGCGAGTTTTGCCACAGTTAATGCCATTCTTAGTTGTTGGTGGTCGACTGTCGTCGACATGTTTCGACTAATATAATTAACCATATAATTTATAGTATAATCATGTTTATAGCAAATACAAATTCTAATTCAAACTATGATGAAGGTTTGTTACCTAATTTAATGAAGTTTAGAAAAATTATACCCTTAATTAAATACAGAGATAAGAGTGATGATCCCTCAAACTTAAGACCTGTCAATATTACACGCTTATAGTAAAATATTTAAAAAGATAGTCTTTTATCAACTCTTCAAATTTCAATCAAAAATCACATTTTAGAATTAACAAACTGTTGCATGAGAAGCAGTTTTGTTTTTCCTGCGTTTTTTTAAATTTGTATAAGGTTTTCGATAGTGTAGAACACAAGACATTATTAATGAAATTACGGCATTTCTTCGGCAAATTACGTCTCAAATGATTCAGGAAAATTGTTAGAGTAGATAGAATGCAAAAAGCTAATGTCAATGGAACTGACATGACTGACCTGGAGCTCCATTATGCACGGGTGTGCCTCAAGGCTTTATATTGGGACGTCTATTATTTTTAATCTATTTAAATGACCTTTCTTACTTTACTTAAGACCTTTGTGAAATTGTATACTTTGCCGATGATACATCATTGATTTCTAAAACTGACAAGAGGTAAAGCTACCTTTGACGATGTAAAATTATTTTATTTATTTAAAAACAACTTACTTAAAAGCTTTTATCTAATTTTAGCTTCACAGTTTAGCAAAAACGAACTTTGGTTTTACCGTACACTGTGATTCGAAATCGAGCGTTCGTAAGAACATTTTATTTAACAATGCAAATTGTCATGTGGCATAAACTGCACTACAGATGCGTTAACAATATCAAATATTACTTAGTAGTTTTACATGTCGGAAGGCAACAAGTAGGCATACACTTTTGACTGCGTGGCTACTGCTCCCGGGTCAAACTTGTTTACGAGTCAGTGAATACACATGGCGTGATATATTTTTGCGTATCTATTTTGTTAGATCTGTATGTGATAAAGATAAGATATAGTGTTTAGGTTTGTTTTTATGTTAGGTTCTGTAATTTGGTTTTTGAGTGATACAGGTAGATCATTTATTAATTTGGGTAAATAATGCACTCTCTCAAGTAGTGCGCTGGTTTACTGCTATCAACCTGTTATAATAATAATAATAAAGCTTTATTTTTCCATTTCCTAACTTATTTTTCAATTTTTACATTTAATTAATTTACAATGGATCCCTTCTGGGTAAAGCCTCCTCCAACTTTTTCCATTTGTTTCTCTCTGCGCCAAGACTCCACCAGTTCCTGCCGGCAACCTTCACTATGTCGTCTACCCACCGCTTCTTCGGTCTCCCGACCTTTCTTTTTCGTAGTGGGCCGTTCCACTTGGTTGTTTGTGTAGTCCACCTTGTGTCTGTACGTCTTGTGATGTGACCGGCCTATTGCCATTTCAGCTTTAGAGCGTGTTTAAGAGCATCCGTCAGGCTTGTCTTTTTTCTTATTATTTCACTTCAGACTTTTTCTAATTTCCATAGTTTTAGGATACTTCTTTTCAACGCCCGTTCGGTTGTTATTATTTTATTTTTTATTTTAGCCATATGTTAAGCTAGGCAAGATGCATGTTTCTATTACTGTCTTTTTAGTGGCATGTTGAAGTTTCCTTTCATTATTTCTTTATGAGCCCAAAATCTTTTCCACGAACAATTTACTCTTCTCTCCACCTCTTTTTCACTGTTGTCATGATTAAAGGATACCTGTTTGCCAAGGTAAATGTACTTGTTGACATATTCTATTTGTTTCCATTTTCTGTTTGGATACTTTTCTGTGGGCCATTTGTCATCACTTTCGTTTTACTTTCGTTCATTTGTAGTCCTACTTTTATGCTTTCGCTGCTTAAAGTCTGTATCATATCTTGCAGTTCGGAGGCTGACTTTGCGAAGATAGCAACATCATCTGCGAATCTTAGATGACTGAGATGTTTATTAGTTATCCAAATTCCTTTTTGGTCCAGTTGATCTTTTGGAATATATTATCCAGAACAGCAATAATTATTTTAGGGGACAGGGGGTCGCCTTGCCGTACTCCTCTTTCAATTTCAATCACTTGTACAACAACAACCTGTTACTAAATGAAAAAAAAACCAAGTACATTAAATTCACTATGGCCAATGCGAGGCAGTACGCGTATTCATGTCAGATGACCATATAGATGCAGTCAATTCAATTACTTTTTTGGGAATTACATTAGATTCCCGACTGCACTGGGATCCCCATATTATAATTGTCTAGCCAGGAAGGCTCAGTTCAGCGGCTTATGCTGTGAGGAACAGAAGTCATTTAACTGATGTCGAAACAGCAAGATCATTATAATTTAGTTATTTTCATAGTTTGTTATCGTATGATTTATTGCTATGGGTCTCTGCTGCTGACATTGAATCAATTTTTGTGTTGCAGAAAAGAGTCGTACATGCATTTTTTTTCAGTATATAGGCTATTAGTCTGTGTAGCCCGACCGACCTTTCACCACGGCCTTTTTCGGACGTCGTACGTGATCCACTTTTCATCACCAGTTATCAATCTCTTAAAAAAACGATTCGGTTTCGTTACGTCTTAACAAAGAATTTCAATTAAGTACACGGTTCATGAGGTTTCTTTAAGTGAGCTCGTAGGGCACCCAAATATCGAGCGTTTTTTTGTGTATCCATTTCTTTTTAATGGGTCAAAACTTATTTGTGGTCAATTCCCAGTTCTTCAGCTATGTCGTAACTACTGATAAGCTAATCTTGCTTCACGTTTTCTTAAATGGGGTCCATTTTATCCGTAATAGGGCGTCCAAAGCGAGATGTATCTTTGACATTAAAATTCTTGGATTGAAAAAGCTTAAACCAACTTTGTGCTACTCTTACTAACACTACATTAGCTCCATCATCATCCAATTTAAAAGCTTTGCTCTTGTCTTGTTGTCTTGTGATGATATGACACAAGGTCCATATACGTCACTTTTTTTTTCTTGTTGAATAGTATCTAATTTCTTAATTAGATTCACTCATTTTGGCAAAACGAAAAAAAAAAAAACAAATAGCTGATACCAACAATTTTCTTGTTTCTTTATTTGAAATGTTAGCTTTTTAATGTCATCAAAACCAGCCAGATACAAATCGTACAGCCAAAGAGATTTTATTACAATTTTATACATACTATAGGCGAAAAAATGTATCCCTGACCTATTAAATGTCAATTCTACTCAATATACCCTAAATTATGATCTATAGAAAACTGTCACACACTAAGAAATCCTCTGAACTAGCCTTTTTCCAACTTAAAAAAGCTGAAGAAGCTGAAGCCCTTGACGCAAAATAACTAAAACCATTAACAACACTCGGTCGCATTAATAAGCTCCCAATAGGGAATATGCATGAAAAAAAAAATAGTTTTTACTATATTTATAAGAATTTATATGAAATTTTAGTGCTAATAGTGAAAACAAAATTGATTTTAGGTAAAAAATAACCGTAATATAGTAATTAGAAATTAAGGTATACCTATCTCTTTCTAAAACAACTTTTAGTATCTAAAATGTATAGTGCGCGGGAAATCTGACGTACATATTGGATCTCCTTGTCTAACACGCGACTTTAATGGGTTGTAAGTCAGGTATTTATAAATATTTTTCGAAAATTCGTAAAATTTTACTAATAAGAATTAAGTACTATTTATTTTAGATTGGACCAAATAAAAAAACATGCATGTTTCCCATTACTTGTTTTCTGTTCGCGATCCCCTGGACAAATCCATGAGTTTTTAAATATTAAATTTTAACAACAGATATTTAGAACTAAACATTTGATAGAAAGACTTGATACAAACCTCTACCGGTGGGTAGGTGGGGCTGGTAGGAGTGTCGAGCGCGCCGTCGCTTCCAAAAGCGCTCGCACTCTGAGCGAAGCGCTGTTTCGCTTTAAGCGCTCGCGCGCGCTCATTCTTTAATCTCTCTTCGTCTTTTAGAAGATTCACTAGTTGCTTTGCTTTCTCACGGACGTTTAAACCTGGCAGACAACAAAAAACCTTTGTTAAAAATTGAGCATATTATGATCTATACGCGCTATGCGGGGGTAGCCACTTTTGCCGTCCGGCTGCGCTGTTGGAATGTACCCAGCCTGCCGACCAGCTAGCATCAGTTTGTGTGAAGGTTTTTTTTTTAGATTTCGATATTAAGTAAATAAGTTCGATAGTAAGTAAGTTAACCAATAAAATAAGACCATAAAGTAACCATAATGTAAAAAATAGAGTTACTTAAAAAAATAACAAAATGCAGAAAAAAAAGTGAATATACTCCACGTTTCCACAAAGACGTGACGTCGCACAAAACAAGTCGTTTCGGATCATTGCATATTTTTTGTCGGCCTGTTTAGGTACCTGCATAAAGTGTAACCACTATTTTATTCCTAATTCCCCCCTTCCCACCTAGCAACAGTGTTGTGTGGTTGACTTAAGAGACCGTCCGAGAATTTGTCGTATTTCCGTACATTTTGTTCTCTGATTGTAAAGACGTGAATGATAATTGAAACAAAATAACACGTGATTTTTAAAGATTACTTCTTATTCTTTCATGTAGCGAGAATGCATTTTTCATATCATTTCAAAAATAAAGGTAAATCACCAAAAGAACTACCCTTAATCCAGAAAAATTACGTTTGAGTTACGTTTGAACATCGGTTTACAAGAGACTATAAGTTATCCTGACAATTCGATTTTAACATTTAATTGGAGATATGGTCTACTTGCACATAGGTTGAATACTTTTTTACTTTCTTACAAAATATGGCAGAAAAAAAATGCTGAAATAACATACAATTTTAGAAATTTCCATTCAAATATCATTTATTTTCCATCGTTATGAACAACTTTTATAAGATTAAAACAGTACACAATAATCTTCAGGTATACTTTTAATATAATATAATTTTAATTTTATGTAAAAACAAAAAAAAGTAGCAAAAGAAAAATTAACTATAAAATCAAGCGCGCAAAACCGATCGTTTTTCAAACCTATGTAGGACGTCCACTATTATCTCATATTATCTTGTAAAGGATCAACAATGTTGACGCTTTATCCACTACATAGAACAGTATTTCAATTTTACACTGAAAAAAGGTGCACGGCCTCTTAATTCAACGCGAGTGCTCAGAATTTATCCTGATTAACATACTATTTGCGAAATGGTATCTGTGACAATAGTTACGTGGACGATTAGCATTCGCTAGTCGCGCTAATTAGATATCCACTAATGATTTATGTAACTGATATTGGAAAACGACACTTTTAATTAGATGGCGGTAGAGTAGCAAACACTACCTACTATAAATTGACGACCCTTCTGCGTAGTGACGCGGGTGTCCCGGGATTACTGGTTCGGGTCAATTTAGAAAACATAATTTCTGAATTGGCTTGGTTCTGGATGTGATGGGAGACGCCTACCGCAAATTTCATAGACTGGTACCCGGTATGTAACACATGTTAATTCCTTACTCTGAGACTATAGCAATCGGTGTGTGCGTCAGACACGCATATTTATTTATTCAAATGCAAGAGCGGTGGTAGTTTAGTAGTAGCAGTCTCGCCCCACCAAATTGAGATAAAACTGGGTGAATGTACAGCCAAGGTCCTAATTAGTCTGGCTTCCCTCTTTTGCTAAAACAAGGGCGCTTAAAATGTATGCAACGATCCATCACACGCGTCCGCTCCGATTTAGCAAGCGGGCGCCTGCGCTTGCGCCTATGTTTAAGCGGAGACCGTAAGTGTTACAGAGCACCAATGCAATAGCTGCTAATATAACAAATAATAATAATAAATAAATAAATTTTATTTATTTCAAAAAAGAAGTTTCATGCTTGGAATCATTTACAGCGGCCTCTGCACTAAGCGTAACTTATATCGCAGTTGCCAGTAAACTTACAATGGACGCACAGTTTATAATACTAGTAAGCCTTGCGTTTATGGACTAGATTTGCTGCATCCAGGATCGTAGTCAAGGAGTTAAACAGGGACTGACAATCTTTATTACACGCGAGGCAAGTCGCAGGCAAAGCTAGTAGCATACAAAAGCGTTTGAAATACTACATTAATTACAAACACATATTATAAACGGGGTCAAATGAACGTAGTATAATTAGAATATAATTCATTAGAGCGCACGGAGATAATGCCGCACCGTGGGAAGCGACCTTGGAGCGCGTGCGCAGCCCTAGCTTCCCACCACAGACAATGGCCAGACAATATGGGATTGTGCCTGGACATTGAACCTGCCTGAAAATGAGTGTTGGTAACCATTAACAATTGTGATATTATTTAAAATTTTGGTCGTTTTGCCGTAGAACCGATAACAAATAAGGCAAGTGATCATGAGTGGAGACCACGACTTGGCAAGCACCGCGTAGGTTGCCCGCCGACAAGGTGGAGCGATGATATACGCAAAGCTGCTGGCAACGGATTGAAAAGGATAGCCGTGGATCGGGCTCAATGGCGTGCATTGGAAGTAATGTGTAATGTTTGTATGAAGATACGGAAAAAGCTTAAAACCTTTAAAGAGAAGACTTTTTAGTCTAATTGAAAATGATGAATGAAAAAATCACTAAAATAGTGTTATTTTAAAGACATAGCATCTGAAATATTCATGAATGATGTTACCATACCAATTCACAACAATCAGTGGCAGTTTGACGCGAATCCATTGCGCGTGACGTCATCTCATCGTCTGTCAACAAACCAACCAACCTGGGTTGGTTTATTGACAGAAAACACACACAATAATTGCTTTTATGAAACTAGGTAATTGAGTGTTTATTGATCGTGTTTTCTATTATTAGAAATATAATTAAATGTACTGAGTCATTCTTTGAACCCTTGCAATCTTGTTGATACTCATTACAATATATATAAATATTGGACAACATCACAATGTTCTGATCTTATGGTAAGTAGCCAAAGCACTTGTGTTTCAGAAATCAGAAACAACGAAGGTACACACACAACACAAGATCCAGACCCGAGACAATTTAGAAAAAATATTTTTCTACATTGACCGACCGGGAATCAAAGTCACCACGGTACACCAAGTGCGGCATGCCCGCCTCTTGGCTACAGAGGTCGACGAAAAATGTCGACAACATTTCTGTCAAATTGAGCAGTGACTAATAATAAGTTGTTTTGTAAAATTAAACACCATTATTTTAACGTTAATTAGTGTGCCTTTATTTTCTACCTTCAATTTCTCTGGTGACGTCATAACAAAGTTACCAATCGACCTTTGGTTGAGACATCAAAAGAGTGACCACTGTCACTTGTTACGAGAAGCCGTAATATTTTATAATATAGTCATTTGTTCATCCGCAAGTTTTCGCAACCAATCAACGGCCGATTTTCAACAGCCAGATAGCTTTTATTTGGACATTAAGTTTGACATGTTGACAGCGTCATATAAAAGTTATGTGGCTTTTAAAAATCGGCCCTTAGTCAAATACATAGGGTTAAATATCGACTGTACCATAGTTATAAAAGAAGTACGTAAACAAAGTCAAGCACATACCTTGGTCTTTCCCCTCCTCCATATACTGGAAGTCCTTAAGGGTGTGTATGGCGAATATGTTCTCCTTGCATTGCATCGCCACCTTCTCACTGCCTGTCTTTATGAGATACTCCATCAGCACCAGAGCCTTGTAAACATGCCGCCAGTTCTTGCCGTGGTCGTTGAGCCGCTTCCATATCATCTGCGTGAAGAAAGCAAGCGTATAGCATACCGTCAGTAGTCACTCGGCCTCAATAGAGTACCACCGTTTAGTTGCCGGGTCTGAGCTTCGAGCAAATTATAGTGTCAGTCATTCGGCCTCATTTGAAGTACCACTGTTAAGTCACCTGCCCCCTAGCATGACCACCAAAACACGACACTAACGGCTTTTTTAAAAATATGATAAATATAGCCGCCATGTTGAATTTTTATCGAAACAACGATCATAACATGTGACGTCACCGGCACGGCGCGGCCATTAAACATGGCGGTTATATCTATCATATTTTTACAGCTGGTCCGAGCTTCAAGCAACTTATAGTCGTGTCAGTCATTCGTTCTCAGTAAATCCCGAGAGTAATTTCGCCTCGTCAGAGACTCGAGTTACTTATAGTCCTGTCAGTCACTCGGCCTCAGTAGAGTCCGGTCGTTAATTTGCCTTGTTCAAGACTCAAGATACATATAGTCGTATTAGTCAATTGGCCTTAGTAGAGTCCGATTGTTTATTTATTTATTTAATCGTACCTGCATGATCTCGGTGAAAGCCATCACGTTGTACGTGAGGTCGGCGATCTCCGCCATCAGCGTGCTTGAGGGGCCCCATGGGTCGTTCGAGGTTGCTTCGCGCACTTTTACCTAGAATCAACAAGTGGTGGCATGAGTTTATTTATTAACAACTAGCTGCTGCCCGCGACTGTTCGCGTGGTCTTCAACCTTCCTCGGCGTGCGCACAACCCACCAAAGTTTCATCACTATCTCATCAAAACAAACATAAATCCACTCATTTTTATTTATATAGAAGACGCTAAATATGCCCGAGACAACACACTCATGTTCTCGTAGTAAGAAATTGACATTCTTGTGTTTCGCAGAAGAGGGAAGTGTGTGAGGGAATAACGCAAACAGCACAGAGCCTCTTGCCGTGGCGTTCTGTGGAGGAGGCCAGTTTACCAGGTGGACTTCCAAAGGCCGATGATGACGATGTGTTACGAGGTACAGTCGGCCAAGAAAGTGGTCTATCACCCTAAGGTTGAACATCATTCGCGCGTCATAGAACAACAGGGTTGATTTTCCCATGCAAAAATATTCTGATAGCGACTAATTCTCTTATCATATTATCTATTACGGCAAAAACTAAATTTAATAATACGTCAAAATTGTACATCTATCATTGTTAAAAAGGTAATAAGTCCATGAGTTCAACTTTATTGCTATTTTACTTAACTAAACTGGTGAACCACTCAACATTAAAATCCTAGCACACTCAGACAGGATTATTTATAATAAATAGGGGGGGTTATCTCTTACCTGAGCATCAGAGTAATTGTGCGCGAGGTTTTTAATATTTCTCCTTAGGCCCGCCACGTTTACTTGCATTTCGTCCCGACCTCGGGGCATCTGGAACACGCAATTTTGCATATACTACGTGACCTCTACAATCGACTAGTTTCCTAAAAAAAATCCAATTAGTTCGTCAGTTGGAGTAACAGAAAATACTGGATACGTATTTTTTCTTTTCTCAATCAAACAAAAAATGATGAAGATATATAGCCCGTTAAAGTTCCGCGTAACGTCACGCCTTGCGACTCTTTTTAGCAAGGCGTGTCGTCACGTGCTCACTTTGCGCTTTATCTTCGTAAATTTTTGTTTGATTGATAAAAGACAAAATATGGGTCTGATATTTTTTGATTATCTGACGGACTAAATAGAATAATCTTTTTTTGACCCAGGAAACTAGCCTATTAAGCGCGTGACAGCAAGACGTTACTAAACAAATGAGAATATAAAAAATAAAAATAAGTAAAAAGTTAAAAAGGCGTACGATGCCTTAGTGCATAATTGAACTTACTACAGAATTGTTCATTTTAAGGACATTAAACTATTTTTTAAGTGTACAAGCAGCATAAGTATTATTCATTCAATGTTTTGTCAAAACAACTAAGTAATATATTGTGTACAAAACTAGAATAAGGATGTTTTAAGTTTGAGTGCAACATAACAGGGAAAAATAAATAATTACTGATACAGCGGGAATCTAACGTAAATTTTTTCACTATCTAGGGAAAAGAAGTCTTTTAACTAAGCTTTTTAATTACTTATTTATTTATTGAAACAAAAATGCAAAATTATTATCACATTTCTAAATAAAGCAAAATAGTCCGGGTCCGATTCCGAGTAAATCCGAGACTCGGAAAATTGTTATTAAAACATTTAACATATTGTGGATTTTGTAAAAAATATAAAAATAAATATTATTGTTATAATGTTCTGAGTCAGTGATAGTATGGAACTACAGTGGATATAATTTTATCGTCAAATTCTTATTTAAGTGCTTTCTTCTAACACTATACGCTAGGATTTCATCAATGTTTAGATACCGGATGGCCAATATATACGAGGGTTCCATTCCCACATGAAGCAGTTGAATTTTTCCAAGTAAAATATCATGTTCAATAAAATAATGTTTGTACTGAAAAAGAAGCTTCACAAGAGCGAGCAGAATAATGTAAGGGACAAGTAGATCTACTTATCACTTAGCTGGATCTAACTTGCTTTCATAAGAGTGATACAAACTATTTTAATAATTGCTAAATAATAAATAAAACCAATTTATTTCTGCAAATAAGCCTAAAATAAGCTCTTTTACGTCCCAATCTTTTTTTTTACCCTACCACTGCTTCGGGACAGTTCTGGGCTATTCATTATTATTAATATTATTTGATTGAACGTAAAACTGAAGTGGTGACTTTCAGCTTCTAAACAGAACAGCGTGCTATGCTTGGCGTTTCTTTGAGAGATAAGATCCGAAATAACGTTATCCGTAAAAAAAACCGGAAAAGCGCGAGTCGAACTCGCGCACCGAGGGTTCCGTACCAACTTATAGGTATGTAAATAATAATTATAACTAAACTGCGGGTTTTTTTTTTTAAGAATCTGTAGGCCTGAGTATACCGTTCTAATTTCAAATGGCTACCTCCACGCGGTCCCGAGATAAAAGTTTTTGAAAGACGGACGGACGGACGGACAACAAATTGATCAAGGTTCCGTTTTTTTCTTTTGAGGAACGTAACCCTAAAAAGACAGCCTAATCATCTCTTAGCGCGTTGTACCATTCTAGTTAAGGGGGTACGTACGCTTAACCATGGTCACAGAAAATATAAAAGTCCAGAAACTACACTACGACACACGGATTTTTTGTTTCGAAAAATCCAGAAGCACGAACTAGGATTTAAACTAGAGATGGGCCGAGTACTCGGTTAATACTCGGTACTCGGCGTACTCGGCGGGTTTTTTAATACTCGTACTCGGCCGAATAACTCGGTTTTAATGCCGAGTATACTTGGTTTAAGTAAAACAATATATTTTGGTAGATAGTGTTATTCTTTTGTGTGTTTTATTTGAACATGGTTTAACATTGCCGTCGTAGAAGCCTTTCGTCCAACACCACTATGTGAAATCAGAGAATTGCATAAGGTACATTTCACTTTGGTTTTATCTTCTTCAATCTCGTCGTAAAATGTCCAAATTCGTGATCTTTTACGTGAACTCATTATGTCAACAATCAACAGGTACTACACACCTCCTACACACAATCTTGTACTTTTTCTGAGGATTTTGATTGAACCGTGTTACTCGGCTAGTACTCGGTTGGAAAAAAATTGAACCGAGTAAAACTCGGTACTCGTTACTCGGCAAAAGTGCTACTCGGCGCATCTCTACTTTAAACTAACAGCCTGATAAAATAGTTACAAAAAATGTGGACTCATTGCTACGATTAGTATTTTAAAGAAAACGTTTTATTTAAGACTAGCTGTCCCGACGAACTTCGTATCGCCGCGTTTTTTTTCGTGAATTTTGCGATGTTTTAATAGTTATTCTGCTATTCGGGACGGAGACAAATCTAAAAAATCATGAATCATAAAAATCGGCGTAGCCGTTCTAGACTTATATATGGTGTAACCCGACTGTTTTATATATATATAGATAAAAGAGAAACTTAATTAAGTACGGAATAAACACCAAAGAGACCGATGGATTTTTAAAGTTGCTGAAATACAGCAAACAAATGCAGGAAAATCGTATGCCAACTGCGTTGGAATAAAGTGTTGCTGCAACCGCACGACTCACGTCCTGCTAAAAACATCTTAATTAAAAGAGCCCTAACACCAAAAATGACTCAAATCGCCAGAGTGCCGTAAAGGTATCAGGAGGGCTGACACCAAATAAGGAACAGGCCAGGCAGGGGATTGATTGAAATAGAGATAGTGAAACTATTATTAAGATGTACAGACAGCAATAATGACAGAAAGTGGCTTTCTCAAAGTAAAATCACCAATTGAGAAATCACCTGCACAATAAATTCAAACATCCCAAAGCAATTTAATAAACACAAACTGGCTACAAAATTAACTTTACTATCGTTTTATTACGAGAATTATTTTGATTGGTGTCGTAACGATAATGCTGATATTGGTGTAAACAAAAGCATAGCAACATTTACGAAAAACCTCAACACATATTTTTATTTAGGTGCAATGATCTCTGGCTGGAATATTGTTATGGCGATAAAACCAATAAAACCAATAAAACCAATTTATTTCTGTAAATAGGCCTAAATTAAGCTCTTTTACACGTCCCAATATATTTTTTTACCCTACCACTGCTTCGGGACAATATTGTGGGCTAGTGCCGAGAAGAAGCAGCGCAAGAAACTCGGTCACTATTGTCAGCCTCTTTTTAAATAGTGTGTTTACATTACAAGATAAAATGAACCTGTGCGAGCACGGCAGTATTTAATTCCATACATTTTTATCATTTAAATAGTCATTTACAGTGTAATAACCTTTTTTCATTAAAATCATCTTGACATGCGATTTAAATTCATACATAGGCAGTTCAGCAATGGACTGTGGTAATTTGTTAAAAAAGCGAATACATTTTCCCATAAACGAATTACCCACTTTATGCAGTCTGAAATTTGGAACGGCAAGTTTATCTTTATTCCGGGTATTAATATTATGCATGTCACTCTTTTTAGGAAATAGATGCAGGTTTTTGCGAATATACATGATATTTTCATAAATGAATTGAGAAGCCACTGTTAGTATATTAATTTCCTTGAACAGTTCCTTCAACGAGTCTCGGGGTCTGAGGTCGTAAATTGCCCGTACAGCTCTCTGGATGGAACTTCATTATCAGACCCCTTTGCGCTTCTATCAAACAGATCTCACTTGATTGATAGATGAATCATGCTAGTTGGATTGGTAGTGGAAACGCAGTTACTAGTCTAGTTATTTGTGATCGATCATATTTATAATTGTAATTAATGTCCTAGTTATTTATAGAGAAATGTTTCAAGGACTTTTTAGATTCTTTGCCCTTGACACTTTTAGCAGGTTGAATCGTATAGAAAATGGCTGCTACTTGCCCATAGTAGCAATGTTCTCCCAACTCAACAATTCAAAATGCAATATAAAGGTATT
The DNA here is from genome assembly GCA_963576865.1 of Anania hortulata. Classification (NCBI taxonomy): domain Eukaryota; kingdom Metazoa; phylum Arthropoda; class Insecta; order Lepidoptera; family Crambidae; genus Anania; species Anania hortulata. Next base: position 800,731 of record OY756395.1, read on the forward strand.
TTGAAGAGATCTTAAGTAAAAGTGAGAATTTATATTATTTGAGTTAATGGGACATTTGAATCATTTAAAAAAAACAGAGCGAAAGTGACAGTTCTGATATCAAATGTAACTCAATAAAATCTGCATTTGAATTTGTTTAGTACTATTTAGGTCTACTGTAGTACAGTGTAATTAGTGTGCATTTTGGAAAATAAACAGCATGCGGGACATGTTCATCCATAGCTTTGAAATAAAAATGAAAAGTCAGTCTAAATATAATTACGCAACACTTTTCAAAACACATTGCTACATTTACTAGAAGAGGCACCTTTAAAAGGCCAATTCGTCTATTTTACGCGTCTTCATAGGGCATCTTTTGAGTATGATTCGATGCATTTTATTCCCATCACGTTACAGAAAGAAACAAAGAGTTTTATTTTCGGGCGTTGGTTGGCTTGTAAACAAAGCCGTGTGTGATACAATTTATTATTATCTCCGGTGTTAGTGACCGCGGCAGATAACGAGCGCGAATTTTGACAAACAGACAAATCTATAAATATACCAAGCAAAACTGAAACGCGTTTTTGTTGAACGTTTCGCATTAGTGACTTGCACGTTTAGAAACAATTTCCTGATATTTTGGAATAATATTTTGTAATAAAAAATATTAACGCTTAATTTAAACCAGAAAGAAGGTATAATAAATTAAGTAATAGCTAAATTATAATAGCCGGTCAATCTGGAAGTCACTGGGGGATGCTTATGTTTAGCAGTGGACCAGGGGCACGCATCGGTTTCAAATGGGGGTAGGCTGTGAGTGAAAATTGAGTAAGTTTGCGTGAAACAGTAAGCGATGTCGCGGCAGCCTAACATTGGTTAAATTGCACAGTAACGATCTAAGGTCTCTTTCTCTCTCTATAGTAAGGAATAAGTATAGGTAGACGACAAAATGGTTACAGAATATTTATTGTTGAATACGTAATTAATAATTATGGTTAGCGGTTCTGTCGGTTTTTTATGAAGGTAGGCTCTGCATACTACCCTTTATGGGATGCACGCCCCTGAGTGGACGTCTTATGGCTGAAATGATGATAATAATAATAGCAGGTAACCTAGCTAGCAAATAACGAAGCAACAAAAGGTTTTAAAATTAAGGATACAAGATTTTTTAAACATTTTTTGTTTTTGTTCTACTATTAGCTTGTAAAACAACAAATAATAAAAACAGTTCAAGTGTGAGTAGGACCCGCGAACCTGACCAACATTGGTAAATGAATCAATTATATATCTTTTTAAAATACAAGGCTTTTTCAAAACAAATTAAACTAATTTTGATTACAATTTTGAGTAAGTGGTACGCACTACGAATAGCGCGTTCCATGTTTTGTTTGTGCGTGCAGATAACGTTTAAAAAATAGATACTTGTGTCTAAATAATTTATAGATAAAAAGTAAGAATAGCATTCTAGCATTCATTCGTAGCATTCTTAAAAAATAAAGAGATTAAAATGATAAAACAAAAGTAAAAAAACTAATGCCCAGGAAGATACTAACTATGTTTCTGAGTAAAAACTAAATGGTATAGTAATTATGATGAAAGGTACAAGTAATGCAATGTTTTGGAGCACGAACGTAGACATTTGGCCAGATATCGAGTGAGACATTGCCAAAAAAAATTAGCAAGCACTACAAGTGTAACATAATCCAAAATAATCTAAAATCAATAAGACACATCGGGTTTCTGCTCAAGCTGGAACTAAGGGAACTCAAATAGGGTTCACTACAACCACTTACTTTGCAGTGCAATTAACTGGTGTTATTTTAGTAAAACAGCCAAATGTGGGGACGCCGCGTCTGTCGACAATATAATATACACAAACATATATTAGATTTATCACATGCATACAGCTTTATTACACATTAAACTTGTATTGTACATGCTGTAAAACTACACACTGAATATTTTGTTGAAAAAAAAACAAGTAAATGTGCTAAGTGATTGTTATGCATTACGCACACGGCGCATCGAATGGGCCTGATTTTCTGCCTCCCTCTTCGCTTAATTTATGTTCAGATATCTCTTTCTCTTTCTCATGCATGAGAGTCTGAAACACTCAAGAGACTAAATTTTAGAACTGTCAGACTAAGTGATTTTGTTGTTTCCGGCGTATTTTAGCTGTGTGTGTTTTTGAGGTATCAAATTCAAATTTTCAAATTCAAATTCTTTATTTGCCATAAATAGGGTATCCAGATAGACTTACCCACAGCGTGAGACATAGCTTAGGACTAGTCTATTTAAAAAGAATTGCTCTGCCATGTGCGTCAAGGTATTTAATGCATTACCTACAGAATTCCAAATTCTCCTAAAAACACGGTTTCGGAAGACAGTGAAGTTGTGGCTACAAGAACGATCCTTTTACTCTGTTAAGGAATATTTAGAATATATGTTCAGACTCAGGCATTAATTAATATGTGAATCTTAATGTGTTGTCTTATTTGTTGCGTATGTACCTACCAATTTTGACAAATTAATGAATAATCTGACATTTGAATAATGTAATTAATATTTTGACATAGGAACTGGTTTGCTTAATTTTTTTTCTTTATTTGACATTTGCATGCTACTAAGTTAGCGAAACATGTAAGAACATTATTCTAAAATGTAACACCTTATATATACCGTGTTTCTTGTGAATAAATGAATTTGAATTTGATGTTTTTTAATTATTCAACAATTTTCTAATGCTATTTTGCCGATTTTTTGTATGACGCCTTTTTCTTTTTATTGGTGAGCGTTCACTGAGATGTGGGTCATTAAGAAATTTTGAAAGTAAAGGTAATCGAATTTGGAAAACAAGTTCGCTTAAGTTAACTGCAGAAAATTACATAAAGATAGGTCTCTTAAACTTAATTTCTTTTAATTTCAGTAAAATTAAGTTTATGATGATTAACATATTTTAAAATATCTTGGAAGCCAAATTTTTTTTTTTCGATATTACTTTGTCCTTAGAAAAACTAAAAATTTCGCGTGACAACTGGTTGAACAACGAGAGTTGCAGCCGAATAACCTGGCTTTTTGAAGAGAAAGAGACAGGTGAACATAAATGTGGCTGCTGGTAACCCTACCCGTTGTTGGTAACTGTTGGTGGTGTTGTGCTAGTGGTGTTAGAGCGGTCAATGTTATGCTTTGTTAGCACTAATAATGAGTTGTTACGTATAATGGTATAAAGCTATTTTTGTTAAGTGAAGTGATGATTATCTATTTTATTGGTGTTCAGTGATATGGATAGAGAAGTGTGTAGCAAAAGATAAAGTGCACAGAGTATTGCGTTATAATGAACAACATTATATTATTGATTTAAGTTCTTATGCCATATTTTTTACAATTTACAAAAATTAAGCTCAAATTAAAATTACAGTGTGCGTGCGAATAATAAACACATGCCAAAGGTAATCAGAAAAGAGTTTTACAAATTTATATACATAATTTATTCTTTCATTACTAATCTCTACTATTAGATAACAGACTCATGAAAACAGTAATCAGTTTTGGACTTTATTCATAATATAAATTTTAATACTATTGATTTCATAAAGTTTAGAATTCAATAATGATAATTATGTTCCTTTCTATTGTAATAATAAGTATAATTTGTATTATCTTTTATACATAAAAAAATATAAACTGCAGCAGATGTTATCATTGATTATGATAACAGTCTACCTTTGGCCTGGTTTGTCAATTACTTTGACAGTATTCTAAGTGTGATCAAGGTTTTCATAAATCGATTGTACGTACGTTTGTACCTAAGTACCTACACATGTGACATGACATAAGAAGACCGTGACAAAACAATTTCTTGCCCTGCATTTATTGCTGTTTTACGTAGGTCTAGAACATTCGTGTTTGCGTGTAGGTTGTTTCGTGTACGACCGCTCTAACCCGAGTATAACGAAGTGGGAGGAAGCACTATGAAAGCATTAGCCGTCAGCCACATCGGTCTACTAATGGGACATACAAAACTCAAACAAACATACTCCGCTCGCATACTATTGATTTGTTCATTAAGAACTTTTTTTGTTGTTATTAGTGTACTTGGCGAACGTGGTCTTCAGAGGATAGCATAATTTCTCTAGTAGAAATGGAAGCAGAAGTTGTTCCGAGACAAAATTAACATGATACTGTATTTTAAAGCAAAACTTTGTAGTGCTTGAAGAAACTTTTTTTAGTAGACCTATGCTGAATGAATTTCTTTATAGCTTCACCGGGCACTTTGGAGAGGGTGAAAGATCACTTAATTTATTTGACGGACTATTGTACTTGAAATACTATTACCCGTTAACATCCAAGCGGTCTCACGAGACCGCATAACAATAGAATTTCTATTATGTCTCGTTTACGTATGCTTGATCAGTACAACAATAAAATCAACCATTTATACAGTGTGTAACGAAAAGGTGAAATAAAACTTTAAGGGGTTATTCTACGGCTAAATTACATCAACTTTTTCATGGGACCAACATCAAAATCTCAAAAAAAATTGACGTTTCCATACAAACTGATGCCAGCTGGTCGCGTTTTAGTATGGGAGTGTTATTTTTTTTTGCGATTTCGATGTTGGTCCCATAGTTGATGTAATTTAGCCGTAGAATAACCCCTTAAAGTTTTATTTCACCTTTTCGTTACACCCTGTAGACTACAAGATGCCCTTACATACAACTACCACTGTTACTATGAGATAATGAAGATTTGACACATCTAATGTGATATGGGAGGCTTGCTGTATGTACATTAACATACAAATCGTCACTTTGAATGATAAAGCGATATTTACAAAGACTTCAGGCAATGACGTCAGTTTGTTTATCAAGACAATGAGATTGTATGACTGTACTGTTAGTTTATCTTTAAAGGACGTCGAACGAGTTAAGGCAAGTTGAGTGTTCTGATAGGAGGCAGTCTATTCAATTACATTTTTGACGACCGTCTGGTCTAATGGTTCGAGCTCCAGCATACAAAGCCAGACAGTTGCGGGTTCGAATACCGCTAGGGCCAAATGTTTAGGTGATGAGCACGAGCGTTCGTACTTAAGTCATGGATGTTTAAAATGAATTTAAGTTTTATGTCAGGCTTTGCATAGTTAGTAACAAAAAAAAAAGTTCGATTTAAGCAAGTGAGAGCTATGCTTAACATCTTAGACTAATTTACCACTAGTTTCATTCAGAATTATCTATATTTCTTAAACGGATTCCGACACTAACCAGTTATCCTAAATTGGTTCTAATAGGAACTTTTCGGAGATGCCAATGTAATCTTGTTCATCTCTGATAGTAAAATGGGTTCAAATATTGATGCATAGGTAAAGCAACCATGCCACTCCCATTGAAATCTTGACCGAGCTCGATCGATGAGAGATTCGATGTTTTCGTTTGCACCGACTCCAAAAGTAACTGATTAGGTACTTAAGTGTTAAGATTATTTTTAGCGTTTTAGTTTTTTGAAGTCGGTTTTTATTTTTTTTATAAAATTAACTTATTTCATCCATTTTAGTGATAAATCCTAATCAAAACAAATCTTACGAGTGCAAACATAATTTAACTGCTGAATACCGATTTCATTTCCTATTTTTCCACCCTTAGGGGTGTTTTTTTCCCAAAAATAGTTTTAATATAGTATCTTTGAAGTATAAGCTATTCATTAAAAAAAGAATCATCAAAATCGGTCCACATTTGGCAGAGATATAGGTAAGATAGACACTAAAATCAGTTGGCGTGGTACGGAGTTTATGCAATGTTTGATGATTTTCTTATAGATCCCATCATTAGAATTTAACCAAATTTATATGGGACCATTCTGAAAGTATTACCTTTCAAACAAAAAAATAATTATCGAAATCGGTCAACGCAGTAACGAATGATCGCTGAACATACATAAAAAAAAAAAAAGAAAAAAAAAAAAAAAGATACCGACGTATTGAGAACCTCCTCCTTTTTGAAGTCGGTTGATAAAATCATTATCTCGACCTATGGTCATTTGTTCTATCGGTTAAAATATACACCTACTGCTGAAAATAGTCTATGTATATCCTGAAGGAGAGATCCCTCTCACTCACCCTGGGATTCTGGCATGTGAGAGAGATATAACCGTTTTGCAGAGTATATGTTTCAGCTCCCCTTTACTAATACGATAAACAGATATCGGCAAAGCATTGAACAATTTTGAGAAATCGAGCGAACTAGATATAAGAAAAGAGTCTTGGGCAATGTGACCCTGGAATCAGCGATGATGTTTGGTAACTGAGTGACCAAAACAGAGTTTATTTCGACAGAAACTTTTTAACAGTTAGATGCAAGCTGAATAACATGACTAGATAATTTTAAAACAAATAATTTGGTAACAAGTAAAGTAAATATCAGACTAACTAATAATACAAACTTTGTTATCTAACTTAATAACATTTTTGTTTATTCCGAACCTTAAAGTAACTGCAGGAAGATTTTTTTGTAAATTTCATTGTCAATCACACAATTTTCACATGATTTTGAATCTTATTTCTTTACAAGTTGTCTGAATCTCAACTATATTCAAAAGCTAAATCATGTATCTAGTCAATATTAATATTTACGATATAATGAGTTCAATTAATTAAGTTAGTACGTCATACGCCCTCCGACAAGTTCGAGCAATAGTATAGGATGCTGTAGCAGCGAAAGAATACCAAATATCGGGATCAGTGGCGTGGATTGGAAAAGGCCTGTCCCAGAGTGGGCCGATTATGATGAATTAAATTACTTTGAATTTTTTTTTTCAACATACTCTTTGCTTTCAAAGCAAATCGCCAACCACTACTGATCGCATTAAGAGGCGGTGCACCTTTTTTCAGTGCAAAATTGAAATACAGTTCTATGCTTGTGTGCGTCTATGATGCGAGATAAAGCGTCAACAATGTTGATCTTTTACAAGATAATATTGATAATTTATTAGGTAGTGGACGTCCTACCTAGGTTTGAAAAACGATCGGTTTTGCGTGCTTGATTTTATAGTTAATTTTGACTTATGTTTACTACATTTTTTTTTACATAAAAAAATATATTTTAAAAGTATAACTGAAGATTATTGTATAGTGTTTAAATCTTATAATAGTTGTTCATAACGATAGAAAAATAATTGATAGTTGAATGTTTTTTTAAAAATTTTATGTTATTTCAGCATTTTTTTTCTGCTATATTTTGTAAGAAAATAAAAAAAAGTATTCAGTATCTTGAATTACATGTTAAAATCAAATTGTCAGGATCACTTATAGTCTCTTGTAAAACGATGTTTCAAAGGTAACTCGAACGTAATTTTTCTGAAATTACGTTCGACTTACGTTTGAAACACTACTACTACTTACTGATGGTTCCTTTGGTGATTTACCTTTATTTTTGAAATGATATGAAAAATCCATTCGCGCTACACGCAAGTTTAAGAACTAATCTTTTAAAATCACGTGTTATTTTGTTTCAATTATCATTCACGTCTTTACAATCAGAGAACAAAATGTACGGAAATACGACGATTTCTAGGACGGCCTCTTAAAGCTTCTTACGATTTCAGTTTTAGGTTTGCCTTAATTTCAGGCAGGCAAATGTAACATGTATAATATATATATAAGAACGAGTAGCCAGGTAACGTTTACCCAGCTTTGATACAACGGCAATAAACCGCTAATCAGGACCTTGACCTGACTTTTAAGGCTGCGAGCGCAGGTCCGATTTATTTATTTACCGGCCAGCGATTACGTGATCGATGTATGTACATTTTTAACTCTTACATCAAATAACAACTACTTATAATGTTTGTAGATCATTTCTACTAAAAATTAATCAGTTTGATGGTCACATCAAACTTCCTTTAAATTTATAATAGGACAATATTTTCGACAGAAGTGTGACATTGGAAGTTTTAAAAAGTTTCTCTATTTATAAGCTGCTTTTGGCGTTGTCATATTGAGGTAAAATATCAAATATTTCCTGTCAGGCTTCACCTAATTAATAAGTGCAACGATATTGTTGATTAAATGATCAAGTTATCAAAGATTGAACTAAAACACAAAACGACTACTTATGTAATAGTACAGCTCAAGTATTAAAAAAGTTTAACAAAAACTTCTTCCTAGCGCTTTGTCGACCATCTAAGGACCATAGTTAAGGACCCTAGATGGTCTGATAATTACATTTGGAGCGATTGCCATCAAACCTCCGTAACCCTTAGTCAAGAACTAGACCATTTAGACCATGGCTACACATCTAGTGATCTCTGAATCAAATGCAATCTGCATGTTCAGATGTCACTGAAGATATCACCACCTCACGGTGGTCATCCCTCACCGCTGAACAAAGCCTTGGTATAAACACAGAGTGACGGCTCTATGAAAATAACAAAGTAACGTCACGCTAACTTTTATTGACGCTTCAAGGACAGCTCGCACAAACTCAACACCGTGTAGTAACACAGGCCACTGAAGTCCTTAACGACTATCGCACGATCATAACTGTATCACCACCAAACCGCAACAATATCGCGGCAGACCTTCGAGTCCTTATCACGAGTGGATTCGGTTCAAAATTGAGCACACTTTGTGGTAAAGGTGCAAATGTTGGTTTGTATGTAAACGATGATAGGTGTGCGGAATCGGACTCGGTTGAGTGAGACGTGCGTTGAACTCTGTTGGTCTTTTCAATTTTCAGGTTTTGATTGACATTGGACTGGTAAGTTGCTGATAAGAAAAGATTCATTATAAACAAATTACTTCACTAGTATTTAACTGGCATAAATCAAAAGGTAAAGTTAAGATAGGGATCTTTCCGTTTTCAAGTTTCGTTGCTTATTTAAAAACCATATTGTAGAATTTCCTACAATATTAAAATAATACAATATGAATCGTCAAATTATATTGAAACACATATTCCGAAAACATCTAGTATTGATACTACATAAATAAGTGACTATGCCAATGACAAATTGAGGCAAATCGTTTCTCTTAGTGATTATAGAAGTAGTAAAAGCATACAGATAAATGCTACTACGAGGTAAAGGAATATTTGACGGACAAAATGCCTTAAATATAACTGACTGTACCAATTCTGTGTGTGTGAACTTTAGTGTATGTAGTTTATTGTAATTGATTGACATGGATATTTAATTGACATCGATATTTAATTTCCTGACATTACCAAAATAATTGTAAATTAAAATGTGTAATACCTACCTAATATTGAATTAAATTTGCATGTCTGAAAAGATTAATTGTGAGATACGATAATGTGTAAATCCATCTTATGTTACCACTTTTATAGCAAATAAATTATATTCTATTCTATTCTATTCTAAGTATTTGAGGATTTTCATGCAACTTATTTAACCATATTTTTCGAGGTAAAGAAAGCAAGACTATCACTACATTTAATGTTTCATGGTTTCTGGGTGGACAATTTGTTATCGTTTGCCGACAAGGTACAAAACAGAACAGTTACGACTGTACCCGATCACACGCATCTGGCGAGTGGTGCGCGATCGGCCCGTTACCTAATCGCGACAGGTAGGTCAATCCTGCGCATTGTCGCCGGCCGTTCACTCTGCCTAGGGTGACCAGCCTGTCTGCCGATACTGATAATACTAGATGGATGTTTCAACGATGACCACTTATCATTGTGTCTTGTTTACCAGTAAGCCTACCTTACTCACAAAAAAAAACCGTTGTAAGATATGGGGTTACTGAGCTAAAACATTCAAATTTTAATAACTGCAGCATTGTTTTTTTTTTTAAATAGAGTGACTAATCTGGTTTAATATTTTTTACAGGACAGGCCCTCTTCCTGTCATTAAATCACGCTATAAACAAAAAAGAGTTATGCCCTACCACCGCTTCATGCAGGTTTAGTTTTAAAAAAATGCTGAGTGTCACGCTATTTAGCGTGGTGTGCGGTGCACACAAGTTTGGGATAGGCCAATATCCAGCAGCGGACGTAACATGCTGATAATAATGATGAGCAAACATTTAAGAACAAGACGTTAAGAAAGCAAAGTCAATCAAAAGCACTCTGGAAGCCAATTCAATAACGTAATTGTAGTTGTAGCTTAAAAGGAAAGTCCCGAAAAACGGGTAACACTTAGCAACCCTACAATCCGTCGCATGCGCATGCCTACCGTACGATTTAACACTTCCGCTTCGCATTGTGACGCTGACGGCTGATGAGCTACATTGTTTATGTCGACGTTACGTATTGGGATCACTTCGATACAAAATGACATCAGATATTGTGCGAGTTGAATTTTATAAGTTATGACGCGTGGCTTCAGGCGACGGCTCTGTTTCTCTTTAATTATCTAAGTCAATCTGTCACTTCTTACTGACAATATTGACAGTGGTAAAACAAGACAAAACAGTGCAACTTACCTATTGCAACAGGTGTAAAAATTCTTTAATTATTTTAAATAATTCAAGTCAAACTAATGTTTGTGTAAAAGACACAAGAAAGTGAAAGCAAAATTTATTCATCATTTATTTTTCTGAAAGTGAGAATTATATTTGAGCGTCTTGCAAACTGACATTAATTAAGTTTTCCGTACAAAACTAGCAACACTAACACGTAAACGTGAAAGAAAAATTAAGATAATAAATAATGGTGACTCCGATCGATAAAATGATATGAACAACGATAAAAATAATAAAACGAATATTAAAATTACATAGTTTGGAAAGTTGATTAACCAATTTATTACGCCGAGAAAGATAAATAAAAGTTTAACGTCTAAAGACCTTGTTAAACCCAGAACCAATCTACCTATTCTCAATTTTGAAAAAAAAATTTACCTATTCTCAAAAATTTTGATTATAGAGATTGAATCGGCCAGTAGGTTTTAACGCCTACGCTTGCCCTTGTATTGGTCTGCAAAACTGCGATAGACAACATAAGAACTTTCGATTGCCAACTGGGTCAACTTCATTATCAAATGTGTTTACCGCGGAGGTAGGTAATAAATAACAATAAAAAATATCCAAATCAAATTTTCGAATTTTAAAAAAGGACCAGAGGCAGTTGAAGTTTTTTTTTTGTAAAAATAAAAATATTTTCCTTGATAAAATTTTCTTTATTATGAAGTTTGAAATGCTCTCGTATAAATGTGTTACGGGAAGCAGTCTCCTCCTCAACGACATAATATTCAATAACAAGTATTTTTTGACTAAGGAAACTGTAGGCTAAGATATTATCACACCGTATTTCTTTTAAATTTATGAAATGTAACGAAATCTTAAATTCTTCTACAAAGTTCTACATATTCATGATTATTATTGTCTGCTGTACTTTTAAGGAGTGGAATGTTCAAATTGCAGTTTCTTTTCTCTGAATACACGTATTCTGAGCTGAGTGGTGGTGCAGATCAGTTTGGTAGAGATTTGCAGCGAACGCTGGTAATTAGATTTAATAAACTTTGCGATAATGATAGAGCAATGAAAGACAGAAATGATAGTAAAAATATGAAGTACTTATGACAAGCAGAAGAAGAAGCGCAATTGTTAATAACAATGGCAAAGATTAAGAGCAAACATTAAACCGATGAAATGCCGAATGATCTCCTAAGGAAAGAAAGAAAGAAAGCCAAAGCGCAATTTTATTTGAATATCGACGCGATACTCTTGATTGGTTTGCGCTGAAGGCGTCATTTTATTTTATGTTACAAGAAACACGACTAGTCGTGCTAAGACAGTACAAAACCTAGTCTTAAATTAGTCCACCAATTTGAATGAGTATAATCAGATTAATAAATAGCTATTGCTAGTCAAATACAATTGACACCAAATGTTTTTTTACTCGTTCTCATAGAGGATGGAATCGCGATATCTCATCGTATCTGGGTACGTCAAACGCTGGTGTAATAAATTTTTCGTGGAACAATGAATCATAGCAAAACAATCCGCACCTGGGATAGGAAATTAGTTGAAACCACAGGATTCGATTTCTGTAAAAAATGTTACCATATTTTCAACCGACTACAAAAAGGAGGAGGTTCTCAATTGGACTGTATGTTTTTTTGTATGTATGTTACGCGATTACTCCGCCAATTATCAACCGTTTTTGATCATTATTTTTTTGTTCGGTAGATCATACTTCCCAGGTGGTCCAATATAAATTTTATCGATATTGAATTAGTTTATTTATCTATGTTACCCAATATCTTTGACAAATGTGAACTGATTTATTTATTTATTTAATAGGAGCAACTAACAAATCTAACACCAATGATACAATTAACAAGTAACAAGTTTAAAATATAAGCTAAGTGTAGTTTCAGTTACAGGCTGCCACGACTTGCAAATGTGATTTTAATGATTCTTTTTTTATTGAATAGCTTATAATTCAATGATTCTATAATAAACAATATCACCCCTAAAGGTGGAAAAATAGGGGATGAAATCGTCGTTCAGTTAACTTTTGTTTGCACTCTTAAGATTTGCTTTTATTTACAGAGCGAATCCATTTTTTTTTGGTTTTACGTCTGGTTTCCCATTTTTTTTCCTGGGTCCGATTATTTTTAAACTTTTGCTCAATTGAAATAGTTTAGTGAAGTCAAAATAATAAGTTAAATTTAAAATTCAAACTATAAAAATAGACTTTCATTCAGTCTGTTATTTCTTGGTCATTACAAATATTTTGATCCAATTCTATTAATAGTGTTTACCTATCATATTTTAATGCCATAACCGTCACACAGGAAAATTTTATCACCGTTTTTCTGATAAACCGTTATGTTTTAATTATATCTTGATTTATTACGAATGATTCATTACTTAATCGCTTCGCCTTGAAGCGAGCACACGTAATAATAATTTTGATCGAGCGTAAAATGGGGCTTTTAAACAACGGGAACATTTTAAATAACCGATATGGGCGTAGAAAAGCGCGAATTTTAGCCAGATATTTGCCCCATAAAACAACAAAAGATAAAAAAACAGGCAGGTTTTTTGTGCCATGATTGAAAGTCACGCGAGGTAAAAAGCGAAGCCTTTTTTTTAATTAAATTAAATTGATGAAATTATTTAATTTCTAGGCAATGGTTTCGCGATTGCCTCTTAGCCTCAATGTCATCCAACATGATTAAACAGGCAGTAACGGGTTGACGTAAAAGGGCCAGCAGGTATCGTTATTATAGCTGAAGGAAGCTAAAAAAGCTACTGAAAAAAATCCATTCTAAGCAAAAGCTAGACAAGAGTAGAAAATCTGCTTAGTGTATCGCCTCGGTTTCAGAGTAGGTATGCCTACATCGTGAGACATCGTCTAATTATCTACTGTGATAATTAGTTGCTTAGTATCAAGCTCAATCATCTTCTTAATAATTTTCATTGGTCTGTAGTTTATTTAAATGTTATTAATGTGATAATTATATGACTGAAAAAATTTAACGGAAGGTTACCCAATAAGGTAAGCGCAATTATAGATTTTAAAAAAATAAAGGTAAATACGATTCGAATTATTTTTTGATTGACAGTTGAATTTTTTTATCTGTTAAGTGTAAAAGATCCCAACATTTAGTTCAGAGCGTGTTACAAGTAAATTACCATTACTGTTCATTTTCATTGGTTTTAAAACCAACATTTTTTCATTGGTTTTCTTTGGTTAAACAGTTAAAACTGTTACACAACATTCATATCATAATAATATTTAGCTTTAGTAATAATACATCTCGATAATAATAAATAAACCTGGTATCTTTGTTGAATGTGGTAATGATTTTTGCTAAAAAAAATCCCCCATATAAAATAAAACCCACAATTCAACTTGTCCTAATACCAAGTAAACAATTCTCTATAAATAGTCCACGTGTCGCAAATCGATATTAGTGTTAGGCAACACACGGCAGCCTCAGCCCTGAAGGTCTAGCGGTCCAACCGGTCGACCTTCGTGATGAGTATGATAACGAGCCTTACCGCCTTACGTGGACGATCTCTTGATAGCAGCAAATGCTTGAGGTCATTGTTGTTGCATGTTTGGTTTACTTCAGGTACTGGGAATAATTTTGACTGATACACTTAAAAAACTGCTTCGCAAAAACATACTGTCCAAGGAAAAAGGTAATTAAATAAAACCATTTTTTTAAATTGACTCCTTCGACTGAAGCGGCAAACTAATAGTTATTAGCCGTTTGTCTATATTTAAGTATTATTATAACTTAGTTGTTTAACGCACAGGTCAGGCCAATAGCAATTTTATTATCACGCGGTCTTATGCGACCGCTTGGCAGGCAATAAGTCGAGCCCTTAAGCTGTGCAATGGATTTTGTGTAAAAATAAAATAAACTGAAACTGGAGAATCATACACTGACAGCGACAACCCCCTACTGTCTGAATAATTGATCAATCGGGAATCCGAATCGAGAGAGAATTGAAATTGTAGCGATACAACTCGTTTTCAAAGCTGGAACTGCTATGTAGCCTAGATCTGCAGCTTTACCGCCAATAAAATTCAACCAGTGAAAATCGGGTATTCCTGGGAGAACGATTAACTTTTTTAGGACTGCGAAGAAGTTAATAGGTAAATTGGAAAAAAATGAGCATGTAGGTAATTCCCTATAGCTAGGACCAATGAAAAAACTAATGAAAAACAAAGTTAGGCAAACGATTGCTAGTTCCAACAATGTTGTTGACAACTTTATCAGCAAACAAGTCTCGACCCTCGTGCCCTAAATGTCAGATTGTTAAGGAACTTAAAACAGCTCATGACACATGCCAGCAGGGACCTATAAATACAAACTTGATGGACATAAAGTCGGTTTGTTTAATAAAGGAAGGGATAGTGACTGGTCCGGATATGGACCCTTCCGGTCGACTGGTTACAGACAAATGTTATTAATATTGACGAATAATGACAACAAGACTGATTTCGACGACTATAACAAAAGATTTTTTGCACTTTACTATTTAGATGTAGGTTAAATAACAATCGACCCAGAAATGTACCTTGGGAGAGACCTTGTGTTCAAATAAAATAGAACTGGATTAAAATGAAATCAATTAAAAGTGAATTTGTGAAAGTGAAGTTAACATAACAATTTTAATTAGAATTTACGCACACGACTATGGCATAGACAGAATACTTAATAGTACTAGCATAGATCCTTTGAGCATGAAGTTAGTGATTGCCATTAATCGCGTTAATGTTGTATCATGTTCCGGTTCCCATAGATAGTTGTATTTTATTTATGTATGTTTATGTACGTATATTATATATTTATCTACTATTATTGTTTTGCTATTTTTGTGTATTATATGTAAGTATTTATTTATTTTTGATTATTTGACTTACGCACTCTTTTGCTCTCGCACTACGTTACACCACTGTATTACATTACAACTTAATTTCCTCTGCCCAAAGGTTGTCTGAAAGAGATCGCTTTTGGCGATAAGGCCGCCTGATTGTACATAACTGTCTAGTGTGTAATAACCTTTAATGTTTTTGTGCAATAAAGTGTCTATCTATCTATCTTTAATTAACGCATAAAATTTTACCAATGTCAAGGGTACTGAAAAATACGCAGAGTAAAATGGTCATTGGACCATGATAATGAAAGTTGAATTGTGTTATTTTGATCCCTAGCTTAATAGAAACAGTTGTTCTTCATTTCCATTGCTGATAGGTATCATTATCGATAACATAATCACTAATGAAATACGCATAAGACGCGATTTGCTGTTTTGAATATTACGAAAAGTACAAGTATATTTTGGCACCGATTTGCGTATTATATTCGCGTACTACCTATCACACATAACCGTTATCACAAATATTATCATAAATAATTTGTTTGTAACTTCAGTGAAGGAAATGATAGGAATTATTCACAATAAAAAGTGTCATTGCCACACAATGCTGTGCGTGTTATCTGAAACACAGCCTATGTTTGGGTTCGGTGGTATTGCTGTCGACCCGGTTGGTGTGGTGGCGCCACTATTGAACTCAAAAAGATCCCAGGTTCGTGACAATTTAGAAAACAATTTTTCTGGATGTTTTAATAGACGCTCCTAGCAAAATTTACTGTCTAGTAGGTACCAGAAGTAGGAAGTGTTACGATTTCGTAACACGTTTGTTAATTCCTTACTTGTCGAGACCACATTATGACAATTGGTGGCTTGTCTGGCTGGCGCGTATTTATTTTTATGGAGATCAACCTACGGCCCGACCAACTTATCTAAATTTTTCGCAATGGTTTCGCACGTGGTTTGTGTCCATGACGGTGCGTGGGTCAAGTCTTGTGCGCGAAATATTGAGCAAGCCATCAATATAGTTGTTTGTTGTCCCTGCTTCCCTAGTAAAGCTAATGAAGAAAAAATTGGTATACCACACGAGTATGGTCGGAGAGGAATGCGAAGAGCCGGGGCCGGAGAACGAGCCTATGAATTTAGTGATAGGGTGATAAATTAGGGATTTCCATCATTGTACAAACCCCGGCACGGATCTTGAGCGCTGGACAAAGAGTGGGGATCTCTTTGCACATCTTCCGTGACAATCATCGTATCAGAGACGCGTGTGCGCGGAGCAAGCAACAAATCACGGTCGGCGGTGCAGGAACGTCGCGCGACTGGCCAATTAAGACGTAATCGTAATGGTCTTCTGCGCATCTTTCGCCCAGAGCTCAAGATCGGTGCCGCTAGTTATAGTACAAACAAACTGGTATATTATGTCATTCAAAGCAGCTTGTCGTTTTAAGTAAAGCCGTACTAAGGTAATGCACTTTTGTATTAACACACATGTATGAAAACCTAACTAAGGTCAAGTCTAGGTCACATAATGAAATCAAACAGTACAAACAAAATCTTACTATGTAATCAGATTCTCTAAATAAAAAATAAAAAGTTTGCCATGTTTGTAAGACCTTTAACATGCGTAATTTTTTGGTATTAATGTTAATCATTTCAATTAGGTATTATATTATCAATTACACTGAATTATGGGAAAACATTTTATTAAAATACAGTTAAGGAAAAGTCATTGTCAAAAAGACATTGGCATTGTATACAGCCTGTATTGATGGCCTCAAAGTTAAGGAAATCAATTTAATTGAAATGCATATGCACATATTAAATGAACACTGGTCTTATCATATCAATTAACTTTACTATGTAGTCAATTTAATCATATGACATATTAGTAACCAAAATTTTTTACTGGAATATGACTATCACATAGACGTAATGTCAATAAAACTATTGTAATTGTAATACTGTGCACAATTGTGTTAACCTTTGTCTATCTAGAGGTAGTATTTAATTAATCCTTTTCACAGGCTTTAACAAAAATGGTGCCACCATAATAGGTGCATTTATCACACAGTCAAAAACCATTTTTTTTAAAGGTACTGCCTTCGAAATGGTTAAGGCCCACTTGCGTATGTTTCTTTGCGTATGACTTAAACATAATTTAGTCTTTGTAAACGTTTAAAGACAGAAAAAGAAAAGTTTTCAAAAAGTTTATCAAGTGAGCCAGCAAAGCAATAAAAATTTATTGCAAATTAGCAACTAAGAAGTGATTCTTGATGCTGTAAATTATAAAGTCAAGAACAATGGCAAAAGAACTAAATATTATTTTGATAATATTTATCACTCGCTATGTTTTTTAGACAAGTTTTTTGTAATCTTTTGTTTTAAGTATGTGCTAATTGTGCCTATTACCATTACCATACACGAGTACACATTTAAAATGGGAAAGTTCATGAATCATATGTGATTCAGAAGACAAACCACAAGTAAAAATATAAACTACAGGATTTTTTCTGCTGTTGTCTTATAAATTGAACAAAAAAATATCTATTAATTGATGGCTTTACTTTTAAAAAGTTTTGTGTATGCTTGACATCACCCAATGAATAACTTCCTCTAAGTTCCAACAAGGAAAATGACAATAACTGCACAATAGCATAGTTCCTACAGGGTCAACACTTTTTACATTCAAATGTAACAGCCTTCATCACCATGAACCACCGTTCACTGTAATATTTACCAATAATTTTTTAGTCAAATTGACTACAAAAGAAATATACTATCTATTTAATTACTCTAATAAAAAGTAAGACTAGGCAGCGAAGTTTGCAATGCCTAAGCCCATCTAAATAGTTTCATAGTTTATTCAATCATATGAGATTTTATTGCTAGCTCCACTTATATAATTAAAACCGAGTTCTTCAAAAAAACTTGAACTTCAAACTCAAGAGGTTGTTTAAAAATAACTTCATTCATGGATATGAATTGAATATATTATTTATCATCTTATTAGGCTTTAAAAGTAGTAAAATTATAATTTTCTATTTGTATAAATGTCTCAGAAAAGTAAGAAGTCCGATCAATTTAGTAGAGAGAGATTGTAGATATATATGTTAGTACAAGGTCTTGGTTAAGTACAAAAGTTGGTGATTGCTTCCAAGAATGTTTTAGTCACAGCAGTTTCCAGCACAAATTGAATTAAACTCACACAATATGTAAGTAGGAACTTGATAACTTCTTCACAAAAAACTGAACACCTTGTTTTAGGGAAAAATTGATGTACACTACATGAATAATATTCTAGTATCACAGCACAGGCAATCTACCTGATAGCACTATCAAGCCCTGATAGTGTTTATCATATCAGGCTACATTAGCACAAAGAATCTCGAGCTATACACACGTGACGTCACAAAACAACCACCCAACCCGCGAATAAACATACAACTAAAAAGATTAGCGCGGCCTAAATACTCCAAGGCGCTGACGGGGCTACGTCATGCTTGCCCGCTATTTACTACGCTCATTATTAAAATGCGGCCTCATGAGGGTGAAGGTCTATGAATGCAGGCAACGGTGGAAAAGTGCTCCGGTCCAATAACTGCATAGAAAGTAAGTGACAGGCAAAAATTTTATTCAACAAAAACTTACCAAATGGCAATGATTGACTTATTGTGAATCCTTTCAGACTTATTTATGTTTGTTTTTATCGAACATAATCAATATCATAACGCTCTCACAACGCACAACACAATATCACTTGGATTACTGTAGAATTTTGTCTAATTCTTGTCTAAACAAAACACTTTTTGACGAATTGACAAGTCGTTTTTATTCGTGACGAAAATCAACATGTCCTCCGTCAGCTCATCCGATCAAAATAGAAACTTAATTTAGGAATGAATGACTACTCACTTTCGAAATTTTTTGAAGAGATGACTATTTTATGTGACAGATTACAAAAGGGAAATTATTATTGTTTATTTAGAGGACAACACACGTACCAATTAATTTTTCAGAAAAAGTAAACCGAAAACATACTCAGCGGAAATGCATCTGACTTTTTTTGTTTTTGGATGGCCAACCAACCAACACTCAGTCATGTAATAATTTAACCCTAAAATACTCTTCATTAAATCAAGCTAGAAGATGAATTCATTTAATGCAACGGTTAAAAATGCCGAACGAACGACTACTAACATTTATATTTAACTAACTTTGTAAATGTGTCTAAAAAAAACTCGGAAGCATCTTTCCGTTCATTCTTCCATTCTTTCAATCAATTCCACAAAAAAAAAAAACAGAAAGAAACGGTTTTGTCAGTTTTGTGTATAGTGATTCTATTGTAATTTTTTCATAATTTAGCACTGCAGTTAAAAGTATGAATATATCAAACCTGCCATCGAACCCTGGACGTGGTGGGATTTCAGAGTCGGCAAAGAACGTAAAAACATTTGTAAGTCAATTTGATCAAAAATTACTTTTTAGGTTATGTTTGCTGTTGTTACAATAAAAGCAATTTTTTACAGGTTTTGCCTGAAAAATGTTTCGAGAAGCATGCAGCTTGCGCCTGGAGACACGGCAACAAGTTTTCCATATATCCACGAAGTCAGAAAACTAGTACCTCTTCATCTAACATTGAGAATAAAATTCTCGATATCCGACAAGAAGTTCTATTGTTCATCCCGATTTTGCGTAAACTAGTAAACGAATCCAACGGAACGTATTTGTCTCTACAAAAGGCTGCAGAAGCTGCCAAAACTTCAGACAACCATGTGGAATTTTTGAAGCTCTCGCGACAATATCGTTCTATCATTAGAGTTTGTATCGAGGGCCTGCAGGAGGCCGCCAGTAACGAGACAAATGGCATAGAAAAGAACAGTTTGCTTTCTTACATCACTATATTTTACTCAATAGAGTGTATTTGGCATCTCTGTGAGATACTTTACATTGATAACATTCCTGGTGAAATAGTGTTGCCATATCTCTTAGAATGGGTGCGTTTTCACTTCCCATGTCATGAGCAGACTGCAGCACAGTTGCTAGAGGCCTGTGAAAGGGGGTCTGAGGATCATCCGGAATACTGGGATACAGTTGTAGGAATGGTTGTCCAAGGCAGAGTGGATGTTGCTCGTGCATTGTTGAAACTGCATTCCTTAACTGATTCTAATGAATTCAAGTTATTGGACAATTCTTTAAGGAGCATGCCAGTCTACAGTGTGAGTAGAAGCCAATTATTAAAAATAAATAAATAATTTTCCTATTTAGTTTCAAAATGCCATAGCTATACTGTTATTTAATAGATGCTTTAGAGCATTTCGCTTAAAGTAGATATTTTAAACATATTTCCAATGTATGAAGAGACATTTGAGTTTTTGAAAACAAGAGAAATTTTATTTCATAATAACAATATACTAAGTCCATTTCAATAGTAATTGCAAAGATGTAACTACAAAACTAAGTACAGCTTACAACTCGTAAACCAACCACAAAACATTAAATTTCTCAATTGTTACTGATCTCTATGTGTCGGGCATAAAGTTACAAAGAAAATTGGTTCAATGACGTTCAACTTTTTAGGTAGATTGACCTGCGATTGACTGGACAAATCTTTTAATCAGTAGTCTGAATATGTAACAATAAATTAACCAAAAACCTTAAATTATGTGCTTTGGCTGCACTAATATTATCTCTGATATTTAATTGAATCTGCCTAAATTGTGCAGTTTAAAATTTTGTTACTGATCTATCCATCACAAATGTCTCTGAAAATATAAAAAAAATTAACAGTAAAGTAGCCCATTTTTACTAGGTTTGCACATTTATTTTTATTTCAGGTGTATGGTGGCATATCCACAGGAGAGTTTACAGTATCTTGGAAGCACTGGCAGGCAGAGTGCCGTTCTAAGCTTGGTAGCCGTGTGCTGGCCGCACAGCCTAAATTAGAACTTATTATGAAGGTATTATTCATTTGAAAAATATAAAAACAAAAAACTGCTAATGTTCTCTAACTTTTTAAAAATCTTGTTAAGTTTTCAGAGAAAGTTTTTAATTTTATATTACATTGTACAGTAAACAGTTATAATTTGCAACCAAAAACTCAAAATATCAATTGAGAAAATTATAAAAGACATCTAACCTAATTGGCATAGGTACATACCTCAAGTGTAGTTAAATAACGTTATTTTGGTGTTTTGAATGAAATCCTGAACAAAATACATGTATAATTTACGACATTTTGTCAGAGTTTTATTTTTTGTAATTATTTTCTCTGTCGATTTACGTATGTTTTATAGATGTACACCAAAATAACGTTATTCAAGGTTACTTATGCAACTTGAGGTATGCCAGGCTCCATACAAATAAGTTCGAAGTCTTATCATGGTAGTTTCTGTTGACTGATACACTAGCTAGAGAGAGAGATTAGCTGACTAGCAGTTGCAGGCTACATCCCACTTTGCCTCTATGTTAGTTACTTTGTTAAAAATTCGCCAGGCATTAGCAATATAAGTGCGATCACATAACTTTATTCGCCTGTCATATGGTCGAGAACCAATGACAAATTAGTTAGCAATGACTAATATCGCTTGATACTAGTCGTAAAGCCAAGTCAGAGAACTTAAGGGGCCTTGATTGCATGACAGAAAGGTTGTCTCTGGCCTTACAACACCCGTCCACCAATCCGCACTGACTCCACTTGGTGGAGTACGGCCTTATAATTCAGGTGATGTCTGTGCCCTGCAGTGGGGCGTATAGAGGCATACTTTACTTTACTTAGACCTGTTAAAACTAATAAAATTGATTAAATAATCACTATTGGACAGCTAATCATCGGCGACTACTCTGCTTTCGAGTCGATCCGCGAGAAGTATACCTCTTGGTTCGACATACTAGGCGGGTGGGTGATGTTCACGGCGCCGTGGACGCGGCGCCACGCGCTGGGCGCCGCGGCCGCCGCGTGCGCCGGCATGCGGCCCGGCGCCGCGCCGCTCGACAGCATGGCGCGCGCGCTCATGGACGGGGACCTGCACCGAGTGAGTCGTTGTTAGGTGCACGTGTACTGAACGTGACGCGTGATTTAGAACGCCACTATGGTTGGGTAAAGATGGAAGAGTATATGTAAAATATGCTGTTATATTTTATATTTTTATTAGGCTAAATGATACGTTTTTTATAGATTTGGAGCTGTATTTTGAAATAAATCGCATTTTATTTTTTTCGAACATATCTTCATATACACGATAAGCAAAAATACTAATAATACGCGCTTGTCAGGCGGCTGTTTCGATGCCTGTTGCTTCCATGCTAAAATATTAAAAATCATAAATAAAAAATGGATTATTATTATTACTTTTGTTCGTTACAATAGTTTAAGGATGTACAATAATAAATTTGAAATAGAAACTAAATAAATATAAGTTTTTGGTATTTTTTGGGTAATCCGGAAAAGAGGTGGTTTTAACGACTGTGTTATTTATATCTCATAATCACAAGTTTAGGCACCTAAATATAGTAATGACTGTTATTAGTAATAAGTGAATAAAAGAGACAACCCTATACAAAATGACAGTCGCTTTGTTAACAAAAATTCTTCTGCCATCTTTACCCAACTATGGACGCGATAGTCGGCGCAGATATGGACGGAGATCTGCACAAAGTAAGTAAGGTGTAACAATGTCGGCCCTTCATCAAATTATATAAAAAAAAGTTTGTTAAGATGATCTATGTTAAACCCTTAACCTAAACAAGTTACTTATTACTATCTAATCTTTCATCACCATCATCATTTCAGCCATAGGACGTCCACTGCTGAACAAAGGCCTCACCTAATGACTTATCATCAGGGGGGATTGCTAATACTCGCCACGCTTGGCAGGCGGGTTGGCGAGCACAGTTTTTTATAAGATTTCGCACGAAGACGCTGCTGCGTCTCGTACTACAGGAATTAGTCGCCTCTTACGACACGCCTCCTGTTGGCGGTGGGGAAGTGTATTCTTTACGGCCGTCCTCACACGGCATCTAATCTTTACTATCTATAAATATAAAACATATTCATTATTCAAACAAATCTGCAATAACATAACAACCTTAATTTTTATAACAGGTAATTCACGAAATACAACAGATATCAGACAACGGCTGGTTTGCTACGCATCTCACTGATATCCTATACCAATGCGGCAAGTTGCAGATAATGGACAAACATCAAACCAAGTTAGTATAATGATTGAGGTAAAATCGATTTTAAGAATCTAATACAGATTTTAGTCGTTTTGAAAGAATACCACATTGCATTAAGTTTACCTTCGCCCAAGGCGACTTTTTGTAACGGTGTTCTTGCATTTCGTAAATCGTTAATGTTTACTATGATTACTAACGAGACAAAGTGCATAAAAGAAAATAAGAATATTGAATCAGATTATAGAGATGTTGTTTTGTAGTTGGTGATTAATCGGCAAAAAGCGCCTACCATCCTACTTCTTACTACTTGACATGATATTTTTTTTATTGTAGTATTTCACTTAAATGAAGTATTTTCAACATTACAGTTTTGTTTTATTTTGACACTAAAACACCGCTCTGACCCGAGAAAAAATCAAGACCGAATGTTGTTAGCAGTGAACCAGTGTACTACTTGAAAGAGATTATTTATTTATTTGAAAGAGAGAGAGCATTATTTACATTATGAAAGGTAGCTTTACCTATGTCAATAAAAATCAATGATGTATCATCTGCAAACAATACTATCTCACAGAGGTCTTTAGTAAAGTAAGGAAGATCATTTATTTATATATTAAAAATAATAGAGGTCCCAATATAGAGCCTTAGGGTACACCCATGCGTAATGGAGTTCAAGAAGAGTCAGTTCCATTGACTTTAACTTTTTGCATTCTATCTGTGAGGTACGACTAACAGTAATGACATATAGAATCGCTTGAGACACCATAATGCCGTAATTTTATTAATAATATCTTGTGATCTACACAATCGAAAGCCTTAACCAAATCACTAAAATCTTCAAAAATTTTACTAAGAGCTGGTAGTATTGATATAGGTCTAAAATTTGAAGGATTACTCTTATCTTCGGACTTAAATAAGGGTAAAGTAAACAAAACATGTTCCACACTCTTGCAAGCAGGGGTTGCGACATGCGCGCGAATCGGCTGTAAACTAAGCGTCACGGCAATTACCGAATACCCCCGAAACCGTGATCAGCATAGCTGACTATTCGGCCGATTAGTCTGATTTTGTACAGCCGACTAATTGGCTAGTCAGCCAAAGTCGTAGTCGGTACATCTCTAAATTTTCTTTTCCAGTGTCACAAGTCGTCTCCGAGACAGCTTGATTCTCGAATACGGCAGCCTGATGATGGAGCACCCGTCTCTCTGGACAGTCGGTCTCTCGTACCTCGCGTCCTGCCCGCCCGAAGGGCTGCGGCGCGCTGAACTGATGCTGGAGAGGATACCGGTGCAGACAGAAGCCAAGGCTTTGAGAGTGATTGCTGAGGCTAAGAAGTACGGGTTAATGGGTGTCGGTGAGTTTATTTTACTTTGAAGTGATTCAGACTGCCGAATATACATCGGCAAAGAGTGCCATAAGCGGATTGATTGCACAGTAAAGGACTGTGAATAGGTATGAGAAGAATTTACGGGAAAATTGAGGTGTAGATTATTGGAAACCGCATTTCGTGATCCAGAGCAGACTGCAAAAATTTAAATGATGCTAATGTTCTATATGAATATTAAATTTTTCCGTAGTTATCATTTTGATATCTTTTGATCTTATTTCTTTTAGTGCAGATGATATAGGTATTACGAGTAGAATCTTAGTTTAAAACGATGCAAACGATTTCAAAGTCACCCAGTATTGGAATTGAGAGCTTCCTATCCCTTTCTGATTCCTCAAGTTTGTTGAAAATTTAGAGTTAAACGATGTGGATGTATGTGTTGTGCAGCGACGTCAGTGTGCGCGTGCTACAGCGCCCGGCACTTGTCGGCGGGACGCGTGGGCGGCGCGCTGGCGTGGGCGGTGCGCGCGCGCTGCGGCCGCCTCTGCGCGCGCGCCGCCCACGCCGCCCTGCGCGCCTACTGCGGCTCCGGCGCCCTGCCCGCCGCGGACCTGCTGCTCACGGCCGGCGGCGCCATGCTCTTGTGCGACACGCTACTGTTCCTAGGTGAGCATATAGTGCTGTGCGCGCGCGCCTACTGCGGCTCCGGCGCCCTGCCCGCCGCGGACCTGCTGCTCACGGCCGGCGGCGCCATGCTCTTGTGCGACACGCTACTGTTCCTAGGTGAGCATATAGTGCTGTGCGCGCGCGCCTACTGCGGCTCCGGCGCCCTGCCCGCCGCGGACCTGCTGCTCACGGCCGGCGGCGCCATGCTCTTGTGCGACACGCTACTGTTCCTAGGTGAGCATATAGTGCTGTGCGCGCGCGCCTACTGCGGCTCCGGCGCCCTGCCCGCCGCGGACCTGCTGCTCACGGCCGGCGGCGCCATGCTCTTGTGCGACACGCTACTGTTCCTAGGTGAGCATATAGTGCTGTGCGCGCGCGCCTACTGCGGCTCCGGCGCCCTGCCCGCCGCGGACCTGCTGCTCACGGCCGGCGGCGCCATGCTCTTGTGCGACACGCTACTGTTCCTAGGTGAGCATATAGTGCTGTGCGCGCGCGCCTACTGCGGCTCCGGCGCCCTGCCCGCCGCGGACCTGCTGCTCACGGCCGGCGGCGCCATGCTCTTGTGCGACACGCTACTGTTCCTAGGTGAGCATATAGTGCTGTGCGCGCGCGCCTACTGCGGCTCCGGCGCCCTGCCCGCCGCGGACCTGCTGCTCACGGCCGGCGGCGCCATGCTCTTGTGCGACACGCTACTGTTCCTAGGTGAGCATATAGTGCTGTGCGCGCGCGCCTACTGCGGCTCCGGCGCCCTGCCCGCCGCGGACCTGCTGCTCACGGCCGGCGGCGCCATGCTCTTGTGCGACACGCTACTGTTCCTAGGTGAGCATATAGTGCTGTGCGCGCGCGCCTACTGCGGCTCCGGCGCCCTGCCCGCCGCGGACCTGCTGCTCACGGCCGGCGGCGCCATGCTCTTGTGCGACACGCTACTGTTCCTAGGTGAGCATATAGTGCTGTGCGCGCGCGCCTACTGCGGCTCCGGCGCCCTGCCCGCCGCGGACCTGCTGCTCACGGCCGGCGGCGCCATGCTCTTGTGCGACACGCTACTGTTCCTAGGTGAGCATATAGTGCTGTGCGCGCGCGCCTACTGCGGCTCCGGCGCCCTGCCCGCCGCGGACCTGCTGCTCACGGCCGGCGGCGCCATGCTCTTGTGCGACACGCTACTGTTCCTAGGTGAGCATATAGTGCTGTGCGCGCGCGCCTACTGCGGCTCCGGCGCCCTGCCCGCCGCGGACCTGCTGCTCACGGCCGGCGGCGCCATGCTCTTGTGCGACACGCTACTGTTCCTAGGTGAGCATATAGTGCTGTGCGCGCGCGCCTACTGCGGCTCCGGCGCCCTGCCCGCCGCGGACCTGCTGCTCACGGCCGGCGGCGCCATGCTCTTGTGCGACACGCTACTGTTCCTAGGTGAGCATATAGTGCTGTGCGCGCGCGCCTACTGCGGCTCCGGCGCCCTGCCCGCCGCGGACCTGCTGCTCACGGCCGGCGGCGCCATGCTCTTGTGCGACACGCTACTGTTCCTAGGTGAGCATATAGTGCTGTGCGCGCGCGCCTACTGCGGCTCCGGCGCCCTGCCGGAACCGGAACCTACGAATAGACCACCCACAGATACGAAATATCTGCTATGTTAGTTATTGACAAGACCTACTTTCGTGGCAGCATGGTTAATGGCAAAAATGCATAATTCACATGTATCAAAAACATCATATTAATATACAATCTTTAGTACTGGCTAATAACAAAATGTTTTTTATCATCTTATTTAAATTGATAAATGAAAAACACCTGATCAATTATTTATAATGACTCTCAGAACTCGTGAGCTTAATCATACAAGTCTTGTGAGGCACATAGTTGCGCTTAGATCATGCCACGTATTTGTAAACTTAAACTAATAGTAAAATATTTCTTTCCAGGAAAATACTGTGACTTTCACAGACTATACAAGAATAGAGAATTCAAGAAGGCTGCCAAACTTCTCGTATCTTTACTGACATCCAAAATAGCACCTGATTAGTAAGTCTATTATTTTATTTCAAACGATAGATAGCTTTTGTCCGACAAATAAAACTGACGTTTTGACCCATTTTCTATACGAAAACTGTCAACATGTCAAACTTAATCGGCTGTAAATAACATATATCGCAAGTAGAAACGAACATGTAACCTTAAAGAAGACTTTAATGAATAATTTAATTGTGACTTGTCTGTTTTCAAGCAACCACTGTTAGTTCGATCAGACATCGCTTTCCTAAGCAATGGGGAACCGTATTGATTATTTGATCACTGATTCAGTGGTTCTGCCACTGATCAAATACCCTCTGCTAAGTTGTCAAACGTGTGTCAAAATAGCGTAAAACACATTACAATATTAATAAAGTAAACACAACTATTGTATCTCTGTTTAAAGCGATAGCTATACTATACTAGTTACAGTCGTTAGCAAATATATCTTGTGTTTAATTAAAGAACAAAAAAAGTCAGATGTTGACATTTAAAGGGCAACAGTTGAAAAAGTGTTGACAAGACCAAACACGGTGGCGCCATCTGAGAGAACTTCCCCATTTAGAACGATTTTTTATGCATTTTCGTCATGTTTACTGATAATAATTCTTTCTTAGGCAATCTGAGTCTACCTCAATCGCAGAGTTGCCATAATGTGATGCAGTCGCAAAATTACTTTAAACTTTCGCATTTCGCATGATTAATACACACTAAAACGGCAATTAACGCGATCATCAATGGGTACCTTTACATATTTTACCTTTTATATCCAGTCAGCATGTGACCACGCTCGGTGTAACCGGTCGAAGCGTCAGACAAATAAAAGGTAAAATATGTACCTATTGAAAATCGCGTTAATTTCCGTCTTAGTGTGTATTCAGTCGCAAAATCTTCGCGAATGCTGTCGAACGAATCTTCGTGTACTAGAAATAAACCTTAAGCACTCATATATTATTATGTATTCCAGTTAATCATCATTAAGAAATTGATAATTTTCTCTACAACAGCTTCTGGGAGACTCTCCTCCTAGACACATTACCACTGCTCGAGTCGGACGAGCCCGTGTTCTCGTCCGAGGACACCTTCGAGATCATGCTGTGCCTCGAGTTGAAGCCCTCCTGCCTTGCGGGGGAGAAAGCAGACCTCCTCAGACTGGCCTTGGCAAGGAACCTGGCCAGAACTTCGCTGTCGGACGTGGACAGCGGGGGAGAGTGAAACATATAAAATAGTTTTTGTTACTAGCAACACTAATATGTAGTGTTGTGGAACTGTAGTTTATTATCGAATAATTGACCTCGAAAATCACTTACTATCGATAGTTTTTACATCGCTATCGTCATGGTACCGTCACGTGATAATACAATTTGTGCAATACTATTATTGAACGAAAGTCGATAGTTTTTAGTGCATTAGTATCGATCGACACACTCTTTTGTTAATTATGTTAGAGATAGGATTGCAAACATAATACTAGGTGATCTTATGACTTATAGTGCCATCTATCAGTCCAATTGATTGAATTGAAATTGAACAAGTTTTGGATTAGGCGGGAATGAGTAGTGGTGTAGCAAATTAGCAATGTTTAGTTATATTTTGTAAAATCTTCGTTTTTATTAAGGATTCAGTATATATACATGGGACCAAACTAAAGAGATGGATTTGTCTAATTCCGTCAGCAAAGACTGTTTCCTCTAAATGGAAAATGAGAACGTCCAAATTCATTGCTTGGGGAACCCTAGAAATGCCCATTTATATGATCTGATGAGATGAGCTACCCATGAATTGTTATTTGACAATCCTTTCTGCGATATATATTATACGATAGTGTGAAAGTATCGACAGTTTCTGCTCAAAAACCTAAAAAAATTAATCACTATTTATTGTATTGTACTAAAAACTCGATAGTATTGTTGTCACATGTCGATTCTACTGAAAAAACTGTTAATAGTAATTTTTGAGGTCACGATAGTACCGCGATAGTGATTCGCTCGCAACACGATTATTTGATAAAACAAATACCGAAAATCAAAGACAGTCACATAAATCTGTAATTCTGTATTGTTTACGTTTTAGTATTAGTGCCGTTGAAGATAATGAGCTTTAAGGTTTGCCCACACTAGCGTTTCCTCAGCGTACGCGTTTTTTAAATGTGCGCGTGCGACGCTAGTATGGCATGTTCATAGTTTACATCCGCACGCGCGCTCCGCAAGCGCTACTATGGTAGTTCAAAAATAAAATCGATGATTACTATTGGAATTGTTTATTTGGT
The DNA here is from genome assembly GCA_963576865.1 of Anania hortulata. Lineage (NCBI taxonomy): Eukaryota > Metazoa > Arthropoda > Insecta > Lepidoptera > Crambidae > Anania > Anania hortulata. The sequence continues at coordinate 830,449 of OY756395.1, forward strand.
TAGAATAGGACATCACTGACCTAATAGTTAGGTACTTAAAATAATGTAGTCTTTGACTAAAACGAAGTGCAACCTGATGCGATTTTAATAATAATTTATTTCATGAAGCAATTTTTATTTCTTTATTTAACACATTTTAACCGATTACTCTCCATCACTCAGTTACTGCTATTAGGGCCAGTTTCACCACTGGCTGATAAGTTCCGGATAACCTATCTAGCACTTGTTTTGACAGATAACCCATACAATTAGCCAGATAGGTTATCTGTAACTTGTCAGCAAGTGGTGAAACTGGCCCTTAGTGTAGTAAATAAAAGGCACATGCCTTCTCGATCCTAGTCTGAAATGTTTAAGATTTGTTAATTATTTGTATAAAATACAGTGCCAACTGCCATAAAGTTACATCAAAACAGTATTTTTTTACTAATCAGTCGATTTGACTAACATAAATAAGAATAAAAAATGCCTTTACTCTAGCAATAAAGTAAATCAGTAAGAACAAATGTTTTATAACTTTTTTATGTAACTCCTAGTAGGAGCTTGGTCATGTTCAAAGGGAATTTGTAATTTAGTTATGTATGTTTGAGGAATGATCGTTCACAAGTGATGAATAAAAATATTTTCTTAACAATCTCTTTTTTGAACTTACACCCTTAAACATTTTGTAACTTTTTTTCTTAGGAGAAATACACTTGCCAGTTTAAAAAAATATATTTTACCAATGAAAATGCAAGTTCTCATACAAAACTTTTATTTCACTCAAAATTATAGTCAAGCCCAGCTCTGACTTTTTTACTATGGTATCAATTATTAATTCTCCACAACACCACCGCCAAATTAAACTACTAATAATTGGAAATACGTTATTTAAATTTTACAGCAGCAGATAATTTGTGGGGGTGCCATAGGATATGGTAATTCTCAATAACACAACAGAAGGTATTATCTGATAGTGGGACAGGTTATCTAAAGCCTTGTGCACACCAGAGCATCACAAAAAACCTCATGTCTTACCTTTCCGCAAACATGAGACTTTTGTATGACCCTATGTGCACTGGCCTTGGTGCATTACTACACCACAGTTTCTTTTTGTAAAGCAATGTTTCCAAGTGTTACTCAGCAACATTCAACAAAGAAAATATTTCCTGTTGATCCACAAAAATTAACTGTGATATGAATGGACTCAATACAGTAATTAAAATATCAGTTATACTTAAATACTAATTGAAAATCTAGAGCCCAATACACTCAATAATAGCAAAATCAGCTAACAATCTGTTTTTGTTACAAGATAAAGCAGATTGTCTTTACTCACTAAAGTGTTGTCTTTACTCACTTAAAGTAATATGTAAGTAGGTACATACCTACTTAACGATTTTAGAATCACAGCTTTACAGTATCATCCACTCATTGAGAAGTCACTCAAGGTAAAAGTAAACAGAGATTCTATTTCTTCTTAGCATAAAACGATTCCATGGATTCTAACTCCTCAATATGGTAATTCAATATTTTATCAAAACCTTGGTAATGAAATCTTCCGTAGAATAATTTGCCTTTCAGCATATACGGGAACCATAGTCGATCGTCTAACCACATGTCATCGTAAGGAATCTGGTCGTATTTATACCATTTTGGTAACATTTCTTCGGTTTCTGATGGGTTTCCTTCGTAGGTGTCGGTGGCAAAGACACGGACATCCATCATAGTCGAATCGCCTTCAAACGTGAACTCCAGGTGGCCGATATTCTTTAAATGACTAATTTTAACATCTAAACAGCATTCTTCTTTCAATTCTCGCGCTGCAGCATCAATTATTTGTTCATTCGGCTCCACTTTGCCGCCAAAACCGTTCCACTTGTTAATTCCGAAACCTCGCTTCTTTAAGCCCAATAGAATCTGCGATTCGTTACGTATAAACACAAGCGTGTATATTTTTTTTAACAACATACTTAATGAGAGATTTATTAAAGTTTTTTTGTAAAGAAATCAGCTGAAGAAGCAGATTGATAGGTATTCAAAAACTGCCACAACAAAAACCAACCAAACTAACGGTAACCTGAAAAACAAACAAACAAACAGCTTTTTTTTTTTTTTTTTTTTTTCGTTCCAATTGGAACAGGCTAAGGTCTGAGACCATGCTGCCTAGTCATCAGTTTTTTTTTTTTTTTCCCCGTTATGAAGTAAATCTAGTTAATGTCATCAGTTATAGTCATTTAATTTATTTATTTTATCAAGTCCGAGTTTTTTGTTTATTTAAACTTCATAATTCAATAAACCTAAATGTCCAAATCAAACGTCTTTGCATGGACGTGATGATAGATAAGCCGATTGCATGGATTTAGCATTGTGCTAATCCATGGCCAAGTGTCAGTCAATGCCAGTGAGTGACAATAAGTCATGTCATTTGTTTGTTCATTGTTGCTTGAATGGAAACAACAACCAAAACAAAACTTCTAAAACAAAGAGGAAATTAATTGGTCTAAAACCATCATATTTTACAACACATCATCAAACAATTTTAGTTTGAAAACATACACAACCAAACAGTAAATTAAATGTAAACAGTAAACAAGCAGAAATAAAATATATACACAAAGCTTTAAATAACTAAATTTGCCCAACTGTATTATTAATAAAATTATACAGAGGTATATAAGTTAAACTATTTACAAGAAGAGCCTGGATGGAGCGCGGTACCGAATCAGGACTATCATATATTTCCATAAGCTCATCCATCAGCACAAGGCGCTGAATGCCAAAGGATGAGCAGCTGAAAAATATGTGGGATAATGACTGCTCTGTTTGGATATTACAATAGTCGCAATGAGAACTGCTTACCATTTTCAGGCGGAAGAGATGGAAATTTAAATTACAGTGACCAAAACGAAGCCTTAAAATAGTTGAGTAAAATTTCCTGTTCATGTAAGTATTATTTTTGCAGAACCAGGGAGCAGTACCAATTGGTACATTAAAAGTGGCATACCATAAACCTTTATTTTGAGTTTGAATGGTGTAGTTCCAATGCCTTTTCCATATGTCAGTGGCCCTTTTTTTTAACAGAGGAATTATATCTGTACATGGAACAGAAATATTAAGGAGACTACTCGAGTCAGGGATAGAGGATGAAGAATTTGTAATTGTTCTGGCTAAAAAGTCTGCCTTTTCATTTCCTAATACACCTACATGTGAAGGAACCCACATAAATGAAACCTTGATATTGTGTACTATTAACAAGTCTAGCCAAAACTCTTTGATTAAAGGAATCAAATAATTTGTGTTAGCATGGAATTTGTTGTTTTCAAGGTTTTTAAGAACACTCATGCTATCACTAATTATTATCCAATCACAAAATCCATCATTTTTAAGTTTAATATGTTTCAAAGCAGCAAGAATAGCTACAGCCTCAGCTGTGAATATACTTATGTTAGAATTAATTTTATACCCAGTACCAGTGTTTAGAAACCTATCAAAAATAGCAAAAGAGACAGCAAAATCAGTTTTTGAGCCATCAGTGTACAGGAATCTATAGTCCCTGAACTCAGAAAATTTACTATAAACATCTTCTTTAGAGGATAACTTATCATCTATCATGATATTAATTGCAGGAAATTTACTGTTAAAGTCTCCCTGATAACATGGAAGAAGTGATGATCTATAGATTTGAAGAGTTTCGAGGAAATTTAAATATTGAGGAAAATCTTGAAGGATATAAGGAGGGTTACGAATGGATTGTAGGGAGTGTTTCATGTTTAAAAACAAATGATTGTTACTTTTATTATATAGTTTTAATATGAATCTTTCTTTCAAATATGAAAACCTTATACTTAATGGAGGAAGATTGCACTCAACTTGCATTGTATTGATGGGAGTACTTTTAAATGCTCCAGTAATGAGTCTTAAGCTTTTATTTTGAATTTTATCTAAGATATCAACCAGTCTGTTATCCCCAGCAAAACATAGAAAACCATATTCAAAGTGACTACGAATCAGAGATTTATACAAAAGCAACAATATTTTGGGATCAGCTCCCCAGGATGTACTAGATAATGATTTTAAGATATTAAAAGCTTTATTAGCTCTTGAACTTATTAATTCGATATATTTTTTCCAAGAAACATTATGGGTAAAGGTAACACCTAAAAACTTAGCTTCATGAGAAGCAGGAATAGAAACTTTATCATAATACACAAGGGGAATGAAATTACTAGATTTACCAAATACTACCAATTTTGATTTTAGTGCATTTATGTCAAGATTCAAATAAGAAAAGTATGTACATAACCCTTCCAAAGACTTATTAAGAATGTTTGAAATATGTTTAATTTTTTTTCCAGTTGCATAAACTACCAAGTCATCGGCAAATTGAAGATTTTTTACTTTTGAACCTAAAATAAAATTCAAACGTCTGATATATAGAATAAAGATTAATGGAGAGAGTATGCCTCCTTGACAAACACCTGTAGAAGCAAATCTTGGACCATATAATTTACCATTATACTTAACATAAACTTCCCTTTCAGATAAAAATTTTTGGACCCAGTGAACTATTTTGTTTGGAATTCCAACAGACAGTAATTCAGAACAAAGTACATCAATATTAACACTATTAAAAGCTCCAGCAACATCAAAGAATACTGACATTAAATAATTCTTATTTGTTAAGCTATTTTGTATATCAAGCTGTAGTTGACAAATGCTTTCACGAGCCGACGTTCCTCTTCGAAAACCAAATTGATTTGCAGGTAATATGTTATTTTTTTCTATATAAAAATCCAATCTTTGTTTTAGTAATTGCTCAAAAACCTTACCAACACAAGATGTTAGAGCAATAGGACGGTAGGAATCTGGATTTGATCGTATCTTATCAGGTTTCAAAATAGGGACTAAACAATCAGACTTCCATGAATGAGGGATATCATTATTCAACCACAAATTATTTAATACTTTAAGGAAAATGTACAAACCTCTTTCATTAAGCTTTTTCAACATAAGATAAGGGATACCATCCAGACCAAAGGCACTATCTTTTCTGGAGTAGATAGCAGACATTAACTCTTTTAAAGTAAAAGGTTTGGTTAAAAAACTATTTACAGAATTTGTCTCACTGGGAAGGGGAAAATTTGATTTATTATTGTTTACAAAGTCTGGAGTATACTTTTTCAGAAAATCTTGGACCCAGCTATCATCATTATTGCTACAAGAATATGTTTTATTAAATTTTCGCATGTATTTCCAGATTCTCGAAAGAGGCGTACAACGATTAAAAGAGCTACACAGATCGACCCAACTATTTGTTCTTTCTGTTTTCAAAGTAAGTTTTTTGAGCGCTTGTAATCTTTTAAATTCTATGTATGCTTCATCAGATGGATTGTTTTTGAAATAAAGATAAGCTGACTTAGAATTTTGAACTGCTTCTGAACACTTTTTATTCCACCACGGGATCGGAGGGTTTTTAACTAACTTAGTACGAGTGGAGTTAAGGACTGACGGATTTGTAGGAAAGGAGACGGGCGTATTAAGACAAGGAAGACATCTAACGATTGCAGAATGCAAAATTTCACAAAACTCAGTATAAGCATTCAACGGAGCAAAGTTTTGAACCTCAAAGTTAGATAATTCTAAATCTACATTTTGTTCATACAATTTCCAATCTACCATTTTATAGTTAGGGTAGATGGGCAATTGTATGTTACTTTGATTATTTGCAAGACTATTATTTACAAAAACTTTAATATGTACAGGAAGGTGGTAGCTGCCAAGGGGATCATCATGCACAGACCAATCACAAGATAGAGCTAATGATGAAGAAACAAACGACAAATCTAAGGCATTTGGACGCCATGTCAAAGAACCAACTGTTGTCACTTCACCGCTATTCAATAAAACCAAATTATTATCATCGACAATCTCCAAAATATCCCTACCTCGTAGGTTTACTGAATTACACCCCCAAGATGTGTGATGGGCATTAAAATCGCCAGCGAATATCATCGGTTCAGGCACTGATTTTATTAATGATTCGAATTTATGTTTATTAAAAGTTGGAGTGCAATTAGTTGGACAATAAAAACTGACAATACTTATTTCTTTATTATTTACAGTAATTCTTACACAAATATTTTGTAAAGAATTATCAGAATATGTATGAATTTTTTTATAATGTAAACTATTATGTATTAAAATAGCTACGCCATTATGTTTGTTACCAATATCATTTCTTTCTATTTTAAAACCTTTTATGTTAAAATCTTTAATAGGAGTCAACCAAGTTTCTGATATAATTGCTACATGAATGTTGTGATCATAAAGATGTTGAGTTAATAGAAGCTTGTTACTGGAAATACTCTGAGCATTCCACTGCAAGATGTTAAGATCCATTATTAGGAGAGGAAGAACTATTTCTGAATGTTTGTTGAAGAATTTCTTTTATGGAAGATGAATTAATTGGAATATCTTTTTGATTTAAAACAATTTTTGTGATAGCGTTTGTTAACATGTTCATAAAAAAGTCTGATTTTGTTAAATTTTGTATTTGAGTTTCAATATTACGCATAGTTAATTGTGGAAATGAGTTTTCATTAAATAAATCTGAATATTTAGTAGCTCTGGACTTAACTTTATTTTCTTCAATTTTTAGTTTCTTTTGGGGACAAGTGTTTGAAATGGCTACATGATTACCACCACAATTGGAGCATTTTGCGTCTTTAGGGTCTTGCTTACATGTTTTGTAGTTGTGATCCAGTGAGCATATCGAGCATACCTCGGCATTTCTACAGTATTTTGCTATATGCCCAAACTTCAGACAGTGTAGACACTGTTTAACGGGGGGAACGTATACGCTTACCTCGTGCCTCCAGGAGTCGAGGTATACGTACTGCGGTAACTCAGTGGAGGCGAAGGTCACGGCGACTGTTTGAGTGGGCTGGTACGAGACAGCACCACAATCACTCCGCACACGACGCATGAAGCGCCTCACTTGAATAATATTTCGTGAGCTTCCTATTAATGTCGAAATCATTTTATTTGATAGATCTGTAGGGACTGCGGTAAGGACCCCAGTCACCTCAGTGTCGATTGCCGGTATTGTGGCTTTTAAACCCAGTTCATCCAGTAGTTTTTTATTTTGAAGAAAAACATTTGCGTTATTGGATAAGTCGAATGTGATTCCAATTTTATGTTTGTTAATGGATTTTAAATGCAGTATGCCAGTGACGCAATATTTGCGTATGGCGTGTGAAATGGCCAATCGGTCTTTATCATTAAACATTTTTTCATCTTGGTGGGACAGGAACACTATATATTCAGTCTTTGCACTATTTTCTGGGTACTTTCGTGTGTATCCTGGGACCTTAAACACCTGATATTTTTTAACGCTGTCTTCATCAGAGTCTGAGGATGTCTCCATCAGTGGTGCTTGATTATCGGGCGGATCGTTTTTTTTCCGTTTTCGACCCCCCATTTTCGTTCACTCTATTAGTTCGTTTCACTAGCAACTATATTTACAACTTCAACTATATTTACAAAGAAATATGCAATTTTTTATAACAATTAGAAATTAAATTAAATTTAGGCGCCTTTCGTGATCAAAGGTTCCCGCGCTTTTTTTTTTTACAAACAAACAGCATTGACATTGACAGACTTTGACAGACTGTAGGGATCAGTGTTGCCAGATTCATAGGTTAAGAATTATCCTAGTTTTACTGCAAAATTATCGTGTTTTTGTCACATCCCAGTTCACAAATTAACATTATTGTTTTTGTAACTCTACCGAATCTACAAAAATAACAGAATATACGGCTGAAAAGTTTAAAATCTTGTTACCCACTTGTTTACTATTAAAATGAACAAGTTTTGGTTAAGTGAACTGCAGTACTCACTGCACAAGTAAACCGGTTTTTCTTGTCATGACTGACACTAAACTGACAGTGAAAATTTACCGTTTTCAAAACTGACAACTTTTACGCTGACATGTCTATTTCTTTCTTAGAGCAAATAAATTAAATTCACTATCCCGCTTTATGAGTCAGAGTTGTCCAAATAAACGTAAAATGTGTTCAAATACACAGATTAAAATTATTTCCTACAATTATTTTCTAACTTAGCAAAATATCGTGGATTATCGTAGATTTATTGTGCGATACAGTATTATTTTTTCTTTAAATTACACGCAAAAATATCGTGGATCTAGGATAATTATCGCACGTCTGGCAGCACTGGTAGGGATGATCAATACAATTTGGCTTAAAAGGGCTGGAACCCAGAGCCGTAAAACCCAATTAAAAAAAAAAAAAAAATGATCAATACAAATGGACTGCAGCAATTACGAATATACGAGTCCGACTCACCGGGCCCGCTAGAAAGGAGCCCGACAGCGGTCCGGCCTGTTTCAGCACTTCCGGTCCCGTCGGCGCCACCACTAGCGGGTTCGCCGCTTGGTAGGGTGCCCTTTGCTTGCACTCCACATTGGCCCGATCACGCCTGCTAGTATGGGGCTCGACATGTACGACAGCCTTCCGGGTCGCGGCGACCGCTAGCGGGGCGGACCTAGGCTGTGCGCCTTCAGCGCACGCCACAACTGCCCGGGTTAAGCTGAAGCTTCCTCAAAGGCACTCAGCGATAGGTCCGTCATAAAAATAAAATAAAATGCAGCAATTAACAAAGTTGGAACTACATTTTGTCGATTTTTATTTTTTTGCAATAAATGTCTTTTTTGACCAGGGAAAAAGTTGGATGTTTTCATAGACCCCGATCATCACTGTAGGTAGTTATGTTGAGACGAACATAACGGGGCACGCGAGGGTCACTCGTGCGCCGCGCGGATCTGCCAAGTGCCAGTTCCAATTTAGTTAGCGGGAAAACTGCATGCGCGATTTATTATTTTTCAACTCAATCGTTTTATTATATAATACGATTCTACGTTTTACATTATTTCTTGAGCTAAAAAAAATGCTAGACATGGTACAGTGTTGTATTTGTCGTATGTCCCACTTACCAAATAACTAAGAATAAAAATTCCGATAATTATTGTAGTATGCTCCACATCCAACAAAATTGAGAAATCAAACGATTAATAATGTATTTCCGACATAGTGGTTTGGTCTTTTACGATTAATAACGTGGCATGTGCCAGTTTTTCACATTTCCTATTTATTGTTACACTTTTTTACCTTAACATCTTCTAGCTTACCTAAAGTTATTGCACCATACAAAATTTTGTTTTGATACTTAGACTTATGCCAATTTTATGTGAACAGGCGGGAAGCAAGTGTGGCACCGCTCCCGACGTCCAGAATATACGGTCAGACAGGAAACTAACTCTCTAGTGAGCGTAGAGTCCCTTTTACCCCAAGACACTAAGTCCCTAGAGCCCTAGCCCCACCTAACAATAGATACGTAAATATAATAAGGATGTAGAGAGGAAATGATAGAGCTGATCCCAGGTCGCCCAGGGTAGCAGCGTTAGGACGGTAGGTAGGCGGTGTGGACCCGCTGCCAGTCTGGCAGACTCACCAGACTGATCATAGTGACGGCTAAGGTAGTCTTGGCCGCAGCGGAGGGAAATGAGAACCAACACGAACGGTTGATATCTGATTTATTTACTATAATGTCATCACAAGATATATAATCTTGTGATTTGGCAATGCGGCCCGCTCCGGGCCGATGACGTCAGACCGTTAATGGCGGTCGGCCCGCTCCGGGCCGATCTGTCGATCCCCGCCACATGCGGCGGACCGCGCACAGACAAAACATCCTTGTGCACATTGTGCACCCACAAAGTAACAGATTAACAAAACAATCTTTGTTTAGAGTAGCTCACGACACGAGCTAGTGATTCAAACTGTCGTTTCTAAACGTAAACTATTTATTTTCTGTGCTATGGCCGTTCGGGGCCATGTTGGGTGTTTACCTTTTGACTGTGACATTTGCGTGTTATTATTTTTATCACAATGATCATTGTTTTTGTGATAATACATTGAAATAGTGCTTAAATCAATAGAATGTGATGTGATATGATGTGCGCATGTGTTTAAATGGATTTGCAGCATTAATTTGCATATTGGAATGATAAATTAAGGTAAATCTTGAAATTATGAAGAAAAAATGGCGACGGCCGCCTAGACCTATTCTTTTTTGATTAGTTTCAATATAAATTTGATAAATTCATATCAAATAAAGCTTTAATTATATTGTGAATAGAGTCAGTAACGTAATTAAATAAATATATTTGTTGTAATAAGCCAAAATTATTTACATTAACTAAATATTAAACGCGACGGCATTTACGGAAAAATGTCGACAAAATAAGTGATTTTGATGGTATTTTTTAGACAATCTAAGTTTAATCCTTATCCTTTGTTTTATGATATTTCAATATCAAATTTAATAAGCTTTATGATTATGAATTTAGTTTTTTGGAAAACAAACGAGTTTAGTTCTGCAAAGAATTTATTCAAGGTAGCTACCGATTATGGGCCAATTTTGCAGCGTCATTTTGTTTTTCTTACAACTGGTCACAATAGTTATAATTAATTACTTTTCTAAACTTACTCTTTCAAGAATAACAATATTATGAACCTTTCTTAGTAATGCAGTCGTTTTTGAGTGTTATTGACCGACCTTTTTTTTTTCAAAAGATTTAATCTCTCTACGCGTCAAGTGGCCATTAACCCGACTTTGCAAAAAAAATCACAAAAAAGCCATTAAGAACTTGAGTTTTTTTTGTAAGGAATGCTTTAAACTTTTTATCATAATATGCGTATAGACGAATAATAAAATAATTAAAAGCCAATCTCTCGATAGAATATTGTTTATTTGGTAGATAATGACCTTTTTTTCGAAAAATCGGGGAAATTTGAAGTCTGCTGGATTAATGTCGCTATTATATCGTGCAGTTAACTCTAAATACATTATGTAATACATAATAAAATAGGTTGTTTCATAAGGATTTCAAAGGTATACAATACAATGCCCTCAGTGTCGGCTAACCCGTTAAAGGTATGTGATAAGCAACACGCGCCGAAACTGCTGACGTATAAACAAGGTGTTATTTGACACTTCCGCCATGTCAGCCATATTGGCACGCAAATTTTTTGACGGATAAGGTAGTCTTGGCCGCAGCGGAGGGAAATGAGAACCAACACGAACGGTTGATATCTGATTTATTTACTATAATGTCATGTATATGTTATAGGCAATGTGTATAATGCAGGCATTCTATACAATGCCTAGGAAATGTATAGAATGCCGGGGTCGTCCAGGCAATGTATGAAATGATATTAAATGTTCAAACTATTTTACACTTTACCTAGGAATTGTATAGAATACCTAGGCATTGTATAGAATGCCGGTTGACGCATAGGTAATGTATGTAATCGATTTTTCTTCTCTATTATCAATCAATATGGTCAATTAAATCTACTTTACACCGGGAATTGAACTCAGATGACAGTATGGGCTTGACGACAATTCCCTTTTTTATACCTTTTTGTTTTTGCTGGCACGGTTCACAAAGTTGCAAGTATAATATCATGTCGGGTTATATTCTTGTACCGCTGGCTAAGTTCTTTTAACATCCAAGCTCGTCCTCCATGACCAATATCCTTGCGTGCATCGTGAATCACTTGAAATAAATCATCATCAGAGACGTAGTATAACAGCGTTTAGAGCATTTACAGGGAAGATCAACTTACGGGTTTGTCCAACAGTGATCACGTCGTAATGCTTCAACAACCAATAATCACGCGGAGTTTTCTTGTCTAACGTTTTCGCTGTTCCTATTTCCTCCAACAATTGTGTGTAACGTAAATCATCAATGAACACTCGATTCTTTGTAGAAGCCGATTCTCTTTTAGTACGCAGTTCTAAGTAAAACCTTTCTTTCATTAGTAAGTACCGCTGATCTGTAGCCATTTTCCACTGAATAATCACACACGCAATAAATGATCACACTCAATAATTCAGTTTAGAACCAATGCGTAAACTAAAAAAATACGTCTCCTTCCCGTGGTCGTTCGTTTTACACATTTCCTGATACGCTTCGGGCATTTTATACAATACCTAGGCAATGTATGAAATTAATCTTATTTTACACATTGCCTGAACGTTTTAGGCAATGTATACAATGCCTAGGCATTCTATACAATGCCGCATTATACACATTGCCTATAACATATATATAACAATTACATTACGTTAACATGTATAGGTTGATCGTTGTGTACCGTCGGTGTAGAGTGCCGACGTTGCATGCGCAGGGTCCATGGGTCATCCGCCGGTTTGTAGGTCGCTGACGGCGCAGCAGACAAATGTACGATCGTAGCTCGTACATATTGGCATCTTCAAAAAGCACGAGGAGTAGGTGGAAGATGCAGCTCCAGTCTCCAGCGCAAAAGTAATTTGGCTGTATTGAAAACAATCGAATTTTTACATACGACCCTGTTAATTGCTGCAGTCGAAATAACAACAATAACAACGAAAATTACAACAATAAAAAACTTAATATTTTTCGCTAGCTACCAATAGCTAGCGAAAAATATTAAGTTTTTTACATCTATGTCGCGTCCTCTAAAACAGTGGTACATTTAAAAGGCATCGAACCTTTATTGGCATACCTCAAGTCAAGTTGCAAGTAACCTTAAATAACGTTATTTTGGTGTACACCTATGAAACATGCGTCAATCGATAGAGAAAATAATTACAAACAACAAATACTCTTTGACAAAATGTTGTAAATGATATGCTTTTTTCAGAATTTCAGGGTGTATGTAATATTTATTTTTATTTACATAATCCATTTTTTTTATCTACTTAGTAAGGGGGCGTTCAAGTATTACGTAAGTAACGAAACTTTTGAAGATTTTTGACCCTCCCTCCCCCCTAGGTACCGCGCGGTAACGTTTTACTGTAAATCTGTTTGTAATTCCCAAATACCAAGCACTGTTTGAGCTGGAATGATTCGAAAAAAGTTTGTCGTATTGTATTAAATTATGGAGTGAACTTCCAAAGACTGATGATGATGGTGAAGATTTAAATTATTGAACTTATACAGGGTGTCCCGTAACTTAAGGATGAACCACTATCATATTATTGTCATATTTCTATCAATGATGTTAGTTATTTAGATTAAGCATACTGCTTGAATCGTACTAAAAATAACAGGCCAACTACTTATACTACCATACTTTTTTATTTGTCTTGTCTTCCTTTATAGTTTTTTAACACTTTATTATTACTAATCACCATTTCCGACACCTCAATTTTGCCTAGCGGCATGTACGTCTTCAGTGATGGAACACATGCTGGAAAGAGATTTAACGACCAGGGTCTGGAACAATATTTTGTTGCAGTGTTCACTGCCACGACTGTCCGTCTAGATATTATATAGGTACTTGGTCGAAGATTTCTATAGGAACATCATGACTTTATCTTGACTTTTAAAAATATTATTATACATATATTTTTTTAGTTTTCTATACAAATTCAATCGGCTGTTTGGTATTTTTTTATAAGATAACGATACATTTTTTTAAATGTGCAAATCATAGAACAAAAGTTGTTTACTTTACTTAATGTTCTATTAGTTAAGTGGATAAAACGCAATCTTTGAGTTATGGGACATTCTGTATAAAGCACAGAAAAAATGATTTAAGGTGCTTTTCTAGTCCTAATTTAATATACTTACCTATTAATTTGCTTTCATAATTAAACTCAAACACCTGCTCTATTAAACTAGCAACACAATAAAAGTATGATTGCTTATAATTTTTTAGTAGGCACTTGTTCTTCATAATGCTATTTTATTAAAACGTTTACAGCAATAATACGAATGGTAACATGTAGGTCAGCTCATCTCGACTATTATGCGCTAATTATTCAGCTAATTGTTGGTCGGCCCGACTCGAGATTGATGGGCCGTGCGGAGCCAGGGCTGCCGGTATTTAAAAAAAACAGTTGTTAGCAAGTTTACTATTAAGTAGGTACTTTTTCATTAACGCCAAAATTCATAATAAAATAATTCTTATTAAGTTTATAAAAATAAGAAGTTTATTTCAACGACAAGAGTGCATGGAATTCATAACTTGCCTTATTGCTCATATATAACAGGCTGACAACAACAATGGTGACTGGAGTATGTTACGCCGTTTCTTCTCATCATCAGCCAATAAGCATTCCTCGAAGCGTTGGCAGGGCAGAGCTGTATATATTTTGGGACGTATTTATCTTGCAAAAGTGCCCGAAAGAGAGCCAGTATTAATACTAAATAAGTTCGTTAAGTTATATAAAAGGAGGTAGACAATAATAATAAGTAATTAAGACAAATGGACACTTGATTGTTACTTAGGGTACCACTACGCTAATCATTACTGGATGGCAAAAAGGCATCTCCTTTTGCCTTCTCATTCATTTTTTACAAGTAAGTAAGCTAGCAGATCTAAATATTGATGTAACAATTATTTTTCTACAGGGTCTTTAATAATCTATTTATTAACAACAAATACATTGAATATCCACTTCGTACTTTAACCAGCCCTACATGGATCTGATTCATGCAAGCGATTAGCCGGGGAATGCGCAATTTCGCCAGTTAATCGATTCTATTACGCGGTGTTCGTATCAACCATACGCGGTATGTTTAACATTACAATAGTATAACGATGTTAAATGGCTTGATGCGTAAATCATTTGGGTATGAGCTGTCGTAAGCACAGGCAGTTTGAAGTACGATTTATATCTCACGATGAATAAAAATGCAAAGGGTAATGGGACATCTACACAAATCCAGGAGACGTATTTTTTAAGCAATAGATTTTTATTTCACATATAAAATCGCAAGATTATCTTATAAAAATTAATTAGAAATTGAAAAATCATCATCATCATAATCAGCCCACGTCAGTCCCTGGTCAGAGGCTTCTTGATATGCACGTCACTGAGCCCGATCATCGGCTATTCTTTTCCATCCAATGCCAGCAGCTGCTATATCGTCTCTTCATCCATCTTTTCGGAGAACGCCCTATCGAGTTGCGGCATCGAGTACATATAAACCATCTTTCTCCGAAACTAGTAAGTGATTTTTTGGCAGCTCCTGTCAACGCTCCCCCAAACAAAGACAGCCGGGTACAGATAAAAAAATGGCGGAAAATTTTGTCGAACAAATAATATGACATTTCTATTCTATTACCCTTCCACTGCGGATGAGACATACCTATCGAGTATGCTGTCAAAATGCCTACAACTGTGAATCAGTCATATTATGTTCGTTAATTAAAGTAAGACTCGTCGCAGCTGTTTGTTTCTGTTGCGGTCTCCACTCACGAACATGTCTCGGTTGCCACATTTCTTCGAACAGAAAGAAGGAACCTTCATAGAAGTCTCCTTTCCATAGCTCGCTGCAGCTGCAGCTGCTAATGAGCAACTTTAAATTGGTGTACTAGTCGCACCGCGAGTGTCCAAGTCTCGGCTCCATACGTCATCATGACAGTAACGTTGAAGTCTTTCGTTTTGTCTTCAGACTTTCATCATCATCATCATCATCAGCCTTTAGAAGTCCACTGCTGGACATAGGCCTCCCCTATAGAACGCCACAGCGAGCGGCTCTGAGCCGTTTGCATCCAGCGGCTGCCCGCAATCCTGAAAAGACCGTCAGTCCACCGCGTGGGAGGCCTGCCCACGCTGCGTCTTCCAGTTCGTGGTCGCCACTCGAGAACCTTTCGATTGCGATGTGGCCTGCCCACTGCCACTTCAGACTTTAGACAAAACAAATTAAACGTTTCGGGGGATTTTATGTGACTCAAGGGAGTAGCAAAAAACATAACATTTGAGTATTTATCTCATGTTTAGGGTTCCGTGGTCAAAACGGAACCCTTATAGTTTCTCCATGTTAGTCCGTCTGTTTGCCGTCTCGCGCTGGTCCGCGGCTTAGTTCAAACAGAGACTGTCAGTAGCCTGTAATTTCACAAGGCTTTTCAAATTAAATCATGCCGACAAAGTAGTAGAATAAAATCATAAAAAAATCATTTTTCAATTCAGGGATCCGTTTGCAATAAGATTAAGCTTTAAAGTGCAATTTTTTGTTAGAGTCAAGACCGTGTCAGACCCACTGACGGCAAAATTAAATTAAAAAAAATTCACGACTGTAATATAAAATGAATATATCAAATAGTTTATATTAAAATGTAGTTAATGTTTAGGTATTGAGTACTAACACTAGTTATTAAGTTTTAATATTACCTACTAACACTTATGGATCTCTGTTGTCCGAAATTTTTTTTTTTTTTTTTAATTTTATTTGAAATAAATACCGCATATTGTAACGGGAAACAACGGAACCTTACATTGCGCGTGGCCCGACACGCACTTGGCCGGTTTTTGTTGGTCAGTTTTTTTTTATTTGGGAAAAAAATGTATGTTACTATCTGTTCGGTCAGTAGTCAATACATATTGTTCAATTTGTGTGGTGTTAAAGTAGGATCCTGGATTGTTCGCCAGTTATATTACAATAATAACTTTTTTTTAACCTGTTCAATCCCACAGCTGGGCAAAGGCCTCCCCCAGACTCTTCCATCGATCCCTATCCATCGCCAATGACGTCACACCATCTTTTCCTTTAAATAATGAGGAACTTATAATTATTTATTTATAATTATGAATAGCTGTGGAATTTAAACAAGAAAGAAACATTAATTGGTTCGTATCAATCGTCAATTTTATTTATCACGCACGGAGTTAATTCAAGAGATTATGTCACTATTCTCCATGATATACTACTGATAGCTTTTATCAAGTTGTTAAATATTTACTATCACTGAAATTAATGTGTTTTCGTACCTTTTAATCTAGTATGCAGTTGCTATCGGTCGGTTGTGATTGCTTTTGTTTTACGATATGAATTAAATAAATTAGTCTAAGAAACAAAATAGTTGTGAAAAGGTAAGCTTTGTAAAATTTCGACTGGTTGCGTCGGACCGCGTATATATTTTTCTATTTGTGCCTCGTTTTTCTGTGCTCTGAAGTGACACTCTTGCAATAGGTTAACGAAAGACATTTTATAGTGTGCCCTACCTGTGTTTATCATTAGTGATACTAAGTATTGATGAAGTCCTATCGCTATGCCCGCAACAAAATGTTTCCACGCAAGTCTGTCTGTGTATTGTATAATAGGTTTCAAGCTGCTGGATGTCCACTCAGAGTACTCAGACTCCATGCAGCAGTTTTATAAAAACATATAAAAAGGGGAATACTACATTAGTATGTTATTGTGGTATAGTACATAAAAACAACAGGTACCTTAAATCAAAAACCCGATTGGCGTAGTAGCACAGAATACCTAATAGTACTACCGTGTAGTAGCGAGGTGATCGCTTAGCCACGTTTGATTCCCTGTTCAGAAAACCAACTTTTCTAAATTGATTTGAGTCTGGTTGTGCTAAGAGATGCCCCTTGCATATTTAATGTTTGGCACCTCTTAAAAATCGCTACACAAGAATTATAATTACTCACTTCGAGACCATAAGAATTAGCGTGTTGTCTCATGTCTGGGGCATATTCGAGACAGAGAAAAAATAAGGCTCTCTGTTTTCTGCCACTGAAGATTAAGAGACTCACGGGCCTAACAAGTGCGACCCATTTTCTAAGATTGTTTGTGTTATTGTATCGGTCTTTAATTTATAAGAAACACTTCGCGAGCCACTAAAAATTTTCCCCATTGTTTTCCATTGTTTTTCTGGTCTACCGTGGGTAAGTGGAAATTCACCTCTATTATTTCACCTCATGCGCCCTGTACCTCCAGTGGCGGGCACCAAATCCTGGGTTTGGGAAGCACCTGCTGATGCCAAGCGCACTAGAGGTGATGATGGCGGTGACTGGGCAGGTGTTGGGCCCAGTCGGGTAGTGCTGGTGGCCCGCATGCTGCCACGTCCAGCGCCAGCTCCTAACGCGCCCTGGCGATCACTCCTAGGCAGCGGCCCCATGCGCTTTCTATTTTGCTCCATTATCAACTTTGAGCAAGATCCCATAAGGGGACACCCCGAATGAGCGAGAGCTCATTCCCCCAGAAGGAGCCGTTTTATGGGCCCATTTCCCTGGGTTACGCGACTGGCACGGCTCTCACCATGACTACAGGTACTGACTGACTGCGCTGGTTGAGCAACTATCTGTCACTTAGTCGCTCAACCAGTGGGCGATGGGGTCGTCACTTCCCGACGCTGTTGGATTCGTTGGTGGCTCACTTCCAGCAAAGATGAAGAAGGTGGTGGTGCTTAATACCATTAGCGTATTCTAAGTCTATGCTTGATACAACACGCATCGTCCGCCGATTTCTTTTTTTTACCCTGATCCCGGCCAACCTTGTTACTGCCGGTCATTACCGCCTATAAAGCTAGAGGTTTTTGGCCTACATGCATAATAATAATAAAACTTTTTTTTTCTAGAAGAATGACGTGTATTTCGAGCCCGTGCCCTGCGTACGCGCAGGGCGCAGCCGGCGCTGCATTCGCAAACCTCGTGACGCACTTCCTGGCCGCCCAGTGCCTGATTTCCGAAGCCTGGCCCGACGACAGGACTGACGATGTCTCAGGTATAATAGATAGTAATACAATTGTCAGATGTGCATGGATTTTATAACCTGCCTAACTCGCACTTACTACAAGTCTTGTAAGTAAATGTATTTCCTGTAAAAATAAAATATATGTTTGCACCGTGTGTAAGTGCCTGGAAGAGGGCCTATATACTGAATAAATAAATATTAGATACCAACAGCTCGAAAAGTGGGGTACCGGCTAGACATGTTCTTGAGAGGAGACCGCGCCTTGGCAAAGGTAGCGCAGGGCGCCCTCCGACAAGTAGAGCGATAAATGATGATGAGTAGTGAAAGAAAAAAATAGCCAAGGGTTTGGCTCAACAGCTTGCATTGTATTATTTGACGGCTTGCTTGCATTGTATAAATACATAAAGAATTTTGAAAAGTTAAAGTAAAAAAAGACTTAATTGGTTTTAGTAATACGTTAACGAAAGTAGTATATTTAATTGTAAACTTTCTTCCATTATTAAATTAACAAAAATTATTTCATTTTTTAAAATATTTTTATTTTTATTTTTATAAATAGATGGCGACTCATTCGACTTTATAATCGTTGGTGCGGGCACAGCGGGATCACTCCTGGCATCGAGACTCTCCGAGATTGAAAACTGGAAAGTACTGCTTTTGGAAGCTGGCGACGATCCACCGCTAGAGTCCATTGTAAGTATCAATAGTCCCAATATTTCAATTCCAATTCTTTATTGCTTTTCCACAATGTATGTATTTATTGCTAATACTCCTTCAGGTAGCTGTACTGTCAGTACTTACTGCCACTAAGGATACGTACTTTCTCCGCATATGCCTCCCATCAGAGTAAAGAATAGTTCATGGGCCTCCTTTTAGATTTACCACATTTTACGGTCTTGTGCAAGAAAATCTATTCAAATCTAATTAATTTTGAAAGTCGTACAAAGTTTACACAAGTTGATAGAATAATATTTAGTAAGTAAGTATTCATTAAAAAAAGTTGTCGCCTCTCCTGTATAATCTCTATGTCCATTTCAGGTACCGAACTTTGTCGGAGCTACACACAGAAGCGCACATGCATGGCAATATTACACAGAAGTAGATAATACAACAAACAGAGGGAATGTAGATGGAAGATCTTTTTGGCCTCGGGGCAGAGTCCTCGGAGGCACAGGGTCCATCAACGGCCTGCTCCACATGAGAGGGAGTCCCGGAGATTACGAACCTTGGAACTTTGATGGAGACTGGGAGTGGCCAACTTTAAAAGAATATTTTAAGAAATCTGAGAAAATTTTGGATCCAAACATTTTAAATAATCCTGAACTTTTAGAAAACTATGGTACCGATGGTCCATTTTTTATTGATCAGCTAAAATTTACACACCATGAAATAGTTGAGAAACTTACGCAAGCTTATAAAGAATTAGGACTGAAGTATTTAGACGACATAAATGGACCTAGTCAACTAGGTGTGGGTAAAATAAGAGGAGGAAACTATAAAGGTAAAAGAGTTAGCACAGCTACAGCTTTTCTTAATTTGGCAAAAGATCGCAAAAATTTGTTTGTTTTAAAAAAAGCTTTTGCGACTGAAGTCATAATTGACGATGATTTCAACGCTCAAGGTGTCAAAGCAGTTGTAAAACCTGGAGTTGGAGTTACTTATTATGCCAAAAAAGAAGTTATTTTGAGTGCGGGAGCAATAAGCACACCTGTGCTCCTAATGCTATCTGGCATAGGACCTAAAAAGCATCTAAATAAATTAAACATTAAACCGAAATCAGTTTTACCTGTTGGAAGAAATCTCCAAGATCACGTCAGAATACCCATTCCTGTTACTATTGATACTGGGGCTAAGTCTAAAGATGAAAAATATTGGTTGAGAGCAGCTGCTCAATATTTGCTAGATCAAACTGGTCCACATGCTACAAATTATGACCAGCCAAATATAAATGCTTTTTTAGCAATTTCAGAAAATGCAACTTTGCCTGATGTACAAATAGACCATAACTACTTTGTACCTAACACTTCATATGTTTACTCGATGTGTACCGATATTATGTCTTTCCAGAACGATATTTGTAAGCAATTTGAGAGTTTCAACGCAGAAAAGGAATTGATAATATTTTTCATATCTCTCTGTAGACCACATTCTACTGGGAAAATCTTGTTGCGGTCTAGAAACCCCTCAGATTATCCAAAGATATATTCTAAGTATTTCAGCGATAATCGAGACATGGAAACGTTTATTAAAGGCATACAAAAAGTTACTGAAATTATCAACACCCCTACATTTAAAGACGTGAAAGCAGAGTTGAAGAGAATAAACTACAAGGATTGTGATAAGGCTGAATTTGCTACTGATGAATACTGGGAATGTATGGCGAGAACTGTAACGTATAATGTATACCATCCAGTAGGGACAGCTAAAATGGGTCCATCTATGGACGAATCGTCGGTTTTAGACTATAAGTTGAATGTGTACGGACTACGACGACTTAGAGTAGTAGATGCCAGCGTAATGCCAACAATACCAAGTGTTAATACTAATGCTGCAGTGATGATGATTGCTGAGAGGGCAGCAGACTTCATAAAGGAAAAATATGTAAATGAACACAGTAAAGATGAATTATAACATTTTTTGTTTTATTCCTGAAAGTCTAATTAATGAAGTGAAGAAAAATAACGTAGTTTTATTTGATTAGTGGTTGAGACTGATAGGGATATAACAATTCTTCTAATATATACTTAATATACGGTGTTTGTCAATGTACGGAATGACGGGAGAATTAACGTTATCCTACTGACTGACGAAATACTGATAAAAATTTAAATATTTTTGTCAACCCGGGTACTGACAAACATTCTTAAAGTTACCACGAAATCATGCCATGCAATTGCTGCTTAATAGCACGTGTAATTCAAACATTGCTAGTAATAACCATGCTTAATTTGAGCATGCTCATAAATCTAACGTAGTTTGATTTTTGAATATGCCACCTGTAGCAAGGAGGCAAGGGTGTGCGTGCATTGAGCACGTCTGAACATAGTTATGAGTATGCTATTTATTGGTATTGATTGGATCTCTTTTTTGTTTTTTTTTAAATAAATAAATATTTATTTTAACAATATCACATTATCGCTCTGATCATATGGTAAGTAGCCAAAGCACTTATGATACAGGAATCAGACGCAACGAGGGTACCACAACACCCAGACCCGAGACTATAAAGCGACTACGGAGGTTGTGCAAAACCAGCATGCTTATTGCTAGCAAATGTGAACAGAACAGAGCATGCTGTATATCGTAAAGGTCGAAATCGGCAGAATCTCTTCAAGACGTCGCTACGATGCTCGATGGCCTAAGTCAGTTTTTCAAAAGGTATGCCTTCGGATGAACATAAACAAAATAAATGTCTTAACGGATGCCCATGTTGGGCCCTACCCAGTATACCTACGAGTAACTTGGGTTGGGAGCTCTACTCTCAAAATTATTGACAAATATGTCTACCTGGGACAAGTGATTTAGTTGGTTTCAATTTTGAGAAGGAAGTCAATCGTCGAATCTAACTCGGCTAGGCAGTATTCGGGAAACTACACAGCGTCTTCTCGTCCAAAATACCTCAAGTGCCTATAGACGAAAGCTACAACCAGTGTCGTGCCGCTTCCAACCGGTCAATCTGGATGTCACTAATGGAGGCCTATGGCTGAAAAGTTGATGATGATGAGGTATATCAGAAATCATTTTATCTTAGAAAAACTGAAAAAATAGGTGTATTCGAATCGATATTAACTCAACTCACTCTCAACCTTATTTCTAAAGTGACAGATATATTTTCTTGTACTTTGAGTGAATTCATAAAGGCAGCCTTATTTATTATTTGCTACAGAAGTGTTTAAGTCTGGATTTGTTATTGTTTTGTATTATTAAGTTTGTACCTACTTTTACTTCTCGGTCGCATTAGGACTCACCTGTAATGACAGTGAAATGTTGATGATAATAAATAAATAAATAAAATAAAATAAACTTTACTATAACAAAATATTATTCACACGCGTAACATAATGGCGATAATGCTGAAACAAAATAAACCAACGGTGTAAATTATAATTCGTCGCTTCATTCGAACTTCGAAGATATAGGATATGTTTATGCACGTATCAAAAGAAATAAGGTAAAAAAAAAAGTTTAATAAACAAGTACTCTTCTGTTTAATTATTCATTGTAGGATTCACTGTAAATCTCACAGAATAAGTGAAGCGTAGCGTCAGGGGGGTGTCACTCCGCAGTTTAGGTATAATCGAGCAGCGCGCCGCCCGAAGCGGCGTATGGCAGTGGTCTGTCGCCCATCTCGCACGACAGTCGCAGTCACGTCGCGCTCGTGCATACTTGAAATATATATTTTTCTTTTGCAAATTGACCCGCAATGTCTTCTAAGCCTCAACGTCAGTATATTAATTACATTTTTTTAAATTTTACATGATATTTAAATATTTATTCTTCTTTAATTCCATGTCCATAATAATTATTAATAGTTAAATCCTTAATTAGTTGCCCAGAAACAATATTAAGAATAGGATAGGATAATGTTTTTAAAGGAATACCTACACCCGTAGGAATCGAACACACGACATTCAGATGGAATTTTTATGTTTACAGAATCAACATTGGTAATGCTTAATCTACTTATTTTTATCTTAAACTAATAAATCAACTAGGCACAAAAATTTCTCAAGTGACAACCCCGTGCCGACGTTCGCAGCTCGGTCAAACTGGGGCGCGCAAAGAAAATTGACGGTTCGCCCGCGGTTATAAGTTTCAATTTTGCTTGCAGGCGGGTAGCTCTGGCGAGTCTAGGTTATATTTTTATACCTAAACCTGACTTTTGTTAGGAAGTGAATCTTCTGTACTGTAGTACTATTAAGTATTCTGTGGTAGCGTGTCATTCCTGTTCTGTGGTAAATCTCACAAAAACATTTTCAAAAACTTTTTTTGGAAAAAAGTTATTTAACGTATTTCTCTCAGAGAGAGAGCGGGTCATCTATTATCAGAACCTTCTAATAGAAGCGGAACGGATCGAACTGTCACAAAACCCGCACATTACATTAAACAATAGTTAAACGTAATTCTCTTTACTATTTCCTGCTTGATTCCAAGTATAAAGTCTGTGACATGAATCCGTGGTACCTATTTGTCAAAGATGTCTCCGCTGTCAATTCTGCTAATACATTGCAATGCAATGTTTTCTGAGAAATATTTATTTATTTACTATTCTTCATTTCTTGGTCTTGCTGTTTGAAGCGCTTGCTTCAATAACCGTTCTGGACAAAGGTCTGGTGTCGATGCACAAGGATTCCGTTGGATTTCAGTTTTACATTGATATAGAAAATCAAGATCGAACGTCAGGCTGCATGGTGCACTCTTATGCTAAGGATTGCTGCTTGACTGACCCTGAAGAGGACTGTAGTATAATGTCTGTTTATGGTAGCCATAGTTTTATAAAGACCAAAGACCGGGAAACCTTAATATTTGTATACCCTTCGATGTATCAGCACGACCAACTCGGTTACTGCAATTTCGTCTTAGACTACCAGTGTGGCAGAAACAGACGAGCGAAAAGACAGAAAGTAGACATTGCTTTTGATACACGGATCAACATAGAGAGAAATAAACGTAACACTTTACTAGAGTCTTACATTGGAGGCAAAAGCAAAGCAGCCTGCGATACTTTGGATCAAGACTCTCTTAACAATTGCGATCCCGTCAACTGTAACTTGAAATATTCAGGCGAGAGGCCGTTCTTTGATGGTTTCGTAGGGAAATGTGTTGAAGCATCGATTTGTGAGTCGAATCCAGATAGTGAACTTCCCGATATAGTTTATATTCCTAGCACCAATACCTGTAGAGATTTGGAACACCCGTTGACAGTTAGTGATATTTATGCGATCAGTACCGGCATGGGAGTTGTGACGCCAACACCAAGCCCTCCTGAAGTTAAGGTTGAAGTGAAATCAAACTGCTCAACGATATCGCAGAATATTAAGTTATTGAGAGACTTAATGTACGGGAAACTATGTCCAATACTGAGGAGCGATATGTCAGACTACGGAAAATGTTGTAAATCTGCATTGTGGTCCATATTTACATGTATTGTGGGCGTGTGTGCCTTGCTGTTGTCGTTTTTGTGCTGTGTCCAGACAACTATGTGGATGCATAAGAAAATAGTAGATGGAGAATTTTATGACTTCCTCGATTATCTCAAGAGTAAAATTAATGGTTCCAGAGAGCCTCAGAAGGCGACCTGTTATAGAGTCAATAGCCATGTCAGAGATACGTTACTGAAAGATGTGTTAGTGAGGGATATTCCAATAGAGTTGAGAGATAGTATAGTGAACATCTGTGAGAGAATGGAAAAGAAAGTGAAGAGGAAGAAACGGTACAGGCGGGCAGAAGTTGGAAGCCAGGTGAGCCTTAAACAAGCGGAGTATGATGTTAGGCTGTCAACAGCGACTTCTTCGATGAGTACATCAGACGATTGTGACGAAAAACAAAAGCTATTTCATTAAAATGTGCTATTAAATCAAATTTGGTTTGTTTTTCAATTATGTCTTGGTGATGACTCGGGTTCTATTTCGCCGTCGTTAATTAAATGGGACGAATTTTTATTAGTGTTACATATTATACCTAGGTATGGGTATGGTATATAACAAACCCTTAGCTAAGGGTTTGTTCATACCCATGATAACTAACACCTTTACCCAAGAAACTACCTACCTATCTTAACTTAATTTTGTTAGTGTACAAAACTATTTATCAACAGAAACACAGACGGCAAACGTACACTAACAAAATTATGTTGAGATAGGTTAGTAGTTTCTTGGACAAAGTTGTTTGTTATCATGAGTATGAACCATGGAGCACATAACCTATAGAGTAGAAATGTCATATGATTTGTTCGACAAAAAATTCCGCCATTTTTTAATCTGTATCTGTACTGTTTTTGTATGGGCGAGAACTGACAGGACTTGTCATTTCATAATAAATGTAAGTAAGTAAGAGAAAGATGGTTCGTATTGCTGCTCTATAAGGTATGTGCTCGATGGGATGAACAAACCCTTAAGTATTTTACACTACCCTTTCACCCTGTATAGAAGTTTATTTTCTGCATTGACCCGACCGGGAATCGAACTCGGACCGCCAAGTCCGGCGAGTATCAATTAGCGCCGCAAGATTTTTTGTCGAGGCCTGTGGTTATAAACGAAATTAAGTTTCAGTACATAATTTCTTCAGAAAACGACTTTTGAACGTCTTGTTAACCAAACAGGCGGAGGGTATAGTTCTTTCCAAGAATGCCAACTTCCTTAAAATTTTTGCGACCGCCTGTCGGTCGAACCATTAGGGCTTAATCCAAGATGGCGGACAATGACTTTTGAAAGGTTAGCTGAGTCGTAGACCTATTTGTCTCATTAATGTAAAATAATGTGCTACTTATTTATTATATTAAGACATGAACATTGTATGCATGTATAATTTTGTAATTTTTTTTTGAGACAAATAAAGCGTTAATATATATTATTATTATTATAATTTTAGAGCGTCACTGCGTCAACCTTAATGCGTAAGTTTGGGCACCGAACGCTACGCAAGGGGGCGCTAATTGTAAAAACAATGCGCGGATTATTTACCCACATTTTAGGTAGTTTAATGTTTAGGTGACGTTCTCCCCATACGTTAGACGAGTTTTGTTTGCCTACAAAATACATGACGTATGTTCAAATTAATTTGACAGTCGTTGTGAATTTAGAAAATATGTGACGATAATAATTATAATTGTAGTTATGGAATAAACTTAGAATACAGGAACACAGGAATAAGGTTGTATTTGGCTGTGTAATTTGTTATGTAGACAATCGAAGAAAAAAGAATCAATTTCTTATTTTAGTATAATATTAAAATTGAAAATATTACTTAAGACTCTTAGATTAAACGCAGCGTGTCCATTGCTTAAATACATCAACTTTTTCCAGGAGATATATCTAGTACATAAAAATGAATCTCTATTTCCCTTGGTCATCGCATCACGCGTGAACGGATGGAAAAATTTCGCTAATTCTTTTTTTGTTGGCCACTCATGCGCTTTCCCGCGCACGCCGAGGGAACCTAGCTTTTCAACCGACTTCAAAAAAGGAGGAGGTTCTCAATTCGACTGTATGTTTTTTTTTTTTTTTTTTTTGTATGTTTGTTACGCGATTACTCCGCCAATTGTGAATCGATTTTAATGATTCTTTTTTTGTTTGGTAGATCATACTTCAGAGGTGGTCCCATATAAATTTTATCGAAATTGATTTAGAACTTTTTGAGAAAATCAACAAATATATACCCAGATAATATTTTGGTTGTGGTTCTTGTTACCTATCTTCGACAAATATGAGCCGATTTTGATGATTTTTGTTTTATTGAATAGCTTATACTTCAAAGATGCTATGATAAAAGTTTGAAAAATAAAAATCACCCCTAAGGGTAGGAAAATAGGGGATGAAATCGGTGTTCAGCAGTTAGATTAGGATTTATCACAAAAAATTGATGAAATAAGTAAATTTTATTAAAAAAAATAAAACCGACTTCAAAACACTGAAATGCTAAAAATAATCCTAACACTTAAGTACCTAATCAGTTACTTTTGAAGTCGGTGCCATCAAAAACATTGAATCTCTCATCG
Source organism: Anania hortulata (assembly GCA_963576865.1). NCBI lineage: Eukaryota > Metazoa > Arthropoda > Insecta > Lepidoptera > Crambidae > Anania > Anania hortulata. Next base: position 857,709 of record OY756395.1, read on the forward strand.
GCTGGCACCGACTCCAAAAGTAACTGATTAGGTACTTAAGTGTTAGGATTATTTTTAGCATTTCAGTGTTTTGAAGTCGGTTTTATTTTTTTTATTTAGTTAAATGTCATGTGACACGCAATCATACGCCTTGGACATAAGCATAAAAATCGCTATAACACATTCGTTTCTATTTAGAGCATTTAGAATTTCAAGGTTGCAATCAAATATTGCAGATATAATATTTTAAAAATTGATGTCTAAAGCTGAACTAGTGATTCAAAAAGAAAGAAAATTTAAATACTTTTCAATTAAAGAATTTGCTAAAGGAAGGTGCAGAACTTTATAATTTGTCAATTTATTTACGGTCACTGCGGAGTGACACCCCCCTGCTCGCGTGGAATACGGCTTGTCATTCCAATCTTTATCCTATCTGCAAATCCAGACTATAATATAATCTGTGTCTGTGCCAAATTACATCCAGATCAATTCGGCCATTCTGGCGTGATTGAGTATCAAACATCTATCCATCCAAACATTCGCATTTATGAGAGTAGTAAGATAAATTGTCTTATATTAGAATGCTATCAATATTATGGGAGAATCAAAATATGTACCAGTAAAACCACATACGTTTAGGTAAAAGGATTTAATTTTAAAATTTCAATTTCAATTCGTTACATTGTTGCTGTAAATTTATTTTAGAGGAGAAATACTTTCGGAATGTATAAGTTACGTTGTATTTTATTTACGACATAATTATCATTTGTCTTCAGTCTCAATTAGTATAAAATATGTGATTATAAATTGTAAGGTGGAGTACGCTTACCAGACATACGCTGCCTATCTTGCACTTCTATGCGGGTCACAGCAAAGTAGTTGTTAAGAAGTAGAAATAACTATTACTTTAAAGTTTTTATCACAAAACTAGTACTTAAAGTTATAATCGCTAAAAACTAGAGTTAGACAAACAGACAGACAGACAGCGTAAGCTTAGTTATATGGGTCCTGCATAGTACAACGATTGTCAAGTGTTGCTTCAATTTTCAGTTGTTGTTTGTGCTTGCTTTAATATTATTAGGATTTATCTCGCAAATAAAGCGGAATGAAATGTTTTCGCAAAGCACATTGCACAGGATGCCATCTTCAATTCTGCTGCCTTCACTCCCACACACAGCACCACAGCGAAGATATGAACTCTTCGTACTATCCGGAACCCAATCAGCATAACCCGCATCGTTCAAGGATTGACCTGAGAATATATTTAAAAGTTAAATCAAAGAAAAGTATTCTTTAATAATAAAAATAAAAAAAATAAAAAAATTATTGAGTCAAAAGGTATTATTGTATCGAAACATATTATTATTGATGCAGAAAAAGCATTAAAAGCTAAAAAAATATTAGTTAGCTACCAAATTATTATCACACCACTCTCGTCAGCAAGCATGATTAGTGATCAGACTAAAATAAAACCGTGGGGCGTTTTTCTGCATCAATAATAATATGTGTCTTTCCAATAAAACCTTTTTACGGGGATTTATGCTTGAATCACGATTTAAGTTGACACAGTCCTCTGTTTTGTTTAGATACTACCTAATTTTCAGTTTTTATGTACATATTATGGGGCACACTAAAAGTTTTGCACTTCTAGCTAATTGGAACTAATTGAATTTCGAATGTTATATTTTTTTAAACGTTGCAACTTTTTAGTAATAATAAAAAACAATTGGCGGGAAATGATTTGTCAATTGTTTTTTATTACACATCAACCAAACCAAAAACGTAAGCAACCAAAATGGAATTAAATCGAAAAGATTATAGAGCGTTATTTTTTTATGATTTTAAATGTTCTCTCTCTCCGCAAGACTGTGCCGCTCGTCTTCAAAAAGCTTTTGGGAGAGAAGCACCTTGTTTGAGCACCGTGAGGCGATGGTTTGCTGAATTTGAGAGAGGATTTCGTGAAGGGCGGCCTTCAACTGCCGTCAACGAAAAAACGTGGCTACTGTTAAGCGCTAATTGAAGAAAACCCGCGGATTACCTATGAGACAATTCGAGGACTATTTGGGATGAGCCAAATTCAGAAAATTTTACACGAAGAATTGAAGGTTCGGAAACTTTGCTGTCGTTGGACTCATGAACTGACTGCGGAGCAGAAGCGGGCTCGCGTGAAATGGTGCTCACAGATGCTACTGAAGTAAGACCACGGACATTCTAATGCTGTATATGACATTGTCACAGGAGACGAAACGTGGATTTATTGTTTTGAACCCGAAAAAAAACATGTGTGTCTGTGTCTGTGTCTGTGTGTCTGTATCTGTGCTTGTGTCTGTGTCTGTGTCTGTGTCTATGTCTATGTCTGTGTCTGTGCCTGTGTCTGTGTCTGTGTCTGTGTCTGTGTCTGTGTCTGTGTCTGTGTCTGTATCTGTGCCTGTGTCTGTGCCTGTGTCTGTGTCTGTGTCTGTGCCTGTGTCTGTGTCTGTATCTGTGCCTGAGTCTGTGCCTGTGTCTGTGTCTGTGTCTGTGTCTGTGTGTCTGTATCTGTGTCTGTGTCTGTGTCTGTGTCTGTGTCTGTGTCTGTGCCTGTGTCTATGTCTGTGCCTGTGTCTGTGTCTGTATCTGTGCCTGTGTCTGTGCCTGTGTCTGTGTCTGTGTCTGTGTCTGTGTGTCTGCGTCTGTGTCTGTGTCTGTGTGTTTTTATCTGTGCCTGTGTCTGTGTCTGTGTCTGTATTTGGGTCTGTGTCTGTGTCTGTGTCTATGTCTGTGTCTGTGTCTGTGCCGGTGTCTGTGTCTGTGTCTGTGTCTGTATCTGTGCCTGTGTCTGTGCCTGTGTCTGTGTCTGTGTCTGTGTCTGTGTCTGTGTGTCTGTATCTGTGTCTGTGTCTGTGTCTGTGTCTGTATCTGTGTCTGTGTCTGTGTCTGTGTCTGTGTCTGTATCTGTGTCTGTGTCTGTGTCTGTATCTGTGTCTGTGTCTGTGTCTGTGTCTGTGTCTGTACTGTGTCTGTGTCTGTGTCTGTGTCTGTGTCTGTCTGTCTGTCTGTTTGTTTGCAAGAGGTTGGGAGCAGTGTTCCGCATTTTAAGAGTATGGAAATACTAGTAAAATGTCGTATACATTTAATTGTATTATTCTTGTGTTTGTTGCATTCTTGTTGAAAGTTGTATGTAAGCAGTATTATTTGTTAACATCTAAAGACGGGTTGCTTGTTTTTTAAACACTGTATAAGTATTTCTTATTTTAATCAAAAATACTATACCGTGTATGGTGAGCCAAGTTGACTGGTGGCCAAAAGCGTGGAATCCTATGCTCACGGTGCGGGGTGCCGTATCAATTTTTTCTACTAACTCATAAATAACCTGAAATTTTGTTAAAAAGTAAGTATTAAAATAATTTATAAACATAACAACGGATCACGAGTTAAACTACTGACGGATAGCATGACACACAGATTTATTGGTTTTACCTACATTTTACAATATACAAATTCAATCATACTTTAATTTATTAGGTTCTCCAACAGTTAGAACACTACATTAAATACAAGTTCCAACATGTCTTTATCTTAAGTGCATAACTAATTTTAGGGGAACACATCACGCTGTCAAATGTGCCCCTCTATTCTCTCTTTTTTCGAAATTCGAAAACTCGAAATTTTTGACAAATGTCTACCTGGGACAAGTGATCCAGAAATTTTGAGAAGGAGGTCAATTGTCGAATCCAACTCAGCTGGGCAGCGTTCGGAAAACTACGCAACGTCTTCTCGTCCAAAATACCTCAGTGCCTAAAGACGAAAGTCAACAACCAGTGTGTGTTACAAGTGATGATATAATTATGGAACTGAAACGTGGCCTCTCACTATGATCCTCATAAGAAAGCTCAAGGTTGCACAGCGTGCTATGGAAAGAGTTATGCTTGGTGTTTCTTTGCGAGATCGAATTAGAAATGAGGAGATTCGTAAACGAACAAAAGTCGCTGACATAGCCCAACAAATTAGCAAACTGAAGTGACAGTGGGCGGGGCACATAGCGCGTAGGACTGACGGCCGATGGGGCAGAAAGGTTCTGGAATGGAGGCCACGTACAGGCAAGCGCAACGTAGGACGTTCACCTACATGGTGGACAGACGAAAGGTTACAGGACGCTGCTGGATGCGGGCCGCTTCCAACCGGCCAATCTGGAAGTCACTGAGGGAGGCTTATGTTCAGAAGTGGACGTCCTATGGCTGATACGATGATGAATGATGACATCGCTCTTCTTATTATAAAGACTATCTGCTAAAGAAAAACCATAAGAACTATTGAGAAATTATTTGGTACAAGTTACAGTAAAAAAATTTTTGTGATAAAAGTCTGTGATCATCTTACGAAATTGTTTTAAAATCAGAATGAAAATCTACCGATGTGCTGCATTCATTGTAAAGTCTAATCAATCTGGGAACAGGAGAGATACAACCAAGTTCAGTCCTACGCATTGGAAGATTGATACGTTATCTTAGCAAGATGGCGCCAGCGTGCTTGGTCTTGTCAATAATGTCTACATAAATGTAAATGTTTGATACTTTTGTGCTCGCTAGTATTACACGTTTGAGAAATAAGCATTACGTTTAACGTAGTGATTATTTAATCAGTGGCAGCAGTGACAGAACCATTGTTTAACTCATTAGTTAAAGTGGTCGTGGTCCGCTCTTGTTCCGAAAAATTTTGTTCAAATAGTACTAAACCGTGCGTGACTTCGAATTTGCATTATAAATAAAAATAAATAATACATAATCAAACTAAAATTCTAAACAAAGTATATCATTTACGACATTCTTTCAAAGAGTATTTACCTATTTGTTGTTTGTAATTATTTTCACTGTTGATTGGCGCATGTTTCATATGCACCAAAATAACGTAATTTTAGGTATTTGCAATATATGTACAATATAGGCGTAATAAGCGTCTAGACTTAACAAGTATAAATAAATAAAAAATGTTTTCATTCCAATTACACCAATAATTAGCTAGCCCCAAACTAAGCAAAGCTTGTACGATGGCGACTAGATAACGGATAAACATACTTAAATACATTTATAAACATCGATGACTTAGATATAAATGCTCGTGCTCATCACAAAAACATTTGCCGCTTGCGGAATTCGAACCCGCAACCGCTGGCTTTGTAGTCCGGTGCGCGAACCACTACACCAGACGTTCATCAAATTATTGTCTACATATTATCGCCAAATTGAGTTTTAAAATTAAAGTATTCCTAGGAATATACGTCTCACTGCAGGCCACAGGCCTCATCACCTCTAAATATGAGGTGGTTTGGGTCATACTCCAGCACTCGGGCCCAGTGCGGATTGGTGAAGGGGTGTGGGTAAGGCCAGTGACTTATTAACCTTTATACTGTCAGATATTATTAAGCCGCAATAAGGCCTCTGACTAGGCTTTACGCCTATTATCAAGTATCAAGGCGACCTGTAATACAGGTTCTTTCAGAACCGACCTCAAGCACCAGTCTTCACAATCCAGCCTATATTACATACAATTAAAAATGTGCTAATTGTAAGTCGCCTACTGTGAAGATAAATATTATATTATTATATTATATTATCCGGGACAAACTTTTAACGTGCGCCTTTTGAAGCGCGGAGATGCTTGTGATAAATGTCACTAAATATGGGTCACACATCCAATCACAACCGCGACGTAGGTGGCCTAACATTAGAAATCACTACCTACCAAAGCGCTGCCACCACTGAGCTGCAAGCACCTCGAATCTTAAGACAGGCCGCATATTATCAGAAGCCTCTAATAAGAAACATTTCGGACCGAACTGTCAAAGCCTCGCACATTATCCGGTTCGGCGATCCGGCGCCAGTTGATGCTGACTGCGCCGCCACGACACACCTCTCCGTCTTTTGACGTTCGCACAGGGATGTTAAGGATGGCGACACGTTATTGCTATTGGCACTATTGATTAGTTTATTAAAGATGAAAATCATTGTTTATATTTTCTCTTAAGCTAGGTCCAGCTGTATTTTATTTTGATAGTGTTCACTATCCACATTCCATATGGACGGATAGTTTTCCACTTCAGCTACAAAATCTTTAGAATAAGAATAATAAGAAAAGAATAAGTACGTTTATTTAAAACAAACCAAAAAAATAATAATTAAAAACAAGAATAAGTAGATATTAAACCGAATTAAAAGTTAAAAGTGCATTGTGAAAACTGTAGGAAATCATTTGCGGTCGACTTTTAGAGTGTGTTTGGTCACAAGCTAGCAACAGAGATGTACAAAATGGTTTATAAAAAGTCCTGTCCGTCTGACCGCGGCTTGGCCTAGACACTCTTGGAATTATAAAAGTTGTTATTTGGCATGGATATCAATCACGCTCGCAAAGTTGAAATATACGGATTTCAAAACAAAATATTTTGAGGGTATTTATCCTAGACCTTATGTAGGCAAGATTTTAAACCGCTGTGGTTGAGTAACGACGAGTCTAAAGCTATATCGATGTGGACTAACGTCTGACTTCTAGTCTAATTTAAATTTAGACTTGGTCACTGTCCTTGAACTGACCTTGGCTTCAGTCCAACTGTTGATAATCGCCAAGTGCGCGCCATCCATTGCGCACCTCTTATATGCCTCATTCCAATGAAGATATTCTGTGTAACCCTTGTAACAGCTGCCCGTTCGTTTGTCCAACACGTAGCCTACAAATGTAAAACGATAAATTATCCTTTACAGTTTTGTATTGCAAATAACCAAAACAATATTAAAGAAAATTGTTCCAATGTTTCCGTATTTTGTATAAAATATTAACGTTAATTTCTAGTTTCATCCATTTATCTTACTATTCACTTCGACATAAATTTTCTTTATACTCTCTACTCTCATAATACTCATTTATTCAGTACTAGCTGTGCCAGCGGCTTTGCCCGCGTGGAACACAGCTCGTTACCCTATATTTTACTACCTTAGGAGATGAGTTAAAAATAGTAACCTTTGTTCTTCCTTGAGACAGTTGTTATGCTATCCTACAGGAACTGTGCATTTTTCCGAGATAAAAGTAGCCTATACTGATCAGGTAAAACTACGTTATACTACCACTGTTCAAAAATCATGACAATTCCGTGCTTTGTAAAAAAAAACTATCGCACGGGAAACGTATATTTTTCCATGATAAAAAGTATGCTATTTGTTAATCCAGGCTATGGTCTATCAATATGCCAAATTTCATCAAAATCTATTTAGTGGTTTTTGCGTAAAAGAGTAATAAAGATGCATACGTCCTCACAAACTTTCGCATTCATAAAATTAGTTTTTTCCGGCATAAAAAGTATCCTATGTGTTGATCCAGGGCATGGTCTATCAGTATGCCAAATTTCATCACAATCCATTCAGCAGTTTTTCCGTGAAAGAAGATCAAAGATCCATACATACTTATAAACTTTCACATTTATAATACGAGTATTAGTAGGATTTTCCGAGATAAAAGTAGGCTATGTCTTTCTCTGACCCCTAAAATACCACTGTACAAAAATCATTACGATTAGATACGATTAAATTCCCAAAAAAAACATAAAAACGACACCCATATAAATTTATATTTAGACATTTCAACCCCTTCGCACCCCAACAGTGGAGATGATATTTCACGTCCGCCACGTTTGATTTTAAAATCGTTGTTTTCGTAATCAGCGACCCGATAAACCATAGAAACAATACCCATGTTGATTTTCAGACTTGTCACCCCTTTTTCCCCATTTAGACTTTTCAAAAACCTGAAACACCTGTTTATTCATTTATTGTTAGGAATACTTCTGTAAAGTTTCAAATAAAATGGTCAAACTAAGTTGTTTTCCCATACAAACTTTGGCCCCCCTTTTCACCCCTTTAGGGGATGAATTTTGATTCGCGTGAGGAACTCGCGCATCCGCGGTAGCCTTCGTGTCCGTGATATTGCAGACAAACTGCAGGAGAGTCGCCTACTAGTCGTCGGTACGGCCATGTTTTGCGGAAACCGGCAAGCTACGTAGGAAACAAATGCCGCCACCGCCAGGTCCTGGCAAAAGGGGTAGACCCAAGAAGTGATGGCTTGACGTTGTAAGGGCTGACATGCGTGCCAATGATCTCACAACTAGAGACGCTCAAGACCGTGCGAAGTGGAGGAGTAAATCAAGGAAAGCGGACCCTGGGCAATAGCTTTGGACGCAACCGGGATTGACCGTATAGATGAAGAAGAAGAAGGGGATGAATTTTGAGAAATCCTTTCTAAGTGCACCCCTAGACCTTATAAGAAACCAACGTGCCAAATTTGGAGTCTCTAGCACCAGCAGTTTTTTTTTTTTTTTTTTTTTTATTTTGGACAACATCACATACATTGCTCTGATCCTGTGGTAAGTAGCCAAATCACTTGTGTTACAGAAATGAGAAACAACGACGGTACCACAACACCCAGACCCGAGACAATATAGAAAAGTTATTTTTCTACATTGACCCGACCGGGAATCGAACCCGGAACCTCAGAGATAGCGACACCAAGTCCGGTATGCTCGCCTCTCGGCTACGGAGGTCGTCAAAAGCTTTCAAAGTTTGGGCTTTGCGTTGATATGTCAGTCAGTCAGTTAGTCAGTTTCTTATTTTATATATTTAGAAGAAGAAGAAGAAGAAGATAGAGGCCCCCTTCCGGGCACTTATACACGTCCCAAAATATAGCTTTGCCCTGCCACCGCTTCAGGACTACATATTCGCTGGTGATGAGAAGAAACGGCGCAACAAACTCAGTCACCTTTAAATAGTAAATGCGAGCCAAGCAGGTAAAGTCCATGCAATCTTGTCGTTTAATTAATTGTCTATTTCATAATAGGTATCCTTTTGTATAAGGATTTTATTAATTTGGATTTTGAATTCTTGTAACAGGTAGTTCAGTAAGAGTCTGTGGTACTTTATTGAATAATACATTTTCCCACAAACAAACTACCAACTTTGTGTAGCTGAACTCGGAGCGGCAAGTTTATTTTTATTTCGAGTATTTTAATGATGAAAATCATGTTTTAAGCTAAAAAAACTTTACGAACGTAGGTACATATTTTATATTATATTTTCAAAAATAAGGCGGTTAATATATTAATATCCTTAAAACACGACGTCACGAGGTCCAAGACAGTATATTGCGCGTACATCTTTTTTCTGCAACACAAAGATTGATTCAATGTCAGCAGCACAGACCATAATGATTCAATTACTAGTGACATAAAGAGACTTTTTCAATATTATCCCCGGTTCTAGGCCACACACACACTGTATAAAGAAGGGAGAAGAAACATAGAATACTGCTCTACACTATTGTCGCAGACTTACCGCGATATCTCGCGTGAATTCGCGAAGTGAATCTAGAATCCCGCAAAACAGAACCCGCGAACATGCGCGAAAGCTACTGTATGTTTACGTGACTTTCCGGCGATGGCAAGCGTAGATACTAAGCAAGTCATCATTGTAGCCAGCTACATAGGTGTTTTCATTAAAATTAATGTATCGTGTATCGTAACGCGAATTCAGTGTGTGGACGGCACTACGAGCGTTACATGTAGTATTTGTAGTCCTGTTCAAACATTTCATATTACGCGAGAGACTTCAGGCAGCGGAACAGAAACCTCTTGGCTCAAGAATTTTGGTCAATGGTTTGGACTTAACTCCAAGTCCATATTTAGGGAAGTAGATAGAGGAATTATTGCCATGATGATCGCCACCTCCAACCGGGGATGGCACTTTAAGAAGAAGTAAGCTAGTAAGCTTAATTACACAAGTTTGTAAGTAATTGCAGCAAGCCGCTGGATGTATCCCGCTTCCAACCGGCCAATCTGGAAATCACTAGGGGCCTATGTTCAGTAGTGGACGACGTCCTATGGCTGAAATGATGATGATGATGAAGCTTACCTGAATCCTCAACACCGCACTCGCTCAGCTTTCGCACCCTCTTTCTGTAGCAGACGAAAGGGAGCCGCTCCGAACAGGAAATTACCGTCGCGACGCCGTTCGCATCCATGGCTATGCAGTTTGTTTGTGTATCATTTAGCTCAGGCTCTATTGATTCTGGCCATAAGAAGCACATATTTGATATGGACACTCCTTAAATAAAAGAGAAATCGATGTTTTTATGTGATCATGTAATATGTTCTTCTCGCAAATCAATTCGTGTGGTAGTCTGACATAATGTAAATTAAGTTAGTCGTCATCTGCGCTATCTCTATCTAAAAACTTTCATCCTCTGTTTCAACCTCAAGGTAAGAATTTTATCTTAATACTAGCTGTTCCCCGCGACTTCGCACGCGTGTATTTTAGTTTGTTACAGAGATTCGTTAACTAACGTCTAACGTTATACGGAATCTACGCAATATTAGTAAATGGGTAACAAATATACCTACACCTAACCTTTTTACATTTAGGTTTTCTTTAATTGTGACTAAGATCAGGCAGATGACTTCAATGATGATAAAGTCCAAGGTGGATCACCCTTACTAAGTAAATGCCGTCCCTATCTAACCCTCTTATTCGGAACAAAAGTAAGCTAATTTATAGTAGAATTTAACAGTACGTTGGTAACTACGCAGCCTGAAATCTCGCGCCAAGCTTTACAACAGAGATATACTTATCCAGCTTAATACCCAAAAGTCTGGGTCCTGTGCTCTATATTATTGTAACTCCAGCTCAGCTTCAAGGTGCGGCTAGTCTGTCTGCTTCCGAGATGTATGTGGGGAGTGTGGAATGGAATGTAAGTTGTGTGAGAGAGAAGGAAGACGGAGTGAGCGAGAGAAGAGACGAATGCAGATTTAAATGTGATGACGGTCGTTTTTCGATTGTTTTTATGAAGGTTGTGGAGTTAGTAAGAGATGTTGTTGGTGTGCTTCTGCAAAAATCCCTACATGTATGATGTTGGATGTATGAGTTGTATGGCATTTTATTTGTCTACTTAATTATTACTTTTTATGCTTGTAAGTTATTGTGGTTTCTATAAGTATTTATTATAACTCTTTACCGCCTGCCCCTCTCAATTTTTAACCGCCGACGAAAAAAAGGGGTGTTATAAGTTTAACGTGTGTATTTGTGTATCTTTTATGACACACATACAAATATAAAACAGTAGCCTAAATAATTCCAATGCTATGTTTCTAACTTCAAACACTTTCCCCAATCTCTATGGCTATCCTCTACCCTAAGGTTGTCTGGAAGAGATCGCTTTTAACTATATGACCTACTAAATTGTACATCTTTCTGAAAACATAAACTGAAATTACTTTGTGTGGTGTGTAATCAACAGTATCTTTCACTATCTATTTTATAGAACGATAGACTTATCCAAAAATCTTCCCTCTATTTTACTCTCTTGGGGGTCAAATTTCAATACTTATTTCAATAATAAAAGCTTGAGTAGTTTACCTTCCATGGACTGGTACTCGCTGCTGGAGAATACGTTGCTGATGCCGGTGAAGACGGGCGCGGCGCACATGACGCTGGTGATCGCTTTGCTGAAGTTTGCGTCCACAGGCGACGCCAGGATCGCTCCTTAAACGTTAAATGAGTTGAGGTGATACATTTGCTATATTAGATGCCACATCAGTATGCATTTTTAGTCTGACTCTGATATCGAAATTTTAGATTGCTCAAGGAGCCCCGTGAGAGAAAGACGAAGAGACATATGTATAACATTTTAAACTTTATATGGCAGTTTTATAACGTACACTACACTACACTGATATACCTATTTATTTTTAACTGACTTCAAAAAAGAAGAGCTTCGGCAAATTTTTCATTTAATTTTTTATGTTAACCGTAATTTTCGTCAACTGTGGATCAATTCAAATAATTCTGCTACTGCGCTACCGAGGACATTATCTATCTAGCACGGGAAGGCAGATTTTTTTCTATTGTGTGTACATAATAATGTATAATAACAATAACATCCTACAAAAAGATTTTCTTTATAGTACATACCCATCCATGTTTGATAACACTTTCTATTAATAGGAGCCAATTTCATTATCGCCAATTAAAAATTACTCGACGGATAAAGTATAAGACGCATAAATCAAGAATGTCACCGCCAATTTTCCTAACATTAATACTAAAGGGTAATTAAAATCAATCGCATTATGAATTGTCAAATATACTTGTAAATATACTTGCAGAATGTCAAATGGGCACTAAGAGTCTGAGCAAGCCGCGACAGACTGACAGACGGACGGACATGGCAAAACTATAAGGTTGCCGAATTTACTTCGGATCCCCTTAAAAAGGTAAAGTATTTTCACATACACAAAATAAAAAAACCGACAAAAATGACTGATAAGCTACGTGTTGCATTAATTATGCAAAATTAAATATTAAGATATAAAAATAAATACTTACAAAAAGTTACGTTGGTCTCATTTGGATTCACTGAGCAATATAATCATGAACACAACAGATGAATTTTTTTTCGTGACGATATAGGTAGCAAAGGCTTATACATGGGGCACACTAAAAGTTATGCACTTCTAGCTAATCGGAACTATTTGAATTTCGAATGTTATATTTTTTTAAACGTTGCAGCCTTCATAGTAATAAAAAAACAATTGGCGGGAAATGATGTGTCAATTGTTTTTTATCACACATCAAAGTTTTACGCACGTAACGAAAATGGAATTAAGTCGAAAAGATTTTAGAGCGATGAATATTTATGATTTTAAAAGTTCTCTCTCTCCGCAAGACTGTGCCGCTCGTCTTCAAAATGCTTTTGGGAGAGAAGCACCTTGTTTGAGCACCGTGAGGCGATGGTTTGCTGAATTTGAGAGAGGTCGAGTTTCTTTAAATGACGAATTTCGTGAAGTGCGGCCTTCAACTGCCGTCAACGAAAATAATGTGGCTACTGTTAAGCGGCTAATTGAAGAAAACCCAGATTACCTAGGAGACAATTCGAGGACTATTGGGGATTGGTATGAGCCAAATTCAGAAAATTTTACAAGAAGAATTGAAAGTTCGGAAACTTTGCTGTCGTTGGATCCCTCATGAACTGACAGCGGAGCAGAAGCGGGCTTGCGTGGAATGGTGATTACAGATGCTACTGAAGTACGACCACGGACATTCAAATGCTGTTTATGACATTGTCACAGGAGACGAAACGTAGATTTATTGTTTTGAACCCGAAGAAAAACAGCAATCTTGTGAATGAGTGTTTGAAAATGAGAACAGGCCAACAAAAGTGAGGCAGGTGAGAAACGTTGGTAAAAAATGATCGCGTTTTTTTTTTCAGCTACGGGTCCTATCTGTACAATTCCACTTGAAGATCAAAAGAGTGTTAATGCAGAGTGGTATTCTACCATTTGTTTACCCAGAGGGTTAGAAAAAGTTCGCGAAAGACGACCCAAAAGCCGCGTTCTTCTACATCATGACAACGCTTCTTCACACACGGCCAACAAAACAGTCATTTTTAGCTTCCGAAAAACTACAACTCGTCACCCATCCTGCGCATAGCCCCGACCTAGCACCCTGTGATTTCTGTATTTTCCCCAAAATAAAAGATTTGATGAGAGGTTTTACTTTTACCAACTCCAAGAGGTAGTGATAGCGTTCAATCAGCACGAAGAAAACATGCCTTCAGATCTGTGGTCCTCCTGTTTAAAAAAATGGTTCGGTCGCATGAAAAAATGTTTAAATTGAAAAGCAATAAACTTAATATTTTGGTTATAACATGTTGTTTTTTTAAGTTACGCAAAACTTATAGTGTGACCTACGTACTTTTCAAATAGAACATCAAAGCTGAGACTAGCTGTTTTCGATATTTCATGAAATTTTTATTCAGGCCCCATTGTTTTGATCAAGCATAATGTTTACTTAAACACCAATTTGCTTTACGTCTTTACCTTTTGCGTACCTGCTTAGAAACTAAATAAAAGATGTTATCGGTAAGGGCACCCATGTCATTCAAGGTAGTCCGTCAAATAGGTGGCAAAACAAAACGTACCTTCTGAACTACATTTCACGACTGCTTCTTCCCATTCCAAACGTTGGCGGTGTAATTTTAGCCATCCATCTGCTTCTTGGTGGTAAATGTAATTATTTCGTGGCATTACATTAAGGCCATCTAAAATATGAAATACTTTATTGAAATATGTAAGTACAAAAAACACCTCACAATTTAAAAGCAGAAAACCTAAATAAAACAAAACATTAATTAAACTAACTTAATCTATTTTCCGTTTCCGGCTGTCAGGTTTTCCGTTTCCAGCTGTCAAGCAACTCGCGACGTTTACTTACGCTCTGTGGAAAAAACTGATCTAAAAATATTTGCAAGTGAATTACGCATAAAAGTATTGATCAAACATTCAGGAAAAACACGGGATCAGTGATTGTGGTTGTTACTGCGTTGTGAACAACTCACAAATTAGTGAAAAGTTAATCACAAGCTTAAAACAAGGGCTGCAGACAAGCAGCTGTCAAACGTCAATGGTACCAATATCGACACACAAATTGACTTGAACACAAGCTAATTCGCCATAAAGCCCTGGCCACACGTAGTGAAATCCAATCACCGATAGATAACAAAAGTATTGCCATGGATAATCAATTGGAACTTCTATGGGAGAAAATGAAGAAGGAACTACAACTCCAAACAAACACAATAACACAAAACATTACAAAACACTGAATGAAACGTTAGAAGAAACTATTAGGCCCATCATAGAGGAAAATAAAGTACTGAAAAAAGATATTGGGACATTGAAGGACAAAGTACAGAGTTTCGAAAAAGAAGCCAGGAGAAACAACATATTTCTTCACGGCATTAACGAAACAGAAAACAATTACTGGGAACTTATGACTCTGACTTTGGATAACCTTAATGGCTAAGCAAAGAGGCTAAATTGGATAAATGGTACCAGTGGGAAATAAGCCGAGTGACTAGATTAGGAAAAGAACTGAAAACAAAACTTAAAGAAGTGATGAGCAAGAGAAACACTGCCTTTATTCGTTACGACAAATTGGTAATAAAAATATAAAAGAAACTAACGAAAAGAGAAAAAGGTCACTATCACAGCCACCCGGAACAAGCCAGAGTCCATTAAATTTTCCAAAAAAAGCTCCCACTAAAATAAATAAATTAAATGCCATCTCGTACATGAGAGAAAGAACTAATTTCGATTTCGGTTCGATTCCAGGTCCGGTCAATGTGGAAAAATAACTTTTCTATATTGTCTCGGGTCTGGCTGTTGTGGAACCGTCGTTGTTTCTGATTTCTGTAACACAAGTGCTTCAGCTACTTATCATAGGATCAGAGCAATGTATGTGATGTTGTCCAATATTTATATATTTATATTTAATGCAAACCCAAAGTAGCAACAAATAGACACCGGCAACCGAAACAACATAGATCCCAATACGGCTGGTCACCGCGTGTCCTTAGACCATCACCCTTCAACTAAAAGAAAAAGAGCAAAGAACTCTAAAAACCACAAGGAAAATAAGCAGATTCCTTTATACATTTGTACTCTAAATACACGAACCTTAAGAACCCCAGAAAGCTTGCAAGAATTGGCTATCGCAGATATTAAATGGGACATTTTAGGCATAAGCGAGATGCGAAGGATGGGACAAGGAATAGTGGAAAAAGACAATTACATTATTTACAATAAAGGAGAGATGGCTGGACAAAGAGGAGTAGGCTTTCTTGTAAAAGCGAAGCACAAAAATAACAATTAAGGCTTTGAGGGGATCTCAGATAGAATAGCAGTAATCCATATGAACTTCGAAGGACACAGGAAACGATGGACAATCATACAAGTGTATGCACCGACAGAGCAATCCAGTCAGACGGACGTAGACATGTTCTACGACAAACTAACAGAAGTTACAATGTACAATTCTAACAGTAACCTAATAATAATGGGAGATTTCAACGCTTAAGTAGGTGCCAGAAGAGATGGCGAAAATCACGTAATTGGAAAATATGGAACTGTCAAAGACTGGTAGAGTTCTTGCTTGAAAATAATGTAACCTTACTAAATTTTGTGTATTACAAAAAAGCCAAAACCAAATGGACCTAGGTATCTCCAGATGGCATGTACAAAAATGAAATTGACTTTATAATTTCAAACAAGCCAACGGATACAAGCATGATACAAAATCTCAATCTCAATTCTAACCACCGAATGATGCGTAGCTGCTTAAAACAAACTAAGAAGTCAAGGCCGAAATTATTACCAAATAATCTGTCAGTAAGGTTCCACACTAACGAGTCATCAGCAGAACACACTACAAAAGTATTAAAGCATATGTTTTCCACAGAACTAAGAACAACAGATAAATACAACAGAGTAGAAGCCCATTTAAAGGATATTCTAAAAACTCAGACCAACGCAAACACGAAAAAAACTTTCTCAGCGAGACAACCTTAGAATTAATAGAACAAAGACGGAAACTCATATCAAAAAGACAAAAGAAAGAAAATCTCAAAGAAATCTCAAACCTTAGCAAACAGATAAGAGAAAACATAAGAAGGGACAGAAAAATGCAAACACTGGAGAAACACATTAAGCAAACGGACCTCCCGTCCCGAAAGCACTAAAGGAACTTCGGGAAAAAGGAAAAGAGTGGATATTAAAAGTAAAAAACAATGAATCAATCACCTCAAAACGAAAAGAGATCCAGAGAGTTGCTACTGACTGCTACCGCTTGCTATACTCAAAACAATCGGACGCGAGTTTACCAGCTACAAACCAAGACGAAGAAATGTTAGTACATGAACAGGAAGAACTTCCCGAAATACTGAAATCTGAGGTGCTAAAGTCTATAAACAGTCAAAAGCTAGAAAAGGCTGCAGGCCCAGACAGAATACCCAACGAACTTTTGCGAGGCACAGCTGAAGAAATGTGTCCGATTCTGGCTAAAGTCTTCAATGTGATCCTACACACAGGACAAATATCCAGTCAATGGGCAAAATTAAGAATAATACTTCTCCACAAAAAGGACCAAAGAACGACATTGGAAAATACAAACCAATTTCAATAATATCAAACATATATAAAATTTTTGCTAAAGTAATTCTCAAAAGAATATCTGGAAAGCTTGATGAGAACCAACCGATCGAACAAGCTGGATTTAGAAAAAACTATAGCACTTATCGATCACATACACACCACCAAACAACTCATGCAAAAATACAACGAGTATAAAAAGCCTATCTACTTAGCCTTCATTGACTACTCCAAAGCTTTTGATAGCCTCAACCATGAATATATATATTTGGCAAACTAGTATCTAGTATCAAGTAGTAGCTAGTATCAAGCTGGAATCAACAGGCGATCCATTTCCAATTAACAAAGGCGTCAGACAGGGAGACCCACTTTCGCTAAAGCTATTCTCGGCCGTGCTGGAACAAATTTTTAGGAAAATGGATTGGGACAAGCTTGGAATAAATATTAACGGTTCCCGACTTAGCCACCTTCGGTTCGCTGATGACCTTGTAATATTTGAAGAGAATCCAAATTTTCCAGAACACATGATCCAAAACCTAGCAGATAGAAGTCGCGAAGTTGGATTGGAAATGAACCCAACCAAGACTAAAATAATGACAATCACAAAGGCGGTGGACATAACCGTCAATGAACTGAAACTTGAATATGGCAACGATTATGTTTACCTGGGCCAAATAATATCCCCCAAAGACCAGATGACTAAGGAGATTGAGAAAATAATAACATACGGCTGGAACAAATACTGGTCCTAGAGAAAAATTATGAAGAACAGAGAATTTGGCATCAAAAAGAGAAAAAGATTTTCAATACCTGTATCCTGCCTTTTATAACGTACGGATGTGAGACCTGGGCGCTGACTAAACAACACAGGGACAAACTGAAAAAATGTCAAAGGGCCATGGAATGGAGCATGTTGGGCGTGAAACTTAGGGACAGATTGAGGAACACCGAAATAAGGCACATAACCAAACTAACAGATACTATATCACCTAATCAGTTACTTTTGGAGTCGGTGCTATCCGATGAGAGTTTGAATGTTTTCGTCTGCACCGACTCCAAAAGTAACTGATTAGGTACTTATGTAATAATATTATTTTTATCTTTTCAGTTTTTTGAAGTCGGTTTACTTTTTTTTTATAAAATTTACTTATTTCATCTATTTATAGTGATACATACAGTGATAATCCTCAACAATTCGAATCTTTTCAGTGCAAACATAAGTTAACGGCTGAACACCAATTTCATCCCTTATTTTTCCCACCTTAGAGGTGAAATTTTTTAAAAAAAAATTCAATATACCATCTTTAAAGTATAATCTATTCGATAAAGAAAGAATCATTAAAATCGGCTCACAAATGCGTAAGATATTGGGCAACATAGGTACAAAAATCAGTTGGCACGGATGGAGTTCATGCAAAGTTTGATGATTTTCTTATAGATTCCATAAGAAATATCAAATTTGGTTAACCTGGTAACGAATGATCGCTGAACATACATAAAAAAATAATTAAAAAAAAACTGAAGAATTGAGAACCTCCTCCTTTTTTGAAGTCGGTTAGGCTATTATCTATATTAGGTCCTGACATATAAAATTGCCGTTCAGAATCAAAAAGTGAATCAGATTTTTTAAATAAAATAATTATTTAATCAATCGAAGTGGTTATCGATACACTTCCGTCATTTTATAGGCAGATTATTGATCCCTTTGGAAAAAAAATCTTGGGAGCGAGATTCTATGAACTGTTTAATAGGCGGTTTTGACTGAGTCATCAGATTTGAATTTTTTTCCTTGTAAAATGTTATCAAAATTTTGATAAAAGTCGTAATCGGTTGAGGCAAGATCTGGAGAGTATGGTGGGTAACGCAAAGGTTGCAGTCGTAGCTCCTCTATCTTGGCAACCGTTTGATGTGCAGTGTGTGGTCTAGCGTTATCCTGAAGGAGCAGTGGGCTAGAGCAATTCACCAGTCTCGGTTGTTTAATGGTGAGCTTTTCCATCTACACGAGCTACGATCGTACATTTGTCTGCTGCGCCGTCAGCGACCTACAAACCGGCGGATGACCCATGGACCCTGCGCATGCACCGGCGGCACTCTACACCGACGGCACACAATGAAAACCTTGTAATTGTGTACATTATTTAACTTTTGTATTTAAACATGACATTACACTAAATAAACCAGATATCAACCGTCCGTGTTGGTTCTCATTTCCCTCCGCTGCGGCCAAGACTACCTTAGCCGTCACTATGATCAGTCTGTTGAGTCTGCCAGACTGGCAGCGGGTCCACACCGCCTACCTGCCGTCCTAACGCTGCTACCCTGGGCGACCTGGGAGCAGCTCTTCACTGCTCTTTCTACATCCTTATTATATTTACGTATCTATTGTTAGGTGGGGCTAGAGCTCTAGGGACTTAAGTGTCTTGGGGTAAAAGGGACTCTACGCTCACTAGGGCGTTAGTTTCATGTCTGACCGTAAATTCTGGACGTCGAGAGCGGTGCTAAATTTGCTTCCCGCCTGTTCATATTCGAGCCGGATAGATTGATGTCAATTTAATTGTTGTCTTTTAATTGTTTTCATTTGTTGGCAATTGGCAATTGGAAATTAATATTAATTTATATGTTGAAGTTTTTTATATTGTATCTAAATACTAGTTATTATTTCTTATAAACACTAAAAAATATTTCAAAGTACCGCGAATATTGATGAGATAGCGGTCATCAAAATCAAATTCAAATCATACTTACATGTCCCTTCCCACAATATAACAAGTATTCCCGCAATTAATAGGATTTTATTCATTTTAGTAACTTAATAAAACTTAGAGACCCAACAGATACAAACTGGTAATCGCAAATGTACTATTAATTCGGTACAAACCTTTTTATAGTCGTTTTCTGTTATAAATAGTCTTAGATTAGAAACATAATAATGTAATTAGGGGGGAAAATATCCTACTAAAAACAGCCTTTATCACATTTCCTGTTTTTAAAATAAATTATTTGCCTAAATATTTTTATCACCGTTATAATAAGATTGTTTCAATATGTGTAAAGTAGGTAGGTAAGTACATACAAGGAAAAACGTTGTAACAATATTTGGAATTAGTTAAATTTTTAGGTTTAAGATCTTTATGCTCATTAAAAATTACATTTTGCTTGCTATGAGAACAAAAATAGGTATTTGATAGAGATTAAAAAGAACGCAAAAATTGGAGGTAAAAAACAAAATTTGTCACAGCGGTCGGACGTAGAATAAGGCACGGCGAACAGAACTTCGATCATGGATCTACATAAATTCACATAATTAGACGCATTTTTTATGATACGCTGAGCGTTTATCCAAACTACACTCAGCGTTTCACAAGAAATGCATTTACCTACGTATTATTATTATGTATATGTTTTTTTGTATGAAGTATGTAGCTTTTTTTCTATATTATGTAAAAATAGGTAATAAAGGTATGAATAGGTATAGGTAAGAATTCAAATATAAATGTATTATTATATGTTTTGATACCAAACAAGAAATACAATTTTAATTTAATAGGTAATTTTTAAGTTTTTGGTTGTTTTGAGATTACACCGCGATGCCGCACTTTTTATACCATAATATAGCACACTTTCAGTTTTAAACTGCACTGTTTAAACCTCTGTTCTCGACGTAAGGCAGACAAAGATTCAAAGATTCAAAGATTCAAAGTCAGTCAGTCAAGAGTCAGTCGCGTGACGTCGTACCGTGCGCACACGCATCACGCATTATGATCTGAATCGCGAGTGACAATGTCTTCGTCTGTTGTAAAATGTAAACACTGTAATATAGTGATTAACGAGGTCCTGGCGTTCATTCAGTCTAAAATGGACGTCATGGATGAAGAGAGCATAGTTCGCCTGTGTACTACGGCTTTCGTGGAGAAAGAAATTGAGGCGGCTAAGGACTTGTTGTTTGATTCCCTAACTGCAATCAAGAAAATAACGCGGAAAGGAGAAGGAAAAAGTCTGCGTAACTTAGAAGATATAATCGGAACTCTTAAAAGAATGGATCCCGAAAATATTCCAATTTTTGTGGCAAAAGAACTCCATCGTCTACCTCCGATCACTTTCGACCATATTGATGTTACAAGGCTGTTAAAAGACATTATTTTATTGCAAAATGAAATAAAGTCACTTCGAAGCGAGTTTGCTACAGTACAGCAAGTAAACCAGATACAATCTGAACTCGATAATATGAAACATGCATCAATCGTCAACAATTTTGTAAACACCAAAAGAGGAGGGTTCATGATAAACGAGGGCAATGATTGTGATAGCGGACTGATGGGGCTACTAATGGACTATAATAACAGCGATACAAAAAGTAAATTAAATAGTTTATCTAGTATACTGATTAGTGCCGACAGTCAGTGCGAAAAAACTACGTCGGGTACTACAAAAAAACCGTGTGCATCAGCTGAGTCACTGCAACCGCCACTGCCGCCTGCGCCGGTGTTACTTAATGATAGCACTGTGAGGTTGACTAGTACTACTCGGTCCCCAAATAGAGGAATATCTCTGGCGGAGGTGGTGCGTAAGGAGAACGTGAAAAGTAACACATTAAACGATGACAGTGAATGGATCCAGGTGAAAAAACGGCGTAAGAGCAAAGAGAATTATTCTCTAGCAAAATTTGGAACTGCAACTGGAGGCATTGAACTGAATTTTAGAGCGGCAGAAAAAAAAGTGGCTATGTTTATTAGTAATGTACATAAAGAAACATGTCCACAAGACATTACTGATTATGTGTTGAAAAAGACTGGAGAAAAAGTGTTGCTTATAAAATTATCTATTAAAAATGAGAATAAATATAATGCCTACAAATTTTTTGTATCGAGTCATACGATGCATATGTTTCTGAATGAAACGCTATGGCCTAAAGGGATTGTTTTTCGTCGATTTGTACACTGGAAGTACCGGACTGCGGACAAACAACCTGTTATGAAACATAATACGAAGGAGAATAATATCAGCTTATACGATCAGAATAATGGATAGTATCGATAGTAAATGTACACTACTAAGTTTTAATTGTAAAGGTCTCGCTAGATCAATGGAATGTGTTAAAACACTGTGTAAAACGGCGGACATTGTCGCTCTTCAGGAAACATGGCTGCTGCAGCATGATATACCGCTACTAGGTACAGTTGATAACAACTTTGTATATACAGGCAACACAGCCGTGGACTTATCGGTGGGAGTTCTGCGTGGTCGCCCACACGGGGGTGTTGCGCTCCTGTGGCGAAGGGACCGGTTTCCGTGCGTGTCTATCATAGAGTGTAAAAGTGTACGCCTTATAGCTATTAAGATTGACTTGAGTGATAGATCCATGATTGTTTTTTCGGTTTACATGCCTAACGATGAACGTAAAAATTTAATCGAATTCACAGACTGTCTGAGTGAAATGTACGCGATTATTGACAGTGAAGGTGTGGATCTTGTATATTTGCTGGGCGATTTTAATGCGCACATTGACATGCCTTTCTATAATGAATTAATAAGTTTTTGTATTGAACAACAACTTTGTATAGTAGACACTGAATTACTGCCCGTGGACTCGTATACCTATGTGAGTGATAGCCACGGATGCAGGCGGTGGCTTGACCACTGCGTGACTACAGTTTCAGCCAAACATACAGTTGAGAATGTTAGCATACGTTATGATGTGTATTGGTCGGACCATATACCTGTAGAAGTGGTTTGTAATTTGCAAAAAAGTGTACCCAAAAATTTAATTACACCTAGTGTGGACAGTAACAGGAATATAATGAATGGAGTGGTATGGGGAGAAAGGGACCAGGCACAGATAAATAAATATTCTAATAAGTGTAATACTAAACTTAGAGATATTAACTTTCCCAGAGAATTAAGCTATTGTTGTGATCGTTTATGTAATGATATAAACCATAGAAAAGTTATTGACAAAATGTATAACTCAATTGTAACAATTCTAAGTGAGGCCTCTATCGCTAGTTGTGAAAGTAGGCAAGTCAGGAGGTCCGGCTATGTTACGGGTTGGAATAAGCACGTGCAGGGGGCTCATCGGATAGCTAGGCTTTGTTTTCAGGAGTGGTGTTTATATGGTAAACCTAAGTCTGGGCCACTATATGACGAAATGTGTTCTTCCAGAAAACAATTTAAATCCAAACTTAAATTCTGTCAAAATCATAAGGACCAAATAAAGATGGACATAATTGCCTCACACCACAAGTCTAAAAATTTTGTACAGTTTTGGAAATCGACCAATAAACTAAACCCAAAGGTTAGCCTACCAGCTAGTGTTGAAGGTGTCAGTAAGCCCAGTGATGTCGCTGACCTCTTCATGAATCATTTCAAAGTGGAGCCCTTGCCGGTGGACCCTGGTGCGCCGGTGCTCGAGGCTGAGGGGCGTGTGGGTGACAGTTTAATAAGAGTATCTGCATCTGAAATCTCTAAGATTATCAGACATATGACTAGAGGCAAGTCACCCGGACACGATGGACTTAGCATCGAGCACCTGCAATACGCGGGGGTTCACCTGCCAAGGGTTCTTGCAATGTTTTACACCTTCTGTATCCGACATAACTACTTACCAAATGACCTCATGAGGACTATTGTAGTGCCTATTGTAAAATGCAAGACGGGCGATGCCTCCGACAAGTCTAACTATAGACCTATTTCTTTGGCTACTACTTTAGCTAAAGTGCTGGACAGTGTGCTTAATAAACATTTAAACCAGCATGTAAAACTGCATGATGCCCAGTTCGGTTTTCGACCGGGGCTTTCAACCGAATCTGCAATTCTATGCCTTAAGCAAACTGTTCGGTACTATACTGTCAGGAACACACCAGTTTATGCATGTTTCCTGGACTTGTCGAAGGCATTTGACCTAGTTTCCTATGATAGGTTATGGAATAAATTGTATACCAGCACTTTACCAGCTGAAATTACTAATATGTTTAAATATTGGTATGACAATCAGTCAAACATGGTTAAATGGGCAGGGGAGCACTCAATGGTTTATAAGTTAAAATGTGGTGTAAGACAAGGAGGTTTAACCTCACCCACGCTATTTAATATATATGTAAATGGGTTGATTGAGGGGCTCAGCAGTGCCGGAGTCGGTTGTTCGGTCGATGGCTGTTTCTTCAATAATATCAGCTACGCCGATGACATGGTACTGCTGTGCCCATCAGTCAATGCATTAAAAATATTGCTATCAATATGTGAAAGGTATGCTGGGGCCCATGGACTCAAATATAATGCTAAGAAGAGTGAGATACTTGTTTTTAAATCAGGGACAAAAACTTACTCGATTCCGCCTTTAACACTAAACGGTACTCCTCTACGAACCGTCAAGCAATTTAAATATCTGGGTCACTGGGTCACAGACGACCTCAGAGATAACCTGGATATGGAGAGGGAACGCAGGGCACTGTCGGTGAGGGGAAATATGCTATCTCGCAGGTTTGCACGCTGTTCTCGAGAGGTGAAAATTACAATATTCAAAACATATTGCCAGACATTGTACACTTGTAACCTATGGAGCAACTACACCAAAAAAGCCTTCAGTGCGCTGCGTGTCCAGTACAACAACGCCTTCAGGGGGCTGTTGGGGTTGCCCTGGCGCTGTAGTGCCTCGGGGATGTTCGCCAACTGCCGCACCGAAGGCTTTCACGCCGTGCTACGCAAACGTGTGGCCTCTCTGTGGGGCAGAGTGCGGGGCAGCACCAACACTCTCCTGAAGGTAATTGCTAGCAAATCTGATGGCCCTATCCTTGCACATTGGGTGGCAATCCACGTAAAACCCAATGTGCAAGGATAGGATAGGATATACATGTAATATATGTATATTATAATTACTAACATAGCTATTAAGTCATACTAACAACTTATATGGATATCATATGTGTCCGAAATAAACAATTTCATTTCATTTCATTTCATTTCATTTCATTTCAAAGATTCAAAGATTCAAAGATTCAAAGATTCAAAGATTCAAAGATTCAAAGATTCAAAGATTCAAAGATTCAAAGATTCAAAGATTCAAAGATTCAAAGATTCAAAGATTCAAAGATTCAAATAGAAATAGAAATAGAAATGTTTATTTGCTAAAAACATGGTAGAAAGTTGTTACATAAGTCATGTCAGAAAGTGCACATGTTTTGCTACACAAGAATAGCATGCAAATTTATATAAAATTAAATTATGTCAAATTGCAACATAATTATTATTTTTATTACTATCATTTGAAATATCAAAATTAAAAAGCATGTCAAAAGAAAAGATAATACATAATATGTCACTTAAAACATAAATAATCCCTTACATCATAAAAGCTTTTGTCAGTGAGCAATCTATAAAATCTACACTTAAATAAATTAAGACTTAGCGTTTTAATTTCACCTGGCACTTTTTTGTATATTCGAACACACAAAGATTCAAATTCACCAAGACAAGGTCATACAGTAGTGATGTTACAAAATATTAACAGAAAAAATTACAGATGATGACTTTGTATTTCTCGTTGTTTCCACTGGCCGTGGTATTTCCGATACAGTCGGTATAGAATGGAAATACCGCCAATCACCATTGCCACACATATGGCCGTAAGTAAGTAATTGCTGTGCCCAACATGATGTTTTAAACCTTGTAATATTTCGCATTTTGGGCAATAGTTATGCCTTGCTTTTCCTTAAAGGAATTGCCACCCATTGTGCCGAACACTTGATAACAAACAGTCCTAACGAAATATAATTTATGAATGCCATAATTTAATTATTTTTTCTAAGCGACAGTCACTGTTTACCTGTTCACCTTTTTGAAACACTGATGCATCAACTCCAATAGAAAGGGTCGCCATAATAATAGGAGGAGCAGCTCAAATAACCATTAAAACATACTTGGTTAAATGCTGGTTTAGTAGTCCACTAAATAATAGTTTACATTTGTATAAATAGTCTTATAATTTAGGTCATTTACCATTAAAGTATATAAACACTATAAGGTTTTGTTATTAGTCATTGAAGAGTTTTACTACTACCTCTTGAAGTAGGTTAAAAACTACTTTCAATATTTTATTAAATAGTTAGTTACAAGTGAATAAATAATAAATAAATAAATCGTTTTTATTTCGTTTACAAAAAAGATAGTTTTTCAGTATATTTGAGGCCCTCTTTTAAGCAAATAAATGCCTGTGGTAGAGAACCTCGCTCTTATAGTTAGGTACATTTGCATTTTCTACCTTATAGCTATGTTAACAGTACATATTACTCTAAAAATATTCATTTTATACTTTACAACTATTTATATAGGCATAAGTGTTGATCAGGTGTGGTTGAGTGTGTGTGTGTGTGTGTGTGCGTGTGTTTGTGTGTGTGTGTGTGCTGAAGTGTGTTACAGTTTCAGGTATCATTAACAAGAAGGGATTCGGTCTCAGCGTAATTTAATGTTTTTAGCCAACTTATTAATGTTTTCTTACATTCATGGTACTTCATGAGGTATATATCTATATTCTTATTAATTTTATTGTATAAGTAAATTGAACGTCTGGTATATTGTCTAAAAGCAAACTTTGTTTTAAACGAGTCTAAGTATGGTGCTTTGAATTTTCTACGCCTCTTAACCAATGAAGGTTGATAAATTAGTGATTTATGTACTTTTAATAATGTTGCCAAAATGTAAAGTTTCCTAATTGACAGTAATTGGCTTATGTTATAAAGTTCAGTAGTGGAGAAACGATATGGTTTACTGTACATGACCTTAATCAAACACCTCTGAGCTCTTTCAAGCTCCACGAACCGTGTCCTAGCAGCTCCACCCCAAACAGGAATGCAGTAGCTCACTACTGACTGAGCGAGAGCCACATACAGCTTGTTAAGAAGACACTTACTAGATACATGCCGCAACGATCTAAATATCCAAGTAAGTTTTCTGAGTCGAGTTGACATCAGCTCAAGATGAGGATACCAAGACAGTCTCTGGTCAACTAAAATTCCGAGGTACTTAACACAAGAGACTTTATTAATTTGAGGGCATGCACAATGTGGTTCCTGGCCGTCGTGACATCCATGAATTTTAACTTTAAAGTCAGGTGGTGGCTGAGTGATATTATATATTGTGAAGCAAATATAGTTCGTTTTATCTATGTTTAGTGTCAGCAAGTTCCGATCAAGCCACTCTGCTACACTTCTAAGGCCAAGCTCAGCTGTTTCTCGCACAGAATCCCATGTGTCTCCTGTAAAAACAATCGCGGTATCATCTGCGTACGAAAAGATATGGCCATTGTCTAGTTTAAGGTCACATAGTTCATTGATGTACAAGAGAAATAGGGTCGGCCCCAATACGCTTCCTTGAGGGACTCCATATGTGACATTTATTATATCACTGACAAATGAACCAATTTTTACCGATTGCGTTCTTTCGCTAAGATAGTTTTTAAAGAGCAGCAAGGTTTTATCCCTTATACCAATAGCTTCCAGCCTCCCTATTAGAATAGCGACAGAGACGGTATCGAAAGCCTTTTTTAGGTCTAAAAATACAGTTATACATTTTTTACATTTATCAACTTCTTTAATAATAAGTGACGTAAGATTTCCGACAGCGTCTTCAGTTGACAGGTTCTTCTGAAAACCGTATTGGTGTTTGGAAATTAAATTATATTTATTTAAGTAGCGTACTAATCTTTTATTTAACAGTTTTTCCATAATTTTTGAAACCGAAGTTAACACCGATATAGGTCTGTAATTTGTAATGTCGTCTCTGTCCCCACCCTTGTAAACAGGAATGATAATGGACCGCTTGAAAACTACCGGAAACACACCCTTATCAAAGCTTAAATTAATCAAATCACAGATCAAAGGAACAATTATATGTTTAGATATCTTTAAGAATCTAGTTGGTATATTATCCCAGCCTGTTGCGCTACTCGAGTCCAGGTTCATAAGTGTAGCTTCTACTTCACTTGGTGTCGTATCTAAAAGGACAAAAGAAGACAGTTGCGAACTCGTTAAAGTGACTCCTGTAGTAGCTTGAGTACTTCTTCTGTTTATAATAATTTCAGCAAGTGATTTACCTATTTCTGAAAAAAAGCTGTTTACCCAGTTCACTGAAATCAAAGGACTTACTTTTAAGTTTAATAGATTTGTGTTGGGAACTTTAGATGATTTAAAGTGAGTTATTTCATTAACGGTTTTCCATAATAATTTTGAGTTGGTTGATGCTACAGATAATTGTTTTTTGAAGTAAGTATTTTTTTTGTTTCTTAATTAAACTATTGCAAAAATTGCGATACCTTTTATAAGAGATTCTTAATATTTCATCACTTGGATTGCAACGTAATTTCTTCTGCATTCTATTCCTTACTCGGATGCACTTTAAGATTCCTTCAGTAATCCAAGGTTTGATGATGCGTTTGTTACTTGTGACAGCAATGATTCTAGTATTATTCTCTAAAGATGTTTTAATCATATCTATTAGTAGGTTAGCCATGATATTAGGATCACTTTGGTTAAATAGTTCAGGGCAGTATTGCATGGCCAGACTGTTACAAGCATTTTCGTAATTAATAATAGTTTTGTTTTTTCTATTTTCGATAAACGGTTCAGAAGATGTCATGCACAGGACTACCATTGAGTGATCTGTTACGGTAGTGTTGAGAACAGCAATTGATGCCGAGTATCTTGTTTTATCGTGTTTCAATACGAAATGGTCTATGCAGCTATTTTCCCGTGTTGGTAAGTGGTGGCCAGGAAGCAGACCATGTAAAGATAAGGTGTTAAGATAGTAGACTTTATTATTTCGTTCAAAAGACTGTTCCGTGGCTATTGGGATGATGTTAATGTTTATATCACCAGTTATTATAATATTATCCCGAGAACGAATCAACTCTAAATGACTATTTAGGGAGTTTATGAAAGCTTCTGCGTTGCTATTAGATGGAGATCGGTATATGCCAATTATAGTAAAACAGGAAGTAGAGATTTGAATACATGAGGCATCTTTCAGTATTATTTCATTTACAGACACTTCCAAATCATTTCTGACAAAAGCAACGACACCATCGTTTTGATTGAGGAGATTTGTGGTCGAGTATGTATTATAGTTGTTAAGACTCGGAATAGGTTTGGCTTTATTAATTCTGCATTCTGTAAGTATTATAATATCGGGATTAAAGTTTAGTTGTATTATGTTTAAGACTAGGTTATCAAGATTACAGTACACACTTCTAATATTTTGCGTTACAATAGTCAGCATGGAATTATCAAAGTGTTTAGGTAAGTCGACAATGTCACAAGAAACTGAAGTCGCAATTTCACTATTATCTATCTCATTCAAGGATTGGAATGTATTATTCATTTATATTTGGAGGATTTATAGTCGCTGTTACATAGATTTTTAGGTACAGGGTTACATAGTACACCAAAATTGGAGTTTATCTGATGCTTAGGTGTGTATGAGTATTGTGTTTTAATTAGATTGCTATTTGTTTTAAATATAAATACGCTTGTATATAAGTGTGGTGTAATTTGTAGTGTTTTTTTGATTATGTTAATGAATGTAGGATGTTTTTGAGTCTTGATTAATTTAATATATGCAGAATACAGGCCAAATCCTGAGTTTAATAATTGTGTGTGCATTGATTTGAGATTAGTATGTGAATTTTGATATGAATTACATTTAGTACGTGATAAGATCTCCGATAGAAACAAGTAAAACTGCCATTTAAAGATTGTAGTTAGGAGGTTAACTTTTGTTGCTATTACCACTAGTCATGTTGCTTGCATTAGGTTGTGAATTTGTCCCTCATTGGTAATTGGTATTATGCGTGATTCTTCGTCCCTCCTCACGTACACTTTCCCGAACGAGGTCCAACAAAACTTGTAGTTCTTTACCTTCACAAGATCTCTCGCAAGGAAAAACAGTCGAGAACCCTTTGCAGTTAATTGTTCTGATATATATATTGGAGTATCTTCATTTGTTTTGAAACCAAGGTGCTTGGCCCTGAGTTTTTCTTTATTTTTAATATTGAACGATTTACATCTTTTTATTACTTCAGATTTTAACATGGTCGATCTAGTTTCAACTATTATAGAAGTGTTGATTTTTTCTTTTCTTTTTGACTGCACTCGGTATATGTCACGAATGTCTGAATCATTCACTTGGCAGTTTAGGTTCCCTGCTAAAGTACTCATATATTTAATAAGCGTTTCTGTCGTCTCGTTCGATTGTTTTGGAACATTTTTAATTTCAATACAAGTCTTCCTACTGGATCGCTGCGCTTCCTCTAACTTGTCCTCCAAAATGACTACATAGTCTTTTTCTTTTTTCAATTGTGTTTCGAGAGATTCGACTTTCTTTTTGAGGTCTTCATTTTGGTTTATGAGAAAAGATAAGGAAGCTTCGATGCTTTTATTTGTTTGTTTGATTTCATTGAGGGCCGGCGATATTTTATCTATCTCGGCATCTCGTTTACTCATCATAGCTTGTATTTCTTTTTTGAAGTTTTCGAATTCCACGTGGATATCTTCACGTTTTCTTTTGTATCGTGTTGACATGTAGTTTGTCGGAGTTACGTCTAGGAGGTCGGATTCTGACACTGACTTATTCATGTTTATTTATTTTATTCAATTAGAATACAAAAATGAAGATGGTTGAAGGATCGATCTGACGGCCCCTGAATACTCAATAAAAATTCTTGTAGTTAAGCCGCTGCGCCACCCAACTCGTAGCAAACACAGTGAAATTACGCGTATGTTTATTTCGCCGTAGGCAATCTTCGTTGTAGTCGATCGTAGCAGGATCGTAGCTGCTTACCGTAGCACAGGTGCTGGTCGTGTGCGAGCGTGACAGCCTATGAGGTATATGTTCACTCCTGCGGTCGATGACTCCCCGCACATTTGGATGCCTAATGTTCACTTCACTATTATAGTCTTTACTTGGACTTCATCAAGGGCTTAAATTGTATGCGCCAGTAAGGTATTGTGCGGAGCAAAACGCGCGACACGTCTGCTCATAACAACGTTTTGGATGAAAGAGGAAGAGTGAAGCTAGTATAACCAGCCCAACTCCTTGAGTTTGCGTTGTTTAAAATATAGTTCATGCAGTCACCTTCCGGTTTTATCATCAAAACCTGGACATCATGTACTAATACAGCAATTCTCACGACATATCAAATGATTCAAACCAGCCCAAATTAGATGGGGTTGCGTCGTTTCGTCACAGAGTTACAATAGCCACCTTCTTGGTCCATCATCAGACACTAGATACTATCAACAATTAGCACAGTCGTCAAGACAAAGAAATAAAGAAAAATTTTATTAAAAAAAATAAAACCGACTTCAAAACACTGAAATGCTAAAAATAATCCTAACACTTAAGTACCTAATCAGTTACTTTTGGAGTCGGTGCCAGCCGATGAGAGATTCAATGTTTTTGTTTGCACCGACTCCAAAAGTAACTGATTAGGTACTTAAGTGTTAGGATTATTTTTAGCATTTCAGTGTTTTGAAGTCGGTTTTATTTTTTTTTATAAAATTTACTTATTTCATCTATTTTTAGTGATAAATCCTAATCTAACTGCTGAACACCGATTTCATCCCCTATTTTCCTACCCTTAGGGGTGATTTTTATTTTGCAAACTTTTATCATATTATCTTTGAAGTATAAGCTATTAAATAAAACAAAAATCATCAAAATCGGCTCATATTTGTCGAAGATAGGTAACAAGAACCACAACCAAAATATTATCTGGGTATATATTTGTTGATTTTCTCAAAAAGTTCTGAATCAATTTCGATAAAATTTATATGGGACCACCTCTGAAGTATGATCTACCAAACAAAAAAAGAATCATTAAAATCGATTCATAATTGGCGGAGTAATCGCGTAACAAATATACAAAAAAAAAAAAAAAAAAACATACAGTCGAATTGAGAACCTCCTCCTTTTTTGAAGTCGGTTGAAAAGAGTAAATCAAACGCGGTGCCCATTTAGAATTTTCAAAAGTCCTATCGTTTTTCATATTGAAGAAGTTTCTTCGGCCACCTTCTGATCATACCCTGGACATCATCTACTAATAGAGTTCTTGTCAAGACAAATCTAACGAGACCAAACTCGATGGGGTTACGTTGTTTTAATGCAGAGTTCTTTTGGCCACCTTCTGGCTTCATCATCATAACCTGGACATCATCTACTAATAGAGAACTTGTCAAGACATTACAAATGAGCCCAAACTTAATGGGTTTGAGTAATTTTATTACTAAATACATGTAGCCACATTCGGGCTTCATCATCAGACCCTGGATATCATTTACTAATAGAGCATTTGCCACGCAAAATCCAACAAGCCCAAACTCGATGCAGTTGCGACGTTTCGTTATAGGGTTCCCATAGCACCTTCTAAATTCAGCATCAGACACTGGATACCTACCATCAGATCAGAATACTCTTTAAGACCAATCAAACGAGCCCAATTTTGATGACATTGCATTGTTTTAGTAATGAGTTCCTGTGGCCACACCGGGAAGTGGGTCAAAGGAGACGATTATTTGTACGGGACTTGGGTCTAACAAAAACTTCAGCGTGTTTTAATGAAACGCTTCTTCTTATTCATCTATACGTGCAATCCCGGTTGCGTCCAAAGCCATTGCTTTGGAGCCCAGGGTCCGCTTTCCTTGATTTACTCCTCCACTTCGCACGGTCTCGAGTGTCTCTAGTTGTGAGATCATTGGCACGCAAGTCAGCCCTCACGACGTCCAGCCAGCATTTCTCATCTTGATGCCATGCTCATGATAAGAAGCTTATAAATAATTGACTACCCATGGGAACAATAGCAGATATTACTTATATACTTGGTATGTCTGCCTACCAAACAATTGCAACAGTAGCCATAGAGGGCAGCCTTAGTGTTAGAAATTGATATGATGTAGGTACAAGCATAGAGGGTGTGTGAGGCACATAACGTTTCTAGTGTCTTCAATATCAATTGGTCGCATCGCCACAGCTCTAACATCATCTTGTTGCTTGTGCCTGCTTACAACACAGGAAGCTTTCAACCAGCAAGCCATACGAACTTGTTCTAAGCTTTTCACCAGAAAAAATATATTATTAATATAACATGAACTAAACTATTTATGAACGCTTAAAATAGGTTAGTATCTTGTGGTAACATAAACATTTCTAATTGGTTATGTACCTAAACCGCTTTCTGTGCGGTTGACACCTAGACGAATTATCGTCAACTACATCAGTCCCGAAGTTCGCACGAAGTGCCTTACAATAGGCGCATGCGCATCCTCTGCTATCGTTCTCAGGATGCTGTTGTCACTCCTCCACACTCTTCCCATCAGCGACGCTACTTTTTTCCAAACCGCGGCATGAAAACCGTCAGTTCGGGTCTGTGCAATCATACCAGAGGCACTGCAGAAACGAGGAAGTGCCAACATCATCCTAAAAACGTTATTATACTGAATTCGTAGGGTTTTTTGGCATACCCAATCCATAGACCGCCCGCGTGTACAGACCCTGGCAATACGCTTTGAATAGCGTTATTTTGACCTAGTCCATCCAGCGAGCAAATCTACGGATCAGCATGTTGCCGCGTATCGCCAAAGCCCTACGCTCCCTCTCTATATCTAGATCATCTTTGTAGTTCGGTGTGCTTTTGAATTTAAGGTTCCACAAAGAAATCTAATATTCCTTAACCCAAACCGTCTTTTTGTATGAGTAGTTCAAGTACATTCTTTCAATATCAATAATTAGATCCTGCAAACTGCCTCTTGAAAGTTTATCTAAAGCAAAAAGGGGGATAAGTCACCAGAGAAGAGACCTATTACCAGACACACGAGCAGCACAAAAGCAGCGAGCGGTGTAATTTATAAATGTAGAATTATTCTACAGGATTGGAACGTTTAAGATAGTTTATTTACGTTATTGTAAATAAAACACTCACCTCACGAGAAATCCATACACATAAAAGTTGGCGCACGTCTGCAATCCTCTCGGACAACACATTGTGTTGCAATCTTACTCAGTTCACAGTTACACAGCGATTTTGTTATGTTCTTGAGTTGAGCAGAGTCTCCTTTCGTCGTTTATATACGAGAAAAAAGAGGTTATTCTAAATAAAATTCCGAACAAGGGCCATACGAATATAATT
The DNA here is from genome assembly GCA_963576865.1 of Anania hortulata. Taxonomy (NCBI): domain Eukaryota; kingdom Metazoa; phylum Arthropoda; class Insecta; order Lepidoptera; family Crambidae; genus Anania; species Anania hortulata. The sequence goes on from OY756395.1 coordinate 891,851, forward strand.
TATAAACTACAGTTATAGTTACAGTTAACATTTTTTTTAGATATACAACACAACCAGGATGAAGGATCAGTTGGTAATAAAAAAATAAAAAATAAACTTAGGTCATAAAACACCAGCAAAGTGAAATAGAATATACGATAACTACCTATAGTGGCATAAACATTTTTTTATCACCCATGTACGTGCTCCAGTAATTTAATTTTGTTTCTGCTAGGTAACGTTTGCATAATAGTGAGGACTGCTTCTGATTTGCGACTATTCGTTTATAGCAGGTATAAGATATTGCCGAGATAGTGCCGTGTGGGGACGGCTGTAAAGAATACACTTCTCCACCACCAACAGGAGGCGTGTCGTAAGAGGCGACTAATTCCTGTAGCACGAGACGGGCAGCAGCGTCTGTGTGCGAAATGTTATAAAAAACTACGCTCGCCAACCCGCCTGCCAAGCGTGGCGATCCCCCCCGAGTTCAGCAGTGGCAATGATGATGATTATATATTGCCTATGATTCGAAGTAGCATGTTAGACTATATTGCGGCTTATAGTGGTAAAATCTGGGTAGTTTAATTTAAATATACAGTGTATAGTTCATTTTATAGGCTTAACTCATATTTTCTACATCAAAGTTAAGCTACTTTTGCCACCCATATAGCGTCTAAATATAGATATTTTAGTTATAAAATTGGCTATAGTTTTCACAAATGTGCCAGTCAATACCACAGTGATAACATTTTTCTCTGATACAATTATTTTCCTACTTTAGAGGAAAATTATGGCATGTCGAATCTAACAGGAAACAAATAAATTGAAGCATGTGAAAATATTAATCAGTTTAATTTGAAATAAAATAATTTACCTTAAATCCATTGTTGGTTTTATTATTATCTAACAGCGTATTTTCCATAATCTGTTGTACATAATCGAATGTACGTATATATATAAGGGATAGTTACCGAATAAAATGTTCATTTCCACTTTTAATTTCGTATATATTTGTACCTTACACAGTTTACTGAAATGAATCGAAGTCTATTAATAGGTGGCATACTTGTGATATTGTGTGAGGTGACATGTAAGTATTACTAACCTGCGTTTTTCGTGATAAATCTTCAGCCACAGACTTGAATTCTAAAACGAGGAAGTTTTAAGTCGCCACGTATACTTACCAGAACACATAATGTAGCAATTAAGAGATGATCTCCAGAGGCCCAATTCCCGTAATTTGACAATAGTCGCAATCCGGTGTCGATCCGCTCCCAGTAACATTACGACCACAAACGGTATTGCGACTAATGTCAAATTACGGGAATTGGGCCTCCGATCTAGATCACTAAAAGTTGTTCATATTCGTGAGTAGAACATATTCAATCAATCTGTATTTTGTTATTCTTTAATTACGTAACGTGTTTTTTTCGTATTTTCAAGTAAGATTTAAAATGATGATGTATGTACAAGTAGAGGAAATAAGTATATTATATATATATAGATATAGATATATATATATATATATATAAAACAAAGTCGGGTTAGTTACACCATTTATAAGTCAAGAACGGCTGGACCTATTTTTATGATCATTTATTCATTAGATTTGTCTCCGCCCCGAATAGCAGAATAACTACTAAAACATCGGATAATTCACAAAAAAAAGATCAAAGGCGATACGAAATTCGCCGGGACAGCTAGTATTTTCGTATATTTGTATTTGTGTGATTATAATGGAAACCGTTTTATAGATTTTTAAAAAATATATTTTTATTTTCAGATGGCCACTTGATCCACCGCAATTACATTTTCCACCAAGAAGCAGGTGGATGGCTAAAATTTTACCTCAACCGTTTGAAATGGGATGAAGCAGTCTTGAAGTGTCATTCAGAAGGTATTTTTTTGTGTTTTAACATTTTTTATTCTAAGTTCAAACAAAGTTTGACGACCTCCGTAGCCAAGAGGCGAGCATACCGGCCTTGGTGTCGCTATATCTGAGGTTCCGGGTTCGATTCCCGGTCGGTCAATGTAGAAAAATATATTTTCTATATTGTCTAGGGTCTGGGTGTTGTGGTGCCGTCGTTGTTTCTGATTTCTGTAACACAAGTACTTAAGCTATACTTATCATAGGATCAGAGCAATGTATGTCATGTCCAATATTTATTTATTTTTTAATTAATAAAAAAATTGTTCATTTATCGCATTCATTAGGTAACAAATTCCGTATAGAAAAGTAATTACAATATGAAGCCCATATTTGACAACGAGTGAACCTAATGACAGATTTTGAAATGAAATATGTTCATTTGTATAAAGCATCAACTAGTATGTGTTACCAGTGATGTGATGACATATGGAACTGAAACGTAGCCTCTCACTATGGGCCTCATAAGAAAGCTCAAGGTTGCACATCGTGCTATGGAAAGAGCTATGCTCGGTGTTTCTTTGCGAAATCGAATCAAGAATGGGGAGATTCGTAAACGAACAAAAGTCGCTGACTTAGCCTAACGGATAAGCAAGCTGAAGTGGCAGTGGGCGGGGCACATAGCTCGTAGAACTGACGGCCGATGGGGCAGAAAGGTTCTGGAATGGAGGCCGCGTACCGGCAAGCGCAACGCAGGACGTCCACCTACAAGGTGGACAGACGACCTGCAGGTCTACTACGAAAAACGAAATCCGTCAATACGATAATCGTTTTTCGTATTGCTTACTACGAAACGCTTCGGATTTTTTGAAATAATACGATAAATACCACTTTATTCATTCATTCACGAAGTCGTTCCGAAAATATGTCGCATCCGATTAAAACATCGACATCCAAAAGTGTTACGTAGTCAGTAAGCCTATCGTTTGCGTATCGTTTGTCTTTCGTTTCGTCCGAAACATCGTATTTTGTTTTTCGTAGTAGGCATCCTGGTAAAGGTTGCAGGATGCGGATGCGGGCCGCTTCCAACCGGCCAATCTGGAAGTTACTGGGGGAGGCCTATGTTCAGCAGTGGACATCCTATAACTAAAATTATGATGTATAAAACATGGTATAGATAAGATGGTGTATAAGTTTTTAAGCTATATATATATATATCCCAGATAGCATTTTAAACTTGAATCTGACTTGAAGCAAGTTTGACGTGTCAAAATGGAAAGTTTGTGAATAACTTGTCATGGCAAGTGTATACACTTGAGGCAAGTTTGAATCAAACTTTCTAGTTTACAAGCGACAAGCTTGCCTGCTGTTTGTTTTTGTGAAGTTTATGCAACATTAACATAACAAACTTGCATAAAGTCTATTTCTTCAAATTATATACAATTTTGACATAACAAACTTGCTGTTTCTTTGTTATAGCGGATCGATCAGTGCGGTCCGCAAAATTAAAAATTTCTTACGTGTTATCGACTGGTTTACTGTGTATACTTATCAAATTACACAATTTCATAAGTATACACAGTAAACCAGTCGATAACACGTAAGAAATTTTTACTGAGTAGTAATCCAATCGCTATCAGTATATACAATGTAAAAATTAGCTATGTGTAAAAAAAAGTGATAGATTTTAAATTTGCGGGGGCAAATTAATAATGTATTACTTTTTTTATATAAGCTGGGTGAGAAGAATGTGTTCATAAAACTAAATAACTTTCCGAAAGGAATGTATATAGGTAAATATGGAGCAAATAAACCTAACACATTATTCTATTGACTATTCTGAACAAGTTTCATAAGTGAAGCCATATCCCAAAATACTAAATAGGTAATTTAGAAAATATCAAGATCTGACAGTTTGTTCTATGAGGACTCAAAAATCTATTTCAGACATAAGTTCATAAACATGAGAAAGTTGTTTAGATTCTTATAGTACAATAATATGTTTCCTGTATTTGCACCATATTTTTATTAGAAAAAAACACCTCATTAATTTAACCCTTTTTTAATTTCAATCAAAATAATTAAATATATATTGACATTAAACTGCTTTCTGTTAATCTCTTTCTTATTCTTTCTTCTTCTTGAAAAAACACCTCATTAATTTAACCCTTTTTTATTTTCTTTGTAGTCCGGAGCGCGAACCACTATACTAGACAGTCATCTAAGTATAACTAATAAAGATATTTACCATATGTATATTCTTCAACGGCTCTAGGAGAGGATTCAGTTTGTGGAACGGTGATGTTATCTTCAGCTAAGTTTGTAATCACTGTAACATTATTGGATTGAATTCTTCCTGAACTAACGTGAATTTCTTCAGTAAATATATTTTGCTGAACTGATTTAGGTTTAGGAGGAGTTGGGTATGTTAACTGTTCCTTATTTTTTTTCGTTTTTTTTTTCTAATTTGAGTTATTTTTTAAAAGTGGTTTTCATCAGAAGAATTCGAGTCATCAGGCGAATTAACAATTTTTATCTTTCTTTTTCTTTTCGTCACTTCTTCTTTGGAGTCCAAATTAGAAGTATCTTCGGCTTAGATGTAATCTTGCTTCTCCATATGTTTCTGAAAGATAAGATGATTTTACTAAGCACTTGCACTTTGTAGGTACATTATTTAAAAACTAAATTGAGACTTACTTAAATGTTTTTATTTTAAGTGGAATTTTCATTAATGAAGCTTTAAAGCTTGGAAAGCAAATAATAAAGAAATTAAATTACTTACCATAACTTTTAAGAATTCTAATTTGATATTTTGACCATGTAATCTCAGGGTCAACCCTCCTTTTCAATAGTTTGTTTTCATTTCCTCAGTGCGTACATTGGGATAGTAGCAAGTTTTGCTATTTATAATCCAATTTAAAGCCACTATCCCAGGAGCATCATTTTCAGCCAGAAATGTGACTATTGCAAAATTTGTGGAACCCATTATGCAAGATCTGAAAATAAATTTGCTACATTTTTACATGGAAAATTATCAGGTATCACTAATATCCATCAACAAACATAAATACATACCTATGGATCATCAGCTATATAAACCACAACTTCAAGAATAAGAAAGGTAGGATAAAAAGATATGACAGGCAATAGGAATTAAGAAAAGGTTTTTTTTACAATCACACTAATTATCTAGCCCCAAACTAAATAAATATTGTACCATGGCGACAAGACAAGGATAAACATACAAATTGAAGCATTATGAATGTAGCATCTTAATAGCAACATGGTAATTTTGGAAAGGAAGAAGTACTATTTTACCGACAATGTCAGTCACTGGCTTTTCACATAGATTTAATTTATTTTGTACAACATGAATTCCTATGTGTGAACTATCTATGAATGGTGCAGCAAAGAAGTTTTCTTTTGTTGAAAACTTTTGACAAAGTATAACCATACCCTGTATATTTTTGGAAAATACAATATTGCATACTGTTACAATACTACCATCTTTTAAAACACAATAACAGTTTGGATGTGTTGTGTTTTTTTCAAAAGAATAAAATTTTACCGATCTAAATTGCTGCAACTTATCACAACCTGGCAATAGCAAGTCTGATGAGTGAGATTTAGAGTAACGTGGAAAATTTGAATCACATGGGGATATATTTTTAGCCCAAAAGTCAGTATTGGATATTTCCCCAAACCTTTAATAATTTGCTGAAGGGGTTTCTGATATTCTTTTTGAAAACCTGTAAAAAGTTTTCAAGGGGAAAGGCAGAACAGGAATCAAGAGCACCAAATTCAAATACATCATCACTAAGGTGTGTAAGACCTAGGAGATTCTTAGCATAATTGTTGTATTCTAAACAATATTCAGGATTTAATAATATAGTCATAGAAAGTTAGACACAGAAAGTTGTTGTAATATGATAAATAATCAGACTCTAATTTAAAAAGTACTATAAATACAACCGTCAAGAGCAAGGAAATATTACGTCGAAGCTGTGAATTTTAGAGGTTATTTGTGTACTTGAAAAATACATGCTGCAAGCATCTAGGCGCCGTCGATTGGATTGGATAGTAGATACTTATCAAGTGTTCTGTCTGTAAATAGTTAAATAATTGGATAAACTTACTTTATTTCCACAGCGCGTCATGCAGGTTCGTTTGCGCGTCCGAGTGATCCACGTCCCACAACAAAAGTCACAATTTCACAAACTTCTATTTATGGCACTAAACACAATCGACAAACATTTATGTTAAAAACGTTTGACTAAAAAAACATATTCAAACGTCGACTCATAACATGATTGTGTAATTAAATTAAAATCAGTTACAAACTCACGTATTATATGCAAACCAATATGGCGTCCGTCAGTCAGTACTAGTGATGTGCCGAGTACGGCTTGACTCGAGTCAGACTCGATTCCTGCTTTGGACTCGGCTACTCGAATACCGGTTTATTTTAATTCAAGTACGCCGAATTCGATTCTGGTACTCGAGTCAGGAAGAATCGATTTTGTACTTACTGACTCGCTCGTACTCGATCTCGGTTTACTTAGGCAATGAAGTGATGCCTAATAAATTCAAGGTTGAACCTGCAACTTTTTGATTTGATTTCCTTGTTTTGTGTCAGTTAGCTGTTACTGTGAGTTAACTTAATTGTTATGAAATTATTTTAATTAATTTTATTACCAATTACAACTAATTTGAAAAAAAGCTCATCAAGATCATTTTGTAATTTCTAGACTCGAGTACTAGACTCGAGTCAACATTCGAATACCACATATAGAACTCGAGTACTGCCTCGAATCGCGGAATCGAGTCATGATTCGAATACCGTATAAACTGACTCGAGTTGACTCAATTCACAAAAACAGCGACTCGGCACATCACTAGTCAGTACTCAGTCACCAACCACAGAGGCACAGATTTTTTATTTATTTTTTATAATTGGGTTTTACGGCTCTGGGTTCCAGCCCTTTTAAGCCAATCGTTGTTTTCATACAAAGAGAGGCACAGATTAATATATGCAGTGTTGCCAGATTCACAGGTTAGAATTATCGTAGTTTTGCTGAAAAATTATCGTGTTTTTATCACAACCCCAGTTCACAAAATTATTGTTTTTGTAACTACCGAATCTAGAAAATAACAGAATATACGGCTGAAAAGTTTAAATCTTTTTACTACCTACTTCTTTACTTTTTTTATAACAAGTTTTTGTTAACTGAACTGCAGTACTCACTACACAAGTATTCAGTAAACCGGTTTTTCTCGTCATGATGGCTGACACCAAACTGACGGTGACAATTCACCCTTTTCAAAACTGTCCAATTTTACGCTGACAAGAGTCGATCTCTTTCTTAGAGCAAAGAAATTAAATTCTTAATAGATTAATTGCATAATATAGTATATGTATATACAGTGTGAGTCTGTATAATGTGCACATATTAAAATATGGGCAAATATGTTTAATTTTATCGACGGAAAACAATTTTTTTTTTTTTTTCAAAAATAATTTTTTTATGGATTTTTTAAAATTTTGGTTACCTGTTGAGATCCCCGTGTAAACAAAATAGCATATCTTTAAAACTAAACGATCGATCACAATGAAACAAAGTTTAAAATGATCGTAAATAATGGGGCGTCCTCATTAAATTAAAATAAAGGAAAAACAACTGTCATCAACCGAAAGTTATAACCCAGTTTTTAACAAAAATAACGTTCTTTTTTCATATTTTTTAAAATAATTGTAAAGTTTCTCAATAAAACCCCTTATTTACGATAAAAATAAAATCGATAAATTTAACATATTTTCCCATATTTTAATATGTGCACACTGTATATGTTATTTATTTGAAGTATTTTATGTATTAATAAATCATAGTTTTTTTTTATTTGTATTTATGTATCTTAATAATTATGTCTATATTTATATACAATATATATTAAAGTTAAATATATATTACCTTAATTTATTTGTTGCATTATTTACTTAATGTTTTTTTCTTCTTGTTTGTTTACCGCACCTTTTTGCAAGCTTTCTGTATGACCTATAGGTTGACTGGCAGAGAATGCTTTTAGCATTAAGTCCACCTTTTGTACACTTTTATTAAGTTTGTGCAATAAAATTTTAAATTAATTATTAATTAAATTCACTATGGTGCTGTCAGAGTCAGACTGTTCAAATAAACGTAAAATGTGTTCAATTAAACGGATTAAAATGATTTCCTAAATTTATCTCCAACTGAGCAAAATATCGTGGATTATCATAGATTTATCGTGCAATAATTAATTATTTTTTCTGTGGAATTACACTAAAAAATATTGTGGATCTAGGATAATTATCGCACGTCTGGCAACACTGAATATACTGTACAGACCCTTTGGCTTAAAAGGGCTGGAACCCAGAGCCGTAAAACGCAATTAAAAAAAAAAATGTACAGACCCTTGTCAAAGTTGTCATTGAGTTGTGCGTTAAACTTTTGATTTTAATTACGTTGATTTCTAGGCAATTTTCGTTTAAAAAACATGCATTCCACTTGGAAACTAAATGAGTTAAAAGAAGAGTTAAGGAAAAGAGGCGCTTCTTTACGTGGAAGGAAAGCAGACCTAATTGAAAGGTGAGCTGTTTCCTTATTTTTTTAAAATTTTTACAATTGTATGGACCTAAAACTTGTTTCATTGTTTATTAAATGCTTACTTAGATATAATCTAATGTATGATAACATTGTATCATTGTAATAATAACTTTAAACGAAGGAACTTAATCTTTTTGTCGTGATAATAGTTTGAGGTTATATTTGAAGTCTAAGATGAATGAAAGAATGTTATTTCCTTTTTATATTACAGATTAGAGACTTATGACCAAAACTTCAATTTTGGGCAAGCTGAAGTTGTGGATGATGAACCTTCATACACACTGAGTCTTACAGAGACAAACAGCAACACAAAGCTTCCTCTGAACAAAACTCAAATACGGCATTATTTATCTATGTAAGTCTTATTTCTGTTTTAAAGTAGGTACTTGGTAGTATTTTTCTATATAACTACTAATTGGAAGTTAGAATTGATTATTGGCACAAGATACCAGGTTCTGTTTACTTACACAAATAATCATTGTGGTTTAGTAACCTTCTCAACCTGTAAATAGGCCAACCTTCAACAGATTTAAATCTGTCAATCTGTAAACAGTTAGATTGAGGAACATCAACTTGCTTATTGTTGTAACATGTTTTAACATGCACTACTAACCCAACTAATGCACCTATCTACATACAAGTAATTTATTAACAGTAATTTTTTTCTATTTTCATATAGCTCTGACAAGAATATGGATAAAGTGGTGCAGCTATATGAATCACGCCATTTAGTAACAGCCCGCTCTTTTATTGATGCCAGCAAGAACTCCTACATAAAAGGTATATGTAGAAAAACAATAAAAAAGTCTTCATTATGAAGTTAATTTAAAATTAGATGAATATGGCAGTATTGAAGAAGCGCACTGTGAATGTCCAGCAGGTAGTGGTAATGATGCAACTTGTAAACATGTGGCTGTTTTGCTTTTAGGTGTTGAAAGCATGGTCAATAGAAAATTTATATTACTCTTTGAGACTTGTACCCAAAGACTACAAAGTTTTCATGCACCTAAAAACTGCTGCTACTGCAGTGGTAGAAAGTACTGCAATTTAATAGTGTATACATTCAGACATGAAAGTGATATATGTATATAGAGATGAAAATTTTATCAAATATATGTTGACAAAACTTGATGAGTTCTATAATGGTTATTTTAAAGCAGAAATTTTCAATAAATATCTGTATTATAACTATGATAGCTACCTTAAGAAATAAAAGTAAGTTTTAATCATTATATATGTTTTTTTTGCGTACTTATTATTTATTTTATACCCTCTCTGAAATTACAAAGCATAAGGCAAATAAAAAGTCTGTGTCTCTTTTGTACAAATTTCTCCAGACCCAGAAGCAAAATCTGAGTGTATAGACTGAGTCATCGTAATATCAACAACACTGAGAGACATTTGCATCATCTAATTCTTCAAGTGGCTGGATATTACTGAAGCTATGAGTAGTTGAATTCTCTTCTTGAAACAAGCTTTCTTTAGCAAACAAATAGGTAATATAAGTTTGTTATAATATCAAAGTCACCGATGGAAATACCATTCATCTGTTTGTTTATCTGGTCAGTATGTTTACTACTGCCCAGTAATTTTCTCTCTGGTATAGGTTACGTCCAACTGCAGGGGCGCGCATTGGTTTCAGATGGGGGTAGGCTGTGAGTGAATTTGTAAGTTTGCGTGAAACAGTAGGCGATCTCGCGGCAGCCTAACTTTGATTAAATTGCACAGAAACGATCTAAATTGCGCGCTTTAGTAAGGAATAAGTATAGGTAGACGACAAAATGGTTACAGAATATTTATTGTTTATTGTTGAATACGTAATTAATAATTATTATGGTTAGCTGTTCTGTCGGTTCTTTATGAAGGTAGGCTCTGCATAATAGCCTATATGGGATGCACGCCCCTGCGTCCAAGAGAATAGTTTTTGACTACCTAGTCAAACTGGAAATGATCATGGTCATGGTGATCTCTGATGAAATGGTCTTTCAATATAATTTCACTATTAATTTCATAGAAAAACTGCTTTGTTAAAGGTCTTTGCACTACTGGCGCCACTTTGACAGTTGTCTGCCCCATTGCCAACAAACAACTGTCATCAAGTATGTACTCGACTTGTCAAAAAAAACGGAACTCTAGCCATCAGCTGCAACTTTGTATCAGCTTTAAAACGAACTTAATAATTCATATTTCAAACATACCGCAAAATGCAAGATTGCTGCAACATTGCCACAAACTTCAGACATCATTCTTGAATTAACAAGGTTGCAGCAATATTTTCTCAAACTTAACTTTTCATATTTGAGGTGACAATTTAAATTCAAACAAAAATCAAGTTTGCAACAAACTACCTTGCTATCTGGGTATGTTCTGTCCAGGTCAGACAGGCAAATATTTTTTATAAATATACACATTAATCTTAGTCAGATACACTACAGTAAACTTAGCACGATAATTATTTAAATTTATATTAATAAACTAATGCAAAAAAAAACCATTTAGTAATAATGACATATTTAACTAATCATTTACTGTAAACAAACATTTTTCTACGAGCCTCATTGGCAAGTCAGTCTTAAATAGATTCATTGGCAAGTCAGTTGAGATCATATACTTAGAATACGCTGGTTGAGATGCAGGTATTTTTTTAAATATTTTTATGGCTTTTATGTAACAGTTTCTGCTAAACAATTTTGTCGTCTTTGCTGGAAATTTAAATCCTTCGGGGTAAGTATCTCCTGCTGTACGTATTATTTTCTATTGTGTTTAGTTTCTGGGAAGATAAAGACAAGATACACGCGCATTTATTTATTGCCTATTAGTTTACCTCGAGGTAGTTAGTTTCAATATTATCATCAAGTAAGGTATTCCAGTACCGCAGACCACGGCCATTCTCCAAGTAGTTTTACGTGTCCGGTGTAAATCAGTTTTATTGTCGAATTCAAGAAATGCAAATATTTTTAAAAGGTTTTTCAAAATTTAGCTTACCGTGTTTGTGTCTTGTATGGGTCAAATCTAGCAATTAAAATTTTGCTCCTTTCCTGTTGACCGATTGATTTAAATTTTGATTTTTCATTAGTGTAAAAAATTTCGTTTTGGCCTTATCTTATTACGTTAACTTAGAAGTTTGATTTTTTCACAGTTTCAAGGAACAGTAGACCTGAGTATACGGTTTTAATTTCAACTCGATACCTCCACGCGTTCCCGAGATAAAGGGTCTTGACAGACACACGGACAAACAGACAGAAGGAGAACAAACTGATCCTTTAAGGGATCTTTAAGATTCCGTTGAATTGAGAACCTCCCCTTTTTTTGAAGTCGGCTAAAAGAGTTTTAATAAAGATATTGTACAAAGCTTTATCACCACACTCATTACATTCTTAACCTAGGATAGTTTACGGTGAGAACTGAGTGAGCACACATTGATGTATCTTTTAGTGTATTTCTTTGCAAATAATTATGTTGGTTTTATAGTTGTTTTAGAACTTTTACTAAATCTCAATCCTATTTTAATGACTGTTTAAATCACAAAAATGTTTGGAACTAACTACTGCCCAGCTCACACAGGTCCATTTAGGTATTATTTTTTTTGAAAAATACTACTTATTTAAAAAGAGGCAGACTATAGTGACCGAGTTTCTTAGGCTGCTTCTTCCCGGCGCCAGCCCACAATATTATTGTCCCGAAGCAGTAGTAGAGTACAAATGGGACGTGTTCAGGCCTATTTACAGAAATAAATTAGTTTTACTGGTTTTTGTATTGAAAATTCACTACATAACATACCAACTTATGTAACGTTTAAGGAGCGATCCTGGCGTCGCCTCTGAACGCGAACATCAGCAAAGCGATCTCCAGCGTCATGTGCGCCGCGCCCGCCTTCACCGGCATCAGCAACGTGTACTCCAGGACCGAGTACCAGTCCATGGAAGGTAAACTATTCAAGCTGTGAAACCTGTCATACTGTCATTAAACAGGGTATTGATGTCAATCTCCGCTGCATATTTACGAAGTTGATTCAGTCTCGAACACTGATCAAGAATCAGTAAAAAAATACCACAAAAATGTATACACCGTGAATATTTATTACCCGAGAAAATGAACTAACTTACTCAGATATACATCGATAGATAGACAGATATACATCGAATTTGGCGAAAAAAAAAATTTTTTTTTTTCATGAGAAATTTATTTAGAAGGTCCCTAACATTATGTAAAAAATATGCACCATAAAAGTCCTGCTAATTCAAATAGTAATCATTATCATTCTAACATTAACCGAACCAAAATGCATTAACAGGATTTATTTGAAGTCCTATAAAACGATATTTTTGTATGAACGCTATAATATTTTTGTGTTACTTACTAATATACATATTTTTATAAACGCAAATTTTAGTTTTCTCAAGTAATTAAAAAGTCACGGTGTATATTTTTTATTTATTTATCTACGACATCCATAGTCGACCACTCGATAAGTAACGTACAAAACGGCCTCCCAATGTAGCACTCCACATGACGTTAAGCATTTGCATTGGGGTATTGGGTTATTTGTCTAGTTTGACAAAGCTTTGACATAGGCTGCACCGCCTGTATTTCTCTGTTTGATCACTGGTTGACTGGTAGAGAATGCTTCTTGGTATTAAGTTCGCCATTTGTATAATTATTTTTAAATGTACAATAAAGTATAAATAAATAAATAAATAAATAAAATAGGCAATCATCACAAGCTGCCAAGGAATTCCTTGCAAACTGCACGTCTACAATTGGTAACCAATGCCAAAACGGCAGTAGACCAAAGTAATGCACATAGTTCTAAAATGTAGCAAGCTAAAGGGGCAGTGGGCCGGCCACATCTATCGTAGAGCCGATGAAAAGTGGATTAAATGGGTTCTCGAGTCCACGTCTTCGTAAACGTAATGTAGGACACCCCGGCTCGATGGACCAACGGCCTGAGGAAGATGGCTGGCAGTGGGTGAATGAAAATGACGGGAGATCGTGGTCTTTGGCGCTTTTTGGAAGAGGCTTACGTCTAGCAGTGTCTAGCAATAGGCTGATATGATGATGATGATTTTTTAAAAGAATAACTTCGTTAAAAGCAATGTCAAAATTGTTTACAATAAATATTGGATAAAGCAGATAGTTAAGACAAAGACATACTAATTGCGGCAATGTTCCAGGATCTAGATTTAAAGTTTTATCTTAACAAGGTAAGCTTATTGCTTGCTTGACGACCTCCGTAGCCGAGAGGCGAGTATACCGGACTTGGTGACGCTATCTCTGAGGTCCCGGGTTCGATTCCCGGGCGGTCAATGTAGAAAAATAACTTTTCTATATTGTCTCGGGTCTGGGTGTTGTGGTACCGTCGTTGTTTCTGATTTCTGTAACACAAGTGCTTAAGCTACTTTTCACAGGATCAGAGCAATGTATATGATGTTGTCCATATTTATTTATTTATTTTATTTATTTATTTGTTGATCTTGTCTCGATGCCTTTTATTAATCTATAGTCTCTAGCTGGTTTTTAGCGGCTAAATCCCAAATTACTCCAATAGTTTATTGTTGTTTTTTTCGTATGCCCATGAAAACAACAATAAAAATATTGTGTGAGATTGCAACAAAATGCTACTAACATTGCATGTTTGGCAAGATCTGACTTCTTTGGTGGTCTGATTTTGACAATAGGTCTATTAAATAAGCTATGTTAAAGTGCAACGCTACCCTAAGATGAGCCCTATATTCAAAGGCTTCTGTACATTACGGATTTCAAGTCGATTTTACCCAATATTGAGGGGTGTGATGTGATGTCTGTAATTTCTGAACTACAAAACCGATGACCATTAAATATTTACGGGTACATCCTTTCTAACAAAAACAAAGATTAGGTAAATGAAATCGAACTCCGCCCTAATAATTTACACCTAAGCACATTAAGATTTTCATTCTCTCTCCCAAAGAAATCGAGCTGGATTTCGGGATAAAAAGTATGCTACGTCTTACCTCGTAGTACGAACTCAAATCATGTCAAGTTGCATTTGAATTCATTCAGTAGTTTCGGAGTGATGCCAGGCCAAGATACGAACAGACAAAAATTATAAAAAACACGAACTTGGCTTCAGTTGTAGAGTCTCCAAAAAAACTTTTCAAAATTCTTTAATATAGGTACTACAGTACAGTTCAGTACAAAATTTGACATAAAATGTCTCGTAAAAAAATTACAAAATCACACACAAACTTTCATCTCCCGTTTTAACCCCTAATATAAGGGTGACAGTTGGATGAGGAAATCCCCTTAGTTAGCATCATGTTCTGCTAGCAGAACATTTATGAATTCAAATGAAAATTGAAATGATTTGACGGAGTTTTCTTAAGAGAGGAGAAGAAAGTCTAAATGTGTACTTATTTTTAAATCGTTAATGCGTAGTCCAAATGTATTTATTTATAATATTAAAATTTGTCTTGAAAAAATTTTAGGTCAGCGGTTTTGTAGTTCAGAATTGACAGATATCACAACCTTTAGTGTTTGGTCCAAATAACTTGTAACCCGGAATGTACAGGGACCTTTGAACGTACGGCTTATCTTAAGGTGGCATTCTGACTATATCGTATTGCCTAAAATTGATAGACCTATTCACAAAGTCAGACCACACCAAATGAATCAGAAATTGCCAAATGATATTTTCCATAATTAGCAATGTAGCACCATTTACAAAAGTGCTACGCCCTTTTTCTAAAATCCTATTTCTTCTATTGCAAACTTACTCAAAACAAAATGTTTTATAGTGGAAATTCCAGAGACCCGCACAAAGCACGTTGCTTATACATATATTTATTGTGTGAACCGCGATGCACTGACTGGAGTGGACTGAGTTACTGTCGTTTGTTTTATAGAACCTGGGAGTATTTTTACCTTAAGTAAAAAACTTCTTTCTTGATAAAAGTGCTCCACTCAGACCACAGTGTTGCTTAATACTTACAAGGCATCATACCAAACATCCTGTAGTCTACGCGAACAAAGAAAAGGGCACAACAAGTTTTTAATATTTGGACATCACACACAAATAGTATAGACAAAAAGACACATAAACATACATTTAAAAAAAATATATCAATTGTGTTTTGTTTCAGGAGTGTCCTTGTCAAATATTTGCCTTTCATGGCCAGAATCAGTAGAGCCTGAAGTTAATGAAACAGAAACAAACTGCATAGCCATGGATGCGAACGGCTTCGCGACAGTAGTTTCCTGCTCGGAGCGGCTGCCTTTCGTCTGCTACAGAAAGGAGCGGCGTAAGATAAACGAGTGCGGCACTGCGGATCCAGGTAAGATTACTTTTTAGATTTCGGTACCTCAAAAGGTGAAAACCCTATAGAATCACTTTGTCTTTCTCTCTGTCCAGACCCTTTTTATCAGAAACCTGCTGAGTTATCAAGTTGATATTAATATTCAATACCCAGGTCTGCAATACCTCAATGCTGTGTTTCCCGCATTTTCGATGCTCGCAAGGTAATCAAAACCTTGCGAGTAGAGTATAGAGTACTTCCTGATGACCTAGAATCATGAAATTTGCCCAAAATTGGGTCCATTCGTTGAGGAGTTACGATGCCACGGACGGATACAGACGTTAAACTTATAGCACCCCTCTTTTCCCCAGGCTTTCTGATCATTGGAGTCCAAATAATGCGTTTTTAGAATTCTTGTCTGTTTGTGTGTGTGTTACCTATAAGTTCGGAAACAACTAAGCCGATTTCGATTTAGTGTTTAATATTTGAAAGTAGAAAGTCTAACTTAAAATCAAAGGTATATCTAATCGCCGTTGCTTAAGTTTTACGCCTTCTTTTAAAGTGACGCATAACGTAAACAAAAAAAATCTATCCCAGCAATGACTGCCAATAAAACAGAACAATAAATGTTTGTAGTAGAAGAGCCTGTTATAGCCAAAACAGCAGCTCAGCTCTCAGTCAAACTAACGCCAGCCAGATGTAGGTAAGGCAAAGATCGCAAGAGAAAAACTTCGCCGTAAACCTTCATCATCATCACTTCAGCCACAGGACGTCCACTGCTGAACATAGGCCTCCCCCATTGACTTCCAGATTAGCCGGTTGGAAGCGGCCTGCACCCAGCGTCTTCCTGCGACCCTTACCAGGTCGTCTGACCACCTTGTGAGTGGACGTCCTACGCTGCGCTTGCTGGTACGCGGCCTCCATTCTAGAACCTTTCTGCCCCATCGGCCGTCAGTTCTCCGAGCTATGTGCCCCGCCCACTGCCACTTCAGTTTGCTAATCCGTTGGGCTATGTCAGCGACCTTTGTTCGTTTACGGATCTCCTCATTTCTGATTCGATCTCGCAAGGAAAACCGTAAACCTTCGTATGGCCTTAATATAAGTGTCAAGAAAAGAGTGTTAGTGTTTAAACTAAGCTTGCTTAATCACACCTTAGAGTACAAGTGATGGCAAATAATAAATAAGTAAGTGTTTTAATAAATAAATGAAAAATAATAAAAATAAATTGAGGTTGATTCGTGTAGCTCCATGGACATAGTAGCGGGCCAACGATAGTAAACTGAAGACCACGCGAACGGAGTCGCGGGCAGCAGCTAGTATTAAATAAGTCTGGACCCGGCTTTGAAGTTTAAGGAAAACATTTATGAATCTACACATAATGATGACTTGCTTATTATCTTGGCGACTTTGTTTATCTTTTCCATCGCCGCAAAGCCTCAAAAATCAAACAATAGCTTTCGCGGGTTGATGATGATGTTTTTTTTTCGGAAATCAATTTTTGCGAATTCACACAATATATCGCAGTAATTTTGTGGCGATAGTACAGATCAGTATTCCGTTTCTTCTGAGCTTTAAATGAAAAGCTACCATTTCTCTCTGATAGAAAATGATAGCAAATTATAATAGATGTCACAAGAAATTCAGGATATTTTAAATGTTAATCGGTATTAACATTGCAAAGGGGTGTCAAGTTTAAAGAATAAGATCTAGGGAACAATATAAACAAGCGTCTTAATCGTTATTATTTTTAATAATCGTATGTTACGAAAAAAAAACTTTTATATCCGAAAATAAAAGTCAATAGAGAGACTACGGAAGCCGCGCGGTCATTCATCAGAGGCGTAGGTAGGGCGAGCCAACAAGGTCCTTACGCAGTGCAATTTTTTCATGTATGAGTTAAACTATCCTCGCGTACGATTTTTAACAGCAGATAGGAACAATTAAATCTGAAAAAAAAATTTTTCGTTCTTTCCATAGTTCGATTATGTTACTGATTCTGAGCAACTCCTAAAGATTTAGCACCCCTTTGCATTGTAACCTTGTATAAATAAATAAGCATTTAAACGATTTTCTACATTATGTACATGGTCATTAATGTTATAAAAAACTGTGAAAATACGATTGTAATTTATGTTTATGTTTGTAGAGTACGTGTTGGACAAACGAACGGGCAGCTGCTACAAGGGTTACAAAGAATATGTTTCTTGGAGTGACGCTTATAAGAGGTGCGCAATAGATGGCGCGCACTTGGCGATTATCAACAGTCAGACTGAAGCTGAGGTCAGTTCAAGAACAGTGACCGAGTCCAAATTTAAATTAGAACTAGAACTCAGGCACTGGACCACATCGACATAGTATTTGCCTCTTTACTATTCAGTGTCTCAAAGTTAATCCTGCTTTAAACGTCATCGACTATTCTAAATATTTTGACTTTGGACTGTCTCTATGGTTTTGATTATATCCATATTTGGTGCAAGATCACAAAAGGTTAACTGGAATAGGCTCTTAGAATGTCTTTATGTATACAGTCTGTTAGGCTAAAGGAAGAACACACTTATACAGGTTGTTCTTCTTGTAAATAAAAACTTTTACGACTGCAGCTGTCAAAGTCAAAGTCAAAAATCATTTATTCAGTTTAGGGCAGAAAACTGCCACTTATGAACGTCAATAATAACATTATATTGTAATTAGCTTTCCCGATTCGACTCCTCATACGTTCACTTCATTGTTGGCGGAGATATGCACGTCACTGCTAGGAAACCAGTAATGAAAATAGTTAGTAAATTTATTTATAATAAGCTTGTAAGTACTTCTTTGGTTCAGCGAACCGAAGTGGATCTTGGCTTCCGACATCGAAGCTCGCCACTTGTCCCTATCCCGTATCCGTCCAGTTGGGCACTCCGAGTTCACTTAGGTCTTTCTCCACTTCATCGGTCCAGC
Source organism: Anania hortulata (assembly GCA_963576865.1). Taxonomy (NCBI): domain Eukaryota; kingdom Metazoa; phylum Arthropoda; class Insecta; order Lepidoptera; family Crambidae; genus Anania; species Anania hortulata. Next base: position 910,552 of record OY756395.1, read on the forward strand.
GATACCTAGGACGACCAACCGGGCGCCATCCGGATGGTCGTCCCAGGAATGCTCTTTTTACTGCACGATCCTCTGCCATTATTTCCACGTGCCTGAGCCAGCGAAGTTGTGATGCTTTTGTCTCGCCTATTATGTTCGGTTCGGCCACGAGTTCATCGATCTCTCTGTTTTTCCTCACCCTCCAGCTTTCATCTTCTCTTTGTGATGGGCCCAAGATCTTTCGAAGAACCTTCCTTTCTGCCACCAAGAGTTTGTTTTCCTCCTTTAAGGTTCAAAGTCAAAGTCAAAGTCAAAAATCATTTATTCAATTTAGGGCAGAAAACTGCCACTTATGAACGTCAATAATAACATTATTGGCCCATATGGGGCAGAACATGTCTCCTTATTTTTTGGGCCCTACTAGCGCTTCGAGACAAGACACAGACAATCTGAAAAGTGCTGAGAAGAAACGCCGGAACAAACTCAGTCACCACTAGGTTAGCGTCCAAGCCTCGCACCCATACATTAGTCTCTCATCTTAGTTTTCCTGCGTAGGAGCTTAGACACCAGGATCTTATAAAGAGCTGCTGTGCACCTTAGAGCATTGTGTATCCGAATATCTATTTCTTCTTTTCGCTTGTTGGTGTCACTTATTGTATATGCCAGATGATTGAAACTATCTACTTCTTTGTAGATTGTACCTTTCACATTCAGGTTTTAGTAGGATGTGGTCCTACAGCATATTGGGGGTTGTGGGGCAGGCTAACAACCCTCCCACATAAAACAAATATTGTTACAAAACCGACAAAGAAGTAAGTAATAACGTTTTATCTAAATTTCAGGTTATTTATGAATTAGGAAAAAAACTATCGCCAGATTACCCCGACGTGAACATAGGATTCCGAGCCTGGGACAACCATTCTACCTGGCTCACCATACACGGTATAGTATTTATGTTTTAAAATTTTAAAAATTCAATGCGTAAAAAACAAACAATATACTACATTAGAGGTTAATGAATTATACTACTCAAATACTTTCAAAAACAATACAAGCACAATACTAAAAGTTTCCGAAATCAATAATAAAAAAATACTATTAATGGTCAAAAAATGAATTTATTGTTTCTTATAATATTCTCCCTTTGCTTCAATGCACTCTTTCATACGATTGAACTAAATTTGAAAACATTTGTGCCACTCCTCCGTGGTGTCGTCAGATACATGTTTTCATAATCTTCTTCTGGTGATCGCGTAATAAGTTCTTGATTTTTGGGAACATAAAAAGTCACACGGTGCCAGGTCAGGCCTGCATAAGTTGTACGTTTTTCGCCTTCGAAATCTCGTTTGTCTGTCTGGCCGTGAGGAAACTTGCATTTTCGTGGTGCAAGATGATGCGGCGTTTACCGTTATTTTCACGGAGATTGTTAATAATTTCTGGTAATCAAATGGCCGTTTACCAGTCACTATTCACGGTATGACGATTTTGTAAAGCAACTGTAGCCACGTGTCCAGTTTTATTTTAATAAAAAAAATTACCGACTTCAAAAACACTAAAAACCTAAAAATAACTTTTAAACAATCATACCAAACAGTTATTTTTGGAGGCGGTGCAAACAACCACATTCAAACACTCCACGGTTGGCACCGACTCCAATAATAACTGTTTGGTATGATTGTTTCAAAGTAATTTTTAGCTTTTTAGTGTTTTTGAAATCGGTTATTTTTTTTATAAATATTTGTTTTATTTGTCTGTTTTTAGTGTTTTTTTACATTCTAAATAGCGATCTGTGATGTAATTATAGCTAAATTGCTTCTCATGACGACAAACAAGTCCAAACACGGCTATGATACATTGATTTATCACAGAGTTCCGGTGCTTACCTTCCGCCTTCTTCATCACATCAGTTTGATGGTATCATTCTCAGCAGAATCATTTATTAAAATTTGATTTGTCGACTATGGCAAGGCTTAACTATCATAATGAAAATATCTTATCGCGTGGGTGGGGCGTGCGTTCCTTACTATGGTCTCCTTCATCAGTTCCACCTCAGCAAATGATACTTTCTGAATGCAAATGCTTGACTTGTTGTTAAATATACTAAAATCGCTATATACCTATAATATTTTAGGAGTTCCCTGAATTCCTCATGGATCCCATCATCAGAATTGAATTGAGAAAGAAATGGGACCAATCTTCTCCAAGTTATACCCTTTCAATTGAAAAAAGAATTTTTCAAATCGGTTCATTAATGGCAGAGTTCTGAGGTAACAAACATAAAAATAAAAATAAAACATACAACCGAATTAAGAACCTCCTCCTTTTTTTGAAGTCTGTTAAAAAAAAAGCAATCATCCGCTTCGAGGCACTATTCACGCGCGCCACTTTGGTCAGTTTCGGGTCATCTCGAAAGACCTATACGCTCGATTGCTGCTTTGTTTTGGGATCGTAGCTATAAATCCATGATTTATCACCTGTTATTATGTATGTTGGGTAGATCCAATTTTGAGAAGGAGTTCAATCGTCGAATCCAACTCGCTAGGCAGCGTTCGGGAAATTACACAACGGCTTCTCGTCCTCAGTGTCTAAAGACGCCCATTGCCACTTCAGCTTGCTAATCCGTTGGGCTATGTCAGCGACTTTTGTCAGCGTTGGGCGAAACGTGGCCTCTCACTATGGGCCTCATAAGAAAGCTCAAGGTCGCACAACGTGCTATGGAAAGGGCTATGTTTCCCTGCGAGATCGAATAAGAAATGAGGAGATCCGTAAACGAACAAAAGTCGCTGACATAGCCCAACAGATTAGCAAGCTGTGGCAGTGGGCGGGGCACATAGCACGTAGAACTGACGGCCGATGGGGAAGAAAGGTTCTAGAATGGAGGCCGCGTACCGGCAAGCGGAGCGTAGGACGTCCACTCACAAGGTGCTCAGACGACCTGGTAAGGGTCGCAGGAAAACGGTGGATGCAGGCCGCTTCCGACCGGCCAATCTGGAAGTTAATGGGGGAGGCCTATGTTCAGCAGTGGACGTCCTTTGGCTGAAATGATGATGATGATGATGATTATATCCCACACACCAAATTTGAAGCCCCTTCGTTGTATCTGACAAACATAGCATGGCACCAAGTGATGCGGTCTGTTTTTTGAGCATCAGTCAAATTGTGTGGGATCCATCGAGAAAACAGCTTTCTCACATCCAAGGGTGCAGGATTGACTGTATTTGTCTCATGCCTATGTCCAAAGAGTTTCAGATCAAATGGTAGGTTACATGCTTGTCTGTTTTGGTTATATGGCGCACAACATCAATGTTTATGTTGTTTACAGCGGTGCACAGGCGATCTTCACGAATTTCAGCATAGAGATTGCTCCATTCATTGAATTGTGAAAGTCGCCTATGTCAATACACGACCGCGTTTATTAATAGTCGTCTCGCGTGATGCTTCTTCGCCAAAAACAGATTGAAAACAAAGGCTCTACTGTGCTGTCAAATTACATTTAAAATCGTAAAAAATCACGCAACGAAAATTTTCCCAAGTAAAATCTATTTTATTGTAATCACGCAATTTTTAAAATGACGCGATAAAATGATTGTAGTAATAACTTTTTAAATATTTTTATGTAAGTGGCTATTTCCGAAAACTTTTAGTGTAACCCATGTACAATGAAATCGATATTACATTTTACGAGTATTAATTAATTTGTTTAATTAACCAGTACAAATACAACCCAGAACGTACCAACGCCAGGTAGTTTGTTCTTGATTTACTTGAATTTATTAAACAACTAGCTGTTGCCCGCGACTTCGTTCGCGTGGTTTTTAGTTTGGTAACTTTCTTATTTTTTTCTTTTAAAAGAACCTTCTGACAGTAATTAGAACAACAAAAAAAGAATTAGCGAAATTGTTCCATCCGTTCACGCGTGATGCGATGATCAAGGGAAATAGAGATTCATTTTTATATTATAGATTGAATTGAAAGTTAATGACCCTCCAAAACTCGACGCGGATTCCCTTAAAAATTCCCTTTTCAAAGCAAACCTTAGTTAGTTTTGGATATTATTCAAAACAGAAGTCTGAAATCAGTACATAAAAGTGTTCAGTAGTTGATAAAAACACAACTTTTGAGCGAAAATCAGAATCTAGCGCTCGCCGGCCGCTGCCGATGCATGCTCGCTTCGCTCACTCGGCTTCGCATCTATGTGGTCACTGTTCTAACCTAACCTAACCTAGTCGAGGTTTTTAACAAATTATGACTTAAATTGTTATTATCATTAAAATACAAGAGTCCCCCTCATAATTCCGTCCCTATAAGTGCACAAAATGTGACTATTTGCATAGTTACAACCTCAAACTTTTATCCTAAATATCTTCAAAACTAATAAACTAGTTATATGTTTGCTTTAAGAAGAGAATTTAAGAGAGAGGATTTAAGAGAACTGAATAATAAAAAAAGTTAAAACAAGGTTCAAATAATAATTATCGAACAGACTATTATGACTATTATTATTATGAACCGAATGGTCTGATGCGGAACGGTGGCAAGAGGCCTGATGCTATGACCTTGGTTCCGTGGAAGATGTCAGCCTTTAGTGTTGGACGCAACCTGCGTTGACACACTGGCTTCATCACATTTTTCACAAACCTCGTCAGGAGTCACTCGAGCGTCGAAAATATACGGGTCTTAGTAAGTAGTTCCTACATATTTGAGCCAATCGGGGTCGAGACAGTCAGGCCTAGCACACATGCATATGCTATGCATAAGCAGCTGAAACGACGACTGTACAGGCAACTGAAGGGCTTACGCATTTTTTGGCATACGTATCAGTTTGACCATTCTGCGTGAAAATGCGGCCAGCCTTTTGGACACTATGTTGTGATCATTAGACGGCGATTTGGGACACATTTTTTACATTGAAATATTTTTATATTTTTTAACCGACTTCAAAATAGGAGGAGGTTCTTAATATGTCGGAACCTTTTTCATTTTTAGGGTTCCGTAGCCAAATGGCAAAATAACTATACTGTTGAAACTTGGTAAGTAGATGTATTCTGTGAACCGCATTAAGATTTTTCCACAAAAATAGAAAAAAAAACCAATACACTTTGGGGGTTTCCCATACTTAAATTAAAACTAAAACTTAATTTTTTTTTCATAAAACCCATACGTGTGAGGTTTCTTTAGATGGTCTTCAAAAATGATATTGAGAAAAAATAAAATAAAAAAATTGCTTTATTAGCTCTTCAGAACTTTTATATTATGTTACTTGCTGCTACGGAACCCTTCATGGGCGAATCCGACTCGCACTTGGCCGCTTTTATTTTTAATGTATGTTCAGCGACATTCGTTACCACATGAACCGATTTCGATAATTCTTTTTTTGTTCGAAAGGAAATACTTTCAGAATAGTCCCATATAAATTTGGTCGTTATAATGATGGGATCTATAAGAAAATCATCAAACATTGCATGAACTCCATACTGCGCCAACTGATTTTTTATCTATGTTACCCAATATCTTCGGCAAGTGTGAACTGATTTTAATGATTCTTTCTTTATAGTACAGCAGATAGTATAATTGAAAAAATTCGGAAAAAAATCTACCCCTAAGGTCGAAAAAATAAGGGATGAAATCGGTGTTTAGCAGTTAATTTTGTTTGTACTCTTATAGTTCGTTTTGTTATGAATGTATCACTAAAAATAGATAAAATAAAGAAATTTTATAAAAAAATAATAAACCGATTTCAAAAAACTAAAAAGCTGGAAAGAATATTAACACATAAGTACCTAATCAGTTACTTTTGGAGTCGGTGCCACCCGATGAGAGTTTGAATGTTTTCGTTTGCACCGACTCCAAAAGTAACTGATTATGCATTTAGGTTTTAATATTATTTCTAGCTTTTTAGTTTTTTGAAGTCAGTTTTTTATTTTTTATTTACATACAACTTCTGTGATATTTTTATGAACATATTCTTATTCTCAGGTCAATCCTTGAATGGCACCGGTTATGCTCATTGGGCTCCAAATGAACCAAACAATTTGAATGGGCTTGAGTTCTGTGGTAGTATGTACGTTACGAATAAATTAGAAAATGGCATCCTGAACGACATAATTTGCGAGAATCACTGGCACGGACAACGATTTTTATGCGAGATAAATCATGATAATGAAGCATCTACGAAAAACTAACAACTAAAAAGGAGATTCTTCTGAGAACTTACTTGTATGATATTAAATGTACTAAATTTTGTGAAGGGTGTTTAAAATTGAAAAAAATATTTTGTAGTACTCATTTTTGAAATTGTGACTAAAATTAAATCAAGCAATATTTGCATGTTAATAATTTGGCAAGACATGTGCACAATACAATTGTAACATCTATTATATACCATGTTCTTAAGCAAATAAATAATTATGAATTATTATTATGAATTATTATTATGAATTATGAACATTGATAACCCATGTACTAAGCGGGACCCAATGTGCTAGTTTCCTAAAATTTCCTACAACAAATCCAAGCATCTATGAAGCCTTTTTTCCGAGATTTTCAATCTTAGGAATAAATGATTTTTTTTTGTCAAAAATCATGCCCAGATTTCAAAATTTTCCGCTTTATTGAGTTTCACTCCTGAAATCATGTAAGAAGGGTCAATAGGTTTAGGTGAAAGTGATATATTAGAGCATTTTTTGGCATTAAGTTTCATGTTATTCTCATCACACCATTGCACAAGCCAGTCTAGGTCATTCTGAAGTAGATATATATCTGCCTGTGATTTAATAACCCTCGAAAACTTTAAGTCGTCGGTCGGCAAACAAATAGGGAGTTAAAATTAATAGAATCAGGCGTTACTTTGCGGAAATCCCTAACTAAATAATTATGAAAATGTAATTATTTTGCTTTTTGATTTTGATTGGGGTGCCTATGCCGCCGTAACTGAGTGAAATTGTAAGCAAAATATTAAACATTTTCATAATTATATAAATAGGGAGTTGAATATTGGAAACATAATGAAATGTCGTTCACAAAAATGCCAAAAAGAACAGGTCCCAGAATGGAACCTTGAGGAACAACAGATAAGATGTAACATATTTCGGATTTAAAGCCTTCGGCAACCACAAAGAACGAACGTTTAGAAAGATAAGATTTAATCCAGCGCAATAAATAATGCAAAAATCCATAGGCACTAATCTATACACATAAATAAAATTGAAGTGTCTGTTTGTAATATCAAAATAACAGCTTTTTACTAAATGCATATGAAAGCGTGTACGTTACTTTTGATAAAAAAGGAATTTTAAAAATTTTTGTCTGTCTGTCTGTTTGTTCCGGGTAATCTCCGAAACGGCTGGACCGATTCTTACGGGACTTTCACTGGCCGATAGCTGATGAAATAAGGAGTTACTTAGGCTACTTTTTATATCCCGAAATAAGGCATCTTTCCCGAGGGACAGCTGTCATCACTATAGAGGGCGCTGTTCAATGGGCAAATAATGCTTAAAACAATTATGTTACATCATATTTATGGATAGAGCAAGGATTAAAAATTGTAAAGAAGGGTTTTAATTTATCAAATTTTCCAAATATTACCCGACTGAAACGGTATAATTTATTTATAAGATAGAGCTCCATCTGTTGTCAAATAGCTGTGTCAAAAATGTCAATCTGCTAAATGCAACAATAAGCTGCCCAATCACTGGCGTTTGTCGTTTGTACGTGTTTCGAGAGTTACTTTCCGCGGAAGTAGCACGCATGCATCGCATAATATACAAATAGTTTTTTTAAAACAATACGACCATAGGGAATCTAGCCAGTGGCATTCCTTATTGTTTTGGTAGTTATATAGATTACATACCAAAGAAATAAACAGTACACAAAAAACAATACATCTAAAATGGTACAAATTAGGCGGTATTATTGCTAGAATAACATTGAAGATGAATTATACAGTATTGAGTTCGTGCTCAAGCTGCCAGTACCAGCTATAGAAAAACGCTTATGGTCAGACGCCAGTGTATTGCCAGCTTTAATTATTAGGGCTACTACTCAATAGATGGCGCTAGCAGTCTGAAATCTGAATACCAGAACAACTTGGTTTTTAGGGTTCCATGCCTAAATAAAAGAACTAACAAAAACCAGTTGATAGAATATAGTGTAGGTGGTATGTACACCGAGTTCAACTAATACTAAGTTAATAGTGTTTTAGTAGGACTAAAGAATCGATAGAAAGGATAGATAGCTAGCTTTATTTAAGTTCGCCACGAATCAATCATGTGTTAGGTACAATCTACCACCATCACTCGACGTCACAGCCGGTGTACACCTCGCCTACTACAGAGAATATGACAACCGGACATCGAATACTAGCGCCATCATATTAAATTATATCACAACGACTTCATTTATATTTAAAACGTATATATTTTACTATTAAACGTATTTATTTAACTTTAGATGTTTAATTATTTATATTTGGATTATTGTAATAATTTCATAGTTAGAATATTTTGTATTATAGTCTGAATGTAATTGTTTTGACTCCCATAGTACTTCAGTTATATTTGTATAAAAGCGAGATGTAAGTTCTTTCAGATTGATTCTTCCACCCTGAACTGATTGTAAGGCGAAGCTCTGCCGGAATAAAGAGTCACCAGAACTACAGACTTCTCATTCGATCAATCCCTGACCTACTTTCTGTAATACATGAGTAGTCAGCGGCATCATCTTTTACCGATAGAGCGTCCACTGCGGAACGTATCTACTACGTTCAGCAGTGGACGGTCGGATCGGTTTTCTTTATGAAATACGTTTTCACAATGGCAAGGTCAGCAGCCGCACAGGTAGGATCCTGAGGATATCCACCACCATGGATTACGACCACCATACCCAAAACCACCATGAACACGCTCAAACTCCTCACACCCCTCACCGCCGATCGCTGTAGCGTTTCACTTCCAGAATGTCGTCCTGCAATCTTTCGGAGAGAACCACGGCCATCCCATTCGTTCCATCAGGTGCACCCGTTTGTAGCTATTCCTAATTAACCGGGATCTGCTGCCTTTCCACCGAGTCAAATTTTTGACCAGGAAACTAGCTTAATATGATAGAAAACGTTTATTCGACACACATTAAAGAAAGACACGAAACAATAAAACTATAAAGGGTATCTAAAGGTAAGCGAGAGCTTAGCATTTGTTGTGACAGCCCGGACTTTTATCACGACACTGATTTTGCGGCAGGGACCTCCGATGTTAGGACGTGCAGCGAGTGACGCCTTGAGTTTCTTACCACCACATATCGGCAAGCGCAGCGTAGGACTCCCACCCACAAGATAAATAGACGACCTGGTAAAGGCTTTAGGAAGTCACTGGATGCAGGCCGCTTCCAACTGGCCAATCTGGAAGTCCCTCGGAGAGGCCTATGTTCAGCAGTGGAAATTTTATGGCTGAAATGATGATGATCAAGAAACACTCCAGATAATAATATGTTAGTTTTGAAGACATTATAAACATTTTACCAACTCCCATAATGATGTTTAGTAAAGTAACTCCAGAGACAAAAAGCATTTTTGTCCCCAAATTCAAAATAGTACTTTACGTAAAAATTTGCTGATCATTTTATTGTAAGCCTTTTATTTTAATGTTCATAAAGTTAACTTCTATTTGTGCATAATATGGAGTGAAATTTATGAGTTTTATAGCTGTAATAAAAAGATACAAAAGTTAACTGTGACCCATTTATTTAAATTGTTACTAACATAGTTTTTAAGTTCTTGTACTAATATTATATGATTATGAAATAAATGATTTTTATTTTATTTTATTTTTAATACTTTGTTTAATAGTAAAGTAATCTTTCTTTAGTTGCCCTTGGTAAAGCAAGTGACAAAATGTTAGTCAATTTTATAATAAAAACTTATGATCCATAAAAACTAAGAAAACCAAATAATCGAATTTGCATGTATAAGATAATAAAAAATAAAGAACCGTTCTATTTTGTTTTAATTGCAGTATACTTAGTCTGGCTATAAATACTGTTACAATTAAAAATAAACAAAATATTGCATTTGAATTTGGAACCTGTCATTTTTATTTGATTGTTCATTGAGTTTTCTTATTTTGGCGCCAATACATTGTACAATATTTTACGATATTCAAATGGAGTGGGGTGATAAAGAGAACCGAATTGCTATGATTGCATTATACAAAGTAGGTATGGAGACAAATACAATTTAAAAAAAAATGATTGTGTACTGGGCTATTAATAGGTACAATGAGATCTCCTCTGTTTGTGACAGATAAAGATCTGGCCGTCTACGTAGTGTTCGTACGAAAAAGGTGGTCAAAGCAGTAAGGGAAAGAATTCGAAGAAATCCTGTCCGAAAGCAAAAGATTTTATCTCGGGAGATGAAGATAGCACCTAGAACCATGTCGCGTATTTTTAAAGGTGACTTAAGCTTGCAGCCTATAAGAGACGTACTGGTCATTTCTTAACTGATAATTTAAAAAAAGAATAGGTTGGTAAAATCAAAATTTACAATTGAGCAACATTTTAACAAACAAAATGACCGTATTTATGCTCAAAGCTCTAAGGAAGGTTCCCAATTAGTCGTAGTAGAGTGCAACGTGGGCACTATCCGACTTCAGTGATGGTTTGCTGGGCTATTAGCTATGAAGGAGTGACTGAGCCATACTTTTCAGAAAAAGGTATCAACACATCGGCACAAGGGTATCAAGATACCATTCTTGAGAAGGTAGTGAAGCCCCTTAACAACACCATGTTCAAAAACCAAGAATGGTCCTTCCAGCAAGACTTGGCGCTGGGTCATAAAACTCGGTCTACGCAGTCTTGGTTGGAAACAAACGTTTCGGACTTCATCAAACCTGAAGACTGGCCTTTTTCTAGTCCCGATCTCAAGCCGCTGGATTATGATTGATGGTCAGTTTTAGAGAGTACGGCTTGCTCTAAACGCCATGACAATTTGGAGTCCCTAAAACAATCCATACGATTGGCAGTGAAGAATTTTCCCATGGAAAGAGTGCGTGCTTCTATTGATAACTGGCCTCAACGTTTAAAGGACTGTATTGCAGCCAATGGAGACTTCGCAGCCACTTCGAATAGGTTTTTTTAATATAATATGTATTAAACTAACACACTGTAAAAGTAATAAATGGTATTTGCAATAGAAATTTTTTTTCTTTATTAAAATTGGCAATCAATGTTTATAAAATTACTAACACTAGCTGTAAGCGCTCTTGAAAAATCGTGCTAATACATAGATCTTTGTTGCCCGAACGAAATAAATAAACAAAATTTTGAAGTTGAATACCGATAATTAAGTGAGGCCTATAACCATACTTTAATAAAGACCTTAACGAAAAATTTTTGTTTTGTGTCTTTACCGAAATAGATAATTTTAATTTATTCATGGAGTTTTAGGATGCTAGTTATCAAACGGAAATAATGTACAAATTCTAAAATGCGATAATAGACAATTGGCGAATGCCGATTAGCGACCAACGATTTTTGTCGAGTCCCATGTACATTTTTATCAGTAAACTATGTAATCCAGAGTAGCTATTTGTAAAAACGATCGAACAATCCCCATTAAATTTAATAGATCGTTGGTGAAAAAAAAAGTCATTAGGTAGATAGGATGTGGATGAAACTTTGATAGCAGAAGTTTTTGAAAGATTATTATCAGGATCATAATCAGCCAACGTCATTTCGCTGCTGGGCAAAGGCCTCTCACGCCACTGCGCCCGATCCTCTGCTATTTTTTTCCATCCACTGCCAGCAGAATTGCGTATATCGGCATCCACATTGTCGGAGGGCGCTAGTCGCTTTAATAAGATTCTATGTTTGGAATGCTGCTATCGGGTATGATTTTCATAAACATTTATTTATTGAATTATTGAGAAAATCAACAGCACAGACTTAACAATTACTTACGTCTAGTATAAAGCAGAGGCTAGTGCCAATAACAGATTTTCCTTTAAATAACCAGTAAGTACTTTACTAAGGTAGTAATAGTTTAAAAGGTGATACTAAGTAATGATTTAATATTAGTTATCAAAGGATTACTATAAATAAACTAGGAAAAAAAAGTAATAAAAGTAAATTTTAGATATACGCTAAATTTAAACGTCAAGTGCGTACAGTACAGTACAGTATAGTACAGTTCAGTAAGCACAATGATTCCTTGAGCACTTCAACTATTCCAGCTTTGAATTTGTATTTCGCATCTATAAAAAGGTGGTCAGACGACCTGGTAAGGGTAGCAGGTAAACGTTGGATGCAGGCCGCTTCCAACCAGCCAATCTGGAAGACAATGGGGGAGGCCTATGTTCAGCAGTGGACGTCCTATGGCCAAAATGATGATGATGATGATGATGATCTATAAAAAGATCGATAAACTTAAAACGAGTATTAGCGATACCTACGCAGTATCTTCTGTGTAGTTTTGAATATAATTGGTGTGATGGCGTGGAATGTCCAAATGTGGAGTGTTACTGGTGCGGTGTACGAAACGTTATTTTAGATAACAAGTAAATGTACAGGTAGTTCAACAAGAGTCTGTGGTACTTATTGAAAAATTTAATACATTTCCCCAAGAATCTTTAATAAACTACCAGATGAAATAAGAAAACTGCCTATTAACCTTTTTAAGACACGGCTATTTGGATATCTAATAGATAAATGCTACTACGAGGTAAATGAATATTTGACGGATAAAATGCCTTAAATATAACTGACTGTACCAATTCTGTCTTTGTTCTTTAGTGTATGTAATTTATTATAATTGATTGACATATATATTTAATTGACATCGATATTTAATTTCCTGACATTACCAAAATAATTCTAAATTAAAATGTGTAATACCTACCTAATATTGAATTAAAATTTCATGTCTGAAAAGATTAATTGTGAGATACGATAATGTATAAATCCATCTTATGTTACCACTTTTATAGCAAATAAATTATATTATATTCTATTCTATTTTAATAAATTACCAACTTTGTGTAGTCTGAAGCTCGGAACGGCAAGTTTATTTTCATTACGAGTGTAAATGATGAAAATCACTTTTTAAGCTGAACAAATTAGATTTTTACGAACATACATAAATTTTCAAAAACGTATTTAGAGGCGACTGTTTATATATTAATATTATTGTGTACGGATCTTTTCTGCAACACAAAAATTGATTCAATGCCAGCAGCAGAGCCCCATAGCAGTAAACCATACGACAACAAACTATGAAAACAATTAAGATATACTAGTCTTGCTGTTTCGACATCAGTTAAAAGCCTTATTTTCCTCACTGCATAAGCCACTGAACTGAGCCTTCCTGACAAACAACTATATGGGGACCTTATTGCAGCCGGGAGTCTAATGTACTTTCCAAAAAAGTTGTGGAATCGACTGCATCTATTTGATCGCCTGATATATTAATATGCTTACTGACCTGCCTCACATAGGGCATAGTGAATTTAAAGCATTTAGTTTTATTTGCGTTTATTTTTATACAACTATTGTATTATTTTATTAATTTCATTTATATCGCCATTATATGTTTTTGTATCGTTGCTTGAAATGACAACAGATACATTGTAAGTAAAATGTATACAATCATGTTGAGTCACAATCCGGTAGATCATTTATGTAAAGTAGAAATAATAAAAATCCCAAAATGCTTCCTTGTGGTATGCCAACTTAATTAAATTTTATGGATGATCTATACTTTTTTAATTCCATTTTAGTATCTATTTTTGTTATCTGTAGATATTGTTTTCTGATAACCAGATAACTCTTAGGCCATTCATTACAGTTTAAGGACTAGTAAAATAAAATAGTTTTCTACACTTTAAGGATAAGTAAAACTTCTTGAAAGATTTTCTGTAAAACAGCATAAATAACACTAGATTCAAATTCAAATTCAAAAATTTTTATTGCAAAATGTAGGTACATACAGAGATCTTAAAAATAGTTTTGGGTCAGCTTCATCTTACCTTATAGGCATGCAACATTATTTAATACAACGAAATAGGTTACTAACATATATTTTAACAATTCAAATAATAAAATTAACTACTTAATTAGTGTCAACAGTTCTTTCATTTTATACTACCTTCTTAGTATACGTTATTACTATAAATTAGTTAGTCAATATCATTTCATTATAATTAGTGTCAGAATTGCTATATTTTTTGTGATGTCAAGAATAGGGAAAATTTGACATAACTAATAAACATAAATAATAATAATTGAGGAAATCTGTCAATTGTTCCTGCAAAACAACCATAGTCTAGCCATAATCAATGAAATCTATCCAGGAGGAACTCGTCTTCGCAATAAACAGTTTTTAAAAAAATGCAAATAAAGAATTGAAATTGAATGAATAAATTTTATTTCATGTTATTACATAAAAGAGGGTATAATTAAAAGTAAAAAAAACCGAATATGTGCGAGTCAGACTAGCCCACCGAGGGTTCAGTATAAATTTTTAGGTACATATCGTCGGTGATAGTGCAAACCCGCGTATGATTAATTTGTAAAAACCGCTTAAGTGCTCATTTGGCAGATTTTACAGTAAGAAGAAAAAACTGAATATATCGGTCGTTTTAATAGATTTCAACGTCTAAACTGGTTTGTAGCCTTATTTTGTAATATTATTACAAATAGTTCAGAAATCGTGTCTTTCAGTTTGATTACAAATTATTTTTAAAATAAATCCTATAGTTTTGAGATTTTCCCCTGATAAGACGATACTGATAAATTTTACAGTGTGCGGTGTGGGGACGGCCTTAAAGAATACACTTCTCCACCGCCAACAGGAGGCGCGTCGTAAGAGGCGACTAATTCCTGTAGCACTAGACGGGCAGCAGCGCCTTCGTGCGAAATCTTATAAAAAACTGCGCTCGCCAACCCGCCTGCCAAGCGTGGCGAGTATCGGCAATCCCCCCCGGTGATGGAGGCCTTTGTTCAGCAGTGGATGCATCTTATGGCTGAAACGAAGACGATACTTCTTGTCTTTCGTAGTTCTAGGTCAACGGACAGTACCCTATAAATTTTGATTTCTTTGAGAATGTCGAAATGTACGTTTTTTTGCGGCATAAAGGGCCGTCTCTTTTTTATGTTAACTTAGAAGTTTGATTTTTTTCAGCTTTACTGTACAGTACTATAGGGACTTTAGACCTGAGTATATGGTTTTAATTTCAACTCGATACCTCCACGCATTCCCGAGATAAATGGTCTTGACAGAGACAGGGCAGACAGACAGACGGAGAACAAAGGGATCCTAAAATGGTTTCGTTTTTTCCTTTTGAAGTATGGAAAAAAGGGAAAAAGTGGGGGGCGGGGAGTATAATATAAACACTTGTATCAAATGGAAAGATAGACGCATGAGAGAACTCACAAAGGGTTTCGTTTGATCTATTATTTTATAGTTTCTGAACCCTAATAGTTTTTATCACGACTGATGATAACGTGCCAAGTAAGTATAATAATGACAGCCGTGCCCAAAAACAGTGTAGTATGTTAAACAGTATCAAACATGGTTCACTTATTATTTTTAATATTTTTTTCGTGGATCGGAAAATCTGGTAAGTTTTTTTTTTCTAAATTAATAAAAGCTCTTTTCGCTTGTGGGTATGGCGCTCTTAAATAATGTTTTTTTTAAACTACTGCGGTTTTTTTTTTCTAAATGTTAGTTCTGAGACAAGATTATCTGTACGCTACATACTTACCTACCATTCATAATTTATTTTATTTTTCAAACATAGTTGTATGTTCATATTTTTCATAAATTAATAAAAAAAACATTTATGTAACCTTATAACAGTCAATTTTATTAGTTTTGAAATTGATTCATAAGTAAATTTAATACTTAATTTTATGATACGATTGGGTTTACGTGAAAAATATTGTAAGTATGTTTAAAAATATTGTAAATCAATGTAAGTATGTTTGTCCTTCATACGTTCCTCAAACATTGATCAAATTTGGTAAGTTGTTTGTTTGCGCGACGGGAACGGTTTCTGTTTTGAATTGAAGACGACGCGGACAAAGTCGCACGCGACTATTAGTATTCTCAGAGTTTCGCCATTTAGAGGCGCAAGCGCAACTATTGACATGATAATCACGCGAAGTTCAGTTAGTAAGAATTCTATTGCAATGCTGCAGCTGCCGTTTCGTCTTTATAAGGTGATGAAAAAGTACAAAAATAAATATAAAATGTTTCTCTTTAGAAATTATTTTTCTAGCTTTTCAGAAAAATGTTGATGATGCATATTCGTTAGTTGGTTAAATTCGTTACACTCGCTTATTGGTTTTTATATCGCTTGGTTTTATTGGTATTTATCAGTGGCCTGCATTGGGAGAAACTTGTGGCCTGCATTGGGAGAAACTTATGTCCTGCAGTGAACTGACGTGGGATGATTATGATGATGATGTTGATGAGCGGTGCCACGAGACGGCATTAAAATAACATTTATCTGCCGAGGGCGAACTATCAACTGTTAGGCTGACACTATTTGGTAATAGTGACACATGATTTATCGATTGTTAATTCGTTGTCGAAGGGTTCTGAATCGGAAACTGATAAATGGGACATTGTAAGTATTGCAAGTGCTCGCTGTTTTGTAAAATGCCGCAGCAAATCGTTGTAACTAGTATTATATTTTACCACTAGAGGCGCTGTTAATCAAAACAACAAATAGTGCGTCAAAAAGAGAAAGTATTTTTGAAAATAAAAATAAAAATTATGTGAATCGCAAGAAAAATGTTAGGAAGTTTACCTAAGGGTTGTTAATAAGATTACCGAATCTAAATCAGTGACAAAGCCGTGGCCAAGAGAAAACGTATTTATGGTTATCGCATATAACAATACTAGTGTCCATGGAAATTAGAGAAAAAAATAATCTTAAAAATTTTGGCATCATACCGGTGGATGGTGGACTAAGATATTTACGAAAATTCAAAATATTACAACAAACAATTAAACCTAAAATATGTCGCTAAAAATACTATTTTAATAAAATAAATAATTATTATTAAAGATTATAACTATTCGTGGAAATAAAACCGCGATGTATCATGATTCTCGGAATTGTTAAATATTGTATAAAAATATCTGCGAATAGTTTTATAGGACATGAAAATCGTTGAAGTTAATTGCGATAAAGTGATGGGTTCCCATTCAATAATTACATTTTGTGACAGGTACCTAAATGTGAACAAAAAGTCATGTTTAATATAACTCTAAGTAAGTAGGCACTTTGTTACATGAATATAATTAAATTATAACTATGATTTGTCAGCGACTTTTGTTCGTTTACGGATCTCCTCATTTCTGATTCGATCTCGCAAGGAAACACCAAGCATAGCCCTTTCCATAGCACGCTGTGCAACCTTAAGCTTTCTTATGAGGCCCATAGTGAGAGGCCACGTTTCGCCCAACGCTGACAAAAGTCGCTGACATAGCCCAACGGATTAGCAAGCTGAAGTGGCAATGGGCGGGGCACATAGCACGTAGAACTGACGGCCGATGGGGCAAAAAGGTTCTAGAATGGGGACCGCGTACCGGCAAGCGCAGCGTAGGACGTCCACTCACAAGGTGGTCAGACGACCTGGTAAGGGTCGCAGGAAGACGCTGGATGCAGGCCGCTTCCAACCGGCCAATCTGGAAGTCAATGGGAGGCCTATGTTCAGCAGTGGACGTCCTATGGCTGAAATGATGATGATGAACTATGATTTTTAATCACGGTTAACATATGAGTCTTGGTGACTCGAATACGATTAGAAGTATCATAAATTTACCTAGGCATTTTACAAAACAGCGAGCAATGCAAATGGGCGATGCCATTTGTACGAGTATAATAGTACATTGTTACCCTACGGTGAAAGTAATTTATTTAGTGCCGAGACGGGGTTCGGTGCCCGAGCGCAGCGAGGCCGCTAACAAATCGAGGCATTAAAAAAATAAGTCGAGGTAAACACTGTTTTTTACGAATACAAGGAAAGTAAAAATAAAATTATGAATTAGCTGAAAAAAGAGTAAATTAATAATTTCGGATTGTTGAACTGACTATGAGAGACATACTGGGGCGGGCGCTAGCTATGGTCGCGGCTACGAATCAGAGCAAATAATAAATATGAAGATAAGATTTTGTTTATTTTTGCATAACAACTCATGGTTATTTTTTATAACTTAACGGTAAAATACTACCGCAACTTTACCAAGTTTTCTGCATGGTTGAATGGCAAAATAGCATTAACTTTTTATAAGTTAGTGCAATCTATATATATATATATAGTCTCGTAGACTATACGCTATGGTATAATATTTTGGGGCAATTCTACGGATAGAGAAATAGTTTTTAGGGCTCAAAAGAAATGCGTACGAGCTATTTGCGGAACTAAACCCACTGAGAGCTGTAAGCCTTATTTCAAATCGCTTAATCTTACGCTGCCATCAATCTATTTACAGGAAATGTGTCTCTTTGTTAGGAAAAACTTAAATTTATTTACTTCTTTTAATAGTATGCGAAACAAAAATAAAATCTGCGCAACGCTGCATAAAACGGCACTCTTTAAAAAAAAAACTTGGTATGGCACTGCGAATCTACAATAAAAAAAAAATTAAAAAAAAAAAATTTATCAGATTACAAAAGATCCATGTGTTAGTAACAGCAAGCTTATCAACTATGTTAGTACTTAATAGTTAAAAGCGACCTTGTTAATTTGCTTAAATGCTTGATCAGTGGACAGTCCCCACTGTCGGCTATGACTTGTAGAACATTGTTGCGGCTGCCACGAACTCGCCGTAGAAGTGAGCCGGCTTTTTTGCGGAGTATGGCCGGGAAACTGTCGACATCTGCGTACGCAAAAATGCTTGAGGCACTACAGTATCGTGGCAGCCTCAACAATGCCCTGAAAGCATTATTGCATTGTAATAAGCTGCCACAAATTATAAGAAATAAGGAAGACGTGTTCTCTTTTAAAAAAACCCTTCATATCTTTTTGAGTGACAAAGCATACTACTCAATCAACGAGTTCCTCCTGGATAGATTTAATTGATTATGGCTATACTATGGCTGTTTTGCAGGAACAATTGACAGATTTCCTCAATTAATGTGATTATTAACTATCTCAAATTTTCTCTTTTCTTGACATCCCAAAAATATAGCAATTCTGACACTAAATGAAATGATATTGCATTGACTAATTTATAGTAATAACGTATACTAAGTAGGTATTATAAAAATGAAAGAACTGTGACACTAATTAAGTAGTTAATTTTATTATTTGAATTGTTAAAATATACTGTTAGTAACCTATTTCGTTGTATTAAATAATGTTGCATGCCCATAAGGTAAGATGTAGCTGACCCAAAATTTTTACAAAATCCAAAGCTTTTAAGTACAGAATACATTTTCTTGGTGACAAAGCAGAACTTACACCATCTAATCAACAATGTGCATAATATGTGTGTGTATGCGTGTGTGTGTGTATGTGTGTGTGTGTGTGTGTGTGTGTGTGTGTGTGTGTGTGTGTGTGTGTGTGTGTGTGTGTATGTGTATGTCTAGTATTAATATTTATTTATTTATTTTTCCTATCACACCCAAAATGCCTTTCTTCTAAATAACTGTTTACTCGAACAAATAAATAAAATAAAAATAAATAATGATTTAAGAGCTGTTGTTTCCAGATGGCCGCGTAATCCGCCGTGATTACATTTTAAACCAAGAAGCAGGAGTATGGCTGAAATTTTACCCAACGCTTTTAAAATGGGAAGATGCAGTCTTGAAGTGTCATTTTGAAGGTATTTTTTATGGTTTCGTTCCCAAAGGGTCCCAATTATTGGGAAACACAGGAAAAGCAAATTTTAGATGTCGCCAGCGTGTTCTGTCTTGTTAATACTCATTAATACCCATTTATTCAGTATATAGGCCCTCTTCCGGGCACTTATACACGTCCCAAAATATAGCTTTACCCTACCACCGCTTCGGGACTACATATCGGCTGGTGATGAGAAGAAACGGCGCAACAAACTCAGTCAAGTTGTCAAGACATTGTCAACCAATATCTTATATCAATATCGACGACCGTCTGGTGTGGTGGATTGCGTTCCGGACTACAAAGCCAGCGGTTGCGGGTTCGAATCCCGCAAGTGGAAAATGTTTGTGTGATAAGCATTTGTACCTAAGTCATGGATGTTTATAAAAGCATTTAAGTATATGTTTATCCATTATCTAGTCGCAATAGTACAAGCGCCGCGTAACGCGGAATATTAACTAGCGTAATTACAAAGCGCAAACTGGCAACACCGTTTTCCTATCTTGCTCGCACGGTGAAAAAAGGGTCGAATATTAATTATTTTTTATTAAATTTTAAAATTAGATCTTAAATGGGAATAATTTAGTAGAGTTACTGAAAGTTTTGCAACTACTTAAATATTCATGAACTGTACTTTGACGCATAAAATAATCAACTTCGTAACTTTGATAAAAGTTATAAAAATATTGGTCTGAAGGAAAAAAAATATACGTTCCGTAAATAATGATTAAAATTTTCAAAAAAAAATAATCTAAACAGTCACCTGTTTAGATTATGATTTTATAGTCCACCTTAAAAATGCGCCTGACTTTTAGCTTTCATAATCATAAAACAAAAGTAGTAAGTACTCAATGAACGAATTTGGCTAATATCGGTCTTCAAAGACAGAAAGGTAGAAAAACCTTAACCCTGTATATAACGTTTTAGGAGCGATTCTGGCGTCCCCTCTGGACGCAAACATCAGCAAAGCGATCACCAGCGTCATGTGCGCCGCGCCCGCCTTCACTGGCATCAGCAACGTGTACTCCAGGACCGAGTACCAGTCTATGGAAGGTAAACTGTTTTTTGTAAAGGAATCTCCGGACCATGGAAATTACAAAAGAGACCACTAAAATTACCCAGCAGATAAAATTTTGCTAAACACCATAATATAAATAAATAATAATAATATTTGTGTGTGCCTTATACAAGCTTACAAAAATAGCAAATAAAATGACAGCTATTTGTTTAACTTTAGGTTCATCTACATTCAGGCTAGTTTCCTGGGTCAAAAAATGATTATTCTATTTAGTCCGTCAATTAGATTATAAAAAAATATTGGACCTATAGTTTGTCTTTTATCAATCAAACAAAAAATTAAGAAGATAAAGCGCACTAAAGTTTGGGAATGGGAGCACGTGACGTCACGCCGTGCTAAAAAGTGACGCAAGGCGTTACGTTACGCGTAACTATAATGGGCTAATTATCTTCATCAGTTTTTGTTTAATTGAGAAAAGAAAAAATACGTGTCTAATATTTTCTGTTAATCGAACTGACTGACTAATTAGATTTTTTTAGGAAACTAGCCCTGTCTGAACTGAAAGATCATGATGATGAGAATGCCTATTACACACTACTTCTAGTTCACAGAACAATAATTTTGAAAATACTAATTGATTTTGGTAGTCTCATAACAATTTTTTTTTTTCAGTGTAACAATAACCTTAAAGACTGTTGGCATTAAAAACTATAACTTAATGTCAGGTCAATAATTCCACATCACTTTATCAATTCAGACTAAGTCACTTGAGTGTTATATTTGCAAAACAAAACAATCGTTGTTATGTCGTACACAATAAATAACTGACAAATATCTTGTCAGTTTTACATCTGCCTGCAACAGTGATAAATAACGATGACAAAAAAATCCTATCACAGTAATGAATGCCAATAAAACCGTACTGGTATGGCTAAAACCGACAGCCTTAAAGACAAACGTCCTTAAGGCTGTCATTACAGCAGCCCGGCTCTCAGTCAAACTCACGCCAGATGTAAGTAAGGCGGGTTGATTAGAGTCACCTCCACGTGCGGCGGGGTGTTACTAATTACACTCGGTTACGATCGGGTGTAAGGAATAGCATCCTGCCCTGGTTCATCCTGGGCGACAGGGGTTAGTAATTTCCTTCGGGGATTGCTAGCTCACGGCTCAACTCTGCGGGGGGAGGGGATATTATGTGCGAGGCGCTCCCGGCGGGCTAGGGCAGCCCGCTTGTGGATGCGTCTTCGCGAAGGCGGCACGTGTGGGTGAGGACTCCCTGCTCGTGCGGCCTAGACGGTGGCCGCGGGGTCCTGACCCTGCGGTTGGTGGAAGTCTCTCGCTTCCCAGTATGGTTCAAGCTATACTACGTAGGCGGCCTTTTGTGGCGGCACCGTTTCGTCGCAAAGAGTGGCTGCGGATCGGGCTGGGAAGGATAACCCCTTGCTGACCCGATCCGAAGTCGAAAAAGGGGTGGGGGAAGGGGGAGGCGTTTCGCCGAACTCATTTTTTCCCCTCTAGTGGGCTAGTGAGCGCGGGGCGGGGGCCCCTTGCTTGCATTGCACAGCCTGCCAGACTGGGGTGATCCCGTGTGTACAGGATCACCATATCCTATGCCTGAGGCCCGGCATGAGCCGTACGTAGGCGATGTATGGAAGTTGTCCTTATTGGGTTCCCATGCATCGTTAACATACGTTGCGTAGTTGGTACACCGCAGGTTTTTTAGTGGGTGATACCTCGTCGTTTTGACGAGGGAGTCCTATATATCGCTGCCCCCGCGGTGGTAGGTATACGAAACGCATTTTTCCTGCGAAAAAAAATAATTAAGTAAGGCAACGATCGCATGAGAAATTTTAGCATGGCTTTAATGTTAAAAAAAGAGTGTTAGTTTTTAAACTAAGCTTGCTTAATCGCACCTTAGAGTACAAGTGATGACAATCAAGGTTGATTGGTGTAGCTCCGTGGACATATTAGCGGGCCAACGATAATAAATTGAGACTACGCGAACGAAGTCGCGGGCAGCAGTTAGTCTACGATAAAACATTAAAACTACAAACAATAAAAAACATTACAAATATTTCTATACCTTAAAAGTTTAAGTGATAATAATTATACATTCAAGTCAAAAATGTTAATAAATCGGTTATATCATTAAAAATTGTGTTCAATAAAATCAACATTTATTGTGCAAACCGCTTAGGACCCGGTACCTGATTGACCTTCGTCTGATAAATACAACTTTATGTAGTCCACGCGAACGAAGTCGCCGGCACAGTTTATATTAGTTTATAATAATATTAAATTAAACCTCCTATCAATTTTAAAGATTTTGTAATCCAAAATGATACAAAACTAGCTGTTCGCGAGGATCAACTAGTTTTGTATCATACAATAACTCTAGTTATTACCCAAAATAAATATTAACAAAATCAATTTCTCTTTTGTAAGGAGTGCCTATATCAAGAATTTGCCTCTCATGGCCAGAATCAAAGGAGCCTGATGTCAATGATACAGAAACAAACTGCATAGCCATGGATGCGAATGGCGTCGCGACGGTAGTTCCCTGCACGGAGCGTCTCCCTTTTGTCTGCTACAGAAAGGAGTTGCATATGCTGAATGAGTGCGGCACTGCGGATCCAAGTAAGCTTATTAGATACATCTATGAGTTTAGCTACGATTTAGCAGCGTGAAGAAGTAGACGATTATTTTAACGACAAGAGTGCTGCCTAGCTCGCACTTACTAAATGTCTTGTTACTGTATATAAAAAAGGCTGACAAAGGTTACTGAGTTTTTTGCGCCATTTCTCCTCACCATCAGCCGATATACAGTCCGAAAGCGGTGATAGGGCAAATATATATTTTGGGATATAGAGGTGCTTGTAGCTTAGTGGCAGCAGCGTTACGGTAGCGATTACCAAGGTTAAGCCACGTCGCGGTTGTGTTTAGATAGTTGACCATTTCTTATATATTTAGAGACATTTATCACAAGCATCTTAGTGCTTCGGAAGTCATGTTGAATGTTGGCCCGGCTAATATCGCTTGATACTAGTCGTGAAGCCTAGTCGGCAGCCTTAGGGCGGCTTAATAACATCTGACAGGAGGGTTGAGTCACTGGCATTCCAACACCCCTCCACCAGAGTGTGACACAAACCACCCACCTTGAGGTGAGAGCTGTGCTCTGCAGTAGGACGTATATAGACAGCCTTTTATAAGTGCCTTTTATGCGTCAACGTTTTCGGAAGCTTTCGCAGATGTTCGCTGATATGTCTTTGCGCGAAGTGAATTCACTCGTGAGTTCATGCTATGTTTGTGGTGATAGAGAAGGGAAGCAATCAAATTTTTTCTTTTAAAATTGAAGCAGTGGTGCCAGATCTACTGATAGAGCAGTAGATCTACCTGATTTTAGAGATATCTACTGATCTACTGACTTATTTGCAAAAATTCGAGAAATTTACCTGCTTTTTTCAATTTCATGGATAAATCCAAGCTACTAAATATACAAAAACGAATTCCGTCTATTCAAAAACGTGTCTGTTAATGGTCATTGCCTACTCTGTGGCAGCGTCGTTTCCATCAGTCGAGGGAACAGAATGTTTAGAGGTTTGACATACTTCTGGTAAAGCAGCAGCCGTGTTATTATATTCCCGAGATTCAAGACTGACGACGAATGAACAACACGCCCACTGATCGGTATCGGACGGTAAAACTATGTTAAAAACACGCCTAGCACGGCAAATGTCAGAAGTATATCAAATTGGTAGATCATACTTCAGAAGTTGTCCCATATTTTTTTTTAATCAAAACTGGTTTAGCACTTTTTGAGAAAAATAACAAAATATATACTCAGATATTGTTTTAGTTCGTAGTTCTTGTAACTATGTTACCCAATATCTTCGACAAATGTGAACCGATTTTGATGATTCTTTTTCCACTTTTATTAGTATGAAATGACAACTTCTGCCAACGCTCGCCCAAACATAAACAGTACAGATACAGATTAAAAATGGCGGAACATTTTGTCGAACAAATCATAAGACATTTCCATTCTATAGCCTAGGGTATGTGCTCCATTTATTTAAGGTATAATCTAAATGCGACAGTGGTAAGTGAAAAACATTTTCTTTTGGTGTGACAGCGGGCTTATGTGTATTACTGACGATATTTATGACTACAATATCAACTTTTACTGTCTACTGTTTTTTTCCTGAATCTACTGATTTTTTTTCTCAATTTCTACTGCTTCTTTCGGATTTCATCTGGCAACACTGAATTGAAGTAAAACTTTGGTTCTGGTCTATAATCTTCTTTGATAAAAATGAATTGAATTTAATGAAGGACTTCTGCGTAGGACGTCCTACCTACAAGGTGGACAGACGACTTGGTACAGGTTGCAGAAAGCCACTGGATGCGGGCCGCTTTCAACCGGCTAATCTGGAAGTCACTGGCCTATGTTCAGCAGTGGACGTCCTCCACTGTAATAATGATGATGATGATAAATTGAATTTTGATATCATAAGAATCTATCGATAATAAATTAAAAGATATAGACGCTTTAATGGCACTTCGTTTAAGTTATTTAATGCAATATAAAGTTGTAAAAGACGAAATTGTTGAAGATTTATCTTTATGTTTGTAGAGTACGTTTTGGACAAACGAACGGGTAGCTGCTACAAGGGTTACACAGATTATCTTTTTTGGACGGAGGCTTTTAAGAAATGCGCAATGGATGGCGCGCAATTGGCAGTTATCAACAGTCAAGCTGAAGCAGAGGTCAGTTCCACTGCATGGTAGACTAAGGGGATGGCTACATCCCGTAACGTATCATGATAGTAAAGCCATTTCAATGTAACACACACAAACAGCGAGCTCACCCATTTTTTAATGCTTAAGCCCCGCCACACACGGGCCACACGCATTAGCTACAAACGCATACACGCAAGTAGCATTACCACAACCGCAGTCACAAACGCCGCCACAATCGCCGCCACAAACAGCGCCACAAACGCTGCCACAAACAAACGCAGTCACAAACGCCAGGATTAGTGTATTTTAGTTATTTTTTACAGTGTGACGACTTATGGAATACTGTTATGCGGCTCAGCTGTAGATATTGAAACCATCTTTGTGCTGCAAAAGAGAGCTGTTTGGGCTATTTATAGCCTCGAGACTCTCTATAATAACTATTTAAAAAATTATATACTTGCTGTTACTTCTCAATATATTAAAAAAAATATATACATAATGTATGTTCGCAAAAACTGCATTTATTTTACAAGAAAAAAGACATACCTAAATGGCCGATAAACTTATCGTTCCAAATTTCAAATTGCACAAGATAGAAATTTCATTGATGGAAACATATTGTATTCGTAATTTTAATAAATTACCACAATTTCATTACTGAACTGGCAGTATTTGAACATAAAGTACACGATAAGATAATTTTAATTAAAAAACGTTATTACACTATTAGTGATTATATAAATAATAAAAATGTGTGGATTTAAAACTGCTTAGCGTGTAAAAATATTTATTTTAAAAGAGGCTGACAACAGTGGCCGAGCTTATTGCGCTGATTCTTCTCGGCACTAGCCCACAAATTGTCTTGAAGCAGTGGTAGGACAAAAAATCTATATTGGGATGTGTAAAAGTGCTGTTAATGGCGTATTTGCAAAAATTAATGATTTTGAATATGAACGTTTTAAATCTTACATTATATAATTTTATTAAAGTTAACAATGAAATTAGTTTTATCTATTTAAATTCCTTAAAAACGCAAGCACGAATTATTGCGTGTTATACAGCCAACTTCAGGCACGTGAACGTGTTACTACACCGTAAGAGTAGAGTAATTTCTTTACGGTTTATTTATTTATTTAAACTTTATTGCACGGACATTTAAAAAAAGTTGTACAAATGGCGGACTTAATGCCAAAAGCATTCTCTACCAGTCAACCATGGGCCCATACAGAGATGGTATAGGCGGTGCAACATTAATACGGTTAACATTGATACAAATTTGGAACAACATTTAGAGTCACGCGCTCGCCGGGTGCTGCTGCAAAATGCTTGCTTTATGTGGCCACTGTTCTAACCTAATCCCTAATCCTAATGTTATAGTCATAAACCTAGATTTTTGGCAAGTTTTGACTCAAGTCGGATTTCTCGCTCTCATCGTGCACGTTCGCCTAAGGTTTAAGTATTACATCTGGCGGAGGCTGCTCTTTCTCCGCGCCCCCAGCTTTTAAATTACACTCTAAAATTGGGCAGAAAAGTATCATGGCGAAGGACCACGGCGAATCGGGGTTAACTTATTGGTTTTAACCCCAATTACGGGTTAATGACACAACAATACGTACTACTGACAATCGGAATAGTTCGGAATAATAATCGGAAGACTTCGTATTTTTAGCATTCGGTAAAATGACTCTTGATTTTTAAAAATGGAAAATGTATTTATTCGGAATTATGAAGTTCGAAATTAGGAAATCGAAATACTCAAATTTAGAATTAAATATTTGGATGTTCCCGCTTTTCAGGTAATCTTTGAATTAGCGAAGAAAGTCACATCCGAGCCTCCCAGAAACAGTTCATCATTGAGCGTGAGCATTGGGATACATGCTTGGAGTACTAACCGCACCTGGATCACCATACAAGGTAGTTTTAATGATTCTATCCGGCCACCATGTATTAAGGTGTACGTAATTATTGTAAGTATAGTAGATGACAGATCAACCTAACCCACCTAAAATGTTTGTCAATTTTCAACTTATAGTCCAACACATTATAGTTAATATCAATTGTAAAAAAAATTCATTGCATGGTACGCTGATGAGATGTTGACTTAAACTTGAAAATTTCAGCAATTAAATAAATGCATAAGAGTAACTAAACAAACATAAACCATAATAATGTTTTTAAGATTAATTCATTAATTATGTCAATAAGACCACAAGGTGGACAGACAACCTGTTAAAGATTACAGGAAGCCAGTGGATGCAGGTGGCTTCCAACCGGCCAATCTAAAAGTCACCTGGGGAGGCCTATGTTCAGCAGTCACGTCCTATGGCTGAAATAGTGAAGATGATGATATCAATAAGAAATTAAAGTAATAAGAAAAGAGTATAGAATAATCGTAGTTCCATTTTATGAAAATTATGATCTTTACATTATTTTTTGTATGTAAAAATTTAACAGAAGCCAAAAAACTTTCATTTTATCTGCTGAGCTTTTATATTTAGTAAACTATATTTTAAATAAATACATTAATCATTAGGTCAATCTCTGCACGATGCCGGCTATGCAAAATGGGATCGAGGTGAACCAAACAATATCAGGGGAATTGAATACTGCGGGGGCGTGACTGCGAGAGGCAACATAGCGTATGGGGTTTTAAACGACGTAGCGTGTGACAAAAATAATGAAAGGCACCGATTTATTTGCGAAATACAACCGAAGATTAAAGCCAATTATTCCTCGCCGAACATTGAAGAAACTAAAGTGACCTTAACTGAGAACAATCGAGACATTTATTCTTCGTCGAACTTTGAAGAAACCAAAACGACCGCAACTGAGAACTTGAATGTCGGAGACATTTATTCCTCGCCAAACATTAGAGAAACCGAAATGACTGTAACTGAAAACGATGATCCAAACATTTATTCCTTGCCGAATATTAAAGGAACCGAAACGACTGCAACTGAAATCGAGAATCGAGACAATTATTCATCATCGAACATTGAAGAAGCCGAAACGACTGCAACAGAGAACGTGATTCGAGACAACTATTCTTACCTGAACGTGTGCGGCACTGCGGATCCAAGTAAGCTACTTACTTACTAGCTTCATCTATGAGTTTGGCTCTGATGAAGACTTATCTTAAATTAATGGCGTGAGGAAGCTCCACAGTGGTGCCTCAGTCGCGCTACTAAGTTTAAGACGCCCTTAGTGTTTATATTCTGGCTGCTCTCTACGTACATATATCCGTGTACGATTTGGATACCCTTCGCAGATGTGCGTTAATTTAGCTTAGCTCTAGCACGCTTCTTAAGCTCGCAAAGTAAATTTACTCATGAGTTCTGTCCTATAATTTAAGTTAAACTTTGTTTCTGGCCGATAATTATATAGTCTTTAATAAAATATAATTTTATTTTGATGTCACTAAAAACTAATGACATTAGTTCATAGAAACAAGTGAACGTTTTAATAGCAAATCAATTATAAATAAAATAAAAAGCATTATTGAACATAGGCCGCTTCCAACCGATTGAACATTGATTTTTGTGTTTGTAGAGTACGTGTTGGACAAACGAACAGGCAGTTGCTACAAGGCTTATGCAGAATATCTTCTTTGGATTGACGCATTTATGAGGTGCGCAAAGGATGGAGCTCACTTGGCGATTATCAACAGCCACATTGAAGCAGAGGTTAGTTACATGGCAGACAAAATGGATGGATGGCTACATATCCCGTTGTAGGCCATGAAAAGAAAAGTGATTTCAATGTAACATACACAACAAGCCAGCTTAATACTCAACTATTTTAACGCTTTACTATTATATTAGTTACAATTTTGACAGTTACATAATATAGACAAAGTAGGGCACAGCTACTTAGGCAAGAGTCAAGACGATCATCAAAAGCAAAAATGACAAGTTTTATATTCTTAAAATAAGTCTAAACTAACCTAACGTTTCATCTACCTTTTAGGTAATCTTTGAGTTAGCGAAAAAGATTACATCGGTGCCTCCCAGAAACGATACATCATTGAGCGTGAGCATTGGGATGCGCGCCTTGGCTAACCAGCGCTTGTGGTTCACCATAGAAGGTACTTTATTAATCTAGCTAACATGTATTATGGTGTATTAAGTAATTGTAAGTATAGTCGATAGCAGATCAACCTTGGTAAAAATTACAATTTTTAAAACTGTTTTTATTTATATTCTAACACATGTAACAATTTAACTCGGTTGAGCGTATAACTAGAATTAGATGAGCGCCATAACCTTTAGGTTAGTAATCACTGTTATCAAAAAATTGATCTAGCTTTTCTATGGTCGACGGAAGCTGTTGGCCAGTACCCTTCGCTTTGACTCTCGAACTAGCAAGGGATACAGACCTTCTCAAGCCGCGAGAAGTCTTCAGGTCGTTACAACCAAATAAAAAACCCCTGGAATGTTCCAACTAAGTGAAAACTATAATACACCCCAGTATGAAGTTATCGAGATAGGTCTCTATAAAAATAAATTGGTATTTAAAAGTTTACTTGTAATTTAAAAAGGTTTTAATTAATTTATAAGACTTACAGAATTCAGTAATTTATGTTGAATACTTGGGAAACGCTCTGGATAAAACAACTAGTACTCACCTAACGTAACTCCCCTAGTAAAAAATTATAAGAAGTGCAAGTAATTACCTTAAAAAGGGGTTTAAAATAGCTCGCGGGGGAAACGGATTCGTTATAGCACGAGTCTTACAGTTTTCTCCGCAAAAACTTCTAGCTTCGAGCCAAGGAGGCAAAATGTTTGACCTATCGATTTTCACTACAAAAATCATGATTGTTCATTAGAAATAGTAACATTTATAAAAATAGTTCAATAATGTGATAAAAAGCAGTAAAAGTAATAAAAACAGAGAGCATACAATAATCGTAGAAGGATTTGCGGTAGTAACAATACTAATATTGTTTCGGTTTTGCTGCGATTCGTTTCTGTCGTTAATTTCTGTTGCCTGACATATTGACTTTTAAGGCAATATTTTAAATTTATTTACCAGGTGAGTCTCTGTATGATGCCGGCTATGCAAATTGGGATCGAGATGAACCAAACAACTCTGGGGGAATTGAATACTGCGGGGCCGTGACTGCGAGAGGCAACTTAGCATATGGGGTTCTGAATGACATAGCGTGCGACAAAAATAATCAGGGACATCGATTTATTTGCGAAATACCAGTACAGAGGGTAAATTCTTGGGGCATTTATTCTTCCCCGAACATTGAAGAAACTGAAACGACCGTAACTGAGAACTTGATTGAAGGAGACACGTATTCCTCGCCGAATACTGAAGAAACAAAAACGACAGCAACAGAAAACGTGTATCAAGACAATTATTCATCCTCGAACATTGAAGAAACCAAAACGACCGAAACAGAAAACACGAGTTATAACATTTATTCCTCTCCATATACTGAAGAAACCGAAACGACCGAACGTGAACGAGACAACTATTATAAGCTGAACGAGTGTGGCACTACGGATCCAAGTAAGTTTACTGGGTTCATCTTTGAGTTTGGCTAAGATGAAGACTTATGGCGTTCTTAAATTAATGGCTTGAGGAAGCTCCACAGATTTGCCTCAGTAGCGCCACTGACGCGCGGTAGACACGCACGCCACTTCTAACATTCAAACAATATCAAAGAGCAGTTGCAGCGTCACTGTAGTGCAACAGTGGCGCCACTGTGGCGTTTTTAGAGGCGCGTCGGTGCGCGAATGTGACGCTTCTTCCCGGCACTAAGTTGAAGGCGCCCTTAGTGTTTATATTCTGCCTGCTCTATCTACCTACAATATCTGTGTACAATTTGGAGATCTTTCGCAGAGGTTCGCGGATTTGTTTTGGCATACTTCTTAAGTTTTTAAAGCAAATTTTCTCTTGTGTTCGTATCACGTAGTGAAGAGCAGAATTTGTCCTAAAATCTCTCCTAAAATTTAAGTTAAACTTTGCTTCTGGATGATAGTTAAATACTCGTTTATAAAAGATATATTTAATTTTATTTTGATGTCACTAAAAACTAACGATATTAGATTATAAAAACAAGTGGATGTTTTAATGGAACTCCATTTAGGTTTAAATAACCTAATTGCTGTGTGTTTGTAGCATACGCGTTGGACAAACGAACAGGAAGCTGCTACAAGGCTTATGGTGGATTTCACTCTTGGGGTTACGCATTAACAAGGTGCGAGGAGGATGGCGCGCACTTGGCAATTATCAACAGTAAGACAGAAGCAGAGGTCAGTGGCATGGCACACAAAATGGGTGGCTTCATTCCGTAGTATGCCATGAAAAGTGAAGTAATTTCAATGTAACGGATATATTGCCTAATTTTTTGTTCTTCGAATTGGCAATGGCACACAAACGGTCAGCCAAAATTGTTTTCGCACAATTTCACTTTTCCCAGTTGTGTTGTCTATTTTCACTTCGCCTAACTTCTTATAGCCATATTGTAACTTGCCAACTGCGACATTATAAGGCGAAACAATTTGTAATCCCTACTATTTACAATTACTAAATAGTAATTCGCATTAAATTAAAACTGCATGTATTTAATCGCCTAACTAATAATTCCCTCTTGTCAAACACAATAAATGAAAAATAGCACCAAAAGTACTGACTTGCACACGAAAAACGCACTATGTAATTCAAACTGGGCTTCAGTTTTCTGGTCTAAGCAAAACTATTTGAATTGTATGCTCATCTGTTTTCGCAATGCAGATCTAATAATTGAACATCATTTTATTTTTCATGCATATCTAACTAAGCACACATAAAATCAATAAATGGGCATAATGATTATTTACGGAAATGGGTACAAGATTGGAAGGAACCGACAAATCTTCCTGAAAGCCGATTTATTCAGCTTCAGACAAGCAACACAGACGCAGCCCCGATGAGTGATAGAGTTCCGACGTAGTCTCCTTGTCCGAGTCTGACACGGTCCTCTTGACGGACACAACACCGACG
This sequence comes from Anania hortulata, assembly GCA_963576865.1. NCBI lineage: Eukaryota > Metazoa > Arthropoda > Insecta > Lepidoptera > Crambidae > Anania > Anania hortulata. The sequence goes on from OY756395.1 coordinate 943,118, forward strand.
TGGATCTCTTGACACGCACTGACCTGATGTACGAGACACACTCACTATTCCACTTTACTACTTTCATTTTTCTTCCTTCTTCCTCTTGTTTCCGTTTCACTAGACTTTTACTAACTGCCCGTAGTGCGCGGCTCGCAACCCCTTATATATATATATATACCCGTCTTAATCGAACCTTCTAGGCCTTAATTTCGATAGTCACATTTCGTTTATCTTCTTTTAAGTCATCAGTTCCTGTATTAACTAGAATATTCCCAATTTTTATCGAAACATTTAAATACAAGTCGCTCTAAACGCTAACTAAATAATTTTTCCTTTTTTTTCGTCAGTTTGGTTTGAACCCGCGGCCCGCGGAACATAGTGGGTCATTTATATCGCTAGGCCAATGGTACTTGCCGGATGCCGACGAAATATTTAATGGCTTAACGCTTGCGGTAACTTAAGCGGCACAGACGTCACAATATGCTCAACAGCAACAACTCTATTTAAAAAAAAACTAATATGGCATATGATTAGAAATCTGGCAATACTATTGATACGCAGAAATACTAACGATAATATTGATACTATTGCACTTCGACCTATATCAAACTGTACCTAATTAGTTTCTATTCTATCAATAGTATATTACTGGTAGTGTATTACTAATGTTTTGCCAAAAAACGTTTCCCAAAGTATCACATCCCAAACAAATTTTCATTTGGCAAATAAACATTTTGTCAAAACAACTTTTCGCAATTTATCAGTTAGCAAAACTATTTTTGGCAAATTATTGTTTACCAAATAATTACATGGCAATGTTTCATTTTACCAAATATTATTCAGTCAAATGTATAGTTTGGCAAAACATAGGTACTCTTCGCAAAATATTGCACAGCATGCGATTTACTTAAGAGTCCAAATGGGTACCCATTTTATATTCTTTAAACAAGTGTAAACTAACCGACTAACGTTTGAAATACGTTTCAGGTAATCTTTGAGTTAGCGAAGAAGATCACATCGGAGGTTAGAAAATACAATAAATCAGTGAGCGTGAGCATTGGAATAAAATCCTGGGGTTCATGGTGGTGGCGCACAATACAAGGTATTTTTTTTATCTATCTGGTCACCATGTATTATGGTGTATTACACAATTGTTAGTATGGTCACTTATAGTCGACAGGCAGATCAACCTACGTAAAAATGTAAAAAAAACAACCAATTTTCAACTTATAGTTATCAATTTTTTTTTAAATATGCTTTGTGGTATCAGAATCAGAATCTTTTATTACGCAAATAATGGTATTTAAGGATCTTACAGTTTATAGCAAGCACATGTTTCTCTATCAAAAATAGCATGCAACATTAAGCAAGTATTTAAATGTATAATACCACCTATACGAACATAATGTACACTAACATTTGTATGATTAATTCAGTATTATATGAAATTAATCAATGAGAAATCTATACACATAAATAAAATTGAAGTGTCTGTTTGTAATATCGAAATAAAAGCTTTTGACTAAATGCATATGAAAGCATATTCGATACTTATAATTAAAAAAAAAGAAGTTTGTCTGTCTGTCGGCCTATGTAATACCCATTCCCGTAATTTGACAAAAGTCGCAATGGTGTCGATCCGCTCCCGGTAACATTACGATCACAACCCGTATTCTCTCTCCTCTTGATCTCTTGATAAAAAGTGACATACTTAACATCATGTAGTCTACGTGAACAAAGTCGCGGGCACGGCTAGTAAGGTAATAAAAATAGAGAGTATAAAATAGTCATAGTTCCATTTTGAGATAATTATGATCATCTAATTATATAAAAAATGAATCATCGGTCATCGCATCACGCGTGAACGGATGGAACAATTTCGCTAATTCTTTTTTTGTTGTGATATTTTTTGTCTTTTTTCATTTCATGTTCAACTATGACATCCTCCGTAGCTGAGAGGCGAGCATACTGGTCTTAATGTCGCTATCTCTGAGGTCCCGCCCGGGTTCGATTCCCGGTCGGTCGATGGAGAAAATAACTTTTCTATATTGTCTCGGGTCTATGTGTTGTGTCACCGTCGTTGTTTCTGATTTCTGTGACATAAGTGCTCAAGTTACTTAACTTAGAATTAGAGCAATGTCTATGATGTTGTCCAACCTAAGTTTTTAAATAAGTATTTTAATCACCAGGTCAGTCTCTGAATGATGCCGGCTATTCACATTGGGCTCGATTTAAAAACAATGACTATGAAAACTGCGGGGCCGTGACTGCGAGTGGCAAACTAGAACTTGGGATTCTGATCCCCGTATCATGCTACAATAGTAATGACGGATTTATTTGTGAAAAAGAGACTTAAACTAATAACATAAATTGGGCCAATGATTTCTCGCTGAACATTGAAGAAACTGTAGCAACCGCCACTGTGAACAATCGATACAATTATTCTTCGCTGAACAATGAAATAACCGAAACGACTGGGACTGAGAACGTTTATTCCTCGCCAAATATTCAAGAAACCAAAACGATTGCAACTGAAAACATTAATCAACACAATTATTCATCATCGAGCATTAAAGTAACCGAAACGACTGCAACCGAAACGACAACTAAAAACATGAAGCCTACTACGAAAAACGAAATACGATGTTTCGGACGAAACGAAAGACAAACGATACGCAAACGATAGGCTTACTGACTACGTAACACTTTTGGATGTCGATGTTTTAATCGGATGCGACATATTTTCGGAACGACTTCGTAAATGAATGAATAAAATGTTATTAATCGTATTATTTCAAAAAATCCGAAGCGTTTCGTAGTAAGCAATCCGAAAAACGATTATCGTATTGACGGATTTCGTTTTTCGTAGTAGACCTGCATGAATCAATACATTCATCGTCGAAAAACATAATTTCTTTCATTTTCGTTTCGCCATTGAATATAGAGATTATGTTTTCTTTTAGCTTCTGAATTTGCTTTATTGTGTTATAGCATTGAGTAGAGTAGACTACGTTTCAACTATTATTGTTACATTTATTCTTAAAAAATATATCTAAAATAAAATGAACTTTTAATAAAATATCACTATTATTTTATTAAGATGTACCTACATACGGTGCAATTTTATCGAGTTATCGTAAATTTTCTATTATGCATTTTATTTTTCAAATGCATAATGGAAGAATTAAAAAAGAAAAGAAAAAGAGTTTGTTTTTACGTAGATCGATTTAGTTACTGATTCTGAGTGGTCCCTGAAAAAATGGCACTACCGTGAAATGTAACCCTGTATGATTTCAAGTTTTAACTCGATATCTCCACGCGTTCCAGAGATTATAAAAAAATAACCGACTTCAAAAACACTAAAAAGATAAAAATAACTTTTAAACAATCATACCAAACAGTTATTTGTGGAGTCGGTGCAAACAACCACATTCAAACATTCCACGGCTGGCACCGACTCCAATAATAAATGGTATGATTGTTTAAAAGTTATTTTTAGCTTTTTAGTGTTTTTGAAGTCGGTTATTTTCTTTATAAAAATTTGTTTTATTTGTCTGTTTTTTAGTGTTTTTTACATTCTAAATGGCGATCTGTGATGTAATTATAGCTAAATTGCTTCTCATGACGATTCAAATAAGTCCAAACACGGCTATGATACATTGTTTTATCACAGAGTTCCAGTGCTTACCTTCCGCCTTCTTAATCAGATCAGTTTGATGGTATCATTCTCACCAGAATCACTTATTAAAATTTGATTTGTCGACTATGGCAAGGCCTAACTGTCTTATTGAAAATATCTTATCGCGAGGGTGGGGCGTGCGTACCTTACTCGTGGAAGACTATTGTGGCCAACTATGGTCTCCTTCATCAGTTCCACCCTAGCTAATGATACTTTCTGTATGCAAATGCTTGGCTTGTAGTTAAATATACTAAAATCGCTATATGTATAACTATAATATTTTAGGAGTTCCCTCAATTCCTCATGGATCCCATCATCAGAATTAAATTTTGACCAATCTGGAGGTATGCTTTTTCAATTGAGAAAAGAATTTTTGAAATCGGTTCATTAATGGCGGAGTTCTGAGGTAACAAACATAAAAAAACAACCGAATTGAGAACCTCCTCCTTTTTGTGAAGTCGGTTAAAAAAGGGTCTTGACAGACAGACGGACACGGACGACGTTTTTTTCTTTTGTGGTACGGAAATCTGGACATCTTCACCTACTCTGATTGCACAAAGTGCATTGCATCCTGCCGAGCACCGAACGAGGTCCTGTCGCACCGGTAGAGTTTTGCGAGACCTTACCTGCTGCATGAGAACCAATTTTCTTTTTACTTTTGTTTGCTTTCTGTGTTACAAATAGAATAACGATATTGTATTGCAATGTGCTTGGCAAAGGAGGTGTTCTGGGTGTTTTCTTACCACTCGGCTTGCCCAAGAGCCATCGTGCAGCTGCTAAGCATTTTGCTAACCGCACATTATTTGTACGAATTTGGTCGAACGAACCAGATCCTCCTACTATTTCTACTTTGTCACAAGTTATATGAAACAGGCGTTATACTACGCTGCTACCAAAACATATCATACAGATGCGTTCACTCGCTAAATAGGTGCTTCGATATTTGAGTAAAACTAACTAACTATAGATATTTGCATAGGTGCGAGTGTGATAAACCACACATACCACAGTTGTAGGGCGACGACGTTCTGATGATTAAAGAAATGCCAAAAATATATGGTTTCCAAAACATATTTTATATTATAAAAGTAAATAATGAAGGGTAGACTACAGTTTTATTGTCGGTTACCCGACCGACCCTCACCATTAGCAGCAGCAGCAGGGATATTGGCAGCAGCCAATTTCAATATGTAGTCCCGAAGGTGGTAGGACTAAGCTATATTTTGGGACGGAAGTGTGTGCCCGGGAGAGGACCTATGTACTGAATAAATGAGTATTATTAAGTATTATAATTAGTTTCCTCTCTACCCCGTACGGCACGCCAGAGGAACAGAAGTTCGTAAATCATGAATAATTGTCAGAAATAATCATTATTGGACCAATTGAAAGTTTTTTTCGACCAGTTTGAGCCAAAGCCAAAAATTAAGGTACCTATCGTTTATTTACTGAGGTGATGCATAGAATACGTTTTTATCGACGTAGTTTAATAGCCTATTTTAGTAAATATAAAATAGAGTAGTTAAATACAAATATTAAACGACTAGCTGTTCCCCGAGGCTTCGCACGCGTGTAATTTAGTTTGTCACAGAAATTCGTTAAAACTAACGTCTCTTAGTAATGTCAGTGGGTTTTTGGGAATAAACAACAAAATATACCTACACCAAACCTTTATGTTTAGGTTTGCTTTAATTGTGGCTAAGGTTTAAGCACGAGTTCAATGATGATGAAGTCCAAGGTGGAGGATCACCCTTACTAAGTAAATACGGCCCCTATGTAACCCTCTCATTCGGAACAAAAGTAAGCTAATTTATAGTAGAAATTAAATGAAATCACGCGCCAAGCTTTACAACTGGTACGCCAGAGTTACCTTACAAGCATTTCTCAGAAAATTCTATTTTTTGGAAAAAAAGTCTGTATAACAACTTACAGTTGTTTTAAGACCTCTTCCCTCTATTTTACTCTCTTGGGATTGTATTGAAATTCAAGCAATGTCAATACCATCCCTTTTTGATAAGCATTTATGTCACAAATTTCAGCTAGTGACTAAATTTTAACTCTCTGTCCTAAGCCATTTGGGCTGGATGAAGATTTTACATACATACTTTCATCCCCCATTCTAAAGGGATGCAAGTAGACAAATGCTGAAACAGGTATTCATTTATTTTTGTTAGTGAGTATTTGTGCCAAATTTCAAGTCCATAGACTTAAAAAAAAAAAAAAACCCATACAATTTTCCCACTCAATTTCACCCCCTTAGGGATGCATTTCCCCAAAAACTCTGAAAACAGAACTTTTTATTTATAAAGAGTAGCTTAAATACGAATTCAAATATTTCTAACTTCAGAAATGACGAACTTTCATACAAATTGTAATCGTCATTTTTACCCCCTTAGAGGTTAAATTTCCAAAATCCGTTCTTATTCCTTGTCTATGTTATTAAAGGAACCTCTGTGCAAAGTTTCATCATTCTAGATTTCTGGGTTTGGGCTGGGCGTTAATGAGTCAGTCAGTGAATGAATCAGTGAGTCAGGACTTGTCTTTTTATAAGAGATAATTTTAAAGATAACTATTGACGACCGTCTGATGTAGTGTTAGTTTAGATTTAGTGTTAGTAGTGATGTAGTTCGCGCTCCGGGCTACAAAGCCAGCGGTTGCGGGTTCGAATCTCGCAAGGGGCAAATGTTTGTGTGATGAACACGACGAGCCATTTGTACCTAAGTCATGTATGTTTATAAAAGTATTTAAGTATGTTTATTATCCGTTATCTAGTCGCCATAGTACAAGCTTTGCTTAGTTTGGGGATAGATAATTGGTGTGTCTGTAAAAACAATTTATTATTGTTATTTATTATAAAACTTAAAAGATTATTGTTATGTCGTTCAATTATTTTTATATACCTATTAAGGAGTAAAGAGCTGCTAAAAAGTAGGACGAAACTAGTTTTGGTTGAAGTAGGGCTTTAAGTGCGACGTTGTCCACGCACGGGCATAGTGCTACAGACGAGGGGGGCTTGTGAACGAGGATCGGCGAACGGCGGCGAACAACAGCGAGCAACGTTCGGCTCGCGAGCGAACATCGATGCTCGGTCAAACACTCCCTTCATAGCCTTTCAAGTGTGCGGTCACTGTATCTTCCTGCAATCATTCTTGGATTATACTCTTTTTATTATACAGTCCACTTTTTACTATAATTAACATCTCCCACCACCGAAGGTCCTAACAGACGTGTCTACGCTAGAGCAACGATCAACAACAAGTCGTGGCAGTCCATAAAAGACAAGGATCAGCACCAATTCTGCAAATAATTTGGCTGACCTGAGTTCACAAGATTCCGCACAACCAATTTGTTTTGTTTGCAACTTCAAGACTGCAATATTTCAGGGAGTCTTTGGATGGTGTCTTATATTATTAACGTCACTTTTTTGTGAATACAGAATCGAAAATGCATATACGATAAGGACGGATTACTATGAATATTAATAATTATTAATTAAGGTAATTGTTTTTTTACTGATACTGATTTATCAAGTTACTGTAGATGTCCGTGTCCGCTCGCGAAGGGTGCAAAAAAGTCAAAAAGTCAAAGTCAAAAATCATTTATTCAATTAAGGACAGAAAGCTGCTACTTATGAACGTCAATAATAACATTATTGGTCCATATGGGGCAGAACAAGTCTTATTTTTTGGGCCCTACTAGCGCTTCGAGACAAGACACAGACAATCTGGCAAGTGCTGAGAAGAAACGCCGGAACAAACTCAGTCACCACTAGCTGCCACAAAAAAAAAAGAAAAGAAAATACGTAATACCTGTGCGAGCAGGGCAGTATTTAATTCTAGACATTTTTGTTATTTAAGGAGTCATTAACAGTATAAATCCCTTTTTCATTAAAATAATCTTAAAATGCGATTAAAACTCAAACAGAGTTCAACAATAGACTGTGGTAATTTGTTAAAAAAGCGAATACATTTCCCCATGAACGAATTACTTACGAAACAGCAAGTTTATCTTTATTTCGAGTATTAAAATTATGTTTGTCACTTTTCTTAGGGAATAGATGCAGGTTTTTGTAAATGTACAAAATAATATTTTCATAAATGAATTGAGAGGCCACTGTAAGTACCTATCTATATTAATTTCCTTAAACAATTCTTTTAACGAGTCTCGGGGTCGAAGGTTGTAAATTGCCCGTACAGCTCTCTTTTGTAGTACAAAGATAGATTAAATATCTGCTGCTGAGCCCCATAACAATATTCCGTATGACATTATACTATGAAAGTAGCTAAAATACGCTAATCTTGCCGTTCTAACATCAGTCAACTGTCTTATCTTTCTCACAGCATAAGCAGCTGAACTATGTCTTCCTGACCGAGTCTCAATATGAGCACCCCATTGCAGACGGGAATTTAATGTTATTCCCAAAAAGGTAGTGGAATTACTAGCATCCAGTCGTTCATTTTTTACAATGTGTTGCCTCACGTTTGGTATTGTAAATTTTATGCATTTAGTTTTGTTTGCATTGATCAAAAGATTGTTAGTACTAAACCAATGCAGAACCCGCGAGAGTGCATTATTTACATCGTCAAAAGATTCTTGACCTCTTTTAATTTTAAAGATCAGTGATGTATCATCTGCAAATAATACCACCTCACATAGGTCGGTGCGGTTATTGTCATTGCGTATGGCTTTCTTTCTACGTGGATCAGACGTCGTTATCCAGGGAGCTTTTTGCCACAGAACCATTATTTAAGGTCGCCTTTTATAAACTGGTGAGATTTATTTAAAAGAATTTTTTTATACGCTAGTATTCGAAAAAAACTATTTTGATTTCAACGTAAAATAAAACACCCCGTGCCCCGTGCGTGCACCCCGAGGGAAGAGTGGGGCACGATTGTAATGAGAGAGATAGAGGCGATGACGTAGGGACGTATCAGACTTGACAGGTGGTCTTAAAAATTTTTTTGTTTGTTAGGAATAATAAAAATGAAAACTAGCCCGTTTTTTAGAACGAAAATAATAGGGCCCGGTTTCACTAATATAATTAGAAGTTCTGTTAAAGTTTCACCCGTTTATAAAAGGCGACCTTGTATATAAAAGAAAATCGGGTTAGTTACACCATTTAGGAGTCGAGAACGGCTGAACCGATTTTTATGATCTTTTGTTGAATTTGTCTCCGCTTCGAATAGCAGAATAACTATAGAAAACACGGAAAAATTCACAAAAAAAAAATATTAAGGGGCGTTACGAAGTTCGCGGGGACAGATAGTTTTTTAAAAAAATATTACAGGCTCTTGTTGAACTATCAAATTAAAAAGTTGAAAATTCACATTAAAAAAATGAAAAGACTATTTTGACTATTATTGGATGACTGGATAATAATCGTATATAGTCTACGTTTTGTATGATTTATAAATACCTACCTTGATGCGTAGGAGTCGATTGCAGTTTTATTTTTTAGGTATAAAGTTAATGATAAAATAGAATTTAACAAACAGCTATTAAGTTTAAGTGGTTTCAGATAAGCAATTTAAATAAACATCGGATTGATCTTATCGAAAATCTTATCTTATTTATGCATGTATAAATAGGCATACTCCAGCTGCAGTTAACGTTGTAGTATCTGGAATAAACACAGCAAGATGTTTATTCGCATACTCTTGTTGGTAACTTGTACGTGGACAGTGCGAGCGGCGTCTACGGTCGAGCGAGTTCCAGAGCTAATAGGTGAGTCGTTTTAAATGGTTTTTGTAAATTTTGTAAAAATAAAACTTACAATAAAGGTTCAGTCAGTCATCATCTATACGGTCAATCTCGGTTGCGTCCAAAGCCATTGCTTTGAAGCCCAGGGTCCGCTTTCCTTGATTTACTCCTCCACTTCGCGCGGTCTTGAGCGTCTCTAGTTGTGAGATCATTGGCACACATGTCAGCCCTCACAACGTCAAGCCAGCATTTCTTGGGTCTACCCCTTTTGCCAGGACCTGGCGGTTGGTCAGTATAACATATTAAACTTTCTTGTTGCATTTTTGCCGTGATCACGGCTTATGCAACTAGGTCGAAATGCCGCGAGAACCAATAACGTAAAATTAGGTATGTGTTGCATAATACCCGTGTAGTTATATTACTGTGCTAAAGAAACATTTATCAAAACATAATTTGACCCTCAAAACCCTTAGAGGTTGTTGATGTTTTACAAATAACCCTATACAATACCTGAAATATAACTGAGCCTTATTGTTACACGATCTTTCATCATCATCACCATCATTTCAGCCATAGGACGTCCACTGCTGAACATAGGCCTGCCCCATTGATTCCTGATTGGCCGGTTGGAAGTGGCCTGCATCCAGCGTCTTCCTGCGACGTTCTCTAATATAAATAAATAAATCGTTTATTAAATAATAGGAAGCAGTTACATTGTTACATAAACAGTGCAAAAAAAAAAAATATTACGCCTGAACTAATGAGAGAGAATAAGAGAGAGTTCTTACGTGTATTTAGATTATAATATAAATTAACAATAATAAACTTTAGTAGAACTTAATTACTAAGGTAACTACAATTTCGAGTTGTCAGAGATACAACTAATCTATCTTTATTTACAAGCTACAAGTAATTCTTCTTACATAGAATTTCAAATTAAATGGCCCATTACTTACAGATTATTATTTTACCAAACAACAACACTTACCAAGCAGTCAATTCTTTCTTTCCGTAGCTGAACTCATGTGTTTTCTTAAAAAAAACAAAATTTTGAAATGCTTACTTTATGATTTTTTGATCGGATTCTATTGCAATTTTTTTGTGGTATCAACTTACAAAGGAATACCATTAGTGCGTTGCCATAAAAATGTTAATAAAGATGTTGCTGGAATAATATAGGTAACTGGCTTTTTTTTAAACTGATGACGACATAGGCAGCGTTCAGCTTACATGTTTGTTCATGTCCACTGCGTTTATCGACCAACGAAAATACGCTTTTTGAGCGCGAAAAACGGTGTGCTGTTTGGAGTATATTTATATTTATTTATTTATATTATTTAAAAAACTAGATTATAGATCTGTCAAAAAAAAAACTTACTGACAGTATACACAGCTTAAACCGCTAAAGACTGATTTTACATCCATTCTACATTACTTAGTACGTACATCGAAGAGAATTGCTTCAGATAAGAATAAGAAAAGTTCAAAGTCGAATATCAAAACACAAACACACAGTTAGACATTCTTGTGTGACAACTTGTGTGTGTAAATAAATAATAATAAAAAAAATATCAGAGGCCCAATTCCCGTAATTTGACAATAGTCGCAACCGGTGTCGATCGGCTCCCAGTAACATTACGATCACAAACGGTATTCTCGTAAACCCAAAAAATGCAATTATAGTTAGCAATGCGACTGAAAATGGAAGAAACCAAAATTAGATATATTTTTTTGCTTTATTTTCAGACTGTTTCAGACGTATTGGGATAGTTTTGATAATTGTACGTCAAATTAAAATTTTAAGAGAGTACCGTTTGTGATCGTAATGTTACTGGGAGCGGATCGACACCGGATTGCGGCTATTGTCAAATAACGGGAATTGGGCTTCAGATAGTGGCAAAATGGTAGTTTGCTTTAAACATTATTTATTTGTCATGCTTTGAACATTATTTATTTGTCACACGATCGAGAAAATAAAATATAATTAGACATGCCAGGCTTAATAAATGGGTAGACTTGCAGACTGCATAAAACCAATTATCTAGTAATTAGCAGATTGTATCGATGATTAGAAAGAACATAAAAACATTAAACATTTATTATAAAAAAGATAAAAGTTTCTCATATATCTTATCATCGAGATATTGAATAAACAAACAATGAGTAATACTTAAGCAAATATTAGTATCCAACATAATTCTGTCTCTGTCTATTTAATACAAAGTGGTGGAATAATAAATCGATTGAATGTTCCCGCTACTTCGATCGCAAAATTATTTAACTACTAATTAATAATCCGCTACATATGAAATATTTTACTCCTTTTTAGGAGGAAGAGGAGGAGCTATATGCCTATGTCAAGGTTTCAAGCTTCTACGTACATCATTTTATCCAAACTAATATCAAAATCTGATAGAAAAACATTATTTACATATTAAATCGCCGACATATTTTGTTATTTAGGCGTAGCGTAGGACGTCCACCCACAAGTTGGACAGACGACCTGGTAAAGGATGCATGAAGCCGCTGGATGCAGGTCGCTTCCAACCGGCCAATCTGTAAATCACTGGGGAAGGACTATGTTCAGCAGTGGACGCCCTGTGGCTGCAATGATGATACATTTTGTTATTTGTAAGTGCCGTGTGGAGACGGCCGTAAAGAATACTCTTCTTCATCGCCAACAGGAGGCGTGTCGTAAGAAGCGACTAATTCCTGTAGCACGAGACGGGCAGCAGCGTCTGTGTGCGAAATCTTTTAAAAAACTGCGCTCGCCAATCCGCCTGCCAAGCGTGGCGAGTATTGGCAATTCCCTCCGATGTTAAGTCATTGGGGAGGCCTTGGTTCAGCAGTGGACGTCCTATGTCTGAAATGATGATGGTGAAGTTGAAACTGAATGAAATTAAAGAAACACAAATTATCCTTGAATGTTTATTTTAGCGTTAGTGTGTTATGAGAATTAGAAACTGCTATAAGGCAATGCTGCCAGTATTGCAATAAACACTAATATTAGAACTTATTTTCAGATGGCAACACATTCCGTCGTGATTATACATTCGACGAAGAACTAGGGGGATGGCTGAAATTTCATCCCATGCCTGTGGAGTGGAAGGAAGCAGCCGTGAGGTGTTTTTATGAAGGTACGACAAACTTACTTACTAAATCATACATACATTAGGCCTGTGGCCTGGTGATTTGCTTTGAACACGGATAGTCCCGGGTACGATTTTCGGTTCGAGTCAATCAACATAAGTAAGCAACCTAAAACTACACTGACACAAACCTGACGCTAAGTTAAAAATAACTTAGTTTTATTAAATGAAAAGTCTAATAATCTCCGTAGCCGAGAGGCCAGCATACCGGACTTGGTGTTGCTATCTCTGAGGTCCCGGGTTCGATTCCCGGTCGGGTCAATGTAAAATATAACTTTTCTATATTGTCTCGGGTCTGGGTGTTGTGGTACCGCCGTTGTTTCTGATTTCTGTAACACAAGTGCTTCAGCTACTTATCATACGATCAGAGCAATGTAAATGTAATGTTCAGATGTTGTTTAAAAAAATGTAGTTTAAGCTAGTACTCACTCTCTCAACTCATGATGTGTTATTTTAAACTAAGCTGTTGTAAATGTTGCTGGTGTTAATAATAGTCCTATTTTAATATCATCATTGTTTTCAACTCTCTATTCCACGCTGTTTTTACCTAAATAAATAAAAAAAAGCTGATTAAAACGAAAAACCTCAAAATTAAAACGAAAACAACGAAAAGTCGGGCAACATTATGAGTATGTTACCCGACTTTTCGTTGTTTTCGAAATCTAAATATTCCTAGATTTAAGGAATCCAAAAAACATTTTTGGATGTTGCCTTTTGGACCACCCTGTGTATAGGTAATATTAGCTGTCCAGGCGAACCTTGTACCGCCTCTTTATACTTGTTTTTTCTTGAATTTTTCCGATGTTTTAATAGTTATTCTGCTTTTGGTGGTGGAGACAAATTTAACAAATCAAAGATTGGTCTATCCGACCTAGCTAGGTGTATCCAACCCGACTTTGTTTTATATACTTTTGACGACCTTCGTAGCCGAGAGGCGAGCATACCGGACTTGGTGTCGCCATCTCTGAGGTCCTGGGTTCGATTTCCAGTTGTTCAATATAGAAAAAAACTTTTCTAAATTGTCTCCAGTCTGGGTGTTATGGTGCCGTTGTTGTTTCTGATTTCTGTAACACAAGTGCTTTGGTTACTTAACATAGTCCATTGTCCAATATATTTTATTTATATTTTAAATATATTTAGATTTATCACATTTTGAGCGATTGTCATCGGAACTTCGTAACCTTTAGACCAATCACAACATTTTGGATCCTGACATTCATTGCAATCTTAATGTGCAGGGTTCCTCACGATGTTTGGAAGAAATCACTTTTGGCGATAAGACCGCCTGATTGTAATAATAACCTTTAACGTTTTTTATGCAATAAATTGTCTATCTATCTATTCCCTCACAGCCGAGAAACTGGTATAATCCGTACATAGATTCTGAAGTATCCTGCGTAACCCGATGCGGAGCACGACCCACCCACCGAACCGCGGCTACCACCGCTCAAGAGATTGCAGTGTTTAAATATTTTAACGTACATTTCAGGTGCAATCTTGGCGTCGCCTCTGAACGACAAAATCACCAAAGCCCTCTCCAACATCGTAGTGGAACGCGGCACGACGACCACGATTATATTCACCGGCATTGGTAACACAAACGCTAAGGCTGAATATCAATCTATGGAAGGTAAGCTATAATCATCATCATCATCATTATTTCAGCCATAGGACGTCCACTGCTGAACATAGGCCTCTAGTTATAATATACAGTGTTAATTATTTATTTACATAGAAACATGGTACAGGCAACAGAGCTCGTCAACCTACTTCAAAACGTCAGATTGATATTGGAGATCAAAATGAGTCGAACTTCAAGTTAAAAATCGATTCAATGATATTTATCTTTTTGGGCAGGTTGACCTGCCGCTGACTGTACATACTACTTTGTAATGTACAACAAAACTTAAACTAAACTAAAAGAAATATATTATTCTATTTCGCCTGTCAGTTTGATTATAAAAAAATATTGGACCCATATTTTGTCTTTTGTCAATCAAACAAAAAAAGACGAAAATAAAACGTATCAAACTTTGGGAATGGGAGCACGTGACTTCACGCCTTGCGACACTTTGAGCAGCTTTGATGCTACGCGGAATTTTAACGGGCTATATCTTCATGTTTTTTTTTTATTGAGAAATGAAAAAATACGTGTCCAATATTTTCTGTTTATCCAACTGACGGACTAGTCCGATTTTTTTAGGTAAGAGTTAATAGTAGTGCTACGATTATGTGTTTTTGCAAAAAATACGATTTTTTATTAATATGTTGTAGGAGTTCCGGTAACAAATATTTGGTTTTCGTGGGCAGCTAACCCTAAAGTGAAACCTTCGGAAGAGAATTGCTTAGTGATGAATATACACGGCTCTGTGAGCGCTGTGCGCTGCGCAGACCCTCACCCTTTCGTCTGCTACCGAGACAGGCCTTTCGATGAGCCGAACGAGTGCGGCACTGTCGACCCAAGTAAGTTTTATTTTTACCAATTATCCCCGAGGTGTTTGTAGCTCATTGGCGTTTGGCACATTTGTGGCTCAAAAGTTAAGCCACCTACGCCGCGGTTATGATTGATTGGGTGACCATTCCAACCATATTTAGTGACATTTATTACAAGCGTCTTGCTTCGGAGAGCTCGGTAAAGGTTGGTCTCGGCTTAATATTGCTTGATACTAGTCGTGAATGAAGCCTAGTCAAAGGCCTTAGGGTGGTTTAATGACATCTGACAGTAAGGTCGTCACTGGCCTTAAAACACCCCTCCATACTAATCCGCACTGGGCCTGCAAGGAGTGTGTGTGTGGAGTATGACCCAAACAAACCCTGACCTGACCTGGAACTGGAACCAATGAGTGGGACGTATATAGGGCATACTTTTATCTAGCCCAAAGATAAGTGAAATTTTAGTACGGCGGCGGCCATTTAACAGATAACTAGACTATAGATAGTTATCAAAATCAATTCATTGTCTATGTTATCTGTTAAAAGTGCACGGCAAATTTAAAGGAATTTAGCATTGTTTCTCCGTTTCTGCTAAACGGGTGCCACTGACTGCTTATATAAATAAAGTAGGAAGGTATTAGGTATACTGCTAAGCAGAAGGGAGTCCCGTTAGGGATCTATACTGAGACCTTTCCTGACATAAGTGAGGTAGTACTATTTGCAGATGTTACTTCATTACCTTCGACCCCGAGACTCGTTAAAAATCTTTTTAAGGAAATTAATATACTTAATGTAGTGGCCTCTCAATTCATTTATGAAAATATGTACATTCGCAAAAACCTGCATCTTTTCCCTAAGAAAAGTGACAAACATAATTTTAATACCCGGAATAAAGATAAACTTGCTGTTTCAAATTTTAGACTGCATAAAGTGAGTTATTCGTTCATGGGGAAATGTATTCGCTTTTTTAACAAATTACCACAGTCTATTGTTGAACTACCCATGTTTGAGTTTAAATCGCATGTAAAGATTATTATAATGAAAAAGGGTTATTATACTGTTAATGACTATTTAAATGACAAAAATGTCTGGAATTAAATACTGCCCTGCTCGCACAGGTATACATTATTTTGTTTTCCTTTTTTTGTGGCAGCTAGTGGTGACTGAGTTTGTTCCGGCGTTTCTTCTCAGCACTTGCCAGATTGTCTGTGTCTTGTCTCGAAGCGCTAGTAGGGCCCAAAAAATAAGACTGCAGAACAAGTCTTATTTTTTGGGCCCTCCTAGCGCTTCGAGACAATATGGGCCGATAATAATTATTATGACTTTTGACTTTTGACTGACTTTAGATTAATTTTTAAAACTTATGAGATGTGTGCCTATGGAGTTGGTTATGCTGCTTTTAGTCAGCACCAGCAAATAATAGCTTAGCCCTTATACACGTCCCAGTTAATGCTGGGAATATATGAACCTATATGCTATTGTAGCATTAGGTATTGACCTAACTTAAGATTTATTTTTACATGGTAGCGTACGCGTTGAACCAGCAAACAGGTAGCTGCTACAAGTTATCCTCTGACGAGAGGCTGACCTGGTCTGACGCGTACAAGAGCTGCGCTATAGATGGGGCCTACTTGGCTATTATCAACAGTAGACAGGAAGCCCAGGTTAGTTTTTGCAGAACATTGACTTTTTTTGACCAACAGTAGGTGTTTACTTTTTGTTTCTTGTAGTTTCAGTGAGGTACAAACTTAAGGTGCTCAGACAAGAACGAAGCTCATAGACCTTTCCAGATTTACTTATTCTTAGTGCATGTTAAATCGTTCTACTCTGGTATTATTAGTATTAATAACTTTTTTTTTTTTATTACTATTGTCGAAACATTTAAAGATACATGTTTCTTTGCATGTAACCTCTAGAATTTTCTGACAATATCTAACCGAAACTTAGCAAAGCTTGTACTATGGCTGTTATGTGAATAAACATAGTAAAATACATTTCAAATAGCTATCACAAAAGTTTGTGCTCTTCACCTAAATATTTGTTCCTCGCGAGATTTGAACCCACGACTGCTTGCTTTGTAATCCGGATCACCACCCACTAGGTATATAACCTCTAAAAAGCCCCATAACATGTTGTTACTTGTGTCCTTTGATAAATCATGAACAACTGAAACTCGACTTTTAAAAACGACGCATTATTTACTAGTGTACAACTCGTCAAATTAAATTAAATTAAAATTAAATTGTTTTTACAATCACACCATTTATCCAGCCCCAAATTACTAGATAACGGTTATTAAAAAGGTACACCAGCAGTTTGTTGAGTAATTGAAAATGTCATTAAACAACATACTTAAATAGTTTTATAAACATCCATGACTTAGGTACAAATACTCGTGCTCATTTGCCCCTTGCGGGATTCGAACCCGCAACCGCTGGCTTTGTAACATTATTTAAGAGATTTCACTTATTTCAGATTTTATGGGAACTCAGCAGACAGCGTGCACGTGACACTACAGTGCTCATTGGAGTTCGTGCTTGGAGCGCTCGCCGCGCGTGGATCAATGTGCACGGTACCTATAATCCATTTATACTAATATTATAAGTGCGAAAGCAAAGGGTCTCGGGTTCGATATGCCCATTTCGAGTAAATTAAAAAACTTTTCTATAAATACTTCCGGCTTCAAGTAGCGGTGTTCCGCACTCAGTTGTCACCGGGGGTCGCAACTTGTGGTAGTGTTTGCGGCCCGCCGCACACGGTTGTCGCCGGGGGTCACTACTTGTGGCGGCGTTTGTTGCATGCCGCATACGGTTGTCGCCGGGGGTCGCTACTTTTGGCGGCGTTTGTGGCCCGCAGCATACGGTCCTCGCTGGGGCTCGCTACTTGTGGCATCGTTTGTGGTTCGCTATAGCACGGTTGTCGCCGGGAGTCGCTACTTGTCGCGGCATTTGTGGCCCGCCGCACACGGTTGTCACCTGGGGTTGCTACCTGTGGCGGCATTTGTGGCTGTCGCGTGTGGCCTGTGTGTGGCGAGGCTAAGTTAACTGAAGTATTTGAGCATTAGAAAATCCTCTGAAAGGAGAATAAAGACCTTTAATTATTTCTTATTCTGTATATTTGCTGTAATTATCTCTTTTAACGAGCTCATATGATTCACTTCTATGTAACTAACTAACTAACTATTTCGTATCAATTTTAAACTGTAAATGTGTGACATTCCTACGACAATACAACGATTTAATTTGATACCCTCGTGCTAATTTGATGATGGAGCCAGGACAGATGATAGAACTCTTTAAAAAAAAAGTTGTATTATTACTAATTAGTAAAATTGAAAATGTTTGGCTAATTTGATTGTGTTTGGCTTATTAAAATTTGATTGGTTTTATAGTTCTTATTTTTTTTCCAGGTCAATCACTGGATGAGGCCGGTTATTCTGATTGGCGCAGAGGTGAACCGAATAATGCCCATGGGAATGAGTACTGCGTCGGTATACAGTCGGGTAACAGCATAGATCGCGGTGTTATGAACGATATAACATGCCACGATAGGTTGCATTATATCTGCGAGAAGGAACCGGTGGTTGGGACCGACAAGTGATATAGATTTGTTTAAGAGCAACTTCAAAAATCACAATGGATTCAATATAAAAATAAGAAGACTGTTGTTGCTAAGCATGTAATTAATTATAAAAAATAAAAATACTGTTTTTGTTATGCTGCCCAAGTGAACTGTTGTTCGATGATTATACAAGTATTTAAATTAAAAGCGAGGTTTATAAAAAGTTTATAGAATTATGAACAAAATGTTTACTGTCTTGAATTGACTTCAAAAAATTGCCCAGAAAATTCCGACCAAATTTGATTTTTTATTACTTAAATAAATTGTTCAGTTCAAATGATGGGTTTTAATGTTTTACCACACCACACACTGTTCCAGAAGCCTACACTACTCTTGTAGAAGATAGATAGATAAATAAATAGTTTATTTGTATATATCTAGTTAGGTATTTTTTCTGGTTGTGAATTATCTTAATACATATAATTATTTTGTACGTGTGTTTGTCACTTAACTCCTCCTAAACACCTAAACCGATGTGGATGAAAATTTGTGTGTAAAGGTCACTGGGCACCATAGTATGGAATCCATACCTACGCTGTACATAAATAAAATAGGGTGGGATAAATAGATAAATGTCTTTATCTTACGATAATTGGGTCGCATTATTGTACTTACTGTCTATCATGTCGAAAAACCAAAAATATTTTTCTTTACTCATACTCGGAAATTAGGTCTAAAATTTTCTGAGGAGCGAGGAGGAGGAATCATTTTAAACTGACAGCTGTCATATCTATATCTATATTTTCTGTCTGTTCATTCTTGAAGTTGTTAGTTATGTTTCGATATGATTTTTAATTTCTAGCTCGTCACTATTTGTGAAGACCTATGTATAAGTGGTTTAATAGTTGCTATTTTGTTATATTTTTTATAATGTGTAAACCCTGGTTTTCCTGTAATAAAAAAAAAATGAATCTCTATTTCCCTTGGTCATCGCACCACGCGTGAACGGATGGAACAATTTCGCAAATTCTTTTTTTGTTGTATTAATTATTGTCAGGATAAGATTCTTTTGAAAGAAAAAATTAAGTAAGTTGCGCAGATTTTTTTAAATGAAAGATCACCCGAACGAAGTCGCGAGCAACAGCTAGTTATATTATACATATAGAGGTACACTGATTCATTGACTGTAAATGTAATATTGTAATCTCATATAAATATATGGGATTACAAAGTTATTTTTTCAGTTGGTGTATCTAAAAAACTAGACCCAAATTGAAAAATATTTAAGTTTTTTCCTGATTTATACACTAAACACTGTATTCTAAATTTGTAGCTTCTATGTCTGCTAGAAGTGCCTTAGAGTTTTGATGATCGGTCACTCAGTCAGTGAGTGAGTGACAAAATTAAGGAACTTTGACAAGTTATAATACTTCATTAAACTACTGGTTCAAATGAAATGAAATTTGAATTATACCGAGTTTATACAATGCCTGCATGGTAACTGAAAAATAAGGATTCTAGTTTTATCCTCAACGAAGTTATTGGGGGTCGAAAATAGAAAGAACTGCTTTGAGAAAAAGGATGGTACGGTACGGCCGTGCCGCTTTTTTGCTCGACTTGACGGAGGATACCGGACTTGGTGTCGCTATCTCTGATGTCCCGGGTTCGATTACCGGTCGTTCAATGTAGAAAAAAATTATTTTAAGTGTTCTAAGTGTTGTGGTACCGTCGTTGTGTCTGATTTCTATAACACAAGTGCTTTGGCTAATTACCATAGGATCAGAGCAATGTATGTGATGTCCAATAATTATTATTCAATTACGCTTGCAATACGCTTCGTGAATAAACTTTAGTGCGCCAGGCTGCTCAAGCTGCAGAGTATTTTGCAGCGTTTACAAAGCTACCTTCACGCCAAAGGAAAGGAGACTCATTCAAAATTAAATCACCGTTTAGTCAAGTGTTTCACGTTCCGAACTACAAAGCCAGGCGGGTGCAGGTTCGACTCCTGCAAGAGTAAAATTGTTGTGTGATAATCACGAGCATTTGTACCTATGCTACCTAAGGCTGCGAATTCGCTAATTAATTACGGCAGGACGTGCAGTGGCGCGTCGTACAGTAGATCATCCATCTCGTGCTACTGAACACACCTGTCAAGAGGTGTATTTGGTTACAAAATAATGTTAAGCAAAACGATTGAAAGAACTCTGCACGCCCCGCCTTCTTTGGTGTTCACAGCTATGGAACACCAAAGAAGTAAGTAGTAAGTATATCTATCAAGGAATAATGGATACACTTGTAAAAAGCTACATTCATTTGCAATAAGAAATCTCTACAGATAGAGAATTCTCACTGACCCACACCCAATCAAAGGTTTTCCGCTGTCGCGTTCATTGTGTTGGGTAGCGACGGATGCCGAAATCGTGTTGGGTTTGACGTATTGCTCTATCCTCTCGCGTTGTATTTGAGTCGTTGCTGTGCACAACCTGTCGAGAATATGCGTGTCTGGAGCCGCGCAATGGGAAGCACAACCCTTGAGTGCCCACTGCAAACGCCGCGCACCGAAGCGTATTTGCGGCCTAATCATGTCTAGTTTTAGTTTATCTAGTCATCGTAGTACAAGCTTTAAGTTTTATTACTTATTTTGGGGCTAGGTAATTGGTGTGGCTGTTAGAGAATTAATTAACTAATTTGAAAAATCTGCGAATATTTAATATAAAAAATGTTACAAAGAATAATAAATTACAGTGTTGTAGCAATTTCATACAATGACCAATAAACGCATTGAGTTTTGTAGTAGCTCGATAAGAAATCAATTATCCTCATCAGCTTCAATCTTTGTTTCCATCTCACAAATATAATGTTTCGGCTCGTCGCATGACATATCGTCTATAACACCGTTTTCTATCTCGACCCCTGCCGGAATACCGGCGCAGTAATTATTTGCTCCATCGTTATTTTCGCCTTTAACCCACTCGGAATAACCAGCATCTTTCAGCGATTGACCTGAAAACAAATATTTAATACTTTAGAAATGGCATTTTTTAAGAATTATTCGATAATCCTTCAATTGTCGTTCGATAAGTAGACATAATAGCAAAACTATTCGCTGTACGGCAGGCGGTTTCTTGCCAGAGAAAGGGAACCTAATCTTTTATTATTGTACCTACCAACACTAGAAAGTATGCATGGCATAGGTCTCCTTTCAAAGTAACTGCAAACTCTTTAATCATATCTATCCATCGCCAATGACTTATAGTCCCTTGCCAGGTTAACAAAATTGTCGTTCCATCTTCCTTTGAGTCTACTTCTCTGTCCGGCGATAGCCAACCAGAGGCGTCTGTCTTTACCTATAATAGTGCAGGGTGTGAGTTGCACACGGGCGCAGCGGTCCTAGGGGGCGCCGAGCGCGCTCGCTACGTAACTAGTATCCATTCCATTTAGACGACACGCTTCGCGATATTTGCACACGGGCGCTACATGGGCTAGAGACGCTTCTACCAACGGCGTGTCGGTAGACACCTATTGTACTATTTAATATAGATTTATAGATATTTATAAATCAGAATTTCATTTCAGCAAAATTAAAAATGCCATATTAGATTTTAAACATTACGACAGCTATTAAGCGTGTTATCAATTTGAACTACACAGGCACTGGAACTTTTGCTAACACGCGGGCCCTGTCGTGGAAGGGTGTTGTACGGCCAGTAACAATACCTTACTGTCAGATTTTATCAAGCCACCGATATAAGCCCGGACCAACATTTACCCAAAGAAAGTACATGCTTGTGATAAACGTCACTAAATATGGTTAGAATGGTCACATAATCATAACCGTGGTGTGGTTGGTTTAACTTTGGTAATCACTATAAAAGCGCAGTCGCCACTTTATTGTTTAGACAAAACAATTCATCAAGCTATGAAGCGTAAATTAAGGACTGTCAGGTATAATGGCTCGCGCTTCGGAATACAAAACGATAAGCACGAAACTTTGTACCCAAGTATTTGGATGTTTATATGTCATCTAGTCGCCATAAAACAAGCTTTGCTTAGTTTGTGGCTAGATGTTTGTTCTAAATAATCGCTGTGAACACGGATGTATCGCGGCGATAACGCTGAGTACACACTGTTTGCGGCGGAGCAGTGCGATATCGCCAGCGATGCAGTTGCGTCATCACTGATCCTACGCTCAAAAATTGCATGTGTAGTATGGTTCTGAGAGTGTTTCCCGACTTTTGTTCTCGTATGATGCTTTTACTCCTGTCTGACACCCAGTGACACTTTCTCAAGTATACAGTTTTTATTTTTGACAAATTCGACTTTAAGCAAGCTAAAAAGGTAAGGTAAGGTACCTTGCACAGTGATCCATTCGTAGTACCAAGCACGAATTCCAAGAAACACTGATTGATCCGGCAAAATAGTTTTGCTTAGCTCCCCTAAAATCTGAAATTAAGTGAAATCTTTTAGTTTATTTCCAAAACAGATCCTTATTAGTACTATACTATCATTTTATTATCTAACTAGTGTCTCGCAACTTTGTTGGTTCAAGAAGCCCGCAAAATAACCAGAGTAGTGTAAATTGTTTACTGACTGAAATGTAGTTTGCGGCTGCAGAAATGATATTTTTAAAGAACAACTTAAATTACCAACCATATGACTTAATGGGATATCATGGTGTCATTATCGGAAATATCGTTTCTATTATTATTCTTTTTTTTTATTATGTTCAGCGATCATTCGTTACTACGACCGATGTTGATAATTCTTTTTTTGTTCAAAAGGTAATACTTTCAGCATGCTCCCATATAAATTTGGTCAAATTCTGATGATAGGATCTATAAGAAAATCATTAAACATTGCATGAACTCCATACCACGCCAACTGATTTTTGTATTATTGTATACCCAATATCTTTGACAAATTTGAACCGATTTTGATTATTCTTTTTTTATTGAATAGCTTATACTTCAAAAATACTGTAGTTATAATTTGCGGGTAAAAATTTACCCCTAAATGTAGAATAATAGGAAATGAAATCGGTATTCAGCAGTTAAACTTTGTTTTCACTATTAAGATCTGTTTTGATTAGGATTTATGACTTAAAATTGATAAAATAAGTAAATTTGTTAAATACGCCAACTTTGCCACCTAAGGTATCTTTTCCAAACAAACAGTTTACAAGAAAAAACGTTTATGGGAAAAAATATACTGATGTTATGGCAACATTTAATACTTTGATGCAAAATAGATAACAGGTGTGGCAACACTAAGTAGCATGTGTGTTGCTAATTTCAATTAGTAGCGAGTTGAGACTTGTCTAGTAGGTATGGTGTGTATTTTTGCGGGCAAATTTTAGAAGCAATTTGAGAGTGAGCTGTGCGTCGTGGCGAAAACACAGGTAAGTTTGTTTTTTAATTTTATAATTAACACGATTTTTAGAGTAGTTAATCGCTAGTTTAGCTGCTTCAAGTATATTAGAACAAAAGTTATGATGCTGGGCAAAGTTACCCAGTGATGTTCTGACTTATTGAAGTCAACATTGCCCACCATCAGAAATTGCTTAGGGTTGTTTTAATACAATACTTTTTAAAGTGTACATGTTTATTTAAGGTATTGTGACAACATTTCTATAAAAAATGTTTCAGAAAAACAAACATAAATCTCAAATTCGGCGATGAAAATCAAGACGTGTTTTTGGGGTCCAGAATGTATAAAAATTACATAGATTGCGTGAAAATTGCGTGTGAAGCAGTTAAATCGTCGCAAGTTTCTTCAAGAGATGCTGATTAGTTTTTAAATATATATATTTTGAAATAAACAATTAAATTTAAATTATTTTGTACCGTGTCCAAAAATCTAATTTGACAACCCTATATCTAAGATCGCTACACGCAGAATGTATGGAGAAGTGAAATGATGTCAGGGTAACATTGCCCACTCAAATTAATACGAAAGTGTCGATGGTATCGATTGGATTTTTACATTGAGCGCCATCATTACCTAAATTCTTGTACTGATTCTTATGTCATCATAATAAGGGCCATATTTGCGACAATAAATGACGTAGGCAATGTTGGATTAAAGTCCAGGTAACTTTGTTGTTATGTTAAGCGGTTTTTTGTAAGATTTTCATTTAAGCATGATTGTTAAAATAAAGCTGTTGAGTTTCCTAATAAATAAAATAAATGTCAAATTTTGCTACACCAATAGGCATTGTAATTTCTTTCTGCAGCAGCTGCGTATAATCTTAGAGCTGCTGCAGAAAGAGATTACTGTTAAATATTTATTTTAAAAAAAATCGTATTTTACGGATCAAACGGGAAAAGTTGGTTTAACTTATTTGACGGTATAAAAAAAATAAAACTGACTTCAAAAACTAAAAATAATCTTAACTCGTAAAGTACCTAATCAGTTACTTTTGGAATCGGTGCCAGCCGATGAGAGATTCAATGTTTTAGTCGGTTTTTTTTTTTCAAACGCAATTCAAATTTTAAGTAAACCATCACTATTAAAAGAAACGTAAGAATCCACCACCACACATTTATTTGCCTGCCTTTTCTTTCCCCAATCATCATCATCATTATCATCATGTCACCCATATCACGTCCATTGCTGAACAAAGGCCTCCCCCAATGACTTATCACGGTCGATTGCCAATACTTGCCACGCTTGGTAGGCGGGTTGGCGAGCTTTTCCCAATAACAAATAAAATTTATTCATTCATTTTAATTGAGTAAAAGAGTCTCGTATACGATCATAGATACGAGTAGTTTCACATTTACAAAAGTGATGTACCTATTAGCATAAAAATCAGGGGGCGCAGCATAATAATTGAACGCTGAAATAGCAATCTTAAACAAACCTCGGCTTCCGCTTGAGTGTTTATAATCGCCAAATGGGCCCCATCTATTGCGCAGCTCGTGTAAGCGTCTGACCATTTAAGAGCTTTTTCAGATACCTTATAGCAGCTACCTGCTATCGGGTTGAAGATGTACTCTGCGATTTAAAAATAAAATTACTGGTCATATACAACAAATGTTTAACATCGTTCAATACCTTTACATAGTTTTTTTTTGTATTCAACTGATTAATAACGTATGACTTTAACATAATTTGAAGATCATGTTTTCTACTTTGAACTACTGTAAGTAACAAAGTTGGTATCGATCTTAAGCCTGGCTGATCTGATCTTAAAGAGGGCTGAGATAAACAGTGAAGAGTAGCCGATAGCAATGAGGAATGGAGCGTAGAAGAATGGTTCGTAACGGGGCCAAGAGGAACTAAGCAAAACGGAGCGGACCGGGGACGTGTGGCCATTCTATCAGAAGGTAGCAAGAGTCCATTGCTTAGTCAATAGGTTGGCCGATCTCCTTTTGTGTAGTCGTTTAGTTCCTAAATGATAGACTGATTGGCTGACTTCGCCTCCACCGCCATCGACATCCCTGCCCCGCCCGTTTCTCCATATTGCTTTATACAAACCAGCTTACCTAGGTCTACAGTACCGCACTTGTTCAGCTCACTGACCCCTTTGCCTCTATAGCAGAAGAAAGCGTGCTGTTCTTCGCAAGACACAACAGTGGTATAGCGTTGTGAGTTTAATGTCAAGCAATAATCCTTTTTGGAATCTTTGACATCGGGTTCCTCTGACCAATATAGTCGTATACTTGATATAGGGATTCCTATAACCAAAAATAATCTATAGTACTAATATTATAAATGTAAAAGTTTTAATCTTTGCTTTAAGGGCTACACGGGATCAGCCGAAATTTTACACACTTATATACTTACTTGTTTTAACTTAATACAAAAATATATTATCTCCTGATATAGAATTGATTATCGTCTTTAGATTAATTCTGAAGTCTACGCATACAAATTCGCGGGCAGAAACTAATATATTGGAATTATTTGTTTTCGCAGCTCAACCAGAGTTTGATGCGCAACATAAAAAGTATAACAATTTGGAAACGTCGCAAAAAAGCGTGCGACGTTACCCGACGTCCACAGACATCTAAAGGTAGGTACTGACCAACGTTACGAGGCGTAATGCAACAAGTTACGAAGCAAGCATTCATGCTGTCAGTACATAGTGTTACGGGGAAACAAGCTAACAACGAGCCGGATTAACACGGAATTTAGCACTCAGCGTAACGTAACATGCTCGCTGCGAATGTTACATTACATCTCGTAACATTGGTCAGTACCTACCTTTAGTTATGTCCTGACTTCTTCCGCTAGCCGCACTTTAGACGCGTTTTCGTAAGAATTTGTACAAATGCTATGTTTCGAATATTATGTAGCTTTTATCAATTATTAGCATACTTTTTACATATTTTTCTGACAAACTGGACTTAAGTAGTAGGCTTTTGAAACCACATACTATTTACATTAGACGACCTGACACATTTGTCATGCGTCAAGTCAATACATGACTATGTCACATTTTAACGATATGCTTATTTAAAGCTTACCTTCCATAGACTGGTACTCTTGTTCGTCGTATATGTTACCGATACCGGTAAATATAACAGTCGAGTATGCAACTTGGTCTTTCATGAAGTTAGAGAGAGCGACCATCATCTCATTATTGACAGGCGATGCCAAGATTGCTCCTAAAATGTACAGAATATTAGTGAGTTGATTGTTATGGTCAGGAAAGTGATCTTTGTAAGCATCTTAAATGACTTTTACTAAAAAATTTAGATCCAGATTGACGTAGTAGTGATTCGTTTTAGAAGCAAAGCGTTTCATGATTGGTTTCCCGGTCAGATAAATTCTGATCTTTTATAATTTGTCTTGAGTCTGGGTGTGCTAGGACCCTCTTCTGGCAAAATTTCTAGTAATATTGTTTTAATAATGTTACAGATAAAACTCTTATCCTGCCAAAAGTATTTTTACTGAAAAAAAAAACAAAACTGGTTTGACTGCACAGGTTGGTCAATTAAACATTAAAACCGGTGATTTAGACAGATTAAAAGATTATACTGAGAATAAGTTAATGTCAAAGTTTGTCACTTGTCAAATCCACTCTTTTCACATGTTGTCAACATCTAGCATTGACACTCTATTATCCAACAAAATTAAAATATTGTAAAATGTTAGCATTTCAAGTCAACCTAGAATAAATGGATTACATGGATTTTGGTAGGTTTATCAAATGGTAAATCATTCACTCTTGAACAACAGAATAACAATACCGAGTATCGTGTATTGCTCGAAAAACGTAATCGAAGTTATCCAAGGGTAAATTCAAGGAGTAAAATTGAACCCGTAATAGCTATTCTGGTATATCTTTGTGTTTTGTCGATTCGGCCCTAAGTGATCCTCATGTTTAAAACTACAACACACTTTAAAGTAAGTAAAATTTGTTCAATTGAATATTGCAGAATAACAATCAAACAAAAATCAACAATTTGTTATGTACCTAGTCTGAAAAAGGAAAGGGTATAACTGAGTATGTTACTTGTACCTTCACGATAGCACCTCAAGGCTGCTTCCGTCCAATTCTTAGGTATAGGGTGAAATTTCAGCCACCCACCTGCTTGTTGGTCGAAAGTGTAATCACTACGAAATAGCTTGCCATCTGAAAAAAAGTTGATAGTGCAAAAAAGTTTCAGCACAGTTTTCTCACCGAAATTAATTAGCATTATCATGTCGATATTATAATCATTTGCAGGAAAATATGTCAATAACGCCTTCGATGTATACATGTATACTTCGGTGACCCGTGTCTCCGGTTGTGTATACTTCGGTGACCCGTAAAAAGCATGCCAAACGAAAACTGTAGATAGAGCAAAATAGGCTTTACCTCCTGTCCGAAATAAGACTACGTAAAAGTCCTACCATTTTTGCACAAATTGCGATTTTGAGTTGTGAACTGTTGAAACGAAACGATATTAAGGTAACATCGAGTACATACCCTTTAGAGCAGCAATACGAATCATCTTCCTCCGAAACTAGTTAGTGATTTTTTACTTACTAAATACTGCGCCTGCGCTCTTCTATTTATACATTAACAAATCTTACTAACATAAAATGCATGATTGGATGTTTGTCACCCAATCATGCCTAAACATCGAAATAGATTTGGATGGAAATTAAAACATATTGGTATACCAATTCTGAATTAAAATATAACATATAACCATAAAAAAAAGTTTTACGATTTCTGTAATAAAACACAATCCAAGCGAGCGGAGCCGCGGTAGATTACAAGTAATTCGACAGTGTCAGTAAAATGATAACAATGTTGACTTAGGACGCGCCGGAGCCAGACTTGTTACTAGCATTAGATATACGGATCAACATAAAAATAAAAATATAATAAACAATCCTGGTAGTTTCTGATAACATTGTTTGTGTTAAACGTTCACTGTGAGGTCCCTTTGTCTGTTAGAAGCGTCATGTTCTCCATTATGTCCTGATGAGCAAGGCACCGCTAACGCGTGCGCTGCGCACTCGTAACCATAAATCGCTGGAGCTGGACCTATTTTTCTGTACTATGAGCGAATTCACAGGGATAGCACATTATATTATTTGTTATAAGATAAATTACGCATGAGTGTGCCCCAAGGCTCTATATTGCGACCTATATTATTTCTAATCTATATAAATGACCTTCCTTATTTTACTGAAGACCTTTGTGAGATAGTATTGTTTGCAGATGATACATTATTGATTTTTAAAACTAACAGAGGTAAAACTGCCTTTGACGATGTAAATATTGCTCTTTTTCAAGTAGTACGCTGATTTACAGATAACAACCTGTTACTAAATCCAAATAAAACTTAATGCATTAAATTAACTATGCCCAATGTTAGGCAGGTCAGAGGTACGCATATTTATATGTCAGACGATCTTAAAGATGCAGTCGATTCCAAAACATTTAAGAGAATTAAATTAGAGTCCCAGTTGCAATGGGGTCCCCATATAGGTGCCTTGTCAGTTCAGCGGCTTATGCTGTGAGTAAAATTAGGCTTATAACTGATGTTTAAATGGCAAGACTTATATATACTTTAGTTATTTTCATAGTTTGTTGTCAAAAAAAGATCCATACGCGCAATATACTTTCTTGGACCTCGTGACTCTCTGAGGGAGATTCGTAAGTATCAAGCCTACCGTCCGCTATTACACTGATCGCGGAACGCCGGTCTACGCCTATTTCTCTGATCTCTCTAAGGCTTTTGAATTGCGTCAGATGACATGCATTGGAAAAAGCTGGGCGTCTTTCACAGGGGTCTACCAATGGAAATCCAGAATATATTGAAGTATTGGTATGCTAATCAAATCAACTTTGTGTGGTGGGCAGATTTTTTTTTTCAGAAGCGTATATGTTGGAGTACGGGGTGAGGTAGGGGGGATTGACAGACGGTTATCCAAACGAGCTTGGGATACTCCAAGCTCTTCAACATGTACGTTTACGATCTCATCGTGGAGCTGAGCAGCATGTATGTCGTGTGTCGGATAGATGGCAGATAGATTATTGACACTAAGTCAATAATATTAGCCAAGCTGACGACATGGTGCTGCTTAGCCCGACGGTGGGGGTTTTGTAGAAATGTTGGGAGTGTATGAAAAGTATGCCGTTAAGCACGGGCTCACATATAATGTGAATAAGACTGAGTAAATGGTCTTTGAGGCCGCTGGTAAACGTCCCGAAAGCGCAAGTAAGTAGTATCACCTTTGATGGCTTGAGCATAAGACGCGTCACTAAATTTAAGTGCATAGCCACCTCTGAGACGATGCAGATATTGAAAGGGAGTGTAGAAGTAACATTTTGGCTCCCATATTTTTCCGTCAAACAGAGCAAGTAAAGGTGTTGCTTTTCAAAGCATACTGTCAGAGTATATACACAGGAAACCTGTGGTACAAGCACACCAAAAGATCGCTGGAGGCCCTGCGCATCCAATATAATAATATCTATCTGCTTTTGGGACTGCCTCGTTTTTGTAATGGATCGGGAATGTTTGCGAATACCAAACTGATAGATTCAATGTCATCATTCACAAGATAAACACCTTAACGTTTTCTCTGATTAGCAGCATACTAAAGTCCTTAGCCGATGGCCGATAGGTACATATCGCCGCTTTAGAGATGTTTTTGCAGGTTTTGTAGACGTAATTCCGGGACCTTACCCGCCTTGCCTCTCACTCAGCATTTTTACCACAAAAATAAAATAAAAAACATTGTGATAATATCATAATAATTACTAACCATAGATTTCAAGTTCATTGCTACTAAGTCATATAGATGTAACTGAGTTGTCCGAAAGAAGCTATATATTTTATTTTTTATAATTATTATATGGTAAGTACTTTTGTTGCCAATTTTCTAAATTTGGAAAATGTGTTAGAAAAAATATCTACTTGCTTACTTTCGTTGAAGCCTGTTCAATTCTAGTTGACTAATAAAAATAGGCCGTATCAAGATTGTTCTCAAAAAAAAAAGGTATTGTAATTTATGAAAATGGCATTTTAAAATCAGAATCACAAAATAATGTACACTACAGTTTTGTACAATTTATTGTAATTTATTAAACTGGACAAACATAATTTTATTAATGCTTATTAAATAATATATCATATTTATTATATTGAAAACTATGTTACAAAAATTCAAAAACGTTGTACCTTCCTACTTGCTTGTCATGAACAAAGTACACATATTAATTAAAAACTAATAAAAATAAAAATGTATCTAACACTTAAATAAATTACGGATTAACAAAATACTGTAGTAATTGATTGCAATGCTCTAATTTATTTATCTTGTACTGGTAACAAAAGCCGTATTTTCGTTGATACATAATTTTTGTTATCGTAGAAGTTGCAATATTTAAAAATTAGGTATCAGTTGAAAATAATCGAAACTGTTCGGCTAATTTAACAGCTTTAACATAAATCATAGTCCTAATAGTATGTTAGGCATATGGTAATGGAACATAAAATTCCTGATATGGATATTTTATTTTATTTTATTTTATTTATTTTAGGAAGATTTACAGTTTCAATAATACAGTAAACTAGTACAATATACTGTGGTTCAATACTAATTACAAATCTCCACATATGAGTAACCAGACAGGTAAGGATAAGTCTAAGTGAGGCAACTAAGAAATAAACAATATTAACTTAGTAATAATAATAAATGTAACTAATAATGAATTAATAATAAATATAATTTTTATAGAACTCTTACAAAATAATACCTATTGTACGAGTATAGAGGTCTGCCTACGTTTTTACGTTACATACTCGTCCTATGTCTATGATTTATTTCCGAAGTTGTTTAAATTGGCTGTATAGATGTTTTTTAAATTGGCTATATAGCTCTGTATAAAACTGATCGCTGAAGTTTTAAAAATGTGCTTTGCATCTTATAAAATTTTACCTCTAATGCTAAGAACTCATGGAGCGGTTTTCACCCGCGCCCGCCGCGTTTGCGGGCCCGCAGCTTCTGTAGAATGTAGATTTCAATGCAAAAATACGCAAGATTTATATGCGTTTTACACCCGCGACGCGAGCGGTTGTTTGCGGGTCCCGCGGCACCGGCGGGCAACTTGTAGAATCGCGCGGGCGGCAGTCACCCCGCACCTGCCACCGGGTTGCGCCTGCGCTCTGCGATCGCTTGACGGGCGACCGCATGGCTATGCGGCGGCGCAGGGGGTACAGAAACCGCCCGTCTTGCGACCATCGCCCGCCAGGTTTGCGGGCGGTGATTTTAACCGCAATGGCTGCGTGACGGCGCCAATCACCGGTCTCGTGAGTTTAGAAATAAAACCGCGGTTCCGCCACCGCGGCAGGCGCGGGAGAAAATCGCTCCGTGAGTTCTTAGTCTAAGTTAGAAACTTGAGTTGAAAATCGGCACGTGTAAAAATTAAGTAATGATTGCATGTATAATAAAAATCATTGAAATTTAACATAATGTCCTTAAAAATCATGAATCAGCCCAGTTGTCTTCAGTTGTGGTCTCTTCGATTTTTCCCGTCTTTAGTATGAAATAATTATCTGGTGTTACATTTACGTCCTTACTTGTATTTGCTTGAATTTTTACAAATTTCGGTAAGGAATTATTGTCTCGATTCGGGTTCTTAAATGTAATCGATTCAGTTTTTTTAATGTTCTGTGAGGAGGTGTCTTGTTTCACGATCTTATTTGTGTGCGCTTCAAGTTTAATAATAATTGGTAAAGTGTAATTGTTCTGATTTACTTTCTTTGTTGTCGTTGTAGTCGCTATAGTCGCTTCAATTTTAGGTTGTATTTCGCAAATAAACCTGTAGCCTTCATTATTTTTGTCACACGCTACGTCGTTTAGAATGCCAGTTTTTATGTCACCTCCAGCAAACACGCCCCCGCAGTGCTCAATTCCCCTGACGTTGTTGGGCTCCCCTCGAGCCCACTTCGCATAGCCGGCATCATTCAGAGACTGACCTAGTGATTAATATATTTGTTTAAAAACTTTGTTTACTGCATATGAATGTAAAAAAAAGTATAATTTCATACAGGTCTGGGCCAACACATAAAAGTTTGTCTCTTTCGTTCCATATTATTTACTCTTGGTGTTAGTTATCCCGTGGTCACGATGAACTTACGTAAGTTTCAGAGTCAAAAAGTCGAACTTTTCTGTTAAATACAATAGGATTTTGTATGGACCCAGCGCCGAAATGTTAAAAATATAACAAATACATCCTTATACGAATTGACACACCATTGAATGAGAAAGTGTGTTCATTTTTCGGCTCTAAAACCAACGTAATTGAATGCATTCAATTCATTGTGTAGAATCATACTGCTGGGCAAAGGTCTTCCACTGATCCCTATCCATTGCCAATGAATCCCAATCCTGGTTAAACAAACCGTCACACCATCATTAATCATTTCAGCCATAGGACGTCCACTGCTTAACACAGGCCTCCCCCAATGATTGGCGGAGGTCTGTGTTCAGCAGTGGACGTCAATGACAGCAGTCGACAATTCATTGGGGGGATTGCCAATACTCGCCACGCTTGGCAGGCGGGTTGGCGAGCGCAGTTTTTTATAAGATTTCACAACGTAGATTATAAGATTTTACGCGATAGTTCCTTGCTCTCAGGTAACTCTTACAGTCAAAAAACATTTTATTGTTATAGATTGAAAACCGGGTAGGATTTAGTATAATACAAGTTGGTATAATACAAGGCGGCCAGATAGCTAAATCTTAAAAACAAGGACTTAAATAAAATTACTTTACCTTGTATGGTGAGCCAGGTGCGATTAGTACCCCAGACGCGCATCCCAATGCTCACGCTCAATGATGTACCGTTCTTGGGAGGGCCAGAGGTAACTTTTTTTGCTAATTCATGGATTACCTGAAAGGGAGGTTATATGTTCGTAGGTTAGTTAAATAATTATGCAAAACTCACCATAGCTAGCTAGCTGTTAGCCTACAAATTCATTTGCGTGTTCTGTAGATCAATTTCATTTGTATCAGATTTTGTTTACAATTTCATGGCTTTTATTTTTATACGTAAAACTCTTATTCTTTTTCTAAAATAAAAGTAGCCTTAGTTACTTGTTACAATATCACTATCTACCAGTAAGGACACCGCCAAGTTTATCTTTTGCTTTACTGAAGTCTACGCAAACAAAGTCGTGTGCAGAAGCTAGTACTCCATTTTACGTCTTCCAAGTTCCGATGGCTAACACTAATAAAAAACAGTTCAGTCATAATTTTTTCATAACTATAATATTTTTGAAACTTGTTTCAGTAACCAAATTGCGTTATAAAGATCGTCGTGGCTCCTTTCAAAAATGTTGTGCCCTTCTTTGTTCATAATGAATAAATAAACGCATATCAGATCACATCACATACATTGCTCTGCTCCTAAGGTAAGCAGTCTAAGCACCTGTATTACAGAAATTAAGAACAATGACGGTACCACAACATTTACACCCGAAACAATACGGAAAAGTTCGTTTTCTACATTTCCCCGACCAGGATTTAAGCCTGTGACCTCAGAGGCGATCGCAAGTCTAGCGTGCTCGCCTTTTGGTTACGAAGGTTTATGTTATGTAATTGATAAAATCGTTAGATCTCGCTGCTATCTGTGTGTGTGTGTTATGCAATGCAGCTCACCTCTGCTTCAGTCTGACTGTTGATAATCGCCAAATGCGCGCCATCCATAGCGCACCTCTTATATGCCTCCGTCCAAAGAAGATATTCTGTGTAACCCTTGTAGCAGCTGCCCGTTCGTTTGTCAAGCACGTACTCTACAAAGGTAAAATTAATCTTCAACAATTTGATCTTTTATTATTATAATTTTTTACCAATGTCGTCAGTTTCTTATGACAATACCATATTCATTTTGGAATCTATTTTATTGGAAAAGATGATCAGCTAGAGCCAAACTTTTATTTAGATCTTGTAAGAATCTTGGTGCTTTTCCTAAACTATGGGCCACCTTAAATCATATGCTGCATATGCGAAGATCTTTTACGCGCCACTTATAGTGCGGTTTGTGTGGTATACTGGTCATCAAAATTTTAAGAGAATTGCCATCAACACGAGAAAGAAAAATCTTAGGAGAAACAGAATGCTGTCTTTCACTATCGCCGCAAACTCACGAGTAAATTAACCTCGCGAGCTAAGAATCTTGCGTAAATAGCCAGTGTACTTCTGTGAAAGTTATCCAAAACGTTTAAAACTGTTCGCGGGGCTTAGCGGCGATATCGTTGGTAGACATAGCAGCCCAGATGTAAACACAAGGGGCGCCTTAAAATTTGTGTCGTGAATTAAAGCCGTCAGTCATCATCATAGCCAAACTCATCGATGTTTCCAGTAGCTTCACTTACTTGGATCCGCGATACCGCACTCGTTCAGCTTACGCAGCTCCTTTCTGTAGCAGACGAAAGGGTGCCGCTCCGAGCAAGAAACTACCGTCGCGACGCTGTTCGCATCCATGGCTATACAATTTTCTTCTTTATCTTTAACATTAGGCTCTATTGATTCAGGCCATGAGAGGCAAATATTTGATATGGGTACTCCTTAAACAAAAAAAAAATTGTTTTTGTTACATATTATTTCTTTTGGAAAATCAACTAAAATGATATATTTTACCTACACACATGTTAGTAATCTTTGAAAATTGATGGGTCAGGATTTATTAAAGTAAATCCAAGTGCAGATGGTTTAGTCTATTTCTTAGTACTACTACTACTGTAAAATAATGTAGTGTCGGGGCGGTGAAGAAAATGCAGTTTTCCACAACAAGTCGTTTATTTTCTAGAAAAACACACTTCAGTACAACCTCGTAATTTAACGGTTAGCGCCATCTTGTCCTTCCATCCTTCCTCTCCCTTCCACGTACGCTCTCTCGCTCGCACACTCATTCCTTTTCATGCTAAACTACTTTTACAATCCTACATTCGGCTATCCTGATATTTGTCTGTCCTCAGACAATCTAAGACTTTATTACAAGCATTATAAAACTTAATACCTATAGATTACAATAAGAATTGCCCTTATTACACCTTATTTTATAGTTACAGACTGAAAATCTAGAAACTCTACATTTTGCTAATCTTTACTTACACAATACTCAAAAGTTATATAAAAACACATAAAATCTTGTTAAACAATGTATTTGCTTACACAGTATTTAAGAGTCATATGAAAAAACATAAAATCTTATGAAATTGTGTGTAGAATGCAATACAGTAAAAAAATATTCAAATAAACGCTACAGTTATTTTAAAGAGGGTTGTTTTTATTTTTATTTATCCCTTTCTTTCATCCATCTCCACCTATTTATTAGTTAATGATAAAAATTTATAATTTACCTAATTTGGCCATGGTTTCATTTGGTCAGCTGAGCTTGATGTTTTATTAGGCCCTTCAGCAGCACGGTCTACCTTCTCCACATCATAACGGTCATTGCGTTTAACCTTTGACACCCGATATGGTCCTAAGTACTTCGGTTTGAGCTTCAGTCCTGGACCAAACTGTGTCCTTTTTATGGCTACTAAATCTCCTTCTTTATATTGCGAACTTGGTTTACGTTTTTCATTAAAAGTCTTCTTGTTCTCATCTTGCACTTGTAATATTTGTTGCTTTGCTTTGATTCTGATCTCTTCTCTATTTTCTTCATATTGATCTACCTCTTCTTGCCTTAGCAATTCCAATATCTTCAGGTCTTCTTTACATCTCATGCCTATACCAACCATAAGGTGAAATGGAGTGGTGTTTATACTCCTCTGGTAGGTACTATTTATAGCCCTTTGCACTCGACTGATATGTCTGTACCACAATGATGGATTTTCTAGACATAGCTTAGTCAATACAGCCAAAATAGTCCTGTGCAGTCTTTCTACTTGTCCATTTCCCCTCGGGACTCCAGTGGTAATGGTAACATGCTGAATGTTCTCTTCTCTGCAGTATTCCTGAAATTCACCCCCAGTAAATGCAGTCCCTCGGTCACTTATGATTCTGACAGGATTTCCATAATGTTGTTGGTGCACCTTTATCTTCTCAATAGTCTCTTTACTTGTTGTACTCTTAGTCGGGAAGATCCATGTGAACTTTGTGAAGCCGTCTACTATTGTCAATATGTGATTGTACAACTTCTTCGTATCTGTCAGTGGTCCCAAATGGTCTATATGAAGTGTGTGTAATGGAGTACCTTCTTTATTTATCGGATTCAAATATCCTTCTTGTTTCCCAGCCTTTTTCGTAGCCAATAGACATGGTATGCAGGATACTACAAACTCTTGTAGCTTCTTATCTAAATCCTGGATATAATAATCTTGCTTAATAATCTCCTTCATCTTTTTCATAGAAAAATGCCCCTTACTGTGAACTTGTTTTATGATCTCTTTCTCTAGTGACTTGGGTATGACAAGTTGGTTTTGCTCTCCTTTGTAGAGAAGTCCATTATGTAACCAGTAGTCTGAAAACGAATTATGTTTTAGTACTTCACACACCGCCTTTAATCCGTCATCGTTTTGTTGAGCTAGCATTATTTGTTGTTGCAAATTGTTAACAGTAATAGTCATGCATGGGTGTCGGCTTAATGCATCGGCATGCTGCATCTTCGCGCCAGCCCTGTGCTCAACCTCGTAGTCGAACTGATCCAAGTATAGCACCCAGCGAGCAACTTTCGGTGACAATTCTTTTTTCTTCAGTGTCAGCTCAAAAGCTTGACAATCAGTGACTATTTTAAAATGGATACCATATAAGTAAATTCTAAACTTCTTCACTCCCTCAATAATAGCTAATGCTTCCAGCTCATAGCTTGAATATTTTGATTCTGCATTCGTGGTTCTCTTGCTCATATAGTAAACAGGGTGCCAGCCATCTTCGTGTAGCTGCAACAATATGGCAGAATAGGCAACAGCAGAAGCATCTGTGTGCAATTCAGTGCGTAGATTAGAGTCATAAATCTTAAGTACTGGAGAATCTGCTAACTTACGCTTTAAGTTCTCAAATGCCATTTTTTCTTTATCCCCAAACTCAAACAAAACGTCTTTTTTAAGCAGGTCTGATAGAGGTTTGGCTATATGTGCATAATCTTTTATGTATTTTCGAAAATATGAGGTTAGGCCAAGAAAACTGTGGACTTGCCTTGCAGTTGTCGGTTTTGGATATCTCATTACAGCATCTATCTTCTCAGTAGTGGGTCTCACTTCTCCATTCTTCACTACATGTCCCAAGTACTCTATTTCCCTGGAAATTAGTTTTGCTTTTTTCCAATTTATCTCTAACCCGTATTGCTCTGAAATCATAAGTACATTTTTAAGACGTTGTACAGCTTGGATCTCGTCTTGGGCCGGTATCAACAGATCGTCGATGAATATGATGACTTCACCCTTTGCTAGTAAGTCTCTAAAAATTATAGATATAAATCTCATAAAGTATTTAGGACAGATACTCAACCCAAAAGGAGCTCTTAAGAATTCGTATTGTCCATTGTGTGTAACAAACGATGTATACTTAATTGACTCTTCGCATATTTTTAAGTGAAAGAACCCATTTTTCAGATCGAGCACGCTGTATACCCTTGCATCCTTTAACTTATTTATTAGATCTTCTATCACTGGTAATGGAAACTCATCTTTAAATATTTTTCTATTTAGCATCCGATAGTCAACACAGATTCTGACTGAATTATCTTTTTTTTTTACCAATACCAATGGGCTACTATATTCAGAGTGACTTACGCGTATAATGTCCTTTTCCAACCATTCAGCAACCTGTTGATCCACTATCTCTTGCTCCTTCAACGCCAGACGTCGTGGTCGTAGTGCCACGGGAACATCATCCTTGAGCACAATTCGAAGCTGCAGTGGTGCCTCTTTCGTCTGCTCTGGT
Organism: Anania hortulata; assembly: GCA_963576865.1. Taxonomy (NCBI): domain Eukaryota; kingdom Metazoa; phylum Arthropoda; class Insecta; order Lepidoptera; family Crambidae; genus Anania; species Anania hortulata. Next base: position 981,962 of record OY756395.1, read on the forward strand.
TTGTAGTTCTGTACACACTTTATCACTTCGTTTCTCAAAGCCGGATCCTTCATGTGACCTACAACAGAATCAGATGAACATACCTCACTCGCATAACATCCCAGTCGCTCCCATTCTTTAGTATAGAACTTCACACAACCCTTTTTTAACACAACTGTAACGTCGTTAAGAAATTCCTGACCTATAATCACATCATACGGTATATAGTCTTTACATAATACGTGAAATATAACATCTGGGTAGCATTGTTCGTCCATACACAAATTTAAACGACACTTTCCGATTGAACGCACTGTTGATTGTCCGATACCTGACAACAATAGTTCGTCTTTTTCGCATTCCGGTTTCCCAATCGCATTATACACGTCCGCCGAAATAATATTCACGTCGCTGCCGGAGTCAACTAACGCCTTTAACTGGAGATTGTTTATTGATAACACAACAATCGGCTTTTTTTCCTCTGTTGACATTGACACTTCTTTCTCGTTGTAAACAAACGCCGCCATCTTCGATTCATCGTCGTTCGAAACGAAGCCGCTTGGGGCGCTGTCTTCTATGTCATTCGACGACGCGAACATCGTTCGCTTGGTGTGTTGGTAGTCCTGCCGTTCGTTACTGAGATAGTCGCTGGAGGCGCCACCGTCGATAGGTGTGACGTCTGCCGCGAACATCGCGCTCTTCGTATGTTGCTGTTGGTAGCTCCGTCGTGTTTTGCCGAACTCCTCCGATGATGTACGATGACTGGTTGTCGCTGCCGCCGATGTACTGCAGGCCGATCCAACATGTCCGAATTGGTTACATTTGAAACATTTTAGTCCTTTGCTTTTGTGCGGGCACTCGGCTGATGCATGACCGACTTCTCCACATCCGTAGCACCGAATCCATGATTTGCCACTTGTCTGATGCTTGCTTGTACTCACTGAACGCCTCTGTGCCTGCACCGCGCTTTGCATTTTTCTTGATATGGTTTCATAAATCTTTAACTTTTCTTTAAGATCGCCATAGGAAGTAACACCATATAGCATGATTTTATTCGTTTCTACGTCTACTATTCCGTCCACGATATATTTTATTGCGACGTAGTCTGGCATCTTGCCTCGCCTTCCGAGTTCTTTCATAACGAGCATATATTCTTGGCAGGTCTCATTCGGCCGTTTCTTTCTGCTGCTCATTAGTTCGTGTATAGCTTTAATGTCGATGTTATCAGGAAATTCTTTGAGAAGTGCCGCCTTGAGCTCCTCCCAGCTCCGGTGTGGTCGCTCCGCCCGTAGCCATAGTTGCGCCGTGCCGGTTAGGGATCTCCTCGCTATAAGAAGCTGTTGAAGCGGGGTCCACTCAAATATTTCAGCATTACTTTCAACGTCCTCTATCCACCGCGTCGCTGAATAGGTGTCGTCGCGTCCGCTGAAAGTAGGTATTAGCTCCGCCGTCATCTGTAGCATGTTTGCGCCACGCTTCTTCGCCTCGTATTCCCCAATGCAGTCGGCGTAGTCGTCTTGCCGGCTTTTTCGTCGTTCTTTAGCGTCTTTAGGCATTTCGTCGAGTCGTCGTAATCGTCTTTTCTAACCGCAAAGTCGTACGCGCAATCCCGTGCACGTGTTCGCCAATCTTGCACACGTCGTTTTCTCACCGCCCGTACCAGTATGTCGGTAATTTTTATAGTTTTTTTTTCATATCCCGGACGAGCCCCCAAAATTGTAGTGTCGGGGCGGTGAAGAAAATGCAGTTTTCCACAACAAGTCGTTTATTTTCTAGAAAAACACACTTCAGTACAACCTCGTAATTTAACGGTTAGCGCCATCTTGTCCTTCCATCCTTCCTCTCCCTTCCACGTACGCTCTCTCGCTCGCACACTCATTCCTTTTCATGCTAAACTACTTTTACAATCCTACAATAATGTACTTTTACATTATTTCCTATTATAAGGGTTTTCATAGCTCGACTAGTTTACCTTCCATGGACTGGTACTCGGTCCTGGAGTACACGTTGCTGATGCCGGTGAAGGCGGGCGCGGCGCACATGACGCTGGTGATCGCTTTACTGATGTTCGCGTTTAGAGGCGACGCCAGGATTGCTCCTGAAATGATACATAAATTGTGTTGTTATATTTGCTATGTCCGATATAACATCAAAGGAGTATTTCTAAAGTGTTCGCATTCCGATTCGCATACTTTATCTCAACCATGGACAATTTACTAGGAATTTGTAGGTATATGACTTTTGCAATTTTGAATGCGGAATAAATACAGTTTTGATCTTGAAGCCTCTGCACTCTGTGGAGAAAAACACTTTACTTGAAAAAATTTGGCTGTGTATTTAGCAGAATTTGCAATTGTTTAAAGTTTTATCGTTTTCAAGGGACCATAATAATCTTAATCGGTGAGTCTAAGTAGCCAAACGCTATTGGAACTCACAGTATGCTTTTTTGCATTAAGTTTGCTGTTCGCCAATTGTAATTAAGTAGAATAAATATTTACGATACTTTTCACTTTGGGCCCATTGATTTAGCTCTTTCTATCATAAACATACCTACACTGTAAACAACCTACCAAATAGATACAATCGCATTAAAAGTTCTAGAAATTTGTATAATTACCTTCAAAATGACAGGTCAAGACTGCGTCTTCCCATTTCAAAAGCGTTGGGTGAAATTTCAACCATCCCCCAGCTTCTTGATTGAAAATGTAATCACGGCGGATTACGCGGCCATCTGAAAACAGAAGCTCAGATATAGTAGTACAGCGATAGAATCATATATGTCCCTGTCACTAGTTTATTGACCACTTTCAGTAAATTAAACCAGATGGCAATAATTGCAGCGCACTAATAAAACGTGCCAGACAACACACCGTCTCGAAGTAAGATGGGGTATTTCAACAGTTAAGTCTATCAATCTTGAGTCTTGACTGACGATAGATCAATATATTTGGCTTTGACATGGTTGGCTATCCGGTCAGAATCATTTCGATATTAGTGACATAGACTCCATAATTATAGCAACAGGGTAATATTCCTACATGCACCGTCACGGCTGGAATTTGGTGAATAGTACTGTCAACGGCATGACAATCCACCCAAATAGTTAAAGGTCATTCGACCTATTTTCAAGTTTAGGTTCGACATGTACCTATCAATTGAAAAAATTTGACACTTTGTGATAGGTTGACGAGCTGTTGTTTGTATCAGTATTTCGTCAATCAGTAGACTGCACGATAAATGGCGTCGATCATACTAGACTGAGGGAATACTGATCCTGTAGTTACACAAAGACGAGGTTTCCCTCTAAGGACTTTAATATTCGCGTGTTGCGAGCTAGTTACCAGATAATTTATTTTGTCAGTCGCGTCGCCCATCATACCGAGAAAAAAAAATTTTTGACTGCTGCAGCTTTGCAAAATAATTCAGTGATTGTTTAGTACTTATTTTATTGGAAATATTTTTAATAAGGTTATTTTGTAGTAAATAATTTTGAAGCTGCAACTACTGTAGGTACGATAACAAATAAAATAATCTCCTAGAATAAGATTTATACCAAAAAAATTGCTACGCAATGGGCATAAAAATATATAATAAGTTGCCAGCCCATATAAAACTTTTACCATTACATAAATTTAAAAAAGTCTTGCATGCTTGGTTAATTCTTTGTAATTTTTACACTGAAAGCGAATATTTGATTTCAAAAATTTAGCAGCTTATTAATTAACTTTTTTACAATGTTTGCATGCTGGAATGTATACAGCGAAGCATGGATCCTTCTTTGTACCTACCATCTTATGTCACCTGTTTCTAGCAAATAAATGATCTTTATAAATAAAAATATAATAAATTGATGAATTTTGGTTGTTCATCCAGATCATGGCGCTTGCAACAGTGCAGAAATATTCGTAGAATTACAATAGGTATAAAAGGATATACCTTTATGGTAAAATTATTGAACCATACCACGTTTAAATCAAACAGATCAATTTAAAAAATGCTAGATTAAAAACTGAATTTCTCGTAACGATGTTCTCGCAAATGAAGAAGGATAGCTTAGTTCTCGTAAACTTTGTCATATGAAATTGATATTTTAACACCATGTCGTTAATTTGATTTGAATTTTTAACTTGCCATAGCGAAGAGGGACTATAATATTAATTTTCAACTAAATTACTTACCAGATATAGCCATCCACGAAAAAAATATTGAAAGTATTATTAAGCGCACCATGTTTAATACAGTATAGTTATCACACTAATGTTTGTAGCGCATGAATGTCTTTATATACTGGACACATTATCACCAATCGTGGAACTGTTAGGGTTAATAAGTTAATAAATAAATTATCTTTGTGTCTGATAGTCTGTGATTTTTTTTCAAACACAATTTATTTTTAATACGTCCCACTGCAGGGAACAGGCATCACCATAACTATAACTATGAAGTGGGTTTCATGACCTCCGTAGCCGGGAGGCCAGCATATTGGACTTGGTGTCACTATCTCTGAGGCCCCGGGTTCGATTTCAGGTCAATCAATGTAGAAAAATAACTTCTCTTTTTTGTCCTAAGACAAAATAGAGAAGTTATTTTTAAGTTAAGTTATAACATGCAGACCCAAGTCTGGGTGTTGTGGTACCGTCGTTATTCCTGTTCTGTAACATGAGTGCTTAAGCTACTTTTCATAGGATCAGAGCAATATGTAACGTGGTCCAATATAAAAAAAAAAATTGAACAACTTTTAATAAACTCCACCACGCGGACACTGTGCGGATTGATGGAGGAGTGTTATTTACTAATACCAGTGACTAACTACTGTCATATGTAATCAAGCTGCCATTTAAGGCCGTTACGAATACCGTTTTTGATCGTTATGTTACTGGGAGCAGATCGACACCGGATTGCGACTATTGTCAAATTACGGGAATTGGGCTTCAGATAGTGGCAAAATGGTAGCCCCATGCTTTGAACATTATTTACTTGTCACACGATCGAGAAAATAACGTGCCCTCATTGTGCACGGAAGTTCGCTGCGAAGATGGCTACATAAGCCATCTTCGGGTGCACCAGCCCCCGGCCGATTAGGAGTCGAAGTGGTCGCCATGGCCGAAAACGGTCGGATGATCATCATTATACATGACCAGAATGGACACCCATCATCTCACGACCGCGGCAAGAGTAGTTTAACTTGGTGATCGCTACCATAGCGCTGCGCCACCTGTTAAGTGTGATTTTTAATATTTATTCTGCTATTCGGAGCGAATACAAAACGAACAAACCAAAAATAATCGAAATCGGTCCAGCCGTTTTTGACTTATAAATGGTGTAACTTACCCGAATTTGTTTTATATACATAGATGACAAATAATCATAATCAGAACTACTAAGAATAACATTTAAAATATTAAATGTCCGGAACCCTCTTCACGCGATTTCAACTCGCACTTGTTTGGTTTTTCCTTTATTACGATGACTGTGAAATCCACAGCGGACGTAACGTTTACCACAATGTTACAGGAAACGATATAAAACTTGGATTTTGTGTCCAATATTTATTTACATATAATAGCAACTTGCGGATTTAGGCACCTTTTTGCATAGAAATAAAGAAACATATCGGTTTTCGGTACAAACGAAGGTTTGCGAAAAATAATAGATAGATAGATAGATACTCTTTATAAATTGCACACCATACAAAGAAGTTTAAATTTGTGTTTACAGAAAGATGCACAATGTAGGCGGTCTTATCGCCAAAAGCGATCTCTTCCAGACAAACTTCAGGTAAAGGACAGACAAGAAGAAAGGGAAAAGTGGTGCGGAGAGCTTAGTGTGAAATTTAATACCTAATAAATAAATATATAGTCCGGATAGGAATAAACATAAACAATATACTTACATCAATTATACTAATAATATATAATAATACATACATACAATATACATAAATATACACATAAATGATACATGCAAGGAAATATCGTGACCAACAATGACCAGTTGACCAGTATTCAGCAATATTAAAAAAGGATAGAGAAGTGGTTTGTATGTCAAGACGCAAAAAATGTGCTTTGTACCACACATAGAAGGCGTGAGCGGGACGGCGACGGGTCGGGTCGGGAGTACGACGGGTCTAATAACATACGTTTAAATGGGCGCCCACAGACAGCGGGCGTGAGCGGGATGGCTCGTCGCGCACGCCGGCTGTGTGTGGGCGCCCATTTAAATCTATGTTAATAGACCCGCCGCACTCCCGTCGTTACCCGTCGCCGTCCCGCGCACGCTCTCTGTAAGTGTTACGCTTTAAAGATATCAATAGATTCGGATTGCCTTATTGGTAAAAGTAAGGAGTTCCATAATATAAATAACTTACTACATAAAAATTTATACTTATTTACTTTGGTCACGCAATAACTTGAGAACGACTTTACTAATTTCGACCATATTTTTTTCAAACTTTGCTAATACTTTAAAAAAGGTTCTCATAAAAAATAATACGAAAGCAGAAATTCCTATATGAATATACTGAAAACCACGTGCATGAAGTCGCGGGCAACAGCTAGTTAAATATCCTAGATTAAAATAGGGACCTAAGAAAAATGTGGTAATTTTGACCCCAAAGAGACTGTTTGCATCACCGTAACGAACATCTAAAAGTGTCACAAAAATCCACGAGATGACGCTATATGGAATAGTTCTAAGAACCTTTTTTTGTGTGTAAAATTGGGTTTTTACAAGAAATACAACTGTAAAGGCAAGCAATACCTTAACTAAATACAAAATTTTATTAAAATCGTTATCTATACATATAATTAATCTGAATAAATTCAATTCTTGTTCAAGAACCATTGTCTAGAAATAATAAAAAACAGTCCCCAGGCTTTCTCTTCGATCAGTGGTCAATGGGCTAGTTTCCTAGGTCAAAAAATGATTATTCTATTCAGTCCGTCAGTTATATTATCAAAAAATATTGGACCCATATTTTGTCTTTTGTCAATCAAACAAAAAATGACGCATCAAAGTGAGGACGTGACGTCACGCGGAACTTTAACGGGCTATATCTTCATTATTTTTTGTTTGATTCAGAAAAGAAAAAATACGTGTCCTATATTTTCTGTTAATCCAACTGACGGACTAATTCGATTTTTTTAGGAAACTAGCCCATTATTTCTTGTCTGTGTGTATGTGTATTACCTATAGGCTTGGAAACTACTAGCCTGATTTTAGTTTAGTTTTTGCTATTTTAAAGTAGAAAATCCAGCTTAAAATCTAGGGTGTATGCGATAGTTGGGTGTGAGCGTGTCTATGTACTATGATTTTTTCATCGCAAATGGTAGGCTCCCAATTAGTTTTAACCATTACAACCATTTTTTAACTGACTTCAAAAAGGAGGAGATTCTATGATCGACTGTAGGTATATTATATTTTTTGTTTTCACAGATAATTTCGACAAGTTTGTATACTTCAAGTTATTAGCGCTGCTTAATATTCTGTAACACTCAAACATTAACATGTAGTCATCATTTCAGCCATAGAAAGTCCACTGTTGAACACAGGCCTCCCCCATGACCCAACATCGGGGGGGATTGCCAATACTCGTCACGCTTGGCAGGCGGGTTGGCGAGCGCAGTTTTTATAATATTTCGCACGCAGACGCTGCTGCCCGTCTCGTGCTACATGAATTAGTCGCCTCTTACGACACGCCTTCTGTTGGCGGTGGGAAAGTGTACATGGGGCACACTAAAAGTTTTGCACTTCTAGCTAATCGGAACTATTTGAATTTCGAATGATATTTATTTTTTAAAGTTGCAACCTTCTTAGTAATAAAAAAAAACAATTGGCGGGAAATGATTTGTCAATTGTTTTTTATTACACATCAAAGTTCTACGTACGCAACGAAAATGGAATTATGTCGATAATATTTTAGAGCGATGATTATTTTTTTATTTTTTTTTATTTTTAATAAATATTGGACAACATCACATACATTGCTCTAATCCTGTGGTAAGTAGCCAAAGCACTTGTGTTACAGAAATCAGAAACAACGACGGTACCACAACACCCAGACCCGAGGCAATATAGAAAAGTTATTTTTCTACATTGACCCGACCGGGAATCGAACCCGGAACCTCAGAGATAGCGACACCAAGTCCGGTATGCTCGCCTCTCGGCTACGGAGGTCGTAAATGCTTTTGGAAGAGAAGCACCTTGTTTGAGCACCGTGAGGCGATGGTTTGCTGAATTTGAGAGAGGTTGAGTTTCTTTACATGACGAATTTCGTGAAGTTGAAGGCCGCCCGCCTTCAACTGCCGTCAACGAAAATATTGTGGCTACTGTTAAGCGGCTAATTGAAGAAAACCCGCGGATTACCTATGAGACATTTCAAGGACTATTGGGGATTAGTATGAGGGTCAGGCCGTAGTTTTTGCCACAAATAGCGCAAAGGTGTCGCAAAATTTTCTACGAGTCCGTCGCGCAGTGACGCAAAATGGTAACGCAAAATTGTTAAGGAGTGCATACAATTATGTAATTTCATATAACTAATAATATTTTTTGTGACCCATAAGTACTTTTTACCCGACTGCGGCGAAACCCAAAAGGTGTGTGTTTGACCTGTATGTATGTCTGTTCCTATGTAGGTACCTAACTACTCAACTCAACCGATTCTGATAAATAATACCCCATTCGATTCGTCTTGAAATGGCGTTAATTAGCCATATTGTAAAAAAGAAAAAGTTAACAAATTATAATATTGTATAGGATATCATTGAATAGGCACTAAAAAATCATACTGAGGTTTCTAATATCATTTTGAATGACCATTTAGGATCTATAATCATTTAACGTTAACTAAAAAAGTGTAAAATAAATTAAAAAAGAATAGAATTTTAGACTGCGTAGTCTAAAATTCTATTAACAATCGGGAGCCATCATTGGGAAGATTTGAGCCGGTCTAGATCTTTAAATGGCTCCTGACTGTTGATAGAATTTTAGACTACCAACTGAACTTGTTTTACCCTTGTTCAGTTTTAAAGCAGCCGGGTTTTATGATTTTTTAATTTATTATTTTATTTACTGTAAGGGCAGAGCTACAAAATAAATCACACTTTTAGTAGGTAAGTACGACAAATTAATGTCAAATTTTACTCATAACTTTTAAATCTTAAAAGGTGTTACAAAAAAGCGGAGAGTTCTATTGCTAGAAATACAATTTTTTCAAAGAAACAAAAATACAAATCTCAAAAAATAAACTCAAATACTTACAAAAAGATCACTATGGAAACATAAAGAGTATCTACTTAATCAACAAGAAACTCTTGAGGACAGAAAGATTATTTGAAAACTTGGTTTATTATGATCACAACCGCAGTAGAAAAAATAGTTTACCGAACATAATTCTTTAACTTTATATAGAAATATAGTTTTTTACTGTATGTTGAAACAACATAAATCGATATCAAACATTATTTGACCCCGTCGGGAAATATTTGGTTTGGGTAACACTTTTATCACGTCATCTAAGTGCATTTCACATACATCCTCAACGTTTGGATACGTAAAGACTAATCCTTTACTACCTTTCAAGTTTTTCACTTTCCTAACAAATTTCACAGTAGGGGTTTTATCTTTTATCCATAAAACACGTCCTACAAAGTGCTTCAAACTTTTTTTTGTAGAAAATTTAGCAACGATCCAGTCATCTTTTTTAAAAATATCATTATCGCCTGTAAAGTACTCAACGTCGCTTAAACCAAACGGTATAGCTGGCTCGAAGTTTTCCTTTTCTACTTGTTCTTCTAAACATGTCGTTAAGAAATCATCAAATGTTTCACATTTAGAATTATCTATGTCAGCTAGACTCATAATATCGGAATTTTCTGAGCTTGATTCAATTGTTCTTATCTTTTTCTTCTTTACAGTTTTTTACTAAATTTTGACTTTTCTTTATAATTAATATTAATTTTCCTTTTTTTTCCACAACTTCTTATTTTTTCAGTAGTTTCATTTTTCCGTTTTCTCTTACTGTCTGCTTCTTTTAACGTACTTGCGTATTCATTTAATTTACTTGTCTCACTTAAAACATTACTTTGTTTAACATTTCTTTCTTTATTCTTTGGAACTATTTTCATATTTAGTGCTGATTCTGTAATAAGTTCAGCCCCTTTGAGTTTTTTCTTTATTCAGAGGCTTGTTTAGAGGTAAGTATCACATTAGAGGTTATCATCAGTTTAGAGCAGTCTGCTGAAAATGTTGATTCATTTAACGATAGCTTGGAAGGCAATTTTTCTGGTTGTAAACATTTCGGCAAACCATTGACCTTCGCTATGAACGAGACATTTTGATTGTCAGTCTTTGAAATTTTATTCAACATGCATACATCCGATGATTGTGCTGTATTAGTTTGGTCTGATAAATTCAAGTGAATGTTGATAACTTTGATACAAGACATTTTGAGACTGTCTGGGTTATAGATTGTCATTTCATTGTCATTTTCAGCGTCACTTTCCTTTTCAGCTGTGTCACATATTTCACATTCAATGGCATTTAACATACCAGAATCATTTAGTACATCAATACTGAGATTGGTTTCGTCAATGTCCAAATCCGAAAAATAACTGTCCTGGGTCCAGTCAAACAGTTCTTCTTCAGAGTACGTTTCATTTCCATTTATCTCTGCGCTATTGTTGCTTTCCTCTTTCTCTTGTTTTAGTTCTCCAGTGGTTTCGTCGAGCATTAATTTTGTGCAATTTTCAAGTTTTCCATTTCCGACTAGTGTAGATTCAGTGTCAAATTTAAAACTGTGTATTTCCGGACTAAAACATTCATATTTTCCTTTTAGATTTTGGCAAAAGCAAGAGAGAATGCGATATTTAAGTATGAATTTGGCATGACTTACAATTTGATGAATTTTTAATGTATTACGAATAGGGGTCAGTTTACTCACAATACTTGTGTCTAATGATTGGATGCTTTCAGATTTTATTTAAAACGTTTTTACAGATGTTTCTGTTTTTTGCAAAACATCGAAAGCTGTTTGTGCATCTGGTATATCGGTCCCATGGGAAACTTTGAAGTCTAGAGATCTTTTTATAGTACCCCCTATGCCATCTGCGGCACCTTTTCCGTGGGACGCTTCAAAATAAGACCATGTAAAATGTTTAAATCCATATTCGTATGTGTTGCGGGTCATTAAAAAAAAATTTTTTTTTTGGCGGTACTGGCTCGTGGGACCATCTGAGAAAAAATTTACTATGTCTATGTTTGGGTAAATAAGCCTGATATGCTTTAATATAGGAACAAGGTGGGCCCAAATTGCTTCTGGGTTGTGTAAATTTTCAGCAGAAATTGAACAAAATGATAGTGGTTTTTCATTTTTAATGTACAGCATGCCCGTGTGAAGGGTGATTTGTTTTTTTGAAGCCCCGAAGTGCATGGCTTGCACTTCTTCATGATACTTACAGAGCCAATTTTCCGAAAAGTCTATATGTATTGCGCATTCTTTGTGGTCCAACTTATCTATACAGTACTTATACTGTTGGTATTGATGGCGCATGTTGTAAAGATGTATCTGAAATTTCTTTATTTCCTTGTTAAACAAATCAACTAGACTTTTTATTGTTCCCTTGTTTTCAGTTTTCACCATTCTCTTAGTCTTTTTCTTCTGTCCTTTTTCATCATATTCGTGTTGTCTGACATTCCATAAATACCACTTAATTTCAACATTTTCGTCTCCCTTTACTTGCACAGCATTATCTTTGCAAACACTGCATTCGCCGTACATACACTGTCTGAAATTAAGATCGCAGACAAGATTGTTCAAAATTGTATTAATATCATTAGACTCAAAAATGTCCACCAATTTCAAAGCATTTGCAATAAACTGCATGTTGCAATGTTTCAAGCAAGCACACGTTTCTAAATCTTTTAAATTTGGAGAAATTATGTAAAATGGTCGATATTTTTTAAAGGTGCTAAAACTTATTAAACCTACTTCGGAAATGTATTTTTTATGCAAGTTTTTTAATTTGTCAAGAAGATATCTCACTTGCATTTTGCGTTTTTTGTATGTCCGGCACTCTTTTTTACCTGCACTTGCACGGCTCACGTCATCTCTCTCATAAAATTTCCTGATGCTCTCTCTCAGAGCATGCGTTTTTGTTTTTAATTCTCTGTGTCTTTTTAAACTAGTTTTAAGTCCAAGACTTTTTGTAAGGCAGGTTTTCAATTTATATTTTTTTACAATCAGGTTATCCACAACATCTTTAAATGTATTTTTATCTTGGTTTTGGCAGGCTTGAAATTTTGATTTAATAGAGTCGGTAAGAACATTGTATTCCAAAATCTTTCTTTTAATAGGTTCTTTTTCCGGGGTTGCGACATCAATTAAGTGCTCATTTACAAAATTTTCTGATCTCTTATAGGGAGTATTTTCTAGTTCTTGTCCAATGGTAGGGTTTTCAGTTTCAGCATCCTTGTCCTGAAGTTTCTTCGCTAAATCCCGGTAATCATTCTTTAATTTACGCATTTCTCTTTGTAGAGAATTATATCCTCTCATCAGTTTTTGAACTTGTTCACGAAGTTGATTATTTTCACGTCGCACTTTTTTTTCAATATTTCTCTGAATATTTCTTATCGCGGTCCTATTCAAATACGTATTGCTTCTACTTTCTGTCTCAGTTTCGTTAGTTTGCTCTAAAACTTGTGAAGCCACAATGTTTTGAAATTCCAGATTATTTTCACATGAACGGTCATCTGTATCATCCTGGTGCTGCGTATTGGAATATTGCTCACTCGATGTGGACTGGAATGTGTGGACACTCTGCTGATTGCTGTTTTTTTTCTGTCGTAATTTTAACCTATGATCTTCTTTTTGTGCATCAGTCAAAAATTGTTTTTTATTTTGGTAAACTTTAATTGCTCTTAACTTTTTTTTTTTTTTCATTTTTAAATATTTTTCAGGATCCGTTGTTTTTAGTTTTTCCCTATATCTTCTTGATTTTTCCGATTGAGTCAGAGGCATCTGAAATAACGAAATGAATATTATATGTCATAATGGGCCGAAATACTTTTTGCCTAAAATATAGATGAAAATTTACAGACACCAGAAATTGATACTGTAGATAATTACTTAGTAATAAAATCTTTTGATTGTGTTTTAATGAATATATTTTTTTCTAGATAATGTTATATATTTTAACTTTTTTATTTTTATTAGTTTTTAGATCTGTTTTTCCTTGTTAATATTCCATTTTGCATTTTCAATTTGTCATTGAATTATCGTTATTAATGAACTAGGTTTTGTCTAACTTAGTCTATATTGTATTAATTAACAGTTCGCACACAGTAAGGCACATTGGCTACTTTTTACCAAGGGAAATTACACAATAAAATACACATCTTACTGAAATTGAAAAAACTTCTTACTGAAAGTTGAATTGAATTACTTAGTACCTATACATACATACTATCAAGACACAAGGCGAACACAAGAACTTTTCATACAAGACATTCATACCCCAAGCTTTGCAGGCATGCACAGTGCAAACTATCAGGGCCGCGGAGCCCAATTTGAAGATACATTACTTTCATTTTTTAAAGTAATAATATTTTCAATTTTATTTTATCAGTCTGTTAGAATACATAATACAGAGTCCAAAACCGAAGAGTTTTAAAGCTGGGCAATCGAACAAAAAAACGAGTTTATTTTATTGCGAAATCCTAAACAGTGCAATGCTAGCTAAAAAAAACCACCTGTAAGCCTATGTGTGTAAGCTCCTTTATTTGGTGGCGTAAAATTAGTAGCGCAAATTCTACGCCCCTGGTAATGCAAAGTAGCATAAAGTCATTTTTGCGCAACTGACGCGCAAACAAAATCCTTTATTACTGGATAAATAAGCTATTTTTGAATGTAAATTAAGCCTAGAAAGAGGGCGTACATTTCATTAAATCGTGCGCAAAAACAATTATAGATTTAAATCAAAAACTTACCTTGATATATCAAAAAAACACTCTCCGCAAAAAAATTGACACTTCCTTCTTTCAAACGATGTTGATGTCGGACTAAAAAAAATATGGCCGCTGACGGCGTATTGACCACAGACAAAGTTTGTTCGGTGTTGCTACTACTCAGACTTGAATACTACTATTTTTTAAACACAACCAAATGGCCAGATATTAGTTGCGCAATAAAAAGTAGCGCAAAGGAATGGATTTAAACGTTTTTCAAAAATGAGTGAAAATTAATGAACTTTCTTAGGATATACGAAACAATATTTAAAATGTGGCTAGCTAACTACCATTGCATAGCGTCAAAGCAAGCAGACTATTAAAAAGATTTAAATTTTTGATTTTACTGATGCTTAAAGTGCACCTCTACCGGAACGGATAAGCGTATTTTACGAAAAATTCATCGCTTTTTGTACCAAAATGTTTTATAAATTTCCAAGGTTATGAACTTATTCAAATATGTTTATTCACCATTTGTAAGGAAATAAGATGCTCGTAATGAAAAAAATATAAGTACTATACTTTTTTTTCAAATGTGGCGGAGAGTTATGTTTTATCTAATGTGGCAAAATCTACGGCCTGACCCATGAGCCAAATTCAGAAAATTTTACACGAGGAATTCAAAGTTTGGAAACTTTGCTGTCGTTGGATCCCTCATGAACTGACAGCGGAGCAGAAGCGGGCTCTGGAATGGTGCTGACAGATGCTAGTGAAGTACTACTAGTACTACCTATTTAACAAAATTACTGAATTTATTTAGTAAGTTAAGAATATTTACAAACTCAAAACGAAAATTAACCTAAACGCTAACCCTAATCCGATATTTTATTTAAAGGAAAAAAAAAAAACCTGAAAAAAAAACTGAACATGTCACATTTATTTTTATTAACATAATCTAATTGAAATTCTGAACAAAGTATATAATTTGTTAAAGCGTGTTTGTACAGAGGTACAACAATGGCTCCGGCTGAGGTTCCGGGTTCGATTCCCGGTCGGTCAATGTAGAAAAATAGCTTTCCTATTGTCTCGGCTCTGGGTGTTGTGGTACCGTCGTTGTTTCTGGTTTCTGTAACACAAGTGCTTAACACGTTGGCTGCCACTGAAGAAATGTGTTTTTTACATAAAATCTTTTTAATGAAATATGGCGCGGAATGTTAAGATATGAACATGTTATTATCTAACTTAAAGTGAAATCGGCTCGGTAGGAAGGTAAAATATTTTAAAAAGACCTAACGAGGTCACCGGTGATCGGCGTGGCGCTGTGAAGCGAAAATATGAAAAACCGTTACGAAGGCGCCGGAGTGACCGCAACCCCGGTCACCCGTTCCCCGCAGTCGTTCGCTAGCACTGGAGGAGCGCGCACTTTGATGTTATTTTTATTTAATAATTTGAATATAGTAATTAATGCGCTGTGATTTTAGAATATAATAAAGTTGTTTTATTTTCCCGTCAACTAAATTTTCAACCCTTATGATTCTCATAATGTATGAGTAGAACATTTGAGATTGAAATAGTATTTTTCATATTCTTATTCGTTTCGTATTTTCATATCAGCTATCTCTATGCTAAGTTTTATTAAAATTAAGCTATTGGATAAGCGATAAAAGCACAAACAAGTTGCTTTTCACTTATCACAAACAATCATGTACATAATTTTAGAAGTATTTTCGAAAAAAAAATAATAGGTAGACAGGAACCACGCCAAAGGAGTATTCTACAGCGCGGCCACTTCAGTACAGAAAATGTATCGGAAACGCATCCTCCGGCGCACGAATTCGTTCCAAAACAGGTCTAAACAGGTCTACCTTGAGGTCACCGATTACCATAGTGGCGCGTAGATGTAGGTAGGGGTCCGGTCACCCGTTACCGGGGTGGCAGCTAACGTGTTAAGCTACTTATCATAGGATCGGAGCAATGTATGTGATGTTGACCAATATTTATTTATTTATTATAATTTAGTCGATTACCTATTTGGTAACTGTAGCATAACCAGCTGTGATAATATAACACTTGAAAAAAAAAAAACGACTGCCTCAGGTGGGACTCGAACCCACGCTAAAAACGCTGGCTTCGACAGCGAGAAACACTTGACAAATTTCGACGAGTTAGCCGATGTCCTCGGTAGCTTAGTTGGAAAAGCACTTGCCTGGCGGCTGGCATGCAATGAGACGTGGGTTCGAGTCCCATCTTCCCACCTGAGGCAGTCGATTTTTTTTCAAGTGTTATATTATCTATTATCTATTCTATCTATCTATCTATCTATCTTATCTTATCTTATATATATATATATATATATAAAAATGAATTGCTGTTCGTTTGTCTCGCTAAAACTTGAGAATGGCTGGACCGATTCAGCTAATTTTGATCTTGAAATATTTGTGGAAGTTCAGGGAAGGTTTCAAAGGTAAGAAATTTATTTTACTTTTATTTATTTTTAAATTTTATTAAAGTTTATTTTCACAAACTGTTCGTACCTGTCAAACGAATTGGCGGAACGAAGTTCGCTGGGTCAGCAAGTCATAGATATAACAAGCATGTAATTGCTAAAACCAAATTTAAATCATACCTAACTGTTCGTTTCTTATCATATTTTGGAATTTGTGAATCATTTCCGTCTGATAGCTAGTATCCGGCCATCACTGTAATTCCCATAGTAAAAAACCCAGGGAATACTGGTCTGACAGAATATCCTAATTTTGATAAAAATGTAATTTTGTCGATTAGGATTGCTACTAACGCAACACACATAACAAAAGAAAAGAATGTGCCTGCGTGGACAGGTAATATTTTCGTAGTGTGCTATAGGTGACTTCCTCGTCCCCCGCAAAAAATGGCAGAAAATCTTATTCAGTGATTCGACGGCTTGCAATCTCCTTAAGAGAAATACTCAAACACAGCATCTACTTCTACTTTATTTAATGTGTAAGTATGTATATTATTTTATTTTTTAGTATTTATGTAATAAATATATAGTATATTATAAGACCGCCTAAATGGGTTAGTTTCCTAAAAAAATCTAATTAGTCCGTCAGTTGGATTAATAGAAAATATTGGACACGTATGTTTTCTTTTCTCAATCAAACAAAAATGAAATGATGAAGATATAGCCCGTTAAAGTTCCGCGTAACCTCACGCCTTGCGACACTTTTTGGCAAGACGTGACGTCACGTCCTCACTTTGATGCGCTTTGTCTCCGTCATTTTTTGTTTGATTGACAAAAGAAAAAATATAGGTCCATTATTTTTTGATAATCTAACTGACGGACTAAATAAAATAATATTTTTTTGACGCAGGAAACTACCCCATTGTGCAATATTTTTATCTTATCTCATGCGTTTTCTTATTAAGATCTACATCAATTATTTATTTCCATCAAACATCTTATAAATAATCCAATAAAAATAAAATACCTAATTATATGTACATATTCTAAATCTAAACTCTTTATACAAAGTCAGATATTTTATTCATAGGAAAGATCCTATAAATAAAATATCTGACTGAGATCACCGTTCAAGGGAAAGGTGCCCAAAAGGCTGGCAACATTACCACGCTGGATAGCTAGGCTAACCCGTTGGCCAAGGTATAAGCCAGCCTTTGGATCGTGAGATGTCTCAACTAAACGCTTAGACAACTCACGGTATAGCTTGTGGGCACTCGGTCCCCACGGGCCCAAAGTTTCCACCCCAAATGGTTCAAATATGTAAGTCTCACCAAGACTTTCATATTTGCGCCGTTTTAGGGCCTCTGCAGAAGCTGCTGCAGAACCCGCTCGGTTGCCAGTCGATGGAAGATGGAAAGGGGCTAAAGTGTCGACGCAAGTCGCGTCCCACACTAAGGGCCTACCCATCGTCCATGGAACGAGGGTCATGCCGTCAGGACGCTTGCCATCGCTGCGTACGAGGCCATTCGGTTCAAGAATGGCCGGAATACGCGCACTGACAAGCGCCCGTCGGATGACGTCGTTACGACGTCTAAACTAGCATGACGGGAGATTCTTCCAGCACTTCTGCAGCATGAGAGACTGTGGTGAGCAAGCTGATCGACAACCTTTCCACAGGAACAGCGATGAGGTACAGAGCTGAAAGCACCTAACCTAAGACTAAATGCTATTCTAAATGAAACATTATCAATAAGGGTACCCAGGGTCGGAGACGGAAGAGCATTTAGCCAAAGACCGGATTCCCATTCGATTACGGCTAGGAGACGAGCCTGATCAGCAGAATTGGTAGACGTCTGAAGTAGGTTATTACGCACCACTCTGCAGAGAGGCTCGTCCCAAAGCCTTTGAGCCGAAAGGTTTTGAGGGGGGTCATCCGTGGTAAGGTTCTTCCACGCATCTATGGCCTCCGCTAAATATGGAATATGGACAGCATTAAAGTCATGGGATTTACTAAGAATTTTGCATATTAGACCAAAAGTTTTGTGGGATGAAGACAAAAAAGCTGGAAGACTGACACCGGTGATTTGTCTTATCCCTAACCCCCCATGCCGAATAGGCAGGGAAGCTTGAGTCCAGGTTCGTCCTTCCAACTTAATGTTAAGTGTTTGTGAAATTATATTCTGGATGATACAATCTAATTTTGATGTCAATTCAGGGTGTTTCCAAAAAGGCGATGAGCGTAAAATGTATGTGAATTTTGGTACAAAGAGACAAAACCGGATGATTGTGTAAGCAATATGACTGTTAATTTTGAGTATTCTATCTGAAACTGATATAAATTTGGCAATTTGTTCGTCAATGTAGGTTGAAAAAGATTCATCCGCGATTGGGGAGCCGAGCAGACGAAGTGATGTTTTATCTATAATTTTGATGTTGGGTGCTAATTGTTTAAAATCGTTTATAATAACATCACGCTGATCACAATTTTGCGGAACATAAAGTTCACATTTAGAAAAGTTTAAATCCAAACCACAAATTTTGAAGTTATTTAATAAGAAAGAAAAATCTTCTAATACCGTAGAAGAGTCACCACCCAGGGTTCCGTCGTCAAGGTACCAAACATTAAAATGAGACTTTAATTTAGTAATGATGGGATGAATGGCCAGGCTAAAAATGGCTGGGCCGAGAGGGTCACCTTGTTGACACCCAACAGCTGAAGAGAGTAGGTTTTCTCTGTATATAAGTTTTATAGGAGTACTATAGCACTGCCACAAGAAACCGTACAGAGAAGGTCCATTTTTTTGGATCTCAGTCAACAAGACACCTCTATCGACCGAGTTAAATGCATTTTTAACGTCAACGTTAAGTAAAATATCATTGGGCCGAAAATTTATGTTAGAGCGGACAGCATGGATTGCAGCTTCGCAGCCACCTGCTACCCCGAAGCCGAGCTGAGTAGGTTGAAATTGATCGCTGAGAGTACTAGACACCGCCCGACAGCAAACTTTTGCTGCAAGACGGCGGTATGTAGTACCCACAGCGATGGGTCGTATGCCTCCGTCTTTTTTTTTTAAGGCACAAAGATTGGCGCCGTAAATTATTTCAACTACACTACAGTGAACCTGGCCAGAAAGCATGAGATTTACCAATGATGTCAGAGCTTCAAGCAGAGCTACGCTGGCCTCACCGCCAACATTCAGAAGGTCCTTGAGATGTTGTGCAGTGAGACCATCGAGCCCCGCAGCAGTTCCACTTCGGAAGCCATTAACAGCCTGGAGGACCTCAGCGGATGACGCCTGCAATTTTGCATTGGAATTATTGGGGGGATCGGGAAAAGTAACATTGGTGGCAGGGCGTGGGTGTTTATCATGGAGAGCAGAAAGTGTCTCTGGGGTGTCGGGAGCCAAAGCATCATCCGAAAATAAAAGTCTAGAAGCACCTTTAATATCTCCATCACCAACCTTACTTTCAATGTAGTGAATATGCGACCTTTTGTTCCAATTGCGCGGTGAATGATTAAGTCTTAAATTATATGAATGGTCAGTTGAGCAGTTTTCTTTGATATGTGATGTAAGGGAACGGGAGATATTTGGAGATGAATTGACATGCAGAATTCTAAATGGGAATGTAAGTAAAAGTTCCCATGCCTGTATTGAGTTCAAATTAACAACATTCCTGATCTCTGTCGTTAATTTTTGAGCAACACAGACACGGGCACCTCGGGGCACTCTTTTAATGATTGGAGTACTGTGTTTTAATTTGGAGATTTGAAGCCAAAAGGGTTCGGAGGGTGGTGGTGGAGATGTCTGTGGTTGAGATTGAGGTGTCTGAGATGATAATGGCTGGGACTGGGAAGCATCACTATGAATTTGTTGATGAGTGGATTGATGGCAACGGCTTACATGAATATTAAGGCCTCTCTGGCCTTTAAAATGTCGGGGTCGGGAACAAAGATCGCATTTTATATAGTTGGTCGGTGAACTCATAAATAATACTTAACTTAACTTAAAATAAATCATACTAAAATAACAAGAACTGAAAAAAGGACAAAATTTACACAATAATAAAAACAGTTAATAAACAATGACACTTGATGACACTACACGTTGTAGTTTGTGGTGTAGTTGCTAGGCAGCGGGCAGATTTCGGAGCATTTCATTGGTCGCCTACCGCAGGCACGTAGCAACGATAATGATTTAATGTGGCGTCCATAGCAACAGTCAAATGTCCAATTTTGTCTGCAACAGCTGATTTTGAAACTATATTTTGTACAATTCATTATGTATATTTACTTTCATGTGATTTGTTTGTTTTGTGTGGTGTACAATAAAGAGTACCTATCTATCCATCTATCTATATTATGTAATATATTAAATATAAATATTACTTTTCCTTCTTATATTCTAAACTCCTGACCGCCTCCCCTCATAACTTTTTTTTTGCAAACTTTCCTCTACCTGAAGGTTGTCTGGAAGAGATCGCTTCTAGCGATAAGACCGCCTAAATTGTACCATTCTAAATTTATTGTTTCTCTGTACTGTTTTTCGTGTGGTGTGCAATAAAGAGTATCTATCTATCTACTTCATACTTTAACCCCTATTGCTGTAAACAAAAGCTATTACTTAACAAAATATACGAATCTTAGCGATAAGACCGGCTAAATTGTACCATCATCATCATCATCATTTCAGCCATAAGACGTCCACTGCGGAACATAGGCCTCCCCCAGTGACTCCAGATTGGCCGGTCGGAAGCGGCCCGCACCGGCTTCCTTCAACCTTTACCAGGTCGTCTGTCCACCCTGTAGGTGGATGTCCTACGCTGCGCTTGCCGGTACGTGGCCTCCATTCCAGAACCTTTCTGCCCCATTGTACAATTATAAATTTATTGTTTCTTTGTACTGATTGTTTTGTGTGGTGTGCAATAAAGAGTATCTAATTATCTATATATCTATACATACAAACAAAACATTAGGCTAATTGTAATGAAAAAGTTAAGCATTAAGTTTAGTAGACTTTGAAGGATACAATGAAAAGGATTATTGACTTTTTAACTGACTTCAGAAAAGGAGGAGGTTCTCAATTCGTCGGTATCTTTTTTTTATAATTAATTTTTTTTTGTATGTTCAGCGATCATTCGTTACCAGGTTAACCGATTTCGATAGTTCTTTTTTTGTTCGAAAGGGAATACTTTCGGAATGGTCCCATATAAATTTGATCAAGTTCTGATGGTGGGATCTATAAGAAAATTATCAAACATTGCATAAACTCCATAACGTGCCAAATGATTTTTGTACCTATGTTGCCCAATATCTTCGGCATTTGTGAACCGATTTTGATGATTCTTTCTTTATCGAATAGCTTATACTTTAAAGATGGTATATTAAAAATTTATGGAAAAATTTCACCTCTAAGGTGGGAAAAATAAGGGATGCAATCGGTGTTCAGCCGATAACTTATGTTTGCACTCAAATGATTCGTTTTGTTGAGGATGTATCACTAAAAATAGATGAAATAAGTAAATTTTATATAAAAAAATTAAACCGACTTCTAAAAACTGAAAAGCTAAAAATAATATCAACACATAAGTACCTAATCAGTTACTTTTGGAGTAGGTGCAAACGAAAACATTCAAACTCTCATCGGATGGCACCGACTCCAAAAGTAACTGATTAGGTACTTATGTGTTGTATTATTTTTAGCTTATCAGTTTTTTGAAGTCGGTTTACTTTTTTTAATAATTACTAATGATCTATCTAACTAGTGACAAAGTAAATAGGGATCTTTGCTAGTGATTACAATTGAAAAGTTGGAAATAACAAACAAATAATGAGTAACTATGATTCATATCGACGACCTCCTTAGCCGAGAGGCGAGCATACCGGATTTGGTGTCGCTATCTTTGAGATTCTGGGTTCGATTCCCGGTCCCGTCAATGTATGAAAATAACTTTTCTATATTGTCTCTGGTGAACTGGTCTGGGTGTTGTGGTACCGTCGTTGTTTCTGATTTCTGTAACACAAGTGCTTAAGCTACTTATCATTGGATTAGAGCAATGTATGTGATGTTGTCCAATATTTATGATTATTTTGTATGCTTTTAAGGAGTTCACGGGCCAAAAGTGACGCGGTCCTTTAAGGTTTGCGTAAAAACGGCCTCAACGTGTTGGATCTGTATCCCCAGATCCAACACGTTGAGGCCGTTTTTAGCAAAAATAATCAAACCTGTAAGTGTTACACTGCTGGATCCAATCTCTGACTACATTATGGGATGTAATCAGAGATTATATCTTGCATGTGTACAGAAACTATTGCAGTTAATGACAAGTTAATCGGGTTTATTAATGGAGGGACTAGGTTCTGGGCTATGCATAGAGGCTACCAGTCACCTGCCTGGTTTTTAGTCAAATGTGTATAGTCAAAATGAAAAAATTGGCAGGTGGTGATTCGCCGTCAACTAAATGCCCCCCCTGGCGTCATGGTCTTGGTCATGAAAGACTAGACTGAGGGGAAACACTGTTGTTTTCGGCTAAGAGGGGAGAGGTGGCTCTGGACTTTAAACGATGATCACTTGCTCCCCCCCTGAGGGTCCGGCATCACGTGCCCAATCGCCACTTGAACCACATCCACCCTTCGAGCATCACGCTCTAGCGACTCTAATAATTATAATTATTATACTCGTACTAGCTTTTGCCCGCGGCTTCGCTCGCGTTAGATTTGATTTTAAGTGAAGTATGAATGTCAAACTCAGTAATTTAAAAAACTACAAAACTTCTTTATAGACAATATTTTTTAACATGACTATCAAAACACGATATGATATGATATAATATAGCGATTTATCAATTTTAGGATAACGCGGGTATACATCAAATGCAAAAATAGAACCTTTGTGTTGGGATCACGTATGGCTGTCTGTCAGTCCGTCTGTTACTGGCCCGATTGAATTGCAATTTGGCACAAATAATTTCAAGAATTTTCATGTTCACAATATTCAATTTTAAAATCAAAGTTCCAAAAAACCATAAAATCTACACCCATATTGATAGACATTTCAATCCCATCGCATCCCAACAGGGAAGATGGAATTTCACGTCCGCAAAGTTAAATTTTAAAATCGTTGTTGTTTTCGTAATCAGCCGGTAAAACCATAGAAACAATACTCATGTTGATTTTCAGACTTCGTCAGCCCCCTTTCCCTTTTTAGGGGTTGACTTTTCAAAAAATCTGAAACACATGTTTACTCATTTATCGTAAGGAGAACTTACTCCTGTAAAGTTTTGAATAAAAGAGTCTGACTAATCTTGTTTACCCATACAAACTTTGGATCCCCATTTCACCCGTTTAGGGGATGAATTTTGAAAAATCCTTTCTTAGTTAGTGACCCCTAGATTTTATAAGAAACCTACGTGTCAAATTTGGAATCTCTAGAACCCGCGGTTTAGGCTGTGCGTTGATACATCAGTCAATCACTTTTGCCTTTTATATATGTATATAGATTAATTAATATAGAATGGAGCAATAAAGACTCACCGTGAAGCAATAAAGACCGCGTCTGCTCATCGATGCCCGCGGCTGCCCGCGCCGTGTACTCAACGTGCACGACGGTCAGTTCAGGAAAACCATTCTAGTAGAGCGCGCGACGCAGACTAAGCTAGTCGCCCGCGCCGCTGCGTTAGTGTATACAAACTGGTTTGTGAGATCCACGGCGGGCAGCCGCGGTGCGGGGCGGGCACTGGCGGCGCGGTCTTATTGACCACCGTGTGCGTTGCAGTATACGATTCCCTTTGGTCTATTGTTCGCGGCAAAATTGTCCGGCCCGCCCTGCTACGTCGTGTACGCAGCGCCTTGATATCTCGAAAACGGTGCGTCCTAGCTCAAAATAAACAAAATTTTGGCCCCCGTAGACCCCAGGCGACGTCTCTGGAACACTTCAACAGCATTTAAACTAATCTAAAAGCAGACCTTCATCGAGGGTTGAAATCAGGTAAGTAGCATTAGAGATCAGAGGTCCCTGCGTAATTCCTATGTCCCATGGGAATTCCGGAAAACGATATGCTTTATGTCACTTCCACAACTGAGAAGAATCTCATATGATTAAATACATCTCTAACGGCTTAGGCTGTAGACCGTGCCAAAAACTTATAAACACACATACATACGCTCGAAAAACATAACCCTCCTACGGCAGCCGAGTGAAAATAACAATGTATTGAGTAAGTTTACTATAAACATAAGTTTAGTGATTATAACTTTAAAAATGAAGGACTTTCAAGACACAACTTAATATCCTTTTTCACGCCTTCAGGGGTTGAATAATCAAGAACGCTGTAATACATAAATTTATTTTCAATCGTCACCAAAATACAAAATTTTAAAATTATTATTTGAAACTGATATGCTTTCATTAATTTTCATCTCCTATTTTACCCCCTTAGCGCTATAATTTCCAAAAAACCCTTTCTTAATGGATGTCTACACTGTATAAGGTAAGGCTGTGCGTTGATATATCAACAATTAGTCAGTTTACGATTTTATATAAATAGATAACTGAAATACAAAGTTTTTTTCCCCTTTTCACCTACTTAAGGGTTGAATTCAAGATTTTTTTATGTCCACAATATTAAATTTCCAAATCGATGTCATTTTCGTAATTAACATCCCAAAAAACCATAAAATCGACACTCATATTGATATTTAGACATTTCAACCCCATCGCACCCTAACAGGGGGATGATATTTCACGGCCGCAACGTTGTATTTTAAAATTGTTGTTGTTTTCGTAATCATCGACCCGATAAACCATAGAAACAATACCCATGTTGGTTTTCAGATTTTGTCACCCCTTTTACCCCCTTTAGGGGTGGATTTCGCAAAAAACCTGAAACACGTGTTTAATCATTTATTGTTAGAAATACTCCTGTGAAGTTTCGAATAATAGTCTAACTAATCTTGTTTCCCCATACAAACTTTGGGCCCCCATTTCACCCCTTTAGAGGGTGAATTTTGAAAAACCCTTTCTTAGTGCACCCCTAGACCTTATAAGAAACCTACATGCCAAATTTGGAATCTCTAGCACCAGCGGTTTGGGCTGTGCGTTGATATGTCAGTCAGTCAGTCAGTCAGTCAGTCAGTCAGTCAGTCAGTCAGTCAGTCAGTCAGTCAGTTTCTTCTTTTATATATATAGATTTGCGTCAATAGTGCGATAAGGTGGTACTAATATTCTTAATAGCTAAGTAAAGATGTGGAAATATGTAATATATGGCATTAAAAATTCATTATTTAGACAGCACACTTTCAGACATACGCTGCTTCGATCGTAACCTCATCGTAGCCTCGTGACATAACATTTTTTATAAGGATTTCAATTCCTCACTTTGAGACCGCTGGTGAGTAACAAACACAGGTCATGCGCATACATATAATAAAAACTGATACAGTGTTTTAAAAAAATAAGAGCCCAATTTAAGAGGGTTGTTCAGAATCGAGTCTAGAATACATAAAGTAAAAATATATACAAAATCATTCATAATTTCTTTTTAAACGTACTTTTCTTGTATCACTTGATTCAGAACATCCTCTAAGACTTGCACATT
Organism: Anania hortulata; assembly: GCA_963576865.1. Taxonomy (NCBI): domain Eukaryota; kingdom Metazoa; phylum Arthropoda; class Insecta; order Lepidoptera; family Crambidae; genus Anania; species Anania hortulata. The sequence continues at coordinate 1,007,919 of OY756395.1, forward strand.
TTTGTATTTGTATTCTAGTAGTTAAAGCCGGTATATCGGTCTCGTTTCTTTTTATACCTATTAAAAACTTAAGTAAAACATTTTCGCAAATAAATATTTTTAAGATAATAGTATCTTAGGTCCGTAAACCTTATAAATTTAATAAGTATAGTTAAGCATCTATAATGACACACACGTGTGTAACTCACAATGTAAGTTACACACGTTGCATATTGTTTTCTGTGACATCGTGCTTCTTCTTATTCTTCTTTCATGTCAATGGCATGAAATATAACCCGACCAAAATTTGGCGACCTCGACTGTGTTATTTGTTGCCATAATTAGATCCGCCTATGCAGGTCTAAGGGCACAGAGTGTAATTAAGGAGGTGACCAAGAGTCTGAGGGTCAGCCGCAGTCACACGCGCTTTGCGCTTCATCTCCAGTTGGCTACGTTTGGCCACGTCTAGTCATGGCGGAGTGGTAGATTTTCCATAGGAGGTGGCTCTCCTCCATCTGGCTACATCTCTTCTGCGGAACTTGAAAGACTTAAATGAGCAGAGTGTAACTCTAGATTCAGCAGACTTTGTTATGAAAGCGTTGTTCTGCCTCAGATTTTAAAAAAAAAATGTTTATACTTTATTGCACAATAAAAATAACAATACACAATATATACAACAACAAATTGCACAATAAATAAAACAGCGGACGACAGCGACAGGCAGCGACAGGCAGCGACAGGCAGCGACAGGCAGCGACAGCGAGTAATGTAAATATTGAGACAGGTTTTATGCAGCTTTTTAGCGTGCTGATTACTTTTGATAATAAAAAATTGCAGATATCGTTTAACTGCAAAAATACTCAATTCAATCTCCCAATGTTTAAATTGACTTTCATTCTAAAAATCTGCTACTACCTAATAAAGATATTATTGGCACTGAGGTGTACAATGTACTGACATCAAATACGCATGACAAGTTAAGATAAGACAGGTTTTACTCATGGACCATAACTTGTAATCACTGTAACAACAAGATATCTAGAGTCAAAAGTCGTCGGGTTTTTTAACTGATAATTTACTAGTTATCGCCCGCAGCTCCACTCGCGTCGATCCGGTTTGCCAAGAGTTACACCGCACAATATTCGGGAATTGTGTATTCTTTTCGGGGTATTTCCATCCGAATCAGCTAACGATGTTTGATTAAGTAACACACATACAAACATTATCATTTGTTTGTAATAATAATGAAAGTATAAATATGCGTAGGCGCATTGATAAAGAGTTAAACAGGAATAGACATGTGGGTGAGCGTGTTCATTTTAGCTATTTGTGCGTGGAGAGCAGATACGGCGTCTGCGGGAGTATCGCCAGGTAGTGATTTAATAATTTCTATGGGGTTATAAAAATATTGCAAGTTAATTTTTTCTCATTCCTAAATACAGAAGAAAAAATATTTTATTTGCCATTAAATAGGGTGTGTACAAAATGCTGATGTTGTCAAATGTCAGAGATCCTTAAGCCTATTTAGCTATTTCCATTTATAGCATGCAAATTAAACAAAATAAATTAAATTAAAATTGAATTATAGAACTAAAATTGAATATGGAATAACAATTAAATTTAGAATTAAAAAAAAATTGTAAAAAATATTCTTGATGTCACATTCATTACATATTATAAATTAGTCGACTAGTCATCATTTAAATATGTCATAAATATGCCTCACCAAACACAGCCCCTATTTTGACAGATAATGTGTACCTACTTGATCATTAACCATTTTCTTTACTATTCTAAATTTGTTAAATGGTAACAGTTTAATTTCGTCCGGTAATTTATTATACATTTTGATAGACATGTTGTTAAAAAAAGTTGTTAAAACATTTTGTGTTTGGTAGAATGTCTAAGATGAGCCTGTTAGGATTTCTCATACTTCTGCTGCTTTTTTCTTTTAATCGCGGATAGTGATGTTACTTAGATCTAGGTTGTCCTAGCTAGACTATAATTAAGCTGCAACTTTAATAAACATACATATAGGCTATTTTTTTATTAGTGTGAAATACTAAAAAGTTTGAATATACCGGTATTTATTTTAACAAACTATTTAGTCTAAGAAACTAATAACTTATTTCAAATTAATTTCGTTGCTATGTTTGCAATTTACTAAATCGCAGTGCAACAAATAAAATGTTTTTCTACAAAAGGCCCACCACAGTTTTCCCACAACAACTGTTGGGACAATTATGTGCTAGCGCAGAGAAGAAGCAGCGCAAGAAATACGGCCAAGCGCAAGAAACAGCGCAAGAATTGTGGCCAACCTCGTTTAAATTAAAACGTTTACATTACAAGATAAATGTACCTTTGCGAGCAGGGCTATTGAATTCCACAATTTTGTTCATTTGTAGTTTATATAACCTTATTTCATTAAAATCATCTTGACATGCTATCTAAATTTATATACAAGTAGTTCAGCAATATTATAGAATATAATAGAATATAATATTTTTTTAGTTCAAGAGAACAAAATTAAGTCACTGTTACAATACATGTTACAAGGTTCTTATTATTTACTAAAGGCTTATGTTTAACTGATCACCTGATTTAGTAAAATATCACAGGCAAAAATAGTAAATGATCACCAGAATATAAAACCGCATTTTAATTTAAAACTATGTTGCAAGCAAGCAGCATGCACCATGCATGCAAGCAAGCATGAAAGCAAGCATCTTGCACCATTTATGCTAGCATGCAGCATGCACCATGCATGCAGGCAAGCAATCAGCATGCAAGGCTTCTGTCACAGCTCCGGCACTGCGTGTCTCTGGCGATCCCACGCGTGCTAATCGTCGCGGACGGCTTTCGCTCACCACCGCAGCTGGCAGCGAAGCCGGCCAGCCTCAGCCGCGGCGGCTCGCTGCCAGCCTCCTGCTCCTCAGCCCGCGGGCCGCCTCGCCCCTCCGCGCCTACGCGATTTTGAATTACACTCTAGGGGTAGGGCAGACAAGACTGCGTGGAGTCGGATTTACGGCAATTCGTTTCTGTCACTAAAAACCTAATTTTTAGCTATTGTTTTAGGACTAACAATAATAGTGTAAATGAACATTCGGAATAATACACAGTATTTAATACAATACTTAGGACATTTGACTTTATTTCATGTAAAATTAGTAGATTCAACTATTATAGTAATCGAAATTATGACAGAATAGTTTTAGGACTAAATATAATTATATATCACAAAATTTATGGAATTTATGGACTTAATATGGAATCATTATACATTATTTGGTAATGCGATCACATTTTTTGGCAATCATAGTGGTTTAACTGGGCAAAAATAGCACATTAATTTGCTCGCAAAAATTTGGTGATCATTTACTATTTTTGGTCCCCAAATACAATTTGAACAACAGTCGTGAATAAAACAGCTAGAACTATTATTATTTTAGGCTTAATTTTTTTGGTGTTAAGTATATATTTTTGGTAAAAGAGCTTAGGGTATCGAAGTATTTTCTGGTGGTCATAATATTTATTCCCTTTACTAAATAGACTAAAATAAGTAAGCACGTGAGAGGAACAGTATCACTGGTCTCTACACTAGGATTCCCTGTGTCGTGAAGACCAGTCTTACCGTTCAAATTAATTACATTATAGACTGTAGTAATTTGTTAAAAAGCGAATACATTGTCCCATGAACGAATAACCTACTATATGAAGACCAAAATTTGGATCGGCAAGTTTATGTTTATTCCGGGTAGGTAATAAGATTATAAAAATATGGCATTTTTCTAAGGGAATAGATGCAAGTTTTTACGAATGTAAATGTATGAAAATACCATTTTCATACATTAATTGAAAAGCCACTGTTATTTCTTTAAACGAGTCTCGCGGTCTGAGGTCGTAAATAGCCCACACGGATCTCTTTTGTATTACAAAGCGAGATTGATTAAGTACTGATGAGCCCCATAACAATATTCCATGACATTCAACTGTAGAAATAGCTAAAATACACTATTTTTGCATTTAGTACTTATTATTAGAGGGGATCCTCTAAATAAAACGGTATATTAGCTTATTAAAATATAATAATACAGAAAACGCGCGAAAGCACAATTACGACGCATGAAGAAGTGTGCTCCGATCCGATGACAGCTGACAGCTAGTGCCGGTAACCGCTCATAGGGATAGATAGATACTCTTAATTGTACACTACACAAAACAAACAAATCCCAGGAAAGTAAATACATAATGAATAGCACAATTTAGGCGTTCTTATCTCTGGAAGCGATCTCTTCCAGACATAGGTAGAGGAAAGCTGAATTAATATTGAGAGAAGGGAGGCGGTGAAGAGTTCCAAAACATAAAAGTCCAAAAATTTAACAAACTAATAAAACAAACAAATAAAATAAAATAAGAACAAATAAAAATAAAATACATACTTCCTAGTACATGTACATAGTAAAATACATAAATAATACAGACATAATATGAATACATACTTAAAATAAATACATGTACATAAATAAATACCCTATTATCATGAAAAAGAATCTAGTGACCAAGACGTAGGAAAAATGGTTAAATAAATAAAGTAGAAGAAAAATAGACAGGAGAAAACTACAGTAAAGGAGAAGTCTAGTTTTGAAACTGTGAAGCGATTCAGATTCTCGAATAGACAATGGCAAGGAGTTCCATGGGCGGATGGATTGCACAGTGAAGGAGTGGGAATAGGTTTGAGAAGAATGGAGTGGAAAAACGAGGCGAAGTTTATTGGAAGACCGCATTACGTGACCTAGGGCAGGTTGCAAAAAATTAAAGCGCTCCTTTAGATACGGCGGTGACTTAGGATTAAATAGGATAGAAAATAGAAAAGAAAGAATGTGATATTCACGCCGACGTCCAATAGGTAGCCATTTTAGCAGAGCTCGGTATTCTGAGACATGGTCGTACTTAGGGATGTTCCCAGCAATCGATTCCCCGCTAACAGTATATTGTTACATTAGTCAATTGTCTTATCTCTCTCACGGTATAAGCAGCTGAAAATATTATATCGAGAAAAAGTTTCTCCAATTGTGTTTTTGATCAAGAATTCTTTAGTTCTTATTTGTATTGAGTAGATCTGAATTATGAAAATGTAAATATTTTATTCATTGTAATAGAAAAAAACCGGACAAGTGCGAGACGGACTCGCCCACCTAAGGTTCCATACAAATTTGTAGGTACAGACGACAGCTCGTCAACCTACCACAAAACGTCATTTTTTTATTTTTATATTTGAGTTGATTGAATGAAAGGTAAATTGTGGTTAACGATTTATGACGTATTAAAAAAAACTACTTACTTGGTCACGTTCAAACCAATTTTCGGGGGAAGTTTGCATGGTAATGTACCTACATCATATATTTTTTTTAGTTTTATCATTCTCTTTTCTTAGAAATTACAGGGGGTGGGGGACACCTTTACCACTTTGGAAGTGTAAGTCTTGCGCAAAGTATTCAGTTTAGAAAAAAATTATATTTAAAACCTTAATATCATTTTTAAAGACCTATCCATAAATAGCTCTATCTTATATGCCCTATATCTTAATGTAGTTCGCAGAATACATCTACTTACCAAGTTTCAATAGTATAGTTCTTATAGTTTCGGAAAAAAGGCTGTGTCATACGAACGGACAGACAGACATGACGAATCCATAAAGGTTCCGTTTTTTGCCATTTGCAAAAACATAACAATACAGAGGCAGAACCACTCCTTTTAAGTTTTGGAGACTGTATCAACTTATAGCCATGTCAAGCTTGAGAACTTCCTGAATACAAGAAAATCCTGTCCTACGGCGCATGTGCTTTTTTCTATAATTGTGTCAAGAATTTGTGGGGAGCACGAGGTTTTGCAAGAATTGCACTAAAACCTTATTTCTTTTTACATAGATGGACAGTTATTCCGTCGGGATTACACTTTTGACCAAATCTCTGGCGGATGGCTGAAATTTTACCCCATGCCTGTAAAATGGGAAGAAGCAGTCCTGAGGTGTCATCATGAAGGTAGGTACAGCATATTTAATAAGGCTGTTTCCTATTTCAAAACCATGGAGCACGTACCCTTATAGAGTAGAAATGACAATGATTTGTTCGACAAAATTTTCCGCCATTTTCTAATCTGTATCTGTGCTGTTTTTGTATGGGCGAGCGTTGATAGGAGTTGTCATTTCATACTAAATGTATGTAAAAAATCACTTACTAGTTTCGGAGAAACATGGTTTGTATTGCTGCTCTATAGGGTATGTACTCGATGTTCAAAACATTTTTATCTCCCGAGAAAAAATCAATCCTTATAAACGGCAACACGCCCATCGCCAATCGTTGAGCCCGGGTCACAAGTACTATCAAGATTATTGCGCGAATAATTGTGCCAAGCAAACAATTAGGTACCTACGCAAAATGACACTTGCGTAAAAAAACACTTACAAGATTGCGACAAAATACTCACTTGCACAAAAAGACTTGTTCGACAACATACATACGTAACTAGACGTGTATTTCATAGTTTTACCATCGCGTCTATTAACATAACAAATAAGTAACTACATTATCAAAGCTCAATTTTATAGTTAAAAGAAACGATAAGGGAATAAACAAAATATTAATTACTATTAGTCTTCTTAACGAGGTTTTTGGGTCTTTTGATTACAAAAATAAATAGTGATAAAGATGACAGACATGAAGCTATTAAATAAAAACAAACACCTTTTGCCAGCTTTTAAACATCTATTTATTTTTCGTATTCATTATTGTGAATAAAGTTGAAAGTAAGAAACGCATATAAGTAAACTATATAAGTGATTTTCAACTGATTTTAATCACTTCGAAGTGACGCGATGCCTAGGTATTTATCCCGACCTAAAAGCGAAGAGGGATTCGGTGGGGGTAAGTCGAACGACAAGCACGGTCGATCTTTTTTATTGGTTTTTATTTATCATTTAAAGAGCTTTAGCATAAGTTTGGTGCAGATTTTGTTCTAATGTTTAATAAGGTGATATAGATCTGGAACTATTGAAATATCATTGTAATCAACGCGCATTGAGTGTCAAGTGACTTGTCTCGAAGGCAACTTGCGTAAAAGTAAGTTCACTGAATATATGAAAAGCTATAAACACTAAACATACGTTATTTATTGTGTCCACTGTATCAAGATACATACTTGACATTGGCAGAATCACTGCTCGAAATATAGAGCAGGATTGAGTCCAAAAAAACCTGACCTGACCGAACGACGGGGTTAAGCAGCGCTAGCGTCGCGTTAGTGCGCCATCGCGACTTTTTTTGTTTATAATGTACAATTTACTTTCTGCCTGCTGCTGCCCAGGCGCCCTAACGCTACGCTTCGCGGGCTCTGATAAGACGCCCGCGCTTGGAAGACGCTAAAATTTCGTTAAGGTCTTGAGTAGTTTCTCTCAACAGAACAAAATTATATTATCGGTGAACTTGGGATATCAGACGTACTCGCGATTTAATTTTTATATTAAAGAATGATACTTTGTCCAATCTCGTCTAGTGTCTTTAACATGTTTTCCAATATATTGGTGATCAGATCCATCCCCCTCTCGTACTTACTGCGCGATCAGATTGGTTTCATCCTTTGGGTTTGGATATGGCCTGCGATTAATGTGCTATTCTTTTAGATATTCTTTTCATTCTGATGGAGGCTTTATTTATTCTTATAAGCATTGTCACTGCATAAATATTTTTTTTATATTTAAGGAGCAATTCTGGCATCGCCCCTCAATGAAAAAGTCAGCGGAGCTCTCTCTACTGTAATGGCGGATCATGGACTGGCGACTGTGCCTATATTCACTGGCATCAGTAACACATACGCAAGTAGCGAGTACCAATCTATGGAAGGTAAAGCTTATGTAACACTCCCAAGGTCTTGGACACACAGCTAGCAGTGCTTAGACAGTGACATCTTTCAGCAATCCAACGCATAGTTTTGCTACAGCGATGGCCCCATTGACGCGTTTAGTACTAAATAGCTAACTAACTGTCACATTGATGGTACTAACAAACCACTTGATTCCAAGAAAAACTCCTAGTTGTGTGGTTTGGGCCTAACTGGTTTAAGTATCTCTTAGTTTCCCGCCTATTAAATAAAAAACTAGGTTAACTTGTATTGTTTACCACGGGTTCGTACAGATCTGGCAAGTGTACCGCGCAGTGGTACGCGAACAATTCGCGCTACGCAATGCAACGTGCAGCGCATTCGCCGCACATTCCAAAGATCTGTACGCACCCTTTGACAAAAGAATAACCATTCTATTTGAAATATAGGACGCATTGGACTTATCAATAATTCAGACTTACCATTTTAAAGAAGTAGGCTATCCTTAAATCACGTTGAAAACTATGAGTACTTAATTGATGCAGCAGTGCTGTGATTCTTCTTGAAGGCATAGGCTCTCGGGTTCGATTCCCGGTTCGGGTCAATTCAGAAAACGAACATTTCAAAGTTGGTTTAGGTGTGCTGAGAGTTCTCTTGGCAAAACAAATTTTCTGGTAACTCGTAACATTATAATATAAAGAAAGAAAGCAAAAAAAAAAACACATAAAAGTGCATTTACAATACACTTACAAGGAAAAGAATAGGAAATAAAATTCCGGCTCTGCATAATTGTGACGTTGCAGCCAGATTAAATTCTGACCGGGAACTTTTTTTGGCACACCAGATGCTCTTGAATGTTTTTTTTGTTGTGTATTTTTTTTCGTGTGTGTCAAATACCTAAACGTTTCTATTTCTGGAAGGTTTGCTATATGTAATTTTTCGTGAAACTGGCCTATTCTTTATGCTTAATAATACTTATCAGTTTCTTAACTGTTGCAGGAATACCCATAACAGACATGTGTCTCGTCTGGTCAGCTGAACCTAACGTCCAAATTTCTAACCATATTTGCATAGCCATGTATGCAAACGGCACTGCTACTGCTGTCTCCTGCGCAGATCGTCACCCTTTCATCTGCTACAGACAGAAAGGCGTTAATGAGCTGAACAAGTGCGGAACTGCGGACCCAGGTAAGGTACTCCGTAGAATAGGCTAGTTTCTTGGGTAAAAAAAATATCATTCTATTTAGTCCGTCAGTTAGATTATCAAAAAATATTGGACTCGTATTTTGTCTTTTGTCAATCAAACAAAAAATGACGAAGATAAAGCGCATCAAAGTTTGGAAATGGGAGCACGTGACGTCACGCCTTGCTAAAAAGTGACGCAAGGCGTGACGTTACGCGGAACTTTAGCGGGCTATATCTTTATAATTTTTTGTTTGATTGAGAAAAGAAAAAATACGTGTCCAATATTATGTGTTAATCCAACTGACGGACTAATTAGTTTTTTTTTGGAACTACCCCATTGTCTATGAATTTGTGATGATGATTAAAGTACTTGCTGGGTAAATAAACTAAAACGTTCTATCATTGAGTTGACAATTTGCCTCGAACACTATAAAAAATTGAAGTTCGTTTCGTCATCATCATTTTTACAAATACCGCAGTCGTCGGTCCATAATATAACTCTATAACATTCTTTTTTAAGTCGTCAACTCTTAATAATTTGGTGTTTTTACCAAAGATATAGTTTCATCATAGGTAAGGTCAAAAATACTGCCTTTGGCTGAACCCTTTGGCTTGAAGTAATTTAAGTCTGCCCAACACTAACGTCGCGGTAGCACTTTGGATGCAAAGGCCGGTCTTGTATATTATTATATTTGTTAGTTTTTTTTTCTTGGTGTCTTACTTAGGCGCCATCGAGGCGCTAAGCCTGCAGTGTTACAGCTGCCTTAATTTATCTATAGAACTGGAGGCGCGGAGGAGCAGCAATTTCCGTAGCGCCGAAGAAGATACATTTCCAAGGTAGCTGACCTTAATATATGAGGTCAATAGCCTTTAAAAATAAAGAATTTTAAAATTTTCTAAATTTCTTTGTTTATTTTTATAACAAACTTTTCTTGTTAATCGTTGATTTTATCAAAGTCAATTTCTTTGATCGATTTTCTATTTAAAGTTTAACACATAGAAGTCCATATCAATTATTGAGATAAATGCTTTTGTGGTGTGATGTGACCCAGGTTATTTTTTTCTTTGCAGAGTATGTGTTCTATTCGGCAACGGGTAGCTGCTACAAGAAGTATACAACAGCGCTAAACTGGTCGGGGGCGTTCAGGAGGTGCGCTATAGACGGGGCCCACCTGGCGGTTATCAATAGCGAAGCCGAGGCCGAGGTCAGTTTCAAATTGCTCTTGTAACGGGACGGTATATAGGGACAGCAGAAAGGCACTGAATTTGGGCTAAACTGCAGTTAATGACAATAGATTATGTCACACACAAAGATACAATCACAGAAGATGACTTTAATACAAGTTAATTCAGTTCTTCCACCAATCCAAAAAGGCACCATATCATGACTGTAACACCACTATAGCATGGACTTCTTGACATAATTTTGATCGTTCTTGGCGTCCAGGTGTACTTCAATTCTGTGCACGTCTAAGATCTGACTTCAGAGGCCTTAAAATACCTTAGAATGATGGAGTCAGGTGGAATAAAAATGTACTAGGATCCATTAATGGAGCAATAGGGAATATGCACGAAAAAACTATATTGTTTATTAATAAATTTATAGGAAGTAACGTGAAATTATAGTGCCAATAGTGAAAACAAAATAGATTTTAGGTAAAAATAACCGAATTACAGTAATTAGAAATTGATGTATACCTGTCTCTTTTCAAAACTACTTTGACTATGGAAAATGTATGGCGGACGTGTACTCTGACGTCACTTTAATCACTCGTCTATCACGCGACTTTAATGGGTTGCAAGTCTAGTCAAGTTTAATAATTGTGATTTAGTACTATTTATTTTAAGACCAAATAAAATATATGCATATTCCCCATTCCCTATTGCATTAGATACAAGTGAACAGAGAGATAAGTCGCCCCCCAGCTCGATGGACCGACGAATTTAGGAAGATGTCTGGCAGTAGTGACAGTTGATGGATGAAAAAAGCGGATGATCGTGCTTTTCGGCTTACGTCCAGCAGTAGACTGCAGTAGGCTGGCATGATGATGATGATGATGATGACGATGAGATATTACTTAATTCCAGATTTTGTGGCAGTTAAGAGGAAGCAACACAGTGTTAATTGGAGCTCGTGCTTGGGGTGAGAAACGCGAATGGATTACTGTGCAAGGTACCTTTTAGATTCACGTTTAGCCAGTAAATACTATTCGGATCTTGGCGGCAGTGGCTGCCGGGTTGCAACTGGGGTGTGATGTGACCTCGCCTACCGCGCGATAAATCCACCCTTATTTCACAATTGAAAAAACTACACATGATTTTTACAGAAAGAAGTAAAATTTAGGCTTCCAGACAACCTTCAGGTGGAGGACAACCATCAGAGAAAGGGGAAGTGAATCAAGTTGGCTTGGCAACCACTAACAATTAATATTACTGCCAAAACCTAGAAGAATAAGTCCAATGCAGATATTTCTAATAAATTTAATGCAATAATTGCATCTCTGAAGACAAACCGCTAATAAACTTTTTATTTCGTAAATGGGTTAATAATGCCATAATCTGTCTTAAAATCACAGCAACCATAAGATGGGTTTGGCATTTTCTTATCAAGTTACGATTTTGCATTAACGAAATCATTATTTTTTAATCTCTTTTATTTAACCTTTGGTTTTCGGTAGTCGTATTATTTGCTAAATTGAGGCTATGATGTAAAGGTGATTGCTTGCTGTGATTTAAAATAATGGAGATATTTTACGATGAACAATCATAGAGGTTCGGTGCCGTAATATTTATCCAGTAACAACAATCTCAAACTAAACCATTAACAATCATACCGATACGTACTTAGTATGCCTTTATTTCGAAATTATCAAATGAATCGACCATTATCGAATAGCAGCATTTTACAAAACTTATTCACACACAAGATTGATGCCTTGTGTCATAGTTTTTCTTACAACTGAAAATCAAATTTCGTTTTTAAAATCATTTCCTGTAAAAAAACATGGGTTTAATTTATAAATCCATTAAATATTTGCAGTGGGTATAAGCGAAATATATTTGAAGATTCATGAGTGTTTTAATGTACGTATGTTGCGGAATTCAATAGTTTGTTTACTCAATCTCCGTATCAAGAAAAAAACTGACCTTACAGAGCAATTCGTCGTAACTTATTGACTGCTGCTGCTATTGGACCGACTGCCAAGATCCGAATGATACCTACCTTAGTGATGCGATTTTGAACATGCGAACACATTTTGATAATATTAATTGTTTACATTAAAATGCATTAACAATTAAAACATTTTGAACAAAATGGTTGATTTAATTAAAATATTGTACATTACAATAATTTAACTTTGAATACAATACATAAAGCATTGATTTTTTCATAATATTTTTTGCATCACATACTTTTTAATAAAAAACAAAAAACAAAACAATCAACCACCACCAAAGCTCTGCCACCACTGAAAAACGAATACAATCAATGTATATTTGCTTCCTATTGAGCTAAATGCACCAATTTAGATTTTTATTTATTTACCTTAGGGGTATATCCCACTATATATAGTGGTGCCTTATGATTTAAAGAAAAAAAAAATCATTAGTGCAAATAAAAACATGAATGGCTGGCCCGTCTCCAAAAATAACTGATGTTGGTATGTATAAGTAAATAATATTTTAAAAAATGTGATGTGTTTTTTTTTTTAGGCCAATCATTGGAAGAAGCTGGTTATTCTAAATGGCATAAAGACGAACCGAATAACAACGGAGGAAGTGAGAACTGTGCCAGTATCTACGTAGGAGAACTAAAAGGCGGTGTTATGAACGATGTTAGTTGTAACAACGTTGATAATTTCTTCTGTGAGATAGAAGCTAAGGTTGGGGAGTTGGAAGCAAAGCCATTTTGGCGCTGACGAGTAAAATTGATTTGTCATCGAGCATTTTCGTTAGAAACTCGTAGGAAATCGTCATGACATTGTATCTATTATTACTGGTTTTATTAAATGAAATATACTGCTATGTGCTATGTTTTTATAATACTTAAACTTTATGTATCAAATGTAGTCCTCATCCATTTTTATGCTTGTCAAATATTGTATAAAAATTTGGCTTGGCGTAATGTCAAGATTATTTACAATATTCGAAAAGCAAAGAAAAAAATCTTGTTCTGATAATTTGGAAATAAGATGTCATTTAATAGTCATTCGTTCATTTGAGATTGCATAAGACTATATATGCCCGTTCTATAGAAGCTTAATAAAAACAACATTTATGCCATTGTAATTATATATTTTTTCATGATATTATTTAGGAAATTACTGCTGCCTTAATAGGTACTATCACCGACATTGAAATCGCAAAAAGCATTTTTCCATGCAAAATATCCGATTAGTGTTACGGGTTGTACTGGAAATTTGTCCTGTTTAGAGGTCTACTTCGTACTTTAAAAAGAAAAACCGGCCAATTGCGTGTCGGGCCACGCGCATTGTAGGGTTAGTAGCCCGTAATCTCTATATATAAAAAAAACAAGTCCTGACTCACTCATTCATTCACTGAGTGACTCATCAACACCCAGCCCAAACCCTTGAATCTAGAATGATGAAACTTTGCACAGAGGACCTTTAATAACATAGACAAGGAATAAAAATGGTTTACAGGAAATTTAACCTATAAGGGGGTAAAAATGACGATTACAGTTTGTATGAAACTCGTCATTTCTGAAGTTAGAAAGATTTAAATTCAAATTTAAGCTACTCTTTCTAAATAAAAAATACTGCTTTCATATTCGTATTATATAAAAATAATGCATCCCTAAGGGGGTGAAATTGAGTGGGAAAATTTGCATGGGGAAATATTTTTTTTTGTAATCTATGGACTAGAAATTTGGCACAAATACTCACTAACATAAATAAATCTCCTGTTCCAGCATTTATGAACTTCCATCCCTTTAGTGTCAACTGGGGGATGAAACTATGTATGTAAAATCTTCATCCTGCCCAAATGGCTTAGGATAGAGAGTTAAAATTTAGTCACTAGCTATAATTTGTGACATAAATGCTTACCAAAAAGGGATGGTATTGACATGGGTTGAATTTCAACACCATCCTAAGAGAGTAAAATAGAGGAAAGAGGTCTTAAAACAACTTACAATACAGACTTTTTTAAAAAAAATATCATTTTCTGAAAAATGTAAGATAACTCTGGCGTATCAGTTGTAAAGCTTGGCGCGATATTTCAGGCTGCGTGGGCACAGCTTTCTTTTGTTCCATATAAGAGGGTTAGATAGAGTCCGTATTTACTTAGTAAGGGTGATCCAACTTGGACTTAATCATCATTGAAGACGTGCTAAAACGTTAGTCACAATTAAAGCTAAACTAAGTATAAAGGTTTGGTGTACGTATATTTTGTTGTTTATTCCGAAAAACCCACTGACGTTACTAAGAGACGTTAGTTATCGAATTTCTGTGACAAACTAAATTACATGTGTGCGAAGCCGCAGGGAATAGCTAGTATTTAATAAATTTATTACTTGTTACTGTGCAAGATTTGTTGGTTGCTTTTAGTGAAATAAATAAAATTTTACTTAGGAACCATAGTCGAAATCCCAAAAAAAAAGCTTCCATAAACTAAAAGTTGTTCTATTTGAGCAGATAAACAATGTGTAGGCAGACCGTGTTCCCGATGAACTGACGACAAAGTCAACGTTGCAGGAAGTCGTTGGATGCAAACGGGCCAAAGTCGTTCGTGGGCACTCGTGGCCATTATACATGTAGGAGACCAGCGGTCTTTCGAAGGCTGATAAAAGATGATAAAGAAAACTAAATAGAATGATAAAATATAAAAACCGGAAATTAAAATTATTTAAAAAATAAAGAACGACTTCAAAAAACTAAAACGCTCGCTGGCACCGACTCCAAAAGTAACTGATTAGGTAGGTACTTAAGTGTTAAGATTATTTTTAGCGTTTTAGTTTTTTGAAGTCGGTTTTTATTTTTTTAATAAAATTTACTTATTTCATCTATTTTAGTGATAAATCCTATTCAAAACAAATTTTACGAGTGCAAACATAATTTAACTGCTGAACATCGAGTTCATTTCCTAATTTTCCACCCTAAGGGTTGAAATTTTCTCCGCAAATTTTTATCGTAGTATTTTTGAAGTATAAGCTATTTATTAAGAAAAGAATCATCAAAATCGGTTCACATTTGGCAAAGATATTAGGTACTAAAATCAGTTGGCGTGGTACGGAGTTCATGCAATGTTTGATGATTTTCTTATAGATCCCATCATCAGAATTTAACCAAATTTATATGGGACCATTCTGAAAGTATTACCTTTCAAACAAAAAAAAGAATTATCGAAATCGGTCAACGCAGTAACGAATGATTGCTGAACATACATAAAAAAATATTTTAAAAAAAAGATTCCGACGAATTGAGAACCTCCTCCTTTTTTGAGGTCGGTTAATAAAATAAAATTTTTTTTTAAGTTAAGCCGTTTTATTGTAAGAAACATAATTATACTTGCTGATTGTTTGAGATATATTTACGAGTAGTACCGATGTTCTACAACAGCGTCGGGTCACAATGTTTTAAAGCTGGAAAAGAAAAAACATTTATCCCTGCAAATGGCAACATTTGTTGGTAATGTCATTACGATTGTTTGTGACAGCGCGGGCACGTAGTCCTTGCAATAAAATGTGTAAAATAACTATTATTTACTCTATTTGTAGCTTAAAAGTTAGTGTTTAGAATGCTATTATACAGTTCTCTATGTGGATAGTGTTTACAATAAGGTTTATAGTGAATTTCAGCCAAAAATCAACAAGGGATGAGCGCCATAATCAGGCGCGGTTATGGTTTGTTTTTTAACGCTATATTAATGGAATCAACATAAGTATTCATTAGTTCCAGTTACAGGTATGTACAATCAAATACTTTACTTCCTTTTGTGAATTATAGATATTCTCCTATGAAGGAATTACTTATGTACCTAACGTATAATTGATTGATAGAATATAACCTAAAAGTCATTTTTAAATTATAATCTTGTTACTTTTTCTTCTAAAAAACTTAATAGAAGTTGAGAATGAAATACAGAGCTATCAAGTTTAAGCTCCAGTTCGCCCCAAAACTGAAGATACCTAGTAAATATACAATTTATGAAAATAAGGAAAACTTAAGAAATTTAGAAAACAGCAAGATGAAGAAACCATGACACAAGTATGGAAACTCACATAGAAAATATTGAAGCAGCCTCCTCAGGCTTCAGTCTATATCAATGAAATTGAAGTGGAAACGCAATGGCTGGGTGTTGAGAAAACTTTACAAATTACCTACTGAAATAAACTTCAAACGCCTGGGTAGTATATACATAATGGGCAATAGACAATACCATGAAAATTGAGCCAATGCACCCATTATTTGACATCTAGCTCTATCACTTATCGGATAGACAGTATGTTGCTATACCATGAAAATGGAAATTGATCCAGTGCACCAATTAATTGCCATCTAGCGCTATCACAGTGCGGATAGACAGTATGTTGCAATATCAGGAAAACTGAAAATTGAGCCGGTGCACTAATGACCTGACATTAAGCGCTTTCACAAAGCGGGAAGACAGTATGACAGTATATGTTGCAATACCATGAAAATTAAATTTGAACAAGTACACAAAAATATTAGATGTCTAACGCTACCACCAAGTGGATAGAATAGTATGGACAGACAAGCATACTCACTCAATTTCAATCAACTAGCGCTACTATCATGAGACAACAAATAGTATGGACAAATGAGCAGGATCACTCATTTTTAAACACCAAGTCCTACTGTTACTAAGCAAATAGACAGTATATAGAAATGGGCAGGCTCACTCATTATTAAACAAGCGCTAATATACTAAGAGAATAAAAACAAATTATGGACAAACAAGCAGGCTCACTTGTTATATTAACTAACCTATTGCTATGCAATTAGTGTTATATTACATACATAACAAATGAAAAATCAAACAAATTATTTGAAATCTTGCACTGTAAGCTGATGTGATGATAGTATGAAACAATACTATATAAAATTGAAAAACCAATTGTACAAAATCAACACAACACTATAATATTACTATTGTCAGACAATAGTGCTAATATCTGATAAATACTATTACAAATAAACAAAGATGGTTTTAACTAGTTCCTAAGGGATTGGATGGAGATAGAAAATTCAAACCGGAATTATTGTGAAAAGCCCTTTACCTCAAGAAAGAAGGTTACAATAGAGATACAGATACTTACTTATCAAAGCTATGGATTACTTTACTGGCCATCTTATAAATCACAAATCTCTATTATAAAGTCTTAGCCATTGCGCTAATGAATCCATTGTTTGGTTCAAAACTCCAAAATAACCCTTTCTTGGTTTTTACCATAGTCAGATAATGAAGTTGCACTACTGAATAATTTATCAAGAAATTATATAACTAACCCAATCTTTTACTAATTAATTAGTATTTCAAGGTATTATTGCACTTATGCAATTCTTGGAAGAAATAAATAGTCCTGCAAAATTGCAGTGAAACAAGGATTTTGACAAGACAACGTTTATAAAATCCAGCTTGTGACAAATCAGATGCCATCTTATCTGCTTATACTTCATGTCTAAAATTTTTTGCATAGAAATCCTTAAGGTTACAATTTATTAACCCTAATCCAAAGTTAATGCCACAAACAAATTGAAAAGTAAAGGTGTTATGGAAGTACCATAAAAACCCTTAAAATATTAGGCTTACATTATTTAATTAAATAATAACCTAGATATTCCAGATTCCTTTCCTTTACTTCATTGTGGTAAACAATGTAATGTACTAAGAATACCTATTTATAAATATGTACTTACATAAGTACCATTATTCAAAATAAGATACATTTTAAAACTATTGGGAACGCTTGATTTGTTCAGTCCTCCATCATAACGATATGAAATAAGTATAAGATGGACAAAAGTCTGTAAGATTAGTAATATGTATATAACTATTTATTTATTATTTATTAAGCCTTTTGTGCTGAGTCTTTTTCCAGTCAAGCCCAAGCTATATGTGGGGAACCATCTTTTCTTTGGCTGACCTTCTTCTGAATATCTTGTTATGATTAATTGAGGACTATAAAAAATTAATGTAATAAAACCTTATTAAGGTAGACTTCTGTAACCGCTGAATTAACATAAAGGCTATGTGATGATCATTTACCTAATACTAATTTAGTAATTTCAATAGATCTTTTGTTTTTTATATATTTATGATAATAAAATAAAATAACGCTGTGACCCCTATCACATGCTAAGGAACTGCTTCTAATCACAAAAGTTCTGATCATAAACTAACAAAATCATTATACCTATTCAATTTCTTAAAATTGAAATATCCCTTTTAAATTACCATTAAGACAGACATTTCTCAAAATTAAGAATAGATAAATTCACAATAAGAACATAGTAGGTACCCCTACATATGTACTTATTGTGATATACCAATAATCCTTTACCTTAAATATAATCTTAGAGATTACTTTTATTTCATTTAAGTCACTAAAACAGGAACAGTCTAATACCTGTTGTCCTGATAAAAATTACATAATGTCAGGGCTTGAACTTCCTTAAATATGACATATTGAAACTACATTTCTGAACAAAGTATTCTTGTAATTACTAATTACTAAAAAAGATGATAATCTTGACAATAATGTGTGATGGAAAATAATACATTAAGAATAATTGTACTTCAAATAATTAATTCATGTAGAAAACTTAATTTAAATCAATTAGGTATAAATAAAAAATATGGAAGTAAATTCCAAAAACAAAGCCTAGTAACCAGACATTTTAGTAGATACCATAATTAACCTGTACATGTAGAAACATGTCTCAGATAGAACCATTCCCTGTTGGTAAACACTTAACCCGTTGACTGCCCAATAACAGTCAATAAAAATAAGAGATGGGCAATATAGAGCTAAAACAGATGTCGAACTGATAAATACATTTAACGTATTCAATAATATTTTCTACCATAGCAAATAAAAAAATATTATATAATAATAATAAAAAAAATTAATTAAAAAAAAAAATATATATATATTAAAAAAATTAACACATTCTTTCACATTATAACTTAATGTTACATTTATTAAAATTATGCCTACATTGCTGCATTCAAATAAAGCTATAACTGAGTCTGTTAAAGAACATTTTTTTCTGTTAGTTTACAATATTATCAACTGATAAAATATTTGGTTTTATGATCCGATTATACGCTCTATCTTGCTAAATATAAAGCATAAGCTACCGTATTGAATTCAATCGATATTTTCAACCAAATTATGCAATATTATTTCCATAATATTAACATTCGGTAGCAATAAGGATGTATCTTAACTATGGTCATCCGTACAGCTGTGACCAAAATTGAGGTTTCTAGAACCCCGGTCACCCATCCATTTAGTGACCAAACCTGAGGTTGATCCAATAAGTGACTAAAGTGATTAAACTTGAAGTTGTTTGACCACGGTCACCCATTCATTAAGTGACTAGATTAAAAGTTGCATAATGCATAACGATTAATGTTTTTAACCAATAAAAAAAAAAAAAAAAAAAAACTTTTTACAGGATGAACCCCCAACAATAACAAATATGCCAACTTAATTACATAGGTCAGTTACTTGGAATTTCCCGTACTGATTCTATAGATTACCGGCCTTAGCTGAGATAAAAAATAAAAGAATATAATAATTGATTGTTAACACGTTGAGCGCTACGCGGAGCCGCAAACAATAGATTTTCTATTGTGTCTAGTTTGTGGCAGTCAAAGACTTTTATCATTTAAAGTATAAATATTTTTAATCATTATTGCCACCTTTAGTAAAAATATTAATTGTAATCATACGCTAAGATATTATGATTGCGCACCTGCATTTTTTTTTTTATAATATACTCCTTTCGTTATATTCATTTTAATCTTTTTATTTGTTTTTTTTTTTGTTAGAACACTATTGAAATAAGTATTTACAGTACTTATAACAACATATTTGTCTTACAACCGGTCTTCAGGAACAATTGTTTTCGATGTTTAATCACTCAATTATGGAATTTGCTAACAATGGACATTGTTGTTATAATCAGATAATAAAATAAAAATATATTTACAAAAAAAAAAAAAAAAAAAAGTGTGATGTAACACTATCGTAATAGACTAGTTATTATTTTGTGGCCTGGCTTGTGCAGTATATTATGTGAGACCTAAATGGAACGTAATTTTACTCTTGACGCATTCAGAATTTCAGACATTCTACGTGAATTCATTAGTTACTCAGCCTTAGCACTAAACTTAAAAGATATGATTAAATATAAGTACCTTTTTTTGTTTTGATTTGCCATCAAACGTCTCCGGATTGTACTTAGTTTTCAAAATGTTTTTTGGCATTTTCTAAACTAATAAGCAACTTATTCGCAACCGAACTTCAAACATCTACTCGTAAATATATCTCAAACAATCAGCAAGTATAATTATAAGATTAAACGAACTTACCTTAAGTGAAGTTCAATCTTAATTATACGCAGCTGATTGTTTGAGATATGATAGTCCCAAAAACCCACCCACTAATACTTTGTATTATCCCAGTATATTACAGGGTTGCTCATAAGGCTGTCTTTAAACGTAATGACATTACCAACAAATGTTGCCATTTGCAGGGATAAATGTTTTTTCTTTTCCAGCTTTAAAACATTGTGACCCGACGCTGTTGTAGAACATCGGTACTACTCGTAAATATATCTCAAACAATCAGCTGCGTATAATTAAGATTGAACTTCACTTAAGGTAAGTTCGTTTAATCTTATAATTAATGTTGATGCAGCTTAGCGATAATTAGTTAGTTACTAGTTACCAGGTATTACACCAATCTCCTCATCAGTCTGGTGCATTGATCAGACTAAAACAAAAGTGAACATAATAATATTGATATAATGAAGTGGTATTATTGCGAATGCATAAAAAAGTTTAAATACACCCTTGAATAAACGACGCAATGTCTGGTTCCGGCGAGTCAAAATCGAACGTTATCATTTCACTGACACTGGTTAGTCAAATTACTTGTAAATCTACCGCGGCTCAGCTCGCTTGGGTTTTGTTTCATTACAGAAATCGTAAAACATATAAAAAAACTAGGTTATATCTTAATTTAGAATTGGTGTATTTGGTAGGATTTGTTGATTTTTAAATAGAGGAGCGCAAGCGCAGTATTTTGTAATTGAACTGGGATAAACATGTTGGTGCGACTATTATTTTTAACAATTTGTGCATGGACAGCAATAGTGTCTTCGATGAATACACCAGGTAAGGCGACAAAGTTTTTTTTTATAAATAAAAATATAATTATCTGCAGGTAATTAAAAATATTAAGGTTATTCATTAACCATAATACATTTTTTTTTTTATTAAATAAATTATTTTTCTAATCTACAATGTTACGTTTTACGTGTGGGTACCTACCTAATTAAGGTGTGAAAAGAAACCCACAACATAAACACAATAATTTATTTGGGTACTAGGGTTGAAAAGTATACTGCCATATTCCCTGGACTATAATTATGTTAGCTGTTTGTAAGTAATATAGTTATATTTTTTTGGACTAAATCTCTTATTTTAATTTCATTGTACGCCCCATATGAAGTTCATTAGCTTATGATACAAAAATAATTTGTGCAAAGAAAGTGCTGTCATTAAATTTTATTTAAAAGGGATATATACCTTATTTAGATTTTGTTAGTTTTGGTGCTTCTTCAGGATGTTCATTTAATATCTATTTATGAATTACGATGTATTATAACTAATCAATCATACGTAAACGAGACACAATAGATATTCTATTGTTATGCGCTTGGATGTTGACGGGTTAATTGGTAAATTTGTAGGATCCTCTGACCAGACGGGCAGTTGCCCACCAGACACAACACCCGTCTGGTCGGAGGAACCTCCCTTTTTAATGGCGGATGAGGTACTATACACGATCTTTATGTACCACAATTATAATAATAAACGGATTTATCTTATCTTATCTTATAAAATTTGTTTACAAAGATAGGTTGACAAAGTTGGTTACAATACATTCAGGTTGTCTCGCACTGGGTTATAGCTGTATCGCGAGAACCATAAATAAACTAGGTATTATAATTTCGACTAGCTGCATGATAATGCAAATTAATTTCGGTAATAAAGAAAACTGTGCTGAAATAATTTCAGATGGCAAGTTATTTCGTAGTGATTACACTTTCGACCAACAAGCAGGTGGGTGGCTGAAATTTCACCCTATACCTAAGAACTGGAAGAACGCAGCCTTGAGGTGCTATCATGAAGGTACAAGTAACATACTCAGTTACTATACCCTTACCTTTTCTAGAGTAGGTACATAACATATCGTTGATTTTGGTTTATTTGTTATTTGATAGTTGCACATTCTTTATTATCGATTTGAATAAATATTATTTATATTATTAGAAAGTGTGTTGTACAGTTTTAAACATTAATAGCACTAAGATTACATTAAATGATGATGTAATCTAATGTCGAAACTCCGGAATTCCGAGATGAATTACAGATGATATTATCAGAAAGAGCCTTTCAAATAAAAACCTTACAGACTAACATACATAATAGTTTCATTTTAAATGTTTTTTTTTTGTATGGTCTTGAAGAGAGGAATTAAAATCACTGTTATGTTACAGTCAAAACTCTTAACTAGTCAACTAGTTTTAACTGGCAAAATCAGTCAAATTTACTTTACTTTACTTTTGACCGCAAATTAACTACCAAAAGCACTATGACCTATGATTTTTAGGCAAAACTACTATTAACGAACCTATGCAGTCAAAACTTTTTTTTTTTAGTTAAATGTACTTTTGACATGTTAAGAGTTTTGACTGTAACATTATTAAATCAATATTACCAGAAATTTTGCTAGACGAGTCTCCTACCACACCCAGACTGTTAATAAAAACAAAAACTTGTTGTTTGTAGTAGACAACGTTTAATCTTATTTGAGTTTACAATGGTAATATTAATTTTAATTACAAAATGCGTCTGCGCGTTTGTCATGGCGGTCGCGGAAGGGAGGTAGAACGGCAGCCGCCAGGGGGCACCACCGTGTTCCTTTTGCGTTTCGTTTCATGCGTAGACATCTTCGGGGGCCTTGAAAGGGTTCCTTTCAAGAGTTACTTGGTATGATGCACATTTTATTGATAGCTCTTCTTATTGTGCCTCTTGCGGTTAAAACATCGGCGACTCTACTGATCCCATCGGTCCCGGGATACAATTTGCTGACGCGAGCTAAACGCCATTGAAGTGGAGGAATGTTTTCTTCTTTGAGAATGACTAGATCACCGATTTGAAGTTCTCGCTGTTTAGTTCTCCATTTCGTCCGTTGTTGCAACTCAGCCACGAACTCCCGGCGCCATCTCTCCCAAAAGTGTTGTCGCAATTTCTCGATGAGCTGGTATCGGTTGGGGTGCTTCGCTGTGATTGGAAGCGACGGTACACCGGTGAGTGGTCGACCGATCAGAAAGTGGCCTGGGGTTAGAGGAGTTGGATCATTCGGGTCAGAAGATAAGGGTGTCAACGGACGGGAATTCAAAATCGCCTCTATCTGCGTGAACAGAGTAGCCAGTTCCTCAAACGTTAGGGAAGCGTTACCGGCTATACGACGTAAATGATGCTTAGCCGACTTAATACCGGCTTCAAATATGCCTCCAAAATGAGGCGAATATGCTGGGCTGAACACAAATCTAAAACCTTCATTGGAGGCGTATCCGCTAACTGACTCGCGGCTGGATCTGACAATTCTACTCATTTCATTGCTTGCACCCTTAAAGTTTGTACCATTGTCGCAAAAAATTGAGTTAGGTTTGCCTCGTCTAGAGACAAACCTTCGCAAAGATAGAATGAATGCATCGGTACTCAAATCACTAACTAACTCTAAATGTATTGCTTTGGATGCGAGGCATATAAATAAAGATAGGTAACATTTAGATATGCGATTGCCCTTACCTTTGCGACTAGATATCATGAAAGGTCCGGCAAAATCAACATCACACGAGTAAAAAGGAGGAGGAGGAGGAGTAGCTCCTTTCAGCTGGTAGGTTGCCCATAAGAGGCTGCAGCGTTTGACCGCGCAAGCGAACACAGATGACGCACTGCTTTACCGTGTTGCGTGCCAGACACCTACCACCTATAGCCCAAAATCTCTCCCTGACAGATGCTAGCAGATGCTGCGGACCAGCGTGAAACAATCTTTCATGTTCACCTTTAAATAACAATTTAGTAAAATAATGTTTTGAGTCAAGAATGAAAGGATGTTTTTTATCATAGTCAAATTCAGAGTTACGGAATCGACCACCGGTTCTTAATAAACCATTCGAATCCATAAAGCAATTTAAAGGTAACAATTTAGATTTTTTATGTAAAGTTTTATTATCTTTTATTAATTTCATTTCTTCATTATAACTTTCTGATTGACAACATTTTACTAACAATAACAATGAAACATTTAATTCGTCAGCATTCAGAGGTCCAGTGGTTTTTGAACACTTGTTTTTGCAGTTATTTATAAAACGCAATACGTAGCCATAAATTCTTTTCAATTTATTGAGACTAGAATAATTATCAAATTTAACAACTGTATTGACAGTGGAAACATGACATTTAATCGGATTTTTTACTTCTGATAAGTCAATAGGAGTTTGTGTACATTTTTGAGTAGGCCACTCAGATTCATTGCTCGCGAGGAACGGAGGACCTGCCCACCAGAGAGAAGAAGAATGTATCTGTTTAGGGGTCACGCCACGAGACGCCATATCGGCTGGATTTCTATCTGTTGGGACATGACAAAATGTAAATCCACCGGTGAGTTCATTTATCTCATTTACACGATTACACACAAAGACTTTAAGATCTTTAGGAGGAGTTTTCAACCACCCTAATACTACCATTGAATCTGTCCAAAAGTATTTTCGAGTAATATCCAATCGTAACGATTGTAAAACCTTCGAGCACAGACGAGCACCCAGCAGAGCACCACATAACTCCAGCCGAGGTATAGTTGTTGGCTTCAGAGGCGAGACTCTTGCTTTAGCACACAACAATCTAACCATGATATTAGTTTTATCATCTTTATTTATAGAGCGTAAGTATACGCAAGCCGCGTAGGCTTGTTGGGAGGCATCGACGAAACAGTGCAACTCTACGTCACTAGGATTATCACACAGAGCCCGACGAGGAATCTCTATTAATGACAGATTAGAAAACTCTTTTAAGAGACTTGACCAATTTTTACAGAACTCTGTAGGAACAGGATCGTCCCAGTCAAGTTTAGAAGACCACAACTCCTGCAACAATATCTTAGCAACAATTATGCATGGATTAGCAGCCCTAAGGGATCAAAGACTTCAGAAGTAGCTGCAATTACTGACCTTTTAGTAATTTGATGAGATGGCTCAATATCTGTACTAAATCGTAATACGTCAGTGTTAGGTGTCCAGTTGAGACCCAGAACACTGGATTCCTTATTAAAATCCATCGATTTCGATGCGTCAATTTCATAATCCAATAATTGAGGACAATTAGTTCGGAATTTCCTGAGAGGCAAACATGCAGAATTTAACACGCTCACTACCTGCTGATAAATGTACTTAATACCCTCTACAGTATCTGATCCTGTATTTAGGTCATCAGCGTAAAAATCGTGTTGGATTATAGTAGCGATAGACTTATCCTCACATTCATTTGCTAGCTGCAGAAGACATCGAGAGCTTAGAAACGGTGCAGAGGCAGTTCCGTATGTGACTGTATTGAGCTGCAAAACGTCGATGGGATGATGACTTTCCTCGCGCCACAGAATGAGCTGCAGGTGGCGCTGCGATCGATCTACTTCTATTTGTCGAAACATCTTCTCAATGTCTCCTGTAAGAACGAATTTATGCATACGAAATCGAAATAAAATTGATATTAAATCGCTTTGTACTACTGGCCCTACCATTTGTACATCATTCAGTGATTTTCCGGAGCGAGTTTTAGCAGACCCGTTAAAAACCACCCGTAGTTTCGTGGTTTCACTTTTTTCCCGGATTACTGCGTGATGTGGCAAGTAGTAACCAAAATCAGGTCTATTTATTTTAGTAAGATGCCCTAGAGTGGCGTATTCATTTAAGAACTCTTTATAGCTCACTTTTAATTTTGGAAATTTAATAAACCTTTTTTCTAGACTTTCTAGACATTTTTTCGCAATGTAATATGAGTCACCAAGCTCTTGCTCTGGTGCTCCTTTAAAAGGTATTTTTACTGAGAACCTACCGCTTGGGAGACGTGAAACATTAGATACGAAATGATTTTCACAAAGTTGTTCTTCAACGGATAATGTTTTTGTATGTAGTGGTAAGTCATCAATATTCCAAAACTTTTCTAAGGAATCTTTTATTTCTTGAGTGAAGTTGCACTGAACCTCATGAATTGACTGACTTATTAACAAGGGACCACCTACAAGCCAACCTAGCTTAGACTCTTGAAGAACCGGTTTATTCAAACCTAGTTTAATTGTACTATCTCCAATTATGTTCCAGTAAACATCTGCTCCTAGTAAAATATCAACATCAGCAGGGCAAAAGTATTTAGGATCGGCAAGTTCAATATTACTGGGCAATTTTAGGTATTCAGTGTCTACTACTGAGTTAGGTAAAATATCAGTGATGCGAGGCACAACCAAACATTTAACTTTAAATTCAAATGGCATCACTCTTGACTTTATGTTAACGACACAACTTTGGTTTATTTTAAAACCTAAATTATTTATTCCATTAATATTTATTGAGTTAGATTCACTAGTGGACAGCCCTAGTCTTTTTCTCAAATTTTCTGTAATGAATGAGCTCTGTGAGCCAGTATCACACAAGACCCGAGCCGGATAAGTTTTATCATCAACAATTATTTTTACTATAGCCGTGCACAGCAGCACTTGACTGACTTGAGCCTTCGACAATTCTCTATGAGATGCCATCAAGGAAACAGGCAGCGAAGATGAACTTGATTGTGTTTCCACCGTAGGTAAGTTTTTATGTATAAGTGAGTTGTGCTTCTTTTTGCAAGTAAGACACAAACCTCTAAGATGACATTGAAAAGAAGTATGGCCACTACGTAAGCAGTTTTTACATAATTTTAAACGATTAACCTCAGCTAACCTGTCATCTACATTCAAGTTTTTAAATTGCAAACACTCATGCAATGGATGCGACTGGTTGCATAAAACACAGTTACTTTTATTAATTTGCTTATGAGAAGACACTAGAAAACTCTTGGAGTGAGAATTTGACCTTTGTTTGTGATCAGCTGTTTTATCAAATCGGTTAGAATTACTATATGCAGTCTCTAGAACGTCAGCACGACTACGCAAGAATGAATAAAATCCACTCAATGTTGGTAAATCACTTAGATTACATTTATGCTCTTCCCACTTCTTACTCGTGTTCATATCTAATTTTGCCGATACCATAAATATTATTAGGGCATCCCACTTATTTGTAGGTTGACCTAGAGTATCGAGAGCACGTAAATGCTTAGAGATATGATCCACAATAAAACGTAAGGCTTTAAAAGATTCTGTGCGCAAAGGTTCTATATTGAACAGGGACTTTAAGTGATTATTTATAAGAATGTTTTTGTTATCAAATCTTTGACATAACAAATCCCAGGCAATACTATAGTTTTTGGCACTAAACTCTATAGATTTAATTACCACAGCTGCACTACCTTGTAGCGAGGAGCGTAAATAGTGAAATTTATTTATTTCAGGGATACTTTCATTACTATGGATCACTGACTCAAAAGTGTCCTTAAACTCTAGCCACTGTAAATAATCACCATCGAAAGTGGGTAATTTTATAGTAGGCAACTTTATTGTGTTAGCCGCAGAGGAAAGACTGCTATCAAAATCATCCTCAGGATTTTTATTCTTTTGACTTTTATTTGGCTGTTTATCTAAAAGTTCTTGACAGTTTGAAATTAAATTAAAATATTGGTTTTCTAACACATCTCTTTCTCTAATTTGTTCATCAGAATCATCATGTAACAAATCTATTTTATCTTGAATAACCTCATACTCACTTAACAATTGTTCGAATTTTTTATATTTTAACTCTAATTCCATGTACTTTACATAAGGAATTTCCTTTAATTTTTGAAAATTTGAAACATACTCATTAAATTTTGTAAAACGCCCTTTTATAATGCCTCTTTGCTTTATTAAATTAGACAACTCTGCTTTCCTATCAGCAAAATCAACAGATTTAAGTTCCTCAACACTCATTGTATCTGATTAAAATGGTAAGTCAGGCAACAAACTATAAATAAATAAAATAAACAGTCAAGCCTGATTTTATGGAGATGAGTCGCTCCAGATCCAGCTGCAGTCAGCACTGCCCGTCGTTCAGGCTAGCAGATAAAGCTCCAGTAGTCACCACAGCACCATGCAGTGCAGGCCAAGGACAGGGAGTGGGGCTTTGATGTTCACCCGATGCACAAGCTGGAATAGTCGGCCAAAATACCATTTAAATATTGGAAAATGTAGCTTGTTACAGGCTGTGTGACAGACAGAATGGAGTGACTTGAGTAAAATATTAAATATTTTAATAATTAAAGCGACCCAGTGACCAGCAAAGCTTAAAATTAAGTACAGCTTTATTTTAGTTAATTGTGCAGTATGGTGCAAATGGGTGCAAATAGCTTGTAAAGACTTGTGCCACTAGCCGATTCAATTATTAAAAGCAGAGGGTTCAGTTTTTTCTTTCAGAACAAGATCAAACAAGATGTCGGATGCGTACATGTACTAAGTTTAAAGTATTAAAAGGTATATCGAAAATGCAGAAAACCACATACTTTTAGCTTTTCGTGCCTTATTTTTAACCGATAGACTTGCTCAAAGCTAGATTAGATGCAATTTATTGGATGTACCTAACGCTTGAGTAGCAAGTTGGCCGTAACACAAAATAGAAGCGACTGAATTAAAGGAATATTAGCTTAGGAATTGGAAAGATTTTGAGTATGAATTAGGATTAAGGCTCACTCTCCTCGGATTAGACCTCGACGATCACGACGATAGGCTCCAAAGTCAGCAAAATCCTCTTTCCAATAATTCCAACAGTCAAGATTTTCGCCGTTCCGCTTTCAAATTGGTGACGCCGCAAGACCACGCCGACGCCGTTGTATTGCAATTTCGTTGAAGTGCACGTTTGTCCTGTCACTTTTGTTAATAAAAACAAAAACTTGTTGTTTGTAGTAGACAACGTTTAATCTTATTTGAGTTTACAATGGTAATATTAATTTTAATTACAAAATGCGTCTGCGCGTTTGTCATGGCGGTCGCGGAAGGGAGGTAGAACGGCAGCCGCCAGGGGGCACCACCGTGTTCCTTTTGCGTTTCGTTTCATGCGTAGACACAGACCCAAAACAATTTAGAATAGATCGTTTTCAGAATTTGTATGATGGAAATCAATCATGAAACGCTTTGCTTTCGAAACGAATCACTACTACGTCAATCAGGATCTACATTTCTCAGTAAAAGTCATTTTAGATGCTTACAAAGATCACTTGCCTGACGATCACAATCAATTTATCAATATTCTGTACATTTTAGGAGCAATCTTGGCATCGCCTGTCAATAATGAGATGATGTTCGCTCTCTCCAACTTCATGAAAGACCAAGTTGCAGACTCGACTGTTATATTTACCGGTATCGGTAACATATACGACGATAACGAGTACCAGTCTATGGAAGGTAAGCTTTAAATGAGCACATCGACAAATGTGAGATAGCCATTGACATGACGCATGATACTTGTGTCATGACGTTAAACATGTTTGGCAATGTTACACAAGGGCGTGAATCTTTGCCCGGATGCCTCTAGCCTATCTGGCGGTCGGCGTCCGCTTTGCGCGTTTTATGGTCACTGTTCTAACCTAACCTAACCTAGAACTCTGCTAAAAATTACTTTACAGCGGTGACCTTGACAAATGACGGTTTTTAGGGTTGTTGAAGAGGGGGCTGTAAAGGGAAGTTAAATCTACAATTCCATGATAGAATAAGAATTGAGCGCTCGCTGGCCCGCTTCCTACGCTCGCTGGGCTCACTCCGGTCGCTCGGCTTCGCGCTTTTGTTTGGTCACTGTTCTAACCTAACCTAACCTAGATGAGTGTCACAAGGTCACAACCTAGTAATTAAGAAGATCTCTCATGTCTATAAAAAAGTTTTAAATAAATTATTTTATGCATGAACCTAAAGTAATAATATACACGTACTTAATAGCTTTACCTTCTTCTGTGTAAGAAAAATTGTTGTATTAACGTAAATTTTGGTAAATAAAATATTTATCAAACAATGCATTTTGTTAAATGTTATTTATGCTTTACGTAGTTTTGCCAACTAACATGTTTAAAAAATAATCAATTTGTGAAATAATGTTTTAGAATAATGTTTTATTTTTAGTAAATATATTAATCTTACTGGGGGAGGTCTATGTTCAGCAGTGGACGTCCCATGGCTGAAATGATGATGATGATGATAATTTGTCTAACGAGTAGTTTATTAAACAATAGTTTGTAAAATGATAAATTTATCAAGTATAATTTTGTCAAATGTTATTTTCAACCGACTCAAAAAAAGGAGGAGGTTCTCAATTCGACTGTATGTTTTTTTTTTGTATGTATGTATGTACGACTCCAAAAGTTCCTAACACTTAAGTACCTAATCAGTTGGTACTTAAGTGTTAGGATTATTTTTAGCATTTTAGTGTTTTGAAGTTGGTTTTTTTTTTTTTTCAAATGAGTATTTGTTATTTGTTTTTTGTCAAATGATTGGACACCATTTTTCTGCGTAGACTTCAGAATTATTTAGAATTCAGAATTCTAAAGAAGGAGGAGATAATAGTAATAATATAATCTGTGTATTCAGTTTAAGCCAAATTCCAGCTGATTCCGTTTAGCAGTTAAAGCAAACATTCAAAATTTAACATTATTAATATTACTATGACAAATTATTGTTTGTTATAGGTGTACCTATAGCAAGTATACAACTAAATTGGTCAGAGGAACCCAATGTCAAATATTCTAGAAAGAATTGCTTGGTTATGAATTGACGACGCTATACTATTGCTGTGTCTTGCGAAGACCAGCACGCTTTCATCTGCTATAGACAGAAAGGGGTCAGTGAGCTGAACAAGTGCGGTACTGTAGACCTAGGTAAGCTGGTTTGTATAAAGCAATATGGAAAAACGGGCGGGGCAGGGATGTCGATGGCGGTGGAGGGGAAGTCAGCCAATCAGTCTATCATTTAGGAACTAGACGACTACACAAAAGGAGATAGGCCAACCTATTGACCAAGCAATTGACTCTTGCTACCTTCTAACAGAATGGCCGCACATCAGCACTCCGCTCTGTTTCGCTTAGTTCCTCGTTACCAATCATTTCTCTACGCTCCGTTCCTCTGTTCCATTGCTATCGGCTACTCTTCGTTATGTTACTCTCAGCCCTTTTTACGCTGCAATCTTCTTGGCGCCTCTTCCCGCAAAGTATCTTTCAGCTCCTCTCGGATAGGATATCCGTAACGCTCGATTCCTCTCTGCTCTATTACTCTGAGGTCCTCGGCTTTCTCCGCTTTCATTCATCTTAAGGGTTGGCTAAGATGATGCTAAGATAGATACCAACTTTGGTACTTACAGTAGTCCAAAGTAGAAAGCATGATCCTTAAATTATGTTAAAGTCATTCTTTATTATAAGTTGAATGCAAAAAATAATTACAATGTCAGGCTATTGAACGATGTTGAACATGTGCTGTGACTATGTGACCAGTGATTTTTATTTTTAAATCGCAGAGTACGTCTTCAACCCAATAGCAGGTAGCTGCTATAAGGTATCTGAAAAAGCTCTTATATGGTCAGACGCTTACACGAGCTGCGCAATAGATGGGGCCCATTTGTCGATTATCAACAGTCAAGCGGAAGCCGAGGTTGGTTTTAAATGGCTATTTCAGCGTTTAATTATTATGGTGATATTACATTATCCTAATAGGTACATCACTTTTTGGAAATGTGAAACTGTCTATGATCGTGTACTCTTTTTAATTGTGCCAAATAAAATTTATTCATTCTTTTTAACTTAATTATTGGGGAAAGCAAAGGCAGGCAAATAAAGTTAAACCATTTGACAGAAGTCAAGTTAAATCACATGATATCATCAAGGTGGATTCTTACGTTTTTTTTAATAGTGATGGTTTACTGTGTTTACATAAAATTTAATTCGCGGTTGAAAAATAATAGTTTTACTGAATAACTGAAACGATATTTTCGACAATGACTGTGATATCCCATTGAGTCATATCTAGTAATTTAAGTTGTTATGTTGTTATTAGTCTTTAAAAATATCATTTTTTCAGCCGCAAACTACATTTTGATAGTTATTTCGCGGGCTGCTTGAACCAACAAAGTTGCGAAAAAATATTTAGATTAAATTATAGTATAGTACTAATAAGGATCTGTTTTGAAAATGAACTAAAAGATTTCACTTAATTTCAGATTTTAGGGGAGCTAAGCAAAACTATTTTGCCGGATCAATCAGTGTTTCTTGGAATTCGTGCTTGGTATTACGAATGGATCACTGTGCAAGGTACCTTACCTTACCTTTTAGCTTACTTAAAGTCGAATTTGTCAAAAATAAAAACTGCATACTTGAGAAAGTGTCACTGGGTGTCAGACAGGAGTAAAAGCATCATACGAGAACAAAAGTCGGAAAACACTCTCAGAACCATATCACACATGCAATTTTTAAACGTAGGATCAGTGATGACGCAACTACATCGTTGGCGATATCGCACTGCTCCGCCGCAAACAGGCTGGACTAAGCGTTATCGCCGCGACACATCCGTGTTCGCAGCGATTATTTGGAAAGTATTAACCGTTTTTAGATATTTTAAATAATAATATTTTTTCCAACAATCACACCAATCATCTAGCCCCAAACTAAGCAAAGCTTGTTCTATGGCGACTAGATAACAAATAAACATCCAAATGACTTGGGTACAAATTTTGTGCTCATCACACAAAAAATTGCCCATTGCGGTTTCAAACTTGCATCTGTAGTCCGGAGCGCGAACCACCACACCTGACAGTCGTCAATTTACGCTTAGTGAACTCCCACGGTGCAGTTGCGTCATAGCTTGATGAATAGGCTAGTTTCCTGGGTCAAAAAAAGATTATTCTATTCAGTCCGTCAGTTAGATTATCAAAAAATCTTGGACCCATATTTTGTCTTTTGTCAATCAAACAAGAAACGACGAAGATAAAGCGCATCAAAGTGAGCACGTGTCGTCATGCCTTGCTAAAAAGTGTCGCAAGGCGTGACGTTACGCGGAACTTTAACGGGCTATATCTTCATCATTTTTTGTTTGATTGAGAAAATAAAAAAATTCGTCTCCAATATTTTCTGTTTATCCGACTGACGGACTAATTCTATTTTTTTAGGAAACTAGCTCATTGTTTTGTCTCAAATGTATATATAATGTGGCGGCAGCGCTTTGGTAATGTACCAAAGTGTGTTTACCAAAGTTAAGCCACCCATACCACGGTTGTGATTGGGTAGCCATTCCAACCGTATTTAGTGACATTTATCACAAGAATGTGCTTGTTTTGGTCACATGTTGGTCCGGGCTAATATCGCTTGAGACTGTCGTATGAAGCCTAGTAAAAAGCCTTAAGGTAGCTTGAAAACATCTGACAGTAAGGTATAGTCACTAGCCTTACAACACCCTACCACCACAGGGCCCCGTGTTAGTATAAGTTCCAGTGCCTGTGTTTTAACAACACGCCTGATTGCTGTCGTAATTTTTTAAGCAACACAATATTAAAATATGATGTTTTTTTTTACTGGTATGGCATTCTCAATTTGGCTGAGATGAATTCTGATTTATAAAAATTTATAAATCTATATTGAATGAGTACTTTTTAGGTGTCTACCAACACCAACGGCTATTGCCGAACAGAGAAATAGACTCAAAGGAAGATGGTACGACGATTTTGTGAACCTGACAAAGGATCACGCGTCATTTTCGATGGACAGATACGGTTGAAGAGATTGGGGGAGTCCTTTGCCATGCATACTTTCTAGTATTGCTAGATATAATAAAAGATTAGGTTACCTTTCTCTGGCAAGAAACCGGCTGCCGGACGGTAAATAGTTTTTCTAAAGTTATTAAATATTTCAGGTCAATCATTGAATGATGCTGGTTATTCCGAGTGGGTTAAAGGCGAAAATAATGTTAGAACAAATAATTACTGCGCCGGTATTCCGGCAGGGGCCGAGATAAAACACGGTGTTATAGACTATATGTCATGCAATGAGCCGAAACATTATATTTGTGAGATGGTACCAAAGATTGAAGCCGACGTGGATAATTGATTTCTTATCGAGCTACTACAAAAGACAAACAAACAAATGCGTTTATTGCTCATTAATGAAATTGCCACAACACTCTCAATTTGCTATATTCTTTGTAACATTTTTTAAATAATAAAAATTAAGTATTGGCTGATTTTTTTAAAAATAAATAAATAAATTCTTGAAATAACCACACCAATTATCTAGCCCCAAAATAAGCTTGTACTACGATGAATAGATAAACTATAACAATACATGATTAAGCCGCAAATTCGCTACGGTGCTAGGCGTTTACACTCTACAACACACATATTTATTATTCTTTGTAAGATTTTTTAAACTAAACATTCGCAGATTTATTAAAATAAATAAATAAATTCTCTGACAACTACACCAATTATCTAGCCCACAATAAGCAAAAAAGCTTAAAGCTTGTACTACGATGACTAGATAAACTAAAACTAGACATGATTAGGCCGCAAATACGCTTCGGTGCGCGGCGTTTGCAGTAAGCGCTCAAGGGTTGTGCTTCCCATTGCGCGGCTCCAGTTGATGAAAAGATGCGGATTCTCGACAGGTTGTGCACAGCAACGACTCAAATGCAATGCGAGAAGAAAGAGCGTTACGTTTTGACGTAACAACACGATTTCGTCATCCGTTGTTACCCAACACAATGAACGAGTCAGCGGCAAAACTTTGATTAGAGTGGGTTTTGAGAATGTAAACATCTGTAGTGTATTTTTCTTATTGTAGATGAATGTAGCTTTTTACAAGTGTATCCATTATTGATTAATAGATACATAGCTGTATACACCAGATAAGGCCGGGCGTGCAGCGGGCTTTCAAGCGTTTTGTTTAACATTTGTATCCAAAGTCACCTCTTGACAGGTGTGTTCAGTAGCGCGAGGTGGACGAATAAGAATAAGATTAAGAATGTATTTATTTGTCTCACAGCAGATTACAGATACAACAGAATAGTATGAAGCCTAATATTGTAAGACAAAATGGTCTATGACTCAGTGGATGCAGGAGACCCGCAAACTCTGTTATTCTGCCATAGCCTTTTATAAGTTTATCCAAACAAATACAACTGTGAAAACATAAAAATTTATATTGTGTGTATGTGAATGTGATCTAGGTAAGCTGTGCACTAAAGATGTAACTCCTGTTAATTTATTAAACAAAGTAACATGGGGAGAAAGGCAGCCTTCCCAAATAAGAAAATACAATGCCCTATGCCACGATAAGCTTAGACAAATTGACTTTCCCCACAAACTAAGTTTATGTGCCGATCACTTTTGTAATGACTCTAGCCATAGAGTTGTTCTAGACAAAATGTACGCAAACATAATTTCCACACTAGAGAATGCTGCAAAAAGGTCTTATGAGAGGAAGTCTCGTAGGCGAGGTGGTTATATTACTGGCTGGAATAAATATGTTGCTGACGCTCATAGGGATGCTAGGAATAAATTCCAGCTTTGGGTTTCAGTAGGTTCAGTATTATTTGGAAGTGTTCATAGTGAAATGTGTAAGAGCAGAAAAGTTTTTAAGGCAAAGTTAAGGTGGTGTCAAGATAGGCAGCATCAAATCAAAATGGATATTCTCGCCTCTAATCACTCGGATAAAAATTTCAGAGCCTTTTGAAAGAACTCGAATAAAATGAATATTAGACCTAGTGTGCCTGTGAGCGTGGGCGGCGTAACCGACCACAAGTCTATTGCAAATGATTTTAAAGATATGTTTGCGGTCCAGCCACCCTCACGCACTTTGAGTGAAGAGACAAACAATGTTGAGGCCGCCACACCTGAGCGTAACATAAGGTTTACTGGAGAGGAGGTTGCAATAATTATAAAAAACATGCAAAAAGGGAAATCCCCGGGTCATGACGGCCTCAGCATTGAACATCTCAAGTTCGCAGGCGTTCATCTGCCTCGTGTGTTGTCGATGCTCTTTAACTTATGCTTAGGGCACTCCTATCTCCCGGAGCCTATGATGCGAACTATTATATAGTGGTTCCTATTCTTAAAAATAAAACCGGCGATGTTTCAGATATGTCAAATTACAGACCTATCTCTCTTGCGACCACAGTTGCTAAGGTGCTTGACAGTTTGCTTAACGGTCAAATCGGTAGACACGTAAAACTACACGATGCACATCTACCGAGAGTGCTATTCTATGCCTTAAGCAAACTGTTAAGTACTATACAGATAGGAAGACGCCGGTTTATGCGTGCTTTCTCGACTTGTCAAAAGCCTTTGATCTGGTCGCATATGACATACTTTGGGACAGGTTGAGCGGCATGGGTGTGCCGGCGGAATGTATTTTTTGTTTAAATATTGGTATAGCAATCAGAGGAATCGGGTGAGATGGGCTGAATCTTTATCTGATGAGTACAGTCTAGAATGTGGAGTGAGGCAGTGGGGGTTGACATCGCCGACATTGTTTAACCTCTATGTGAACGCCCTTATAGAGGAGCTCAGTAGTTCTCATGTCGGATGTTTTATTGACGGACCTGTGTTAATAACATAAGTTACGCTGATGATATGGTGCTGCTGAGCCCCTCAATAAACGGGTTAAGAACTCTTGTTAAATGCTGCGAGAGGTATGCAGAAAAACACGGTCTAAGATATAACTCGAAAAAGAGTGAATTGTTAATTTTTAAAGCAGGTAGAAATAAACCTCAAGAAGTCCCCCCCGTTGTTTTGAATGGTACACCTTTAAATATTGTTAATTGTTTTAAATATTTGGGGCATATTGTAGTCGATGATCTCAATGACGATCTCGATATCGAGAGGGAGCGCAGGGCTTTGTCGGTTCGGAGTAATATGTTGGCTCGTAGGTTTGCTCGTTGCACAACTGAAGTTAAAGTAACTCTATTCAGAGCTTACTGTCAATCATTTTACTCATGCAGCCTGTGGACACAGCATACCAAACGGGCCTACGGTGCCCTGCGAGTCCAATATAATAACGCCCTTAGGATGCTGTTGGGGCAACCGCGACGCTGCAGTGCATCGAACATGTTTGCTAAAGCAAGGGTTGACGGGTTTCACGCAATAATGCGCAAAAGAGTTGCCTCTTTGCTGAAACGCGTCCGTGGCACCGACAACGGCATCCTGAGGATTGGATCGAGTTGTCACTGGGCATTACGTAGTTTGTAGGTATTTCATAGTTGTTTTTATTTTTATTTTGTTCTCTACGTAATTATGGATGTATGTGTTACTACTTATCCGAAATAAAGAGTTTATTATTATTGTTATTATTATATCATAACGATCTATACTATACGATGCGCCACTGCACGCCCTGCCGTATTTTTTTAGCGAATTCGCGGCCTTAGGTAGCGTAAATATCAATGCTCGTGATTATCGCATAAAAATTTTACTCTTGCGGAAGTCAAACCTGCACCCACCTGGCTTTGTAGTTCGGAACGTGAACCACTAGGCTAGACGGTGGATACATTTTTTATGTGTCTCCTTTTCTTCAGCGTTAAACTTTGGCTACGTGTCTATCTCTTTAAACATGAAACTGGTATCGCCGATAATATCGAATATCGAACATATTATGTTCTTGTGTTAAATGAATTATTTTTATTCTAATAATCTGCTACTACCTGCTTTCATTCTAATAATCTGCTACTACCTATTAAATACATTATTGGCACTGAGCTGTACAATGTACTGACATCAAAAACGCATAACAAGTTAAGACGGGTTTTTCTCATGGACCACAACTTGTAATCACTGTAACAACAAGATATCTAGAGTCAAAAGTCGTCGGGTTTTTTAACTGATAATTTACTAGTTATCGCCCGCAGCTCAACTCGCGTCGATTCGGTTTGCCAAGAGTTACACCGCACAATATTCGGGAATTGTGTATTCTTTTTGGGGTATTTCTGTCCGAATCAGCTAACGATGTTTGATTAAGTAACACACATTATCATTTGTTTGTAATAATAATGAAAGTATAAATATGCGTAGGCGCATTGATAAAGAGTTAAACAGGAATAGACATGTGGGTGAGCGTGTTCATTTTAGCTATTTGTGCGTGGAGAGCAGATACGGCGTCTGCGGGAGTATCGCCAGGTAAGTGATTTAATAATTTCTATGGGCTTATAAAAATATTGCAAGTTAATTTTGTCTCATTCCTAAATACAAAAGACAAAATATTTTATTTGCTATTAAATAGGGTGTGTGTCAGAGATCCTTAT
This sequence comes from Anania hortulata, assembly GCA_963576865.1. Lineage (NCBI taxonomy): Eukaryota > Metazoa > Arthropoda > Insecta > Lepidoptera > Crambidae > Anania > Anania hortulata. The sequence continues at coordinate 1,046,686 of OY756395.1, forward strand.
GCCTATTTAGCTATTTCCATTTATAGCATGGAAATTAAACAAAATAAAATAAATTAAAATTGAATTATAGAACTAAAATTTAATATGGAATAACAATTAAATTTAGAATTAAAAAAATATTGTTATAAATATTCTTGATGTCACATTAATTACATATTATAAATTAGTCGACTAGTCATCATTTAAATATGTCATAAATATGCCTCACCAAACACAGCCCCTATTTTGACAGGTAATGTGTACCTACTTGATCTGAAATTTTAAGAACTCTTTTCCATTAACCATTTTCTTTACTATTTTAAATTTGTTAAATGGTAACAGTTTAATTTCGCCCGGTAATTTATTATATATTTTGATAGACATCGCATAACCATTCTTGTTAAAACATTTTGTGTTTGGTAGGATGTCTAAGATGAGCCTGTTAGGATTTCTCATACTTCTGCTGCTTTTTTCTTTTAATCGCGGATAGAGATGTTACTTACCTATATCTAGGTTGTCCTAGACTATAATTAATTAAGCTGCAACTTTAATAAACATACGTATAGGGTATTTTTTTATTAGTGTGAAATACTAAACAGTTTGAATATACAGGTATTTATTTTAACAAACTACTTAGTCTAAGAAACTAATAACTTATCTCAAATTAATTTCGTTGCTATGTTTGCAATTTACTAAATCGCAGTGCAACAAATAAAATGTTTTTCTACAAAAGGCCCACCACAGTTTTCCCCCAACAACTGTTGGGACAATTATGTGCTAGCGCAGAGAAGAAACAGCGCAAGAAATACGGTCAAGCGCAAGAAACAGCGCAAGAATTGTGGCCAACCTCGTTTAAATTAAAACGTTTACATTACAAGATAAATGTACCTTTGCGAGCAGGGCTATTGAATTCCATAATTTTGTTCATTTGTAGTTTATATAACCTTATTTCATTAAAATCATCTTGACATGCTATCTAAATTTATATACAAGTAGTTCAGCAATATTATAGAATATAATAGAATATAATATTTTTTTAGTTCAAGTGAACTCAGTTACAAAATTAAGTCACTGTTACAATACATGTTACAAGGTTCTTATTATTTACTAAATAGACTAAAATAAGTAAGCACGTGAGAGGAACAGTATCACTGGTCTCCACACTAGGATTCCCTGTGTCGTGAAGACCAGTCTTACCGTTCAAATTAATTACATTATAGACTGTAGTAATTTGTTAAAAAGCGAATACATTGTCCCATGAACGAATAACCTACTTTATGAAGACCAAAATTTGGATCGGCAAGTTTATGTTTATTCCGGGTAGGTAATAAGATTATAAAAATATGGCATTTTTCTAAGGAAATAGATGCAAGTTTTTACGAATGTAAATGTATGAAAATACCATTTTCATACATTAATTGAAAAGCCACTGTTAGTTCTTTAAAAGAGTCTCGCGGTCTGAGGTCGTAAATAGCCCAGACGGCTCTCTTTTGTATTACAAAGAGAGATTCATAAAGTACTGCTGAGCCTCATAACAATATTCCATGACATTGAACTGTAGAAATAGCTAAAATACACTATTTTTGCATTTAGTACTTATTATTAGAGGGGATCCTCTAAATAAAACGGTATATTAGCTTATTAAAATATATAAATACAGAAAACGCGCGAAAGCACAATTACGACGCATGAAGAAGTATGCTCCGATCCGATGACAGCTGACAGCTAGTGCCGGGAACCGCTCATAGGGATAGATAGATACTCTTAATTGTACACTACACAAAACAAACAAATCACAGGAAAGTAAATACATAATGAATAGCACAATTTAGGCGTTCTTATCTCTGGAAGCGATCTCTTCCAGACAACCTTCAGGTAGAGGAAAGCTGAATTAATATTGAGAAAAGGGAGGCGGTGAAGAGTTCCAAAACAAAAAAGTCCAAAAATTTAACAAACTAATTTAAACAAACAAATAAAATAAAATAAGAACAAATAAAAATAAAATACATACTTCCTAGTACATGTACATAGTAAAATACATAAATAATACAGACATAATATGAATACATACTTAAAATAAATACATGTACATAAATAAATACCCTATTATCATGAAAAAGAATCTAGTGACCAAGATGTAGGAAAAATGGTTAAATAAATAAAGTAGAAGAAAAATAGACAGGAGAAAACTACAGTAAAGGAGATAGGTTTTAAGTCTAGTTTTGAAACTGTGAAGCGATTCAGATTCTCGAATAGACAATGGCAAGGAGTTCCATAGGCGGATGGATTGCACAGTGAAGGAGTGGGAATAGGTTTGAGAAGAATGGAGTGGAAAAACGAGGCGAAGTTTATTGGAAGACCGCATTTCGTGACCTAGGGCAGGTTGCAAAAAATTAAAGCGCTCCTTTAGATACGGCGGTGACTTAGGATTAAATAGGATAGAAAATAGAAAAGAAAGAATGTGATATTCACGTCGACGTCAAATAGGTAGCCATTTTAGCAGAGCTCGGTATTCTGAGACATGGTCGTACTTAGGGATGTTCCTAGCAATCGATTCCCCGCTAACAGTATATTGTTACATTAGTCAATTGTCTTATCTCTCTCACGGTATAAGCAGCTGAAAATATTATATCGAGAAAAAGTTTCTCCAATTGTGTTTTTGATCAAGAATTATTTAGTTCTTATTTGTATTGAGTAGATCTGAATTATGAAAATGTAAATATTTTATTCATTGTAATAGAAAAAAACCGGACAAGTGCGAGACGGACTCGCCCACCTAAGGTTCCATACAAATTTGTAGGTACAGACGACAGCTCGTCAACCTACCACAAAACGTCATTTTTTTATTTTTATATTTGAGTTGATTGAATGAAAGGTAAATTGTGGTTAACGATTTATGACGTATTAAAAAAAACTACTTACTTGGTCACGTTCAAACCAATTTTCGGGGGAAGTTTGCATGGTAATGTACCTACATCATATATTTTTTTTAGTTTTATCATTCTCTTTTCTTAGAAATTACAGGGGGTGGGGGACACCTTTACCACTTTGGAAGTGTATCTTGCGCAAAGTATTCAGTTTAGAAAAAAATTATATTTAAAACCTTAATATCATTTTTAAAGACCTATCCATAAATAGCCCTATCTTATATGCCCTATATCTTAATGTAGTTCGCAGAATACATCTACTTACCAAGTTTCAATAGTATAGTTCTTATAGTTTCGGAAAAAAGGCTGTGTCATACGAACGGACAGACAGTCATGACGAATCCATAAAGGTTCCGTTTTTTGCCATTTGGCTACGGAACCCTAAAAACATAACAATACAGAGGCAGAACTACTCCTTTTAAGTTTTGGAGACTGTATCAACTTATAGCCATGTCAAGCTTGAGAACTTCCTGAATACAAGAAAATCCTGTCCTACGGCGCATGTGCTTTTTTCTATAATTGTGTCAAGAATTTGTGGGGAGCACGAGGTTTTGCAAGAATTGCACTAAAACCTTATTTCTTTTTACATAGATGGACAGTTATTCCGTCGGGATTACACTTTTGACCAAAACTCTGGCGGATGGCTGAAATTTCACCCCATGCCTGTAAAATGGGAAGAAGCAGTCCTGAGGTGTCATCATGAAGGTAGGTACAGCACATTTAATAACACCGTTTTCTATTGCAAAACCATGGAGCACGTACCCTTATAGAGTAGAAATGACAATGATTTGTTCGACAAAATTTTCCGCCATTTTCTAATCTGTATCTGTGCTGGTTTTGTATGGGCGAGCGTTGATAGGAGTTGTCATTTCATACTAAATGTATGTAAAAAAACACTTACTACTTTCGGAGAAACATGGTTTGTATTGCTGCTCTATACAGGGTGTAACGAAAAGGTGAAATAAAACTTTAAGGGGTTATTCTACGGCTAAATTACATCAACTTTTTCTATGGGACCAACATCGAAATCTCAAAAAAAAATTGACGTTTCCATACAAACTGATGCCAGCTGGTCGCGTTTTAGTATGGATAAGTGTTTTTTCTTTTTGCGAATTCGATGTTGGTCCCATAAAAAAAGTTGATGTAATTTAGCCGTAGAATAACCCCTTAAAGTTTTATTTCACCTTTTCGTTACACTCTGTAGAGTATGTACTCGATGTTCAAAACATTTTTATCTCCTGAGAAAAAATAAATCCTTATAAACAGCAACACGCCCATCGCCGATCGTTGTGCCCGGGTCACAAGTACTGTCAAGATTATTGCGCGAATCTAATTGTGCGAATAATTATTATTATGCCAAGCAAACAATTAGGTACCTACGAAAAGTGACACTTGCGTGAAAAAACACTTGCGAGATTGCGACAAAAGACTCACTTGCACAAAAAGACTCTTGTTCGACAATATACGTAACTAGACGTGTATTTCATAGTTTTACCATCGCGTCTATTAACATAACAAATAAGTAACTACATTATCAAAGCTCAATTTTATAGTTATAAGAAACGATAAGGGAATAAGCAAAATATTAATTACTATTAGTCTTCTTAACGAGGTTTTTGGGTCTTTTGATTACAATAATAAATAGTGATAACGATGACAGTCATGAAGCTATTAAATAAAAACAAACACCTTTTGCCAGCTTTTAAACATCTATTTATTTTTCGTATTCATTATTGTGAATAAAGTTGAAATTACGAAACGCATATAAGCAAACTATATAAGTGATTTTCCACTGATTTTAATCACTTCGAAGTGACGCGACGCCTAGGTATTTATCCCGACCTAAAAGCAATGAGGATAGAAGAGGAGGAGGATTCGGTATTCAAAGTATTATTCAAAGTAGTATTTATTTGTATTTCGGTGGGGGGAAGTCGAACGAAAAGCACGGTCGATCTTTTTTAATGGTTTTTATTCATCATTTAAAGAGCTTTAGTATAAGTTTGGTGTAGATTTTGTTCTAATGATTAATAAGGTGATAAAGATCTGGAACTATTGAAATATCATTGTAATCAACGCGCATTGAGTGTCAAGTGACTTGTCTCGAAGGCAACTTGCGTAAAAGTGAATTCACTGAATACATGAAAAGCTATAAACACTAAACATACGTTATTTATTGTGTCCACTGTATCAAGATACATACTTGACATTGGCAGAATCACTGCTCGAAATATAGAGCATGCAGGATGAGTCCAAAAAAAATTAAAAAACCGAAGAGTCGTAGACCTGACCAAACGACGGGGTTAAGCAGCGCTAGCGTCGCGTTAGTGTGCCATCGCGACTTTTTTTTCAGACATATTACAATGTACAATTTACTTTCGGCCTGCTGCTGCCCAGGCGCCCTAACGCTACGCTTCGCGGGCTCTGTCAAGACTCCCGCGCTTGGAAGACGCTAACATTTCGTTAAGGTCTTGAGTAGTTTCTGTCGACACAACGAAATTATCGACCCACTTGGGATATCAGACGTACTCGCGATTTAATTTTTATATTAAAGAATGATACTTTGTCCAATCTCGTCTAGTATCTTTAACATGTTTTCCAATATATTGGTGATCAGATCCATCCCCCTCTCGTACTTACTGCGCGATCAGATTGGTTTCGTCCTTTGGGTTTGGATATGGCCTGCGATTAATGTGCTATTCTTTTAGATATTCTTTTCATTCTGATGGAGGCTTTATTTATTCTTATAGGCATTGTCACTGCATAAATATTTTTTTTATATTTAAGGAGCAATTCTGGCATCACCCCTCAATGAAAAAGTCAGCGGAGCTCTCTCTACTGTAATGGGGGATCATGGACTGGCGACTGTGCCTATATTCACTGGCATCAGTAACACATACGCAAGTAGCGAGTACCAATCTATGGAAGGTAAAGCTTATGTAACACTCCCAAGGTCTTGGACACACAGCTAGCAGTGCTTAGACAGTGACATCTTTCAGCAATCCAACGAATAGTTTTGCTACTGCGATGGCCCCATTGACGCGTTTAGTACTAAATAGCTAACTAACTGTCACATTGATGGTACTAACAAACCACTTGATTCCAAGAAAAACTCCTAGTTGTGTGGTTTGGGCCTAACTAGTTTAAGTATCTCTTAGTTTCCTGCCTATTAAATAAAAAACTAGGTTAACTTGTATTGTTTACCACGGGTTTGTACAGATCTGGCAAATTTACCGCATATGCGCGCGCGCAGTGGTGCGCGAACAATTCGCGCTACGCAATGCAACGTGCAGCGCATTCGCCGCACATTCCAAAGATCTGTACGCACCCTTTGACAAAAGAATAACTATCCGATTTGAAATATTGGACGCATTGGACCTATCAATAATTCAGACTTACCATTTCAAAGAAGTAGGCTATCCTTAAATCACGTTGTAAACCTAGTCTGTAATTATTATAAAAACTATGAGTACTTAATTGATGCAGCAGTGCTGTGATTCTTCTTGAAGGCATAGGCTCTCGGGTTCGATTCCCGGTTCGGGTCAATTCAGAAAACGAACATTTCAAAGTTGGTTTAGGTGTGCTGAGAGTTCTCTTGGCAAAACTAATTTTCTGGTAACTCGTAACATTATAATATAAAGAAAGAAAGCAAAAAAAAAAACACATAAAAGTGCATTTACAATACACTTACATATAATACACTTACAAGGAAAAGAATAGGAAATAAAATTCCGGCTCTGCATAATTATGACGTTGCAGCCAGATTAAATTCTGACCGGGAACTTTTTTGGCACACCAGATGCTCTTGAATGTTTTTTTGTTGTGTATTTTTTTTCGTGTGTGTCAAATACCTAAACGTTTCTATTTCTGTAAGGTTTGCTTTATGTAATTTTTCGTGAAACTGGCCTATTCTTTATGCTTAATAATACTTATCAGTTTCTTAACTGTTGCAGGAATACCCATAACAGACATGTGTCTCGTCTGGTCAGCTGAACCTAACGTCCAAATTTCTAACCATATTTGCATAGCCATGTATGCAAACGGCACTGCTACTGCTGTCTCCTGCGCAGATCGTCACCCTTTCATCTGCTACAGACAGAAAGGCGTTAATGAGCTGAACAAGTGCGGAACTGCGGACCCAGGTAAGGTACTCCGTAGAATAGGCTAGTTTCTTGGGTCAAAAAAATATCATTCTATTTAGTCCGTCAGTTAGATTATCAAAAAATATTGGACTCGTATTTTGTCTTTTGTCAATCAAACAAAAAATGACGAAGATAAAGCGCATCAAAGTTTGGAAATGGGAGCACGTGACGTCACGCCTTGCTAAAAAGTGTCGCAAGGCGTGACGTTTAGCGGAACTTTAGCGGGCTATATCTTTATAATTTTTTGTTTGATTGAGAAAAGAAAAAATACGTGTCCAATATTATGTGTTAATCCAACTGACGGACTAATTAGTTTTTTTTTGGAACTACCCCATTGTATATGAATTTGTGATGATGATTAAAGTACTTGCTGGCTAAATAAAATAAACTAAAACGTTATATTACTGAGTTGACAATTTGCCTCGAACACTATACAAAATTGAAGTTCGTTTCGTCATCATCATTTTTACAAATACCGCAGTCGTCGGTCCATAATATAACTCTATAACATTCTTTTTTAAGTCGTCAACTCTTAATAATTTGGTGTTTTTACCAAAGATATAGTTTCATCTTAGGTAAAGTCAAAAATACTGCTTTGGCTGAACCCTTTGGCTTGAAGTAATTTAAGTCTGCCCAACACTAACGTCGCGGTCGCACTTTGGATGCAAAGGCCGGTCTGGTATATTATTATGTTTGTTAGTTTTTTTTTCTTGGCGTCTTACTTAGGCGCCTTTGAGGCGCTAAGCCTGCAGTGTTACAGCTACCTTAATTTATCTATAGAACTGGAGGCGCGGAGGAGCTGCAATTTCCGTAGCGCCGAAGAAGATACATTTCCAAGGTAGCTGACCTTAATATATGAGGTCAATAGCCTTTAAAAATAAAGAATTTTAAAATTTTCTAAATTTCTTTGTTTATTTTTATAACAAACTTTTCTTGTTAATCGTTGATTTTATCAAAGTCAATTTCTTCGATCGATTTTCTATTTAAAGTTTAACACATAGAAGTCCATATCAATTATTGAGATAAATGCTTTTGTGGTGTGATGTGACCCAGGTTATTTTTTTCTTTGCAGAGTATGTGTTCTATTCGGCAACGGGTAGCTGCTACAAGAAGTATACAACAGCGCTAAACTGGTCGGGGGCGTTCAGGAGGTGCGCTATAGACGGGGCCCACCTGGCGGTTATCAATAGCGAAGCCGAGGCCGAGGTCAGTTTCAAATTGCTCTTGTAACGGGACGGTATATAGGGACAGCAGAAAGGCACTGAATTTGGGCTAAACTGCAGTTAATGACAATAGATTATGTCACACACAAAGATACAATCACAGAAGATGACCTTAATACAAGTTATTCAGTTCTTCCACCAATCCAAAAAGGCACCATATCATGACTGTAACACTTTTTGATCTGATTTGATTGATTTTGATCGTTCTTGGCGTCCAGGTGTACTTCAATTCTGTGCACGTCTAAGATCTGACTTCAGAGGCCTTAAAATACCTTAGAATGATGGAGTCAGGTGGAATAAAAATGTACTAGGATCCATTAATGGAGCAATAGGGAATATGCACGAAAAAATTATATTGTTTATTAATAAATTTATAGGAAGTAACGTGAAATTATAGTGCCAATAGTGAAAACAAAATAGATTTTAGGTAAAAATAACCGAATTACAGTAATTAGAAATTGATGTTTACCTGTCTCTTTTAAAAACTATTTTGACTATGGAAAATGTATGGCGGACGTGTACTCTGACGTCACTTTAATCCCGCGTCTATCACGCGACTTTAATGGGTTGCAAGTCAGGTATTTATAAATATTTTTCGAAACTTCTTCAAGTTTAATAATTGTGATTTAGTACTATTTATTTTAAGACCAAATAAAAATATTATGCATATTCCCCATTCCCTATTGCATTAGATACAAGTGAACAGAGAGATAAGTCGATAAGATAAGCCCCCAGCTCGATGGACCGACGAATTTAGGAAGATGTCTGGCAGTAGTGGCAGTTGATGGATGAAAAAAGCTGATGATCGTGCTTTTCGGCTTACGTCCAGCAGTGGACTGCAGTAGGCTGGCATGATGATGATGATTATGATGACGGTGAGATATTACTTAATTTCAGATTTTGTGGCAGTTAAGAGGAAGCAACACAGTGTTAATTGGAGCTCGTGCTTGGGGTGAGAAACGCGAATGGATTACTGTGCAAGGTACCTTTTAGATTCACGTTTAGCCAGTAAATACTATTCGGATCTTGGCGGCAGTGGCTGCCGGGTTGCAACTGGGGTGTGATGTGACCTCGCCTACCGCGCGATAAATCCACCCTTATTTCACAATTGAAAAAACTACACATGATTTTTACAGAAAGAAGTAAAATTTAGGCTTCCAGACAACCTTCAGGTGGAGGACAACCATCAGAGAAAGGGGAAGTGAATCAAGTTGGCTTGGCAACCACTAACAATTAATATTACTGCCAAAACCTAGAAGAATAAGTCCAATGCAGATATTTCTAATAAATTTAATGCAATAATTGCATCTCTGAAGACAAACCGCTAATAAACTTTTTATTTCGTAAATGGGTTAATAATGCCATAATCTGTCTTAAAATCACAGCAACCATAAGATGGGTTTGGCATTTTCTTATCAAGTTACGATTTTGCATTAACGAAATCATTATTTTTTAATCTCTTTTATTTAACCTTTGGTTTTCGGTAGTCGTATTATTTGCTAAATTGAGGCTATGATGTAGAGGTGATTGCTTGCTGTGATTTAAAATAATGGAGATATTTTACGATGAACAGTCATAGAGGTTCGGTGCCGTAATATTTATCCAGTAACAATAATCTCAAACTAAACCATTAACAATCATACCGATACGTACTTAGTATGCCTTTATTTCGAAATTATCAAATGAATCGACCATTATCGAATAGCAGCATTTTACAACTCTTATTCACACACAAGATTGATGCCTTGTGTCATAGTTTTTCTTACAACTGAAAATCAAATTTCGTTTTTAAAATCATTTCCTGTAAAAAAACATGGGTTTAATTTATAAATCCAATTAATATTTGCAGTGGGTATAAGCGAAATATATTTGAAGATTCATGAGTGTTTTAATGTACGTATGTTGCGGAATTCAATGGTTTGTTTACTCAATCTCCTTATCAAGAAAAAAACTGACCTTACAGAGCGATTCGTCGTAACTTATTGACTGCTGCTGCTATTGGACCGACTGCCAAGATCCGAATGATACCTACCTTAGTGATGCGATTTTGAACACGCGAACACATTTTGATAATATTAATTGTTTACATTAAAATGCATTAATAATTAAAACCTTTTGAACAAAATGGTTGATTTAATTAAAATATTGTACAGTGCAATAATTTAACTTTGAATACAATACATAAAGCATTGATTTTTTCATAATATTTTTTGCATCACATACTTTTTAATAAAAAACAAAAAACAAAACAATCAACCACCACCAAAGCTCTGCCACCACTGAAAAACGAATACAATCAATGTATATTTGCTTCCTATTGAGCTAAATGCACCAATTTAGATTTTTATTTATTTACCTTAGGGGTATATCCCACTATATATAGTGGTGCCTTATGATTTAAAGAAAAAAAAATCATTAGTGCAAATAAAAACATGAATGGCTGGCCCGTCTCCAAAAATAACTGATGTTGGTATGTATAAGTAAATAATATTTAAAAAATGTGATGTGTTTTTTTTTTTAGGCCAATCATTGGAAGAAGCTGGTTATTCTAAATGGCATAAAGACGAACCGAATAACAACGGAGGAAGTGAGAACTGTGCCAGTATCTACGTAGGAGAACTAAAAGGCGGTGTTATGAACGATGTTAGTTGTAACAACGTTGATAATTTCTTCTGTGAGATAGAAGCTAAGGTTGGGGAGTTGGAAGCAAAGCCATTTTGGCGCTGACGAGTAAAATTGATTTGTCATCGAGCATTTTCGTTAAAAACTCGTAGGAAATCGTCATGACATTGTATCTATTATTACTGGTTTTATTAAATGAAATATACTGCTATGTGCTATGTTTTTATAATACTTAAACTTTATGTATCAAATGTAGTCCTCATCCATTTTTATGCTTGTCAAATATTGTATAAAAATTTGGCTTGGCGTAATGTCAAGATTATTTACAATATTCGAAAAGCAAAGAAAAAAATCTTGTTCTGATAATTTGGAAATAAGATGTCATTTAATAGTCATTCGTTCATTTGAGATTGCATAAGACTATATATGCCCGTTCTATAGAAGCTTAATAAAAACAACATTTATGCCATTGTAATTATATATTTTTTCATGATATTATTTAGGAAATTACTGCTGCCTTAATAGGTACTATCACCGACATTGAAATCGCAAAAAGCATTTTTCCATGCAAAATATCCGATTAGTTGTTACGGGTTGTACTGGAAATTTGCCCTGTTTAGAGGTCTACTTCGTACTTTAAAAAGAAAAACCGGCCAATTGCGTGTCGGGCCACGCGCATTGTAGGGTTAGTAGCCCGTAATCTCTATATATAAAAAAAACAAGTCCTGACTCACTCATTCATTCACTGAGTGACTCATCAACACCCAGCCCAAACCCTTGAATCTAGAATGATGAAACTTTGCACAGAGGACCTTTAATAACATAGACAAGGAATAAAAACGGTTTACAGGAAATTTAACCTATAAGGGGGTAAAAATGACGATTACAGTTTGTATGAAACTCGTCATTTCTGATGTTAGAAAGATTTAAATTCAAATTTAAGCTACTCTTTCTAAATAAAAAATACTGCTTTCATATTCGTATTATATAAAAATAATGCATCCCTAAGGGAGTGAAATTGAGTGGGAAAATTTGCATGGGGAAATATTTTTTTTTGTAATCTATGGACTAGAAATTTGGCACAAATACTCACTAACATAAATAAATCTCCTGTTCCAGCATTTATGAACTTCCATCCCTTTAGTGTCAACTGGGGGATGAAACTATGTATGTAAAATCTTCATCCTGCCCAAATGGCTTAGGATAGAGAGTTAAAATTTAGTCACTAGCTATAATTTGTGACATAAATGCTTACCAAAAAGGGATGGTATTGACATGGGTTGAATTTCAACACAATCCTAAGAGAGTAAAATAGAGGAAAGAGGTCTTAAAAAAACTTACAATACAGACTTTTTTTAAAAAAATATCATTTTCTGAAAAATGTAAGATAACTCTGGCGTATCAGTTGTAAAGCTTGGCGCGATATTTCAGGCTGCGTGGGTACAGCTTTCTTTTGTTCCATATAAGAGGGTTAGATAAAGTCCGTATTTACTTAGTAAGGGTGATCCAACTTGGACTTAATCATCATTGAAGACGTGCTAAAACCTTAGTCACAATTAAAGCTAAACTAAGTATAAAGGTTTGGTGTACGTATATTTTGTTGTTTATTCCGAAAAACCCACTGACGTTACTAAGAGACGTTAGTTATCGAATTTCTGTGACAAACTAAATTACATGCGTGCTGTTAGACCGGGCCCCTTTTCAAGGTTTTTAAAAAAGGAAATTTAATTAAACTGGAATAATGAATAAAACAATTAATTAATTATTAAGGAATGGCAGCCGTCACGCGCGAGTGGTAGGAAGAGACTGGCGAGCCCGGGAAGCGGGCGAGCGGATTCTGACTAAAATGCTGATGCAGCGCCAGACATGTCTGCTCAGCAATTATGCTTACAGCTACAGGGTGTAACACCTCCCCCCAATAAGACTAAACTTAGGGGTTTAATCTTCTAAGTTTATGGATGAGGAAAAGGTTAATAGTCTATAAATTTCTTCGCGTTTTTGGAAAAGAGGTTTCTTTTAATATTGTTACAGTTTGTTCTGTGTCTGTCTGTTGGTCATTTACTTCAGTTACCTTAATTTTAGGATTGATTACTGGGAGTTCAATTGTTCGTCATCGTGAATGCTGCCGGATTTATTGGTAAGTTTCTTATACAATAAAGACAAAATTACTATCAAAATAGTAAGTATTACAAATAACGTAAGTGAAGAATAATGTGCCCCGTATCTTATGATATGTGGTTCCTGGATTATTTTGTCTAATTCTGTAATCATTTTATTGTTAGTATTTTTTGCAAAATCTATTTTATCTAAATCTAAATCCTTTAAACTAATACTGGGAACATCATTCACTAAATTATTAAATTTAGAAATACTACAACATGAATCATTAATTAAGTTAAAATCTAAATTTGTGGAAGGTAAACTAATATTTAAGACAGTATGTTTAGGCAAAAGTAGGGTTTCTTTACAATAAGCTTTACAAAATGGTGGAATCTCTATAATTCCTGTGCCTAAAATGTTTATTTCTAATAATTCCGAACTTATACAATCTATGGATAATTTGCTTGAAGTGGATTGAATAAATATCCACTTGTTATTGCGGAGTGGTTTCCAAATATCTAAGTTACCACGAATAAATTCCGTTCTGCACTGATTAGGGAGGTTTATTATCACTTTTGACAAAAGTTCACTTTCACAATTGGGGTTATCACTTGTGGGGAGCACATTCACTATTTCGCAGATATAATTTTGGTCGTTGGTATTTTTACACTTTTCTAGGGAGTCCAGGTTGCTGTAATATAATTTGTCTTTTGTAATTACAATGTATTTGTAATTGGGGATTATTACGCTGAATGAGTCTGGTCTTGTTGCATTATGGGGAATAGGTAGCGGAACAATATTATACAAGTAAAATTGGCGTTTACTTACTAGAGGTATTTGTAACACATACATAATCTTATCATTAATATAATAACTAACTAATTTACCTATATTCATAATAACATGGATTAAACTTATATCTAAGTCTACAGCAAGTTCTAAATCATTTGGTAAGTGTCTGTAGTTATCGGCAAGCTCTCTGTAAAGTTGTTGTGGAGTTATAATAGATGGATGAATAACATTAACACTGCTAAAAAGAATTGAGCTGGTAATATCTTCAATTTGGAAAGATAAAACCAGAAGGGATGATTCTAAGTTGGTAAACATCGTGTTTATTTCTGAGGTTATTAGTAGACTATTTGTAGTCTCAGTTATATTTTTGAGTTTAAATGAGAGCTTGTTGATAGCTGAGTTGAGATTATCTTCGTTAATTTTAACCTTATTAAAAGTTTCATTAAACCGTGTTAAGGCAGATTTAGTGATCAATATATGTTCTTTCATTAAGGAAGCTAATCTCTTTTGGTTATCCTGTACATGGTTAATAGCTGTTTCGTATTTGATGGCGTCATCTTCGTCCAAAGTGCCGAAGATTTGTTTCATGACGGAACCTATACCACCAATCCATGCGTTGCGTTTGAGTCTACTATCTATGAGGTGAGTTATTGACGAGTATTCCTTTATGATGTTCTTAAAGCGGACAATAAAGGGTTGGAGGACATTATGACACTCTGAATTGTCAATCGATTTAATTTGTTCGCATATATATTTTACTTTGTCTAATAATAAGTTAACGTTTTGTAGATGTGGTCTAATATAAGCAATATCTACGGGAATTAATATACTTAATTGGCCATTTATAATTCTAGCTTTTCCAATATAATCAAAGTAAATGCCTGAACTTGATGGGATTGGTTTTATGAAACTTGGCGTTGCGGAAGCCGACGCACTGAAAATAAAACAATTTAATAAAAGTGATGCTGAATAAATTTAAGCCTTGTTATTATTACCAACCTATCTAATAAATGTTCTAGAATTAACATGAAAGAAATCTTAATTAACTTATCTAAGTAGAACTAGGAAAAACGCCAGCTAGTTTCACCTCATCATAGTGGTGTCTGACATGGCGTCGATTTATTAACAGAGTTAATGTATTGTTGCCGTGAATAGCAATGACCTTGTATGGCCCTTTCCATATGGGCGATAGAGCTTTACGTAGCCTTAGGTGGTTTTTTAAATATACAAAGTCACCTACTTTGTATTGGACTGGACGAGTTCTGTTATCATAATAAGCTTTGGATCTTTCTTTGGATTTTTGTACATTTTCGACAGCCCGTTCCCAGGACAATTTGAGTCTATGTTGGAGCATCCGAACGTAATCGGGGTATGTAGTGAGGTCTTGGCTATGGACGGAGTCAGGGATGAAAGTTTTATGCCCGAACAGGAGTTCGTAAGGAGTAAAGTTCGTGGTACTGTGAACGGCGGAATTGTAGGCCAAAATGGCAGTATAAACGTAGCGAGGCCAGTCATCCTGGTTCTCGTTTACGTAGGATTTTAAATATTCTTTGAGGGTTGAATGGCTTCTTTCCAGTGCCCCTTGGGTTTGTGGGTGATACGGAGTGGACCATATTTGTTTGATTTTTAAGAAGTCGCACGTTTTCTTGAAGAGATCAGCAGTAAAGTTTGTCCCCTGGTCGGTAAGGATGGATTTTGGAATTCCAAATAAGGAAATAAAATGAACGAGACAGTCGGTGGTTTCTTCTGACGTAGCACTGCGTAAGGGATAAGCTATAGAGAATTTAGTAAGGTCGTCTTGCATAGTTAGGATGTATTTGAGTTTGGCAGGACCCGATTCAGGGAGTGGACCGACAATATCCAGGGCGATTCTTTGGAATGGACTAGTAGAAGTGGTAGTGATTTGCATGGGTGCCTTATTAATTCTTCTAAGGGCTTTGTTCTCCTGACAGGAGGTGCAATTTTTTATGTAGGTTTCGACATCAGTTTTCATACCTTTCCAGTAATAACGTTCTTGAATTCTATTTAGCATTCGATTGCAGCCAAGGTGGCCTGCAATTGGGAGATCGTGGTTTTCTTTCAGGATTTTCTTAATTTCATTGAGGTTTGGATATGTGATATTGTTATGATATATGTTTACTGTAATATTTGTATCGTGGAAAAGATAAACTAGTATGTTATATATTTTAGCAAAGAAATGTTTTTCGAAAGGATTTTTAAAATCAGATATAGCAATTTCATTGATTTCGTTTTCGGTTGAAATGATGTGGTTTCTTATGGTTTTCAAAGTTAAGAATATTTCAGGATAGGTGCAGTCTTCAAAGTGATGGACTTTTGTGAAAATGAGGTAAATAGATTTGTTATTACTTTCAGGAACTTTGTCGAATGAATAGAGTTGTCTTTCTTTTTGAAGGAATTCGTTAGGTTCAGTGAGGTTTTCTACGATTTCGGGAATGTATACATTGGATTCGTCTAAATCCATGGATGTGGGAATAAGAATGGTTTTGCAATGGGTTTTTAAAAGAGATTGGTTGTGTTCGAGGATTCTAGTGTTGAAGTTCTTGTTTTTGTTGTTAATTTCTCTATGGAATCTGGAGTAGTCATCGCTGAGAGAAGTATGATCGGAATTATCAGTTGGGGATTGCGATGATAAGTTAAACGGATGACTCCGTGTTTCTGATGTTTCAGGGTTTTGTATGAGCGGATCCAGCGGAGGATGTTGTAAAGGTAAGGTTTCTTGTGTTTCAGGATTAGGAGGGGTATTTAGTAGATTTTGTATATCAGGAGATTCAGTGAAGGGTTGCAACAAAGGTAAGTAT
Source organism: Anania hortulata (assembly GCA_963576865.1). Taxonomy (NCBI): domain Eukaryota; kingdom Metazoa; phylum Arthropoda; class Insecta; order Lepidoptera; family Crambidae; genus Anania; species Anania hortulata. The sequence continues at coordinate 1,063,287 of OY756395.1, forward strand.
TCTTGATTTTCAGGGTTTGGATTTATATATGTGTCTTTACTCGTGGAAGGTAAAGGTTCATTGGAAATAGAAGGTATTGGATTAGTAGATTCAGTGGATTTTGTTGGGTTAGTAGATTCAGTGTTGTATGGAAATATGATTTCGTGGTCGTCATCCAGCATGTCAATCGACGGCATGCTGTCACCATCGTTGTCAGAAACAGTGGGAAGTTGTACGTTCAGGTCCTCCAGTGTAAGGGGACTGAATGGTAATTGTTCGTTGCTAGATGGAGTTCTTGGATTTGGGTTTTGTACTGGATTAGGATTACTGGTATTTTCAGATTGATCCAGTAGGTCTGTAGGAATTATAGGGTTAACTGGATGGCGAGAGAGAGCGTCAGCTGCTGAATTGAGTTTACCCTTGCGGTAGATGATTTCGTACTCGAATTCCTCGAGTTTTAGACGCCAGCGTTGCATTTTGCTGCTTGGGTCCTTGTGATTGAATAGCCACTTGAGTGGTCTGTGATCAGTTATAATTTGGAATTTCCTTCCATATAGGTATGGTCGGAATGTTTTGCAGCCAAAGAGTATTGCCAGAAGTTCTTTTTCGGTTGTGCTATAGTTGGTTTCACTTTTATTGAGGGTACGTGACGCATATGCAATAGGTCGGTCTTTACCGACGGGACCCTGGGATAGAACGGCGCCTATGGCATGATTAGAAGCATCGCATGTGAGAATGAATGGTTGAGAAAAGTCGGGATAGCAAAGGACTGGAGCAGTGGTAAGTTTTTGTTTCAAAAAATCAAAAGCTACTTGTTGTTGATTTTCCCAATTGAATGGAGTATCTTTTTTGAGTAATGAGGTAAGTGGTTTAGCAATTTTGGAGAAATCAGGGATAAATCGGCGGTAGTAGGAGACGAGTCCAAGGAACGATTTTATATCTTTAGGGGAACATGGAGTTGGAAATTCGATGACTGCTTTGATTTTGTCGGGATTAGGCTTGACTCCCTCGGTCGTAATTATGTGACCAAGGTAGGCGACTTCACGTCTTAGGAATTCGCATTTGTCAGGTTGTAATTTGAGGTTAAATTCACGAAGTCTTTGGAATACTTCCGCTAGGTTTTGGATTTGGGAAACCAGATCAAACGAGTATGTGACGATATCGTCGAGATATACGAAGCAGCGAATGCCTTGTAGGCCAGTTAGAGCTGTGTTCATCAGCCTTTGAAATGTAGAGGGTGCGTTTTTCAACCCGAACGGCATGCGGGTGAATTGGAAGTGTCCTTGAGGCACATTGAAAGCTGTTTTCTCGGGATTATTTACTGGAATTTGATGGAATCCGGAAGCTAAGTCCAGGGTTGAGAAATATTTGCTGTTTCCGAGTTGATCTAGTATTTCTGTGATTTGTGGAATGGGATAGGTGTCGCCTATAGTGATGTCGTTTAACTTTCGGTAGTCGATGACAATGCGCCATTTTTGTTCACCTGATGCGTCGAGTTTTTTAGGTACAACCCATATTGGTGAGGACCAAGGAGATACAGAGGGTTCTATAATTTCTTGTTGAAGCATTTGGTTTACTTGTTTGTCGACTTCTTTTTTGTGGATTTCGGGGAATCTGTATGATTTAGTATGAATTGGGACTTCGGATGTAGTTTTTATGTCGTGTTTGATGGCGTTAGTAAAAGAGAGCTTTTCGTTAGGGAGGTGGAAGATATCGGAGTAGTCGGAGCAGAGTTGTAGAAGAGCGTCAGCTTCTTCACTATTTAAATGATCTATTCGTAGCATGCTTAGGACTTGTTGAGTTCGTTCAGCGGAATTAGTATGATTAATATGGTTAATAGGAATTGAGTCAGAATCACGATGTTGAGAAATAGCACTAACAGGAGTAAGTTTTAGATTAAGATTTGTTTTTAGGGTTAGTGATGATTCAGAGGTGTTAACAACTGTAAGGTTAATTCTTTTGTTTTCTTTAACTTGAACGAGACAATTTGCAATTAGAAGGTTATCGGATGGATTTTGATCTAGTATGAGGCCTTCTTCGAGGTTAGGGTTGGAAACCGAGCATTCTATTACCTTCTCGGTACGTGCTGGAATGATATAGTAGGGATCTGTGAAGAACAATTTCAGATTGTGTTTCCCGAGTTTTAGGGTTTCTTGCGTAAAGTTGATACTGCCTTGAAATTTGCTGAGAAGGTCGTTGCCTACAATGCCATCGTAGGGAAAATCGATGTTTCCAACTACGTGGAATTTGTGTTTGATAGAGTCTTTGTATTTATCATTTATGTACATAAACAAATCGAGAGAGCCCAATGTTGGGACGGAATCATCAGTGGAATTAAATCCTTTTAATTTAAGCGTTTCTTTACGTAGCGGAGTGTTGGAGTTGATTACTGATTCTTTTAGAAGACTAATTGAGGAGCCTGTGTCCACTAGAAGGGACAGGGGTATTTCAGAAGTTGTGGTATTTATTACGACATGTGGCAACGATTTCTTTGAGGGGTCGAAAGATATTTCATAGATTTGTGATTCTTTATTTATTTTTGGAGATGGCAAATGAGATTTTGATGTATTAGATTTTGTAGTTTTTGTGGATTTAGTATAATTTGTACATCCCTCGGATGTAGTGGATACAGGGGATTTGGCAGATACAGTGGATTTAGTAGGTACAGTGGATTTAGCAGATACAGTGGATTTGGTAGATACAGTGGATTTAGTAGATACAGTGGATTTGGCAGATACAGTGGATTTGGTAGATACAGTGGATTTGGCAGGTACAGTAGATTTGGCAGATACAGTGGATTTGGTAGATACAGTGGATTTGGCAGGTACAGTAGATTTGGCAGATACAGTGGATTTGGCAGGTACAGTGGATTTGGCAGATACAGTGGATTTAGCAGATACAGTGGATTTGGCAGGTACAGTGGATATAGCAGATACAGCGGATTTGGCAGATACAGTGGATTTGGTAGGTGTCTTTTGATATGGAAATGGTATAGTATGAGGCGTTGGACTCGCGGGACACCGCCGGGAGCCCATTACTCGTTTAAATCGGTATTGGAAGGATCAAGGTCGACCTCATCATGGCCCTCATCTTCCGACTGGTCTTGAGTGAAGTTGACCCTGCGGGGTTGGTAGTTAGAATTGGAAGGAAGTGGAATCTTTTGATTACGGAGCTTGTTGTTGTATTCCCGTTTCCTACAGTTTTCGATACTGTGGCCGGGGAACTTGCAGTATCGGCAGGTCAAAGCCGGGTTAGCATTAGCAGTTTGATAGGACGAGGGTTGGTTTGGACCTTGTGAGTTATTTGGAAATGGCCTTGGTCGCGCGAACCGATTGTTAGATGTATTGGGTCGTTCTGTGGGAAATGGTTTTTTATTAAGGGTTTGTTGTATCCTTTCTTCGGATACGGCGAGGTTGACAGCCTCGTTTAGCGATTTAGGAGACCTGCATCGGACTATATTTGATATCCTAGGGTAAAGCCCCATAACGAAATGGTGAAGAGCTAGGTCCTCCATGGCAGCCGTTCTGCCAGGGAGTTCCCTAACTTTCGTGTTTGACAGAGAGATTTCGGTGAGTAATTGAGATAGGCAGGTTTCCACCCGCAAAGAATATTGGCTAACGTTTTCGTTGGGCCCTTGTTTGCTTTCTTGCAAGTCCATGAGTAGGTGCGCGTAGTGCTTACGCTCACTGAATTGTGTTTTTAAAAAGTCCTTTAATTGTTCCCAATTATTAAATTCTTTTATAGAGCACGCGACCTCCGCTTTTCCGTGGAGTTGACATAGTATGTATTTAAAAACAACGTGTTTTTGAATTTCAGTTGCCAGGTTGTACGCATTATTGCAATTAATTAGAAATGAATTCAGAGTTTCCCTACTTCCGTCGTAAGGTTTGATGAATTTTAACAGTATATTTAGGTCAAGATTCAGTGCAGTGGCTGAACATGTTTGAGGTTTCTTTGTTTTTTTCTTTTCTACGTCCACGACTGGGCTTGGGGCTCTTTCGTCCTCCGATATTGGCAGATCAAGATCCGCAGGGATTGTAAGAGATTCTTTAGGCACCTTGGAGTCCGTTGACATTTTGATTAATTAGTTTAGAACACACACAAAAATAATTCTATAATGCTTAAAAGTTTAACACCAATAATTTATGCACGGGAAATGAATAATTGGATTCTTGTAAGTAATTGTTTATACAGAGCGAATAACAAAGACCAGACTCACTGTAACAATGTTGCGTAGACGGCGAGCGCGGCGACGGGAAGTGGCAATGGCATTCCGGAGCGATAAGGAGCGTCTCGGACTCGGCGATACACGGTGCACGGCGATAGCGAGTTGGAATTAAGTTCGGCTCGATGATGTTGAACTGGATTAATTTTCGGGATGCAGTGGAGATAGTCGGGACGAGATACAGCGGCGAGTTTTCTTTTCTTTCAGGATGCAGAGGGGATGATAATCAGGATACAGTTGTAAGATTCTTCTTTTTCAGGACACAGTGGATATAGTAATGAAGATACAGCGGTGATGGTGAGTCTTCTTCCTTTCAGGATACAGTGAAGCGGTGACGACGATGTAGAATGGTATTAAGACAGTTTACGGGCACAGTGACACAGAGAAACAGTGATATTTTAGCGGGGCGCGGACACAGTTCACTAAGTTCACGTTTTTTTTTTTTTTTGAAATAGTCACTTTTGGATAAGTTTCACTTTGGTTATGGGTTGGAGACGTTTACCGAGGATTTACGGAATTTAAATCCCTTGAGCTGCCACCAATGTTAGACCGGGCCCCTTTTCAAGGTTTTTAAAAAAGGAAATTTAATTAAACTGGAATAATGAATAAAACAATTAATTAATTATTAAGGAATGGCAGCCGTCACGCGCGAGTGGTAGGAAGAGACTGGCGAGCCCGGGAAGCGGGCGAGCGGATTCTGACTAAAATGCTGATGCAGCGCCAGACATGTCTGCTCAGCAATTATGCTTACAGCTACAGGGTGTAACAGTGCGAAGCCGCGGGGAATAGCTAGTATTTAATAAATTTATTACTTGTTATTGTGCAAGATTTGTTGGTTGCTTTTATTGAAATAAATAAAATTTTATTAAGTAACCATAATCGAAATCCTAAAAAAAAAAGCTTCCCGTCGAAAGAACAGCGGTCTTTCAAAGGCTGATAAAAGATGATAAAGTGAACTAAATAGAATGATAAAATATAAAATTCAAATTCAAATTCAAAAGATTTATTTCAGACAAAGTCCATAACACAAACAATACAGTCTAGTCAGTAACACCATAACACTACACAAATATAAAAATTACAAATTATTTATTAGCATTTAAGGGTTTCTTATGTGCAGTCGAACACAATGCTGCATAAACGGGCAGTCCACTCGCCCTGCTACAACACGCAGGATACTGCTGGAGCTCCCGCGGACACGGCTTAGCATCGAGGCGGCTCTTTTGCGTAGAATGGCATGAAAGCCATCGGTATGAGCGTACATGCTCGACGTGCTGCAGTATCGCAGCAGCCCCACCAATACCCTGAACGCGTTGTTATACTGCACTCGCGTTGTTATAAAAAAACAGAAATTGAAATAAGAAAAAAACTATTTTAAAGTTAAATAAATAAAATAAATAAATATTGGTCAACATTACATACATTGCTCTGATCCTATGATAAGTAACTGAAGCACTTGTGTTACAGAAATCAGAAACAACGACGGTACCACAACACCCAGACCCGAGACAATATAGAAAAGTTATTTTTCTACATTGACCCGACCGGGAATCGAACCCGGGACCTCAGAGATAGCGACACCAAGTCCGGTATGCTCGCCTCTCGGCTAGGTAGCCGGCGGAGGTAGTCAAAAGTTAAACCGTTTTATTGTAAGAAACATAATTAATGTTGATGCAGCATAACGATAATTAGTTAGTTACTAGTTACCAGGTATTACACCAATCTCCTCATCAGTCTGGTGCATTGATCAAAAATAAAAGTGAACATAATAATATTGATATAATAAAGTGGCATTATTGCAAATGCAAAAAAAAGTTTAAATACACCCTTGAATATCCACGGAATGTCTGGCTCCGGAGCGTCAAAATCCAACGTTATCATTTCACTGACACTGGTTAGTCGAATTACTTGTAAATCTACCGCGGCTCAGCTCGCTTGGGTTTTGTTTTATTACAGAAATCGTAAAACATATTAGAAAAAATAGGTTATATCTTAATATAGAATTGAGGTGTTTTGAAGGATTTGCTAATTTTTAAATAGAGGAGCGCAAGCGCAGTACTTTGTAATTGAACTGGGATAAACATGTTCGTGCGACTATTATTTTTAACAATTTGTGCGTGGACAGCAATAGTGTCTTCGATGCATACACCAGGTAAGGCGACAGTTTTTTTTTCAACAAAAAAAAAAAAAAATTACCTGCAGGTAATTCAAAATATTAAGGTTATTTTAAGGTTTCATTAACCTTAATACAATTTTTTTTATTAAATAAATTATTTTTCTAATCTACAATAGTAAAAAGTATACTGCCATATTCCCTGGACTATAATTATGTTAAGCTGTTTGTAAGTAATATAGTTATATATTTTTTGACTAAATCTCTTATTTTAATTTCATTGTACTTCATATGAAGTTAATTAGCTTATGATACAAAAATAATTTGTGCAAAGAAAGTGCTGTCATTAAATTTTATTTAAAAGGGATATATACCTTATTTGGATTTTGATAGTTTTGGTGCTTCTTCAGGATGTTCATTTAATATTTATTTATGAATTACGATGTATTATAACTAATCAATCATACGTAAACGAGACACAATAGATATTTTATTGTTATGCGCTTGGATGTTAACGGGTTAATTGGTAAATTTGTAGGATCCTCTGACCAGACGGGCAGTTGCCCACCAGACACAACACCCGTCTGGTCGGAGGAACCTCCCTTTTTAATGGCGGATGAGGTACTATACACGATCTTTATGTACCACAATTATAATAATAAACGGATTTATCTTATCTTATCTTATAAAATTTGTTTACAAAGATAGGTTGACAAAGTTGGTTACAATACATTCAGGTTGTCTCGCACTGGGTTATAGCTGTATCGCGAGAACCATAAATAAACTAGGTATTATAATTTCGACTAGCTGCATGATAATGCAAATTAATTTCGGTAATAAAGAAAACTGTGCTGAAATAATTTCAGATGGCAAGTTATTTCGTAGTGATTACACTTTCGACCAACAAGCAGGTGGGTGGCTGAAATTTCACCCTATACCTAAGAACTGGAAGAACGCAGCCTTGAGGTGCTATCATGAAGGTACAAGTAACATACTCAGTTATTATACCCTTACCTTTTCTAGAGTAGGTACATAACATATCGTTGATTTTGGTTTATTTGTTATTTGTTATTTGATAGTTGCACATTCTTTATTATCGATTTGAATAAATATTATTTATATTAGAAAGTGTGTTGTACAGTTTTAAACATTAATAGCACTAAGATTACATTAAATGATGATGTAATCTAATGTCGAAACTGCGGAATTCCGAGATGAATTACAGATGACATTATCATAAAGAGCCTATCAAATAAAAACCTTACAGACTAACATACATAATAGTTTCATTTTAAATGTTTTTTTTTGGTATGGTCTCGAAGAGAGGAATTAAAATCACTGTTATGTTACAGTCAAAACTCTTAACTAGTCAAGTAGTTTAACTGGCAAAATCAGTCAAATTTACTATACTTTACTTTTGAGTTTTACACATTTTACCAGAATCTGGCATGCAAACAATTTTATTACATACAATAATTACTAATTTTAACATCATATTCGTTTGAAAAAATCAGAATATTCCTCCACTGAGTAGAAACAGTTATGTATCAACCAGGTTTTTAGTTTCTTTTTAAACATTTCCAATGATAGAGACTTCATATCATCGAAAAGAATGTTTAATCAAATGCTTTAGACATATTGAAAAAAACAGTCGTTACCGGTTTACGTTTGTCCATGTAGCCTAAAATCCTATCCACGAGAGAAAAAGCCGCCAGGGATGTAGATTTCCCTTTTTGAAACCCGTTCTGATTTTGTTTTATTATATTGTACTTATTAAGAAAATTTGTAATACGTTCATGCATAGCCTTTTCGAAAATTTTGGCAATGACAGGTATAAGTGATCGCGGACGATAATTTTTCACGGTATCCTTAGAACCCTTCTTGTGAAGTGGCTTCACTATGGACATTTTTAATGGTTCAGGAAAAGTTCCTGTGACAAAAGAAAGATTCACCAAGTAACTCAATATGGCCGCAATTTCCCTACTGCAGGCCTTCACTACACTTGTTTGTATTTCGTCATGTCCAACCGAATTCGTTGATTTTAGAGAGTTTGACCGCAAATTAACTACCAAAAGCACTATGACCTATGATTTTTAGGCAAAACTACTATTAACCAACCTGTGCAATCAAAACATTGTTAGGGTTCCGTAGCCAAATGGCAAAAAACGGAACCCTTATAGATTCGTCATGTCTGTCTGTCTGTCTGTCCGTCTGTCCATCCGTCCGTATGTCACAGCCACTTTTTTCCGAAACTATAAGAACTATACTGTTGAAACTTGGTAAGTAGATGCATTCTGTGAACCGCATTAAGATTTTCACAAAAAAATAGAAAAATAATAATAATAAATTTTGGGGGCTCCCAATCATACTTAGAACTAAAACTCAAAATTTTTTTTTCGTCAATCCCATACATGTGGGGTATTAATGGATAGGTCTTTAAAAATGATATTGAGGTTTCAAATATAATTTTTTTCTAAACTGAATAGTTTGCGTGTGAGACGCTTCCAAAGTGGTAAAATGTGTGTCCCCCCCCCTGTAACTTCTAAAATAAGAGAATGATAAATCTAAAAAAATATATAATGTACATTACCATAAAAACTACCAGTGAAAATTGGTTTGAACGAGATCAAGTAATTAGTTTTTTTTTAATACGTCATAAATCAAATACCGCTATTTACCATTTCATTCAATCAACTCAAATATAAAAATAAAACATTTAATTTCATAAACATAAACCTTATACATAAACCGTGAACCATTATTTTTTTTAGTTACATTATATAATAAAAAGATTTTTTTTTAATCTTAACTTACTACCCCTTTCCTCATGATCGCGTAGAGGTGTTAAATTGAATACTCTAGTCTAGTACTCTACTCTAGGTCTATAATACCTATATACCAGGTTTGTACGGAACCCTCGGTGCGCGAGTCCGACTCGCACTTGGCCGGTTTTTTTTTCTTTTAGTTAAATGTACTTTTGACAGGTTAAGAGTTTTGACTGTAACATTATTAAATCAATATTACCAGAAATTTTGCTAGACGAGTCTCCTACCACACCCAGACCCAAAACGATTTAGAATAGATCGTTTTCAGAATTTGTCTGATGGAAATCAATCATGAAACGCTTTGCTTTCGAAACGAATCACTACTACGTCAATCAGGATCTACATTTCTCAGTAAAAGTCATTTTAGATACTTACAACATCACTTGCCTGACGATCACAATTAATTTATCAATATTCTGTACATTTTAGGAGCAATCTTGGCATCGCCTGTCAATAATGAGATGATGTTCGCTCTCTCCAACTTCATAAAAGACCAAGTTGCAGACTCGACTGTTATATTTACCGGTATCGGTAACATATACGACGATAACGAGTACCAGTCTATGGAAGGTAAGCTTTAAATGAGCACATCGACAAATGTGAGATAGCCATTGACATGACGCATGATACTTGTGTCATGACGTTAAACATGTTTGGCAATGTTACACAAGAGCGTGAATCTTTGCCCGGATGCCTCTAGCCTATCTGGCGGTCGGCGTCCGCTTTGCGCGTTTTATGGTCACTGTTCTAACCTAACCTAACCTAGAACTCTGCTAAAAATTACTTTACAGCGGTGACCTTGACAAATGACGGTTTTTAGGGTTGTTGAAGAGGGGGCTGTAATGGGAAGTTAAATCTACAATTCCATGATATAATAAGAATTGAGCGCTCGCTGGCTCGTTTCCTACGCTCGCTGGGCTCACTCCGGTCGCTCGGCTTCGCGCTTTTGTTTGGTCACTGTTCTAACCTAACCTAACCTAGATGAATGTCACAACCTAGTAATTAAGAACATCTCTCATGTCTATAAAAAGTTTTAAATAAATGATTTTATGCCTACCTAAACCTAAAGTAATAATATACACGTACTTAATACCTTCTTCTGTGTAAGAAAAATTGTTGTATTGACGTAGATTTTGGTAAATAAAATAGTTATCAAACAATGCATTTTGTTAAATGTTATTTATGCTTTACGTAGTTTTGCCAACTAACATGTTTAAAAAATAATCAATTTGTGAAATAATGTTTTAGCTTAATGTTTTTTTTTAGTAAATAAATGTTCAGCAGTGGACGTCCCATGGCTGAAATGATGATGATGATGATAGTTTGTCGAACGAGTAGTTTATTAAACAATAGTTTGTAAAATGATAAATTTATCAAGTATAATTTTGTCAAATGTTATTTTTCAAATGCATATTTGTTATTTGTTTTTTGTGAAATGATTGGACACCATTTTTCTGCGTAGACTTCAGAATTATTTAGAATACAGAATTCACACATACAGAAAGAAGGAGGAGATAATAATAATATAATCTGTGTATTCAGTTTAAGCAATATTGATAAGTGTACCAAATTCCAGCTGATTCCGTTTAGCAGTTAAAGCAAACATTCAATATTTAACATTATTAATATTACTATGACAAATTATTGTTTGTTATAGGTGTACCTATAGCAAGTATACAACTAAATTGGTCAGAGGAACCCAGTGTCAAATATTCTAGAAAGAATTGCTTGGTTATGAATTCACGACGCTATACTATTGCTGTGTCTTGCGAAGACCAGCACGCTTTCATCTGCTATAGACAGAAAGGGGTCAGTGAGCTGAACAAGTGCGGTACTGTAGACCTAGGTAAGCTGGTTTGTATAAAGCAATATGGAAAAACGGGCGGGGCAGGGATGTCGATGGCGGTGGAGGGGAAGTCAGCCAATCAGTCTATCATTTAGGAACTAGACGACTACACAAAAGGAGATAGGCCAACCTATTGACCAAGCAATTGACTCTTGCTACCTTCTAACAGAATGGCCGCACATCAGCACTCCGCTCTGTTTCGCTTAGTTCCTCGTTACCAATCATTTCTCTACGCTCCGTTCCTCTGTTCCATTGCTATCGGCTACTCTTCGTTATGTTTCTCTCAGCCCTTTTTACGCTGCAATCTTCTTGGCGCCTCTTCCCGCAAAGTATCTTTCAGCTCCTCTCGGATAGGATATCCGTAACGCTCGATTCCTCTCTGCTCTATTACTCTGAGGTCCTCGGCTTTCTCCGCTTTCATTCATCTTAAGGGTTAGCTAAGATAATGCTAAGATAGATACCAACTTTGGTACTTACAGTAGTCCAAAGTAGAAAGCATGATCCTTAAATTATGTTAAAGTCATTCTTTATTATAAGTTGAATGCAAAAAATAATTACAATGACATGCTATTGAACGATGTTGAACATGTGCTGTGACTATGTGACCAGTGATTTTTATTTTTAAATTGCAGAGTACATCTTCAACCCAATAGCAGGTAGCTGCTATAAGGTATCTGAAAAAGCTCTTATATGGTCAGACGCTTACACGAGCTGCGTAATAGATGGGGCCCATTTGGCAATTATCAACAGTCAAGCGGAAGCCGAGGTTGGTTTTAAATGGCTATTTCAGCGTTTAATTATTATGGTGATATTACATTATCCTAATAGGTACATCACTTTTTGGAAATGTGAAACTGTCTATGATCGTGTACTCTTTTTAATTGTGCTAAATAAAATTTATTCATTCTTTTTAACTTAATTATTGGGGAAAGCAAAGGCAGGCAAATAAAGTTAAACCATTTGACAGAAGTCAAGTTAAATCACATGATATCATCAAGGTGGATTCTTACGTTTTTTTTAATAGTGATGGTTTACTGTGTTTACATAAAATTTAATTCGCGGTTGAAAAATAATAGTTTTACTGAATAACTGAAACGATATTTTCGACAATGGCTGTGATATCCCATTGAGTCATATCTAGTAATTTAAGTTGTAATGTTGTTATTAGTCTTTAAAAATATCATTTTTTCAGCCGCAAACTACATTTTGATAGTTATTTCGCGGGCTGCTTGAACCAACAAAGTTGCGAAAAAATAATTAAATTAAATTATAGTATAGTACTAATAAGGATCTGTTTTGAAAATGAACTACAAGATTTCACTTAATTTCAGATTTTAGGGGAGCTAAGCAAAACTATTTTGCCGGATCAATCAGTGTTTCTTGGAATTCGTGCTTGGTATTACGAATGGATCACTGTGCAAGGTACCTTACCTTACCTTTTAGCTTACTTAAAGTCGAATTTGTCAAAAATAAAAACTGCATACTTGAGAAAGTGTCACTGGGTGTCAGACAGGAGTAAAAGCATCATACGAGAACAAAAGTCGGAAAACACTCTCAGAACCATATCACACATGCAATTTTTAAGCGTAGGATCAGTGATGACGCAACTACATCGTTGGCGATATCGCACTGCTCCGCCGCAAACAGGCTGGACTAAGCGTTATCGCCGCGACACATCCGTGTTCGCAGCGATTATTTGGAAAGTATTAACCGTTTTTAGATATTTTAAATAATAATATTTTTTCCAACAATCACACCAATCATCTAGCCCCAAACTAAGCAAAGCTTGTTCTATGGCGACTAGATAACAAATAAACATCCAAATGACTTGGGTACAAATTTTGTGCTCATCACACAAAAAATTGCCCCTTGCGGTTTCAAACTTGCACCTTGTAGTCCGGAGCGCGAACCACCACACCTGACAGTCGTCAATTTACGCTTAGTGAACACCCGGTAGGCACTCCCACGGTGCAGTTGCGTCATAGCTTGATGAATAGGCTAGTTTCCTGGGTCAAAAAAAGATTATTCTATTCAGTCCGTCAGTTAGATTATCAAAAAATATTGGACCCATATTTTGTCTTTTGTCAATCAAACAAGAAACGACGAAGATAAAGCGCATCAAAGTGAGCACGTGTCGTCATGCCTTGCTAAAAAGTGTCGCAAGGCGTGACGTTACGCGGAACTTTAACGGGCTATATCTTCATCATTTTTTGTTTGATTGAGAAAATAAAAAATTCGTCTCCTATATTTTCTGTTTATCCAACTGACGGACTAATTCGATTTTTTTAGGAAACTAGTTCATTGTTCTGTCTCAAATGTATATATAATGTGGCGGCAGCGCTTTGGTAATGTAAAAAAGTATGTTTACCAAAGTCAAGCAACGTAAAAATACCACGGTTGTGATTGGGTAGCCATTCCAACCATATTTAGTGACGTTTATCACAAGAATATGCTTGTTTTGGTCACATGTTGGTCCGGGCTAATATCGCTTGAGACTGTCGTATGAAGCCTAGTAAAAAGCCTTAAGGTAGCTTGAAAACATCTGACAGTAAGGTATAGTCACTGGCCTTACAACACCCTACCACCACAGGGCCCCGTGTTAGTATAAGTTCCAGTGCCTGTGTTTTAACAACACGCCTGATTGCTGTCGTAATTTTTTAAGCAACACAATAAAATATGATGTTTTTTTTAACTGGTATGGCATTCTTAATTTGGCTGAGATGAATTCTGATTTATAAAAATTTATATATCTATATTGAATGAGTACTATTAGGTGTCTACCAACACCAACGGCTATCGCCGAACAGAAAAATAGACTCAAAGGAAGATGGTACGACGATTTTGTTAACCTGACAAAAGATCACGCGTCATTTTCGATGAACAGATACGGTTGAAGAGATTGGGGGAGTCCTTTGCCATGCATACTTTCTAGTATTGGTAGATATAATAAAAGATTGGTTTTTTCTTTGGCAAGAAACCGGCTGCCGGACAGTAAATAGTTTTGCTGTTATGCTTACTTATCAACAGGTGAAGGATAATAGAATAACTCTTATAAGATGCTATATCTAAAGTTATTAAATATTTCAGGTCAATCATTGAATGATGCTGGTTATTCCGAGTGGGTTAAAGGCGAAAATAATGTTAGAACAAATAATCACTGCGCCGGTATTCCGGCAGGGGCCGAGATAAAACACGGTGTTATAGACTATATGTCATGCAGTGAGCCGAAACATTATATTTGTGAGATGGAACCAAAGATTGAAGCCGACGTGGATAATTGATTTCTTATCGAGCTACTTCAAAAGACAAACAAACAAATGCGTTTATTGCTCATAAATGAAATTGCCACAACACTCTCAATTTGCTATATTCTTTGTAATATTTTTTTAATAATAAAAATTAGGTATTGGCTGATTTTTTAAAAATAAATAAATAAATAATTGAAATAACCACACCAATTATCTAGCCCCAAAATAAGCTTGTAGATAAACTAGTTGCTAGATAAACTATCAGAATACATGATTAGGCCGCAAACTCGCTACGGTGCTCGGCGTTTACACGCTAGTCGCTACAACACACTAATTTATTATTCTTTGTAAGATTTTTTAAATTAAATATTCGCAGATTTTTTTAAATTAATTAATTAATTCTCGGACAACTACACCAATTATCTAGCCCAAAATAAGCAAAAAAGCTTAAAGCTTGTACTACGATGACTAGATAAACTAAAACTAGACATGATTAGGCCGCAAATACGCTTCGGTGCGCGGCGTTTGTAGTAAGCGCTCAAGGGTTGTGCTTCCCATTGCGCGGCTCCAGAGCAAAGACCGGAACCGCTTACCAATAAAAGGGTTTTTAATTGGGTATGTAGCGACATCTATCTCGCCACATACGAACTAATCTGACGTATCCTACATCGCGATATTAAAGTTATCGGAGCGATTGAAACATATATACAAGAACCCGACAACAACCGTCGGGCAGTAGCCCACCAGACACAACACCCGTCTGGTCGGAGGATCCTCCCTTTTCAATGGTGGATGAGGAACTCAACACCCTGTTCCTCTCACCCCCCAAAGGTATTTCATAGACTTGTTTCCAAAAACCCTATGAATTCGTGAAGCATATCGTCGACTTACTCCAACGAAAGACTAACCAAATGAATACAGTTAATTCGGGTAAGAAATAACCGTATCTGAAAACCCTATCGAGGCTAATGAAAGGGTTTTAAAAGCGCTCAAGCAATTTAATCCTCTACGTGCACACCATTCGACTCATTTTTGTATAACCTTTTATTGTGTGTGGCTATCGCCACGGCGAACTAAAATACACAGACAGGTTAATACAAAGCACCAGAATGCGCGAAAAAGACAGACCAAAGGGTAACCCTTTTATTTGGTAAGTGCTTGAATATTGAAATTACCAATACCCTATTTGATTCGGTATGCGCATTGAAAGCAGTTAACTTTATTCAAAAAGGTTTCCGTAACAAAAGGCTAACACTGGAGTAGCTTATCGATAGGGTAACCCTATCTTTGGGTAACCTTTTAATAGGGTTTCCGTAACAATCGGCTTAATCAAAAAAAGGGGTTTTCCGGTCCTAGATGATGAAAAGATGCGGATTCTCGACAGGTTGTGCACAGCAATGACTCAAATGCAATGCGAGAAGAAAGAGCGTTACGTTTAGACGTAACAACACTATTTCGTCATCCGTTGTTACCCAACACAATGAACGAGTCAGCGGCAAAACTTTGATTAGAGTGGGTTTTGAGAATGTAAACATCTGTAGTGTATTTTTCTTATTGTAGATGAATGTAGCTTTTTACAAGTGTATCCATTATTGATTAATAGATACATAGCTGTATACCCCAGATAAGGCAGGGCGTGCAGCGGGCTTTCAAGCGTTTTTAACCGACTTCAAAAAAGGAGGAGGTTCTCAATTCGTCGGTATCTTTTTTTTATTTTTTATGTATGTTCAGCGATCATTTGTTACTGCGTTGACCGATTTCGATAATAATTTTTTTGTTTGAAAGGTAATAGTTTCAGAATGGTCCCATATAAATTTGGTTAAATTCTGATGATGGGATCTATAAGAAAATCATCAAACATTGCATAAACTCCGTACCACGCCAACTGATTTTAGTATCTATCTTACCTATATCTCTGCCAAATGTGGACCGATTTTGATGATTCTTTTTTTAATGAATAGCTTATACTTCAAAGATACTATATTAAAACATTTTTAGAAAAAAATTCACCCCTAAGGGTGGAAAAATAGGAAATGAAATCGGTGTTCAGTAGTTAAATTATGTTTGCACTCGTAAGATTTGTTTTGATTAGGATTTATCACTAAAATGGATGAAATAAGTTAATTTTATAAAAAAAATAAAAACCGACTTCAAAAAACTAAAACGCTAAAAATAATCTTAACACTTAAGAACCTAATCAGTTACTTTTGGAGTCGGTGCCAGTCAATGAGAGACCAATGTTTTCGTTTGCACCGACTCCAAAAGTAACTGATTAGGTACTTAAGTGTTAAGATTATTTTTAGCGTTTTAGTTTTTTGAAGTCGGTTTTTATTTTGTTTAACATTTGTATCCAAAGTCACCTCTTGACAGGTGTGTTCAGTAGCGCGAGGTGGACGAATAAGAATAAGATTAAGAATGTATTTATTTGTCTCAAAGCAGATTACAGATACAACAGAATAGTATGAAGCCTAATATTGTACGAGTAAGACAAAATGCTCTATGACTCAGTGGATGCAGGAGACCCGCAAACTCTGTTATTCTGCCATAGCCTTTTATAAGTTTATCCAAACAAATACAACTGTGAAAACATAAAAATCTATATCATAACGATCTACTATACGATGCGCCACTGCACGCCCTGTCGTAATTATTTAGCGAATTCGCGGCCTTAGGTAGCGTAAATATCAATGCTCATGATTATCGCATAAAAATTTTACTCTTGCGGAAGTCAAACCTGCACCCGCCTGGCTTTGTAGTTCGGAACGTGAACCACTAGGTTAGACGGTGGATACATTGAGAATGAGAGAATGGACTCCCTTTTCCGCACTTAGACTCAAATTCGGTCCTTTGTGCGTAGGGGTATGATGGTTACGGATATAACCAGCCTAGCTCCGCCCAGAAGCGCAGAAGTTTCCTGGGTCTTTCACAGGCTTCGCGGAGCGACCTTGGGTTGTCAAGGATTTCATTACGTTGTGACGCAACCGCCTCACATTCCAGGACTACGTGGTTGGCAGTTTCGTCTGTAGTGAGACATGCCCTACAGAGAGGGCTGTCTGTGTTACCTATAGTGTAGAGGTGTTTGTTTAGGAGACAGTGACCGGTCACTGTGCCCACGATTATTCGCAGGTTTTGTCTTTCGAGGCTGAGTATACGTCGAGTCAATCTGGGCGTGACCTCTGGAAGAGTTAGTTTTGATTGCCTGCATGCAGTACTCAGTGCCCAACGTTTGTTTTGTTGTGATAGTGTGCGGTTTCTGATCCAGGTGCGCAGTTGGGAGTATGGTAGAGGGAGAATTGGGAGTGGCCCTTCAGTGACCATGTCCGAACCTCTCCTCGCCAACTCATCTGCGGCGTCGTTGCCTAAGGATTTACTATGACCTTTTATCCACTGCAGTGTTACCTTGTTGGCTGTAGCAATCTTTTGCAGGGATAGGTAGCATTCGTAAACGAGTTTTGAGTTGCTGGTGTAGCTGTCAAGGGCTTTTAGCACTGCCATGCTGTCAGAGAGTATCCGAATGTTAAGGTCGGTAATTTCTCGTCTGGCTATGGCGTTGGCAGCTTCGTTGATAGCTACACATTCGCATTGAAAGATGGAGCTTTGTGGGCCTAGTGTCATGCTTATGTTAATGTTGAGATCTAAAGAGTGTACTCCTGCGCCTGTGCCCTTCTCAGTTTTCGAGCCGTCAGTGTAAACACGGACTTCCGCGATGCCTGAGTGGTCCTTCTCAGTCTCAAATGGTTGTATCTTGTATAGTTTTTGTGTTAAGTATTTGCTAGGAGTCCTGTCGGTTGGTGCCATCAATAGCGGCTGGTCCGTTATTGCTTGGCTCAGGATAGATGTATGGTGGCTCCTGCAATTGCCCCATAGGCCTAGGTTTTGCAGCCTGATTGCACTCATTGCCGCTTCCTGCTGAATTAGAAGGTCGAGTGGGCGCAGATCAAGCAGTATCTCCAAGGCATCTGTGGGTGTACTTTTCATGCAGCCTGTGATTGCAGAGCAAGCCAGTCTTTGAAATCGTTGTAATTTGGTTTTTGTTGTTGTTAGTGTTGTTCTTGTCCACCATACGAGAGCTCCGTAGGTTAGTGTTGGTCTGATTACCGTTGTGTAGAGCCATCTAATGATTTTCGGGGAGAGGCCCCATGTTTTACCTAGCATTTTCTTGCACTGAAAGAATGCTGTGCAAGTTCTTTCTAGTTTATGGTCCAGGTGTTTATTCCATAAAAGTTTGCTGTCAAGTATTACACCTAGATACTTAACTTCCGTTGTGAGTGAGATGTCAGTATCAAACAACCTAGGCAGCGTTAGGTTGCTGATATTTCGTTTGTGTGTAAACATTATTAGTTCCGTTTTTGCTGGGTTAACCGAGAGACCGTGGTTGCTGCACCAGGACTCTATTGTTTTGAAAGCAGTTCTCATGAGGTCACACAGTGTGCTGTCCGAACATCCTGTGGCTAAAATAGCCAAGTCATCCGCGTAACCCACGGCGTGTAGGCCGCGCCCGTTGAGCCTGCGGATGAGTTCGTCTACCACGATGTTCCATAAATGGGGTGATAGGACGCCGCCTTGAGGACAGCCTCTGGCAACGATACCTCTGGTCATGGTGTTGACGGTAAACCGGATTGCTCTCTGTGTTAGCATGTTGTTGATAGTTTCAGCGAGTGTGGGATTAACTCCGAAGTTCACCAGCGCCTGATTTATGCTGATAAAGTTGGTTTTATCGAAGGCACCTTCAATGTCAATGAAAGCGCCTAGTGTAGATTGTTTGTTAGTCAGTCCTTCGCCTATACGTGCTACAACGCTGTGAAGGGCTGATTCTGTGGATTTGCCTTGGCTGTAGGCATGTTGTTGTGGGTGTAGTGGTCTATGTGGAATAACGTTTTCACGAATTTCACGATCGCAAAGTCTTTCCAGTGTTTTGAGTAGGAAGGAAGTTAAACTTATGGGCCGAAATGACTTGGCACTGGTGTAGTCACTTCTTCCTGGTTTTGGTATAAATATTACTTTGACTTCCCTCCAGGCTTTGGGTATGTATCTGTGGGCGATGCATGATCTAAAGATGGTAACTAAATGGTCAACCAACAGATCCGCGCTCCACCTCAACAGGCCCGGGAAGATCCCATCTATACCTGGAGATTTATACGGTAGGAAGCTGTTAATTGCCCAGAGTACTTTGTCGTGATCAGCAATGGACTTTGCTGTGTCCCAGTCTCGGCCATCGGGAGTCGGTGAAACTTGAGGTTCCCACTCCATATTGTCGGAGATCGAACATCCGGGAAAGTGGGTTGACAGAAGTAGTTCACTGGTTTCTGTGTCGTTGTTAGTGTAAGTGTTGTCAGTTTTCTTTAGGCGCCCTATCGTTTGTTGGGGTGCACTTGACAGAATGCCTTTAATTTTCATTGCCTGACTGGTATTTTCGATGTTGGTACAGAAGCGTCTCCAGCAGTCTGTTCTGCGTTGGCGGATCAGGCTTTTGAAGGTTTTCTTTTTAGTATGATAGTTGACCCAGTCAGTTGGTTGTCTGGTGTTCATTGCTCTGTTGAACAGTTTCCTCACTTGCCTTCGTAGCTCTTGTAGCTCTTTGTTCCACCAGTGACCTTTAGGTCCTACCAGTGGTGTAGTAAGGGGACAAGATTGTTCATAGCTGTTCATTAGAACGTTTGTTAGTTTGTTAACATGTTGTTCGATTTCATCGATTTTAGAGTCAGTTGTTAGTTTGCTAAAGCCATCCAGAGCCGTCTTGACCATCCGCGCAAAGGAGCAACGGTCTGTTTTGCGCGGTAGGCGTTTAGGTTCTGGTGGTGGGAGGGTCATATTTAGGTTAAAGCGTATCCACCTGTGATCCGAGCACGAGGCTTCTCTTGACACGTGCCAGTCCAAAATCAGGTGGGATATGGCTTCTGTGGAGAGTGTTAGATCAACGATGGTTTGAGCTCTTGAGTTGACGAATGTCGGCTCCGAGCTGTTGTTAATCAGGGTTAGTTTAGTAGAGATGAGATAATTTACCAGTTCAACTCCCCGGGTGTTATTTCCTACGCTGCTCCATAGGGTGTGGTGTGCATTGGAGTCGGTGCAGATAATAAGTTCGAGCTGTTCCTTGTCACAGTACTCGACGAGCGATTTGAGTTCCGGTGTTGGGATGTCTGCGTCGCCCGGGAGATACGCTGATGCGAGCACAAAGTTAGGGTGCTGTTGGTTGGGACCTGTTAGAAACCTAACGGCTGTCAGGTCTCTGGAACAGAAGTCTGTTATTAGATGTTTCGGTATGTGCTTGGGCATATATATGCAAGTTCTCGGGTTGCTTACATTGGTGTCAAGGAGGACGTCACCTCCGATGTTGCTTAAACCGCATATAGAGTTCTTCCTGATCCACGGCTCCTGGATCAAGGCTATGGTCGCGGTGTCTGCCTCCAGCGCTCTGCGTAGGCAAGCCGTTGCAGTCTGGCTGTGCTGGAGGTTGGTTTGGATGATTCGGAGGGGTTTACTACTCCCTGAACGGAGAGGAGTCAAGGCAGCTTTCGCTGCACTCGCTCCCCTCGACGTCCCGAAAGCAGTCCTCCTCCGATCTGCTGCACGACGGAAGAGGCTCCTCCTCCATCGGAGCTGACTGTGCTGGGGTTGTCTCCTTGGTGCTGCTGGCTGGCGGCGGGAGGTCCTCAAGAATTTTGAGGTAGATATTGCCGCACAGCCAGTACATTCTGCGTTCCTGTCGGCGCAGTAAGTCGACGTCGTTTTCCGGCACTCTTATGAGGAGGTGAACGCCAGGTATGTCCAGGTCGGGTTGCCTTTCAGCTCTGACCAGGGACCAGGAATTGACGCTCACTCCCTGGTTGTGCGCTGCTAGCAGCTTGCGCAGTGTGTTGATGTCGAGCCCGTTGTCGTCAGGAACGAACAGGCCGCAGAGGTATTTATGACGGATTTCCGCCTGTGGTCTGACCACTAGCGCCGAGCCAGCGATAGGCGACGGGATGGAGTCCACCGTGCTACGCAGCCAGGCAAGGGCAAGGTCGTCCTCGCACCACATCTTTAGGACTCCGTCGCTAAAGTGTGCCTTGCCGCGGAATTTCACCTTGCCAAACTGCGCAGAGGTCGCAGGACACAGGAGGCCCTCCATCAGTCGCCCCTCGATGGCTTTGCGCGGCGTCGTGGCTTGTTCCACCGTAAGGTCGTGATGCGGGTCTGTCATCACAGCTACGCACAGTTCGTTAGCCCTAAGGGCCTCTGCATAGCTGACAGAGTCCTGTTTCGCCCCTCTCTTCGCACGCTTGCTGTCGCCAGTGGGCGTGACCGTGTCGTCAGGTCGGGGTCGTTTGGTTTGCTGTGTCGGTCCTGAAGTCTGTTGCTCCGTCGCAGCTGGTGTGGGGCCAGCGCCGCGCCCACCCGGCTTTCATTTCCGGTTTTCATTCATTCGGGTGGATACATTTTTTATATGTCTCCTTTTTTTTCAGCGTTAAACTTTGGCTACGTGTCTATCTCTTTAAACATGAAACTGGTATCGCCGATATGTTCTTGTGTTAAATGAATTATTTTATATTTGTCGAAGGCGATATTTTATGAATTTTAAAACTGAGAAGGTAACGCTTGGTAAGTACATATATATAATTCTATCTAAGATAAAATACTTCTACGCTCGGTAAGTTTTTATTACCTACTTATAAAACTATTTTACCTTTCATTTATAATTTAACTCACTAACGATGTATATCGTATTATTAGGTAGGTAAATTATGTTAATATTTACTTACATGTTATAAAAGGACAGGCAATCAACCATCATCATACATGGACTACATTTGAACTATAATATCCTCTTATTCCTATAAAAAGGGCAGTGTTGTCACCCTTGTTAGTGTAATTGCACCAATGTATGGAAAAAAAGGAATGCTTATAACTTTGGTTTGCTGGAACTTAGAGCCCTCACAAACGACAAATGGTATTCTCCGTCCCTGTCACCTAAGATTAGACGAGTCTCCAGCTACCTAAAACAGCTGGAAATGATAGTAAATGGTGGTTTTGACAGCCAGAAAATTCTAGCTGAACCATCAAGTTTTTTTAGAGTAACTCCTACACGCGTGCGTCACGGGGGTTCAAATCTGGCCGAGAGCCGTCACATATCGCGTCACAACTTTTATATATAAAGATCAGTCCAAAATGTGATATTGCGTTCAATATCAAGAAAAATTAAATGGTTTAGCCAGCCTGATTTATGGCTGGCTAGACAAACGTTTTTCAAGATTTCTCGAAGTATGTGGCATCATAATGGATGAAATCACTTTAGATGCCGTCACGTATCGCGTCACCATCCTTTTGTTAAGAAACGGGGCCCTGGTGAAATTCTGGCTGGCTGAACCAACATTTTATCACTTTTCAAAGAAAGTATTGCGTCACAAACAACAAAACCTTGGTAGATTGCCGTCACTTACGATTTGTTTTCCACCTAGATATGCGAGATCTCTGTAGGACAGGTGTTTCAAACAGCCAAAACTACATTTTTTTTTACTTTACTGTCGATGACCCGAAGTAGTGAAGTAATTCGCCTTAAACGCTATGGGGACGGTCGAGGGGGGGGGAATCGATTCTCGGTTCGGGTCAAGTTTAAAAAGGGTCTTTACTCGCTTTAACTTTAACACCACTACATTACTTTTCTTGAGGTAGTCTTGCATTATATTGACATCATCATGCGATTCTGTAAACATAACTGCGCTCATTTCGACACTGAACTCTCTTATCAACAATAAGTAATGTGAACCCTCTTCAAAACACAAACAGAGGCAAAGTTCGTTTGTACCGCTTCGGTGAGTTTTAGAGCGAGTTTATCTGTGTGTTTCTTACAGAACCGACAGGCTACACAGTCCGGTGACGGCGACTCCTAAATGCTCAACTAGTCAATATAAGGGGTCTTGTGAAGCTAAACTTCGGGTTAAAGACGATCGTAAAGCGTAAAAAAAAACATGCAATTGTTTTAATACAATGCCGAATGGACTTAACTATGATGTTGGTGCCAGCGGTGCCCAGGCATAGAGCGCAGAAATTTCTAGACCTGGCCTTGTTTTGGGTCTTGTATGGGGCCAGTATAAAAGCTAGGGTACAAGGCCGTATAAATCGGTGAGCTCGAGAGCGGAGCGTATGGGGGGGGGGGATATTTGGTCTGCGACGACATACGCTAGGTAATATCAAGGTATTAAGTATACGCAAGTAGGGGCATGTTTATCTTCCCGACTGCCCTCCTGCCGCTGCTGACGCCTAGCGCACCTTGTCCCTGTCAGCGTCTGTTGCTTGGCCGATATACGCTAGGAAGTATCAAGGCCTTTAATATAAGTATGTAGGGGCGTGCTAAACCTCCTGCTGCTCTGCTGACACCCAGTGCACATCGTCAGCGTCTGTCGTCTTACTTGATATTGGGCGTGCTAATATATTATTACTGTTTTATTGGAACTAATTGATTCGAGATTATTGACCATAGGAACCAATTATTTTTAATTACAGTTTATCGGTATAATAACTTTTAACTAGCTGTCCCAACAGACGTTGCCTTGTCCAAATCAGATGTCAGAAGATAAAAATTCCTAGAACCCAATCGCAGCGCCACCTACCGGGTCCAATTGTATTTTCAAACCATCCAGGAACCAATTAAAATGTACACCCAAATTTTCATCTATTTTAGATTAGCTGTTTAGGAAAAGTTAAGTGACAAACACACGTACAAAAGAATTATATTATGTAATAAGATAATTCACAACCAGAAAAATTACTTAACAAGGTATGTACTCGTACTAATAAACTATTTATCTATCTACTACAAGAGTAAAGTAGGCTTCTGGAACAGTGTGTGGTTAGGGAATGCAATCTCTTTCCCAAATACTACTAAACAAGGAATGCTTACGAGTGATCACTCCTAACTAAATTAAGGGGTGATTTTGAAAATAGCAATTTTTGAAAATTTTTGTTTTCACTGTCATTTTTTTCTTCTTCATCTATACGGTCAATCCCAGTTGCGTCCAAAGCCATTGCTTTGGAGCCCAGGGTCCGCTACGGTGTTTTGTTTTCACTATCATTATTTTTGTTAAAATAAGTAGGTACTTTCTATATAGACTCGCTCGCGTGCAGAGAACACGCGTCATGCGTCGGTTACTACTGCCGCTCGATTTCGTCAATCTTGGCCGAGATCTCGTCACTTTATGCTTCGGGATTGATCTCGAAAAATGAGGCGAGATCTTGGATGATCGGGATCTCGCGAGATCGAGATTGCATTCCCTATGTGTGGTATGGTAAAATATTAAAACCCATCATTTGAACTGAAAATTTTATTTAATAAAAACAAATTTGGCTGGAATTTTCTTGGCAATTTTTCGAAGTAAATTCAAGACAGTAAACATTTTGTTCATAAATCCAACTTTCATAATAAGGGTCGATTTTAATTTAAATATTTGTATATTCATTGAACAATAGAGCTGCTTAAGAAAAAGTGTGTTTTTATTTTTTATAATCAATTACATAGGCTTAGCAACAGCAGTCATCTTATTTTTATACTGAATGCATTGTGATTTTTGAAGTCGCACGTTAAAAAAATACATATCACTTGTCAGTTCCAACCACCGGTTCAATCTCGCAGATATAATGGAACCTATCGTTGCATGGTATATCGTTCATAACACCACGATCTATGCTGTTACCCGCGTATAAGCCGACGCAGTACTCATTCCCATTGGCATTATTCGGTTCACCTCTACGCCAATCAGAATAACCAGCCTCATCCAGTGATTGACCTGGAAATAAAAATATATATCAAATAAACCAATTAAATTTATTATTTACTCTTCACACTAAGAAAGTTACCGTTATATAAAAAAAAAGTAAAGTATGCCGATACGAGTATATGTGCCATTGTAGGGCACAGGCCTCATCTAAACTATGAGGTGGTTTGGGCCATACGCCACCAGGCGGGCCTAGTGCTGAGTGGTGGAGGGATGTTGTAGGCCCGTGACTAAACCTTACGGTCAGATGTAATCAAGCCGCCTTAAGGCCTCTGAGTAGGCTTTACGACAAGTGCCAAGCGATATTCGCCGGGACCAACTTTTAACGTGCCTTTCGAAGCACGGAGATGCTTGTGATAAAAGTCTCTTATTATGGTTGAAATAGTTACCCACCTAATCATAGCCGCGGCGTGGTTATTAATAAGAGCTCGTTAAAATAAGTTAATTTTATTTAAAAAAGTCAACCGCTTTCAAAAATCTAAAAAGCTTAAAATAATCTTAACACTTAAGTACCTAATCAGTTACTTTTGGAGTCGGTGCCAGCCGATGAGAGATTCAATGTTTTCGTTTGCTAATTGCGCTAATCAAAACAAATCTTACGAGTGCAAACAAAACTTAACTGCTGAACACCGATTTCAGTTCCTATTTTTCCACCCTTATAGGTTAATTTTTTTCCGCAATTTTTTATTATAGTGTCTCTGAAATTTAAGCTATTTAATAAAGAAAGAATCATCAAAATCGGGGTTCACATTTGTCGAATATATTGGGTAACATAGATACAAATTTTATAAAAAAAAGTAAACCGACTTCAAAAAACTGAAAAGCTAAAAATAATATCAACACATAAGTACCTAATCAGTTACTTTTGGAGTCGGTGCAAATGAAAACATTCAAACTCTCATCGGATAGCACCGACTACAAAAGTAACTGATTAGGTACGTATGTGTTGATATTATTTTTAGCTTTTCAGTTTTTTGAAGTCGGTTTACCTTTTTTTTATTAAAATTTACTTATTTCATCTATTTTTAGTGATACATCCTCAACAAAACGAATCATTTGAGTGCAAACATAAGTTAACGGCTGAACACCAATTTCATCCCTTATTTTTCCCACCTTAAGAGGTGAAATTTTTCCAAAAACTTTTAAATATACCATCTTTAAAGTATAAGCTGTTCGATAAAGAAAGAATAATCAAAATCAGTTCGCAAATGCCGAAGATATTGGGCAAAATAGGTACAAAATCAGTTGGTACGGTATGGAGTTCATGCAATGTTTAATGATTTTCTTATAGATCCCATCATCAGAACTTGATCAAATTTATATGGGACCATTTCGAAAGTATTACCTTTCGAACAAAAAAAGAACTATCGAAATCGGTTTACCTGGTAACGAATGATTGCTGAAAATACATTTTTAAAAAAAGATACCGACGAATTGTGAACCTCCTCTTTTTTTGAAGTCGGTTAAAATTTAGTTGGCATGGTATGGAGTGCGTGAAATGTTTGATGATTTTCTCATAGATTCTATCATCAGAATTTAACCAAATTTATATGGGACCATTCTGAAAGTATTGCCTTTCAAACAAAAAAAAAGAATTATCAAAATCGATCAGCGTAATAATGAATGATCGCTGAATATACAAAAAAAAAAATTCTGACGAATTGAGAACCTCCTCCTTTTTTGAAGTCGGTTAATAAGACATAATACCGTAAATATACAGATTAAAAAATAATTACCGGTCCCATTCTCTTTTAGAGGATTATTCTACTGATCAAATACTTCAGTTAACTTAGTCTCGCCGAACACAGGCTACACCACAAACGCCGCCACATGTAGCGACCCCCAGCGACTACTGTGTGCGGCGGCCTACAAACGCCACCACAAGTTGCGACCCTTGGTGACAACCGTGTGCTGCGGCCACACACGCCGCCACAAGTTGTCACCCCTGGCGACAACTGTATGCGGCTAACCACAAACGGTGCCACAAGTTGCGACCCCAGCAACAACTGTGTGCGGCGGGCCATAAACGCCGCCACAAGTAGCGACCCCTGGCGACAACTGTTTGTGGCGGGCAACAAACGCCGCCACAATTAAGTAGCGACCCCAGGCGACAACCGTGTACGGCTAGCCACAAGTAGCGGCCCCGGCGACAACCGTGTGCGACGGGCTGCAAACACTGCCACAAGTAGCGACCCCTGGCGACAACTGAGCGAGGAACCTCTACTTGAAGCCGGAAGTAGCTAAATTTATAGAATTTTTCTAAATTGACCCGAAGTGGGCATCAAACCCGGGACCCTTTGCTTTCGCACATATAATATTAGTATAGTTGGATTATATGTACCGTGCACATTGATCCATGCGCGGCGAGCGCTCCAAGCACGAACTCCAATGAGCACTGTAGTGTCACGAGCACGCTGTCGGCTGAGTTCCCATAAAATCTGAAATAAGTGAAATCTCTTATTAATGTTAATTGGAACGAATTTGAACGAAAAATATTTCATGATAGCCTGTATCATGAAATATTTTTCGTTCATTCGTTTAATTTTTGTATCGATCATTTGACGACCGTCTGGTGTAATGGTTCGCGTTCCAGACTACAAAGCCAGCGGTTGCGGATTCGAATCCCGCAAGGGGCCAACGTTAGTGGGATGAGCTCCGTGCTCATCCCACAAACGTTTGGAACGTATTTGTACCTAAGTCATAGATGTTTATTTATAAAGTTCTTTAAATAAGTTTACCCATGATCTAGTAAGATGGTGTGATTGTGGAAACAATTTTATTTAAGTTTAATTTAATTTATAGAAATAGAAAATGTTTTATTGGGTCATAAACACATACATAATAATTTTATTACAAATACACTACACTAAAGGAGACAACAAGGAAAAGAAAATACATGACTTATTATACATGTTTGGAATTAGTGTTAAGGAACCATTTATGGTATCCACTTAGCATGTACGATGGCGTAGGTAAGGAGCTAGCCATTGCGCTGGTTTATCATCATCATCATCATTTCAGCCGTAGGACGTACACTGCTGAACAAAGGCCTCCCCCAATAACTTATCATCGGGGGGGATTGCCAATACTCGCCACGCTTGGCAGGCGGGTTGCGAGCGCAGTTTTTTATAAGATTTCGCACGAAGACGCTGCTGCCCGTCTCGTGCTACAGGAATAAGTCGCCTCTTATGACACGCTTCCTGTTGGCGGTAGGGAAGTGTATTCTTTACGGCCGTCCCTACACGGCACTGCGCTAGTTGACGATTTGTAATCAAGTAAATAAGACGTGTTTTTTAAAGGTCCAGTTTCAGTTTTTCATGATTTATCAAAAGACACAAGTAACATCAGGCCAGGCTTTGTTTTGGGTTGTATGCCTAGTGGGCGGTGGTAACCCGGATTACAAAGCAAGCAGTCGTGGGTTCAAATCTTGCGAGGAGCAAATATTTAGGTGACGAGCACAAACATTTGTGATGGCTATTTGAAATGTTTGTACCTCACTGAAACTACAAGAAACAAAAAGTAAACACCTACTGTTGGTCAAAAAAATTAAGACAACATTCAGCAAAAACTAACCTGGGCTTCCTGTCTACTGTTGATAATAGCCAAGTAGGCCCCATCTATGGCGCAGCTTTTGTACGCGTCAGACCAGGTCAGCTTTTCGTCAGAAGATAACTTGTAGCAGCTACCTGTATGCTGGTTCAACGCGTACGCTGCCATGTAAAAATAAATCTTACATTAGGTTCTGTAGCATACAGATTCATATGTATCCAGCATTAACTGGGACGTGTATAAGGCCAAAGCTATATGGGCTGGTGCAGAGAAAAAGTAGCATTACCATCTCCAAAGGCACACGTCTCTAAAGTTTTCAAAATTAACGAAGTAACATCTGCAACTAGTACTACCTCATACCTAACTTATGTCAGAAAAGGTCTCATCAGTAACGATCCCTAACGCCTCCCTTCTGCTTAGCAGTATAATACCTTCCTACTTTATTTATATAAGCAGTCAGTGGCACCCGTTTAGCAGGAACGGAGATACAATGCTGAATTCCTTTGAATTTGCCGTGCACTTTAATTATTATTACACATACATAGACAGTTAATTGATTTTGATAACTGTCTAGTCTAGTCGTGTGCTTTTAAATAAATTATCCGTTATGTGGCCGCCACGGTACTTAAATGACACTTAAATTTGGGCTAGATAAAAGTATACGTCCCACTCATTTTGGTCCCACCCTGCACTCACTGCACGGCACATGTCTGAACCTCAACTATGATGTGGTTTGGGTCATAATACTCCACCGCGCAGGCTTAGTGTGGATTAGTGGAGAGGTGTTTAAAGGTTAGTGACAACCTTTCTGTCAGATCTTATTAATAATAACCACCCTTACTTTAGGCCTCTGACTAGGCTTCACGAGTACTATAGTACTACGAACTAGTTCTATCAAGCGATATTAGCCGGGACCAACTTTTTACGTGTTTTCCGAAACACGGAGACGCTTGTGATAAATGTCACTTACTGTCACTTACTTACTGTCAATGTCACACTTGGAATGGCCACCCCCATCCAATCACAGCCGCGGCGTAGGTGGCTTAACTTTGGTAATCATTACCACAGCGCTGCCGCCAATAAGCTACTAGTACCTCGGAGATAATTAGTAAAAATACACTTACTTGGGTCGACAGTGCCGCACTCGTTCGGCTCATCAAAAGGCCTGTCTCGGTAGCAGACGAAAGGGTGAGGGTCTGAGCAGCGCACAGCGCTCACAGAGCCAAGTATATTCATCACTAAGCAATTCTCTTCCGAAGGTTTCACTTTAGGGTTAGCTGCCCATGAAAGCCAAATATTTGTTACCGGCACTCCTATAACAAATTAATAAAAAAAAAAATTTTTTGCATACAAATTTGTTGCAATAAAAACGCATAATCGTAGTATTACTATTAAGTTTTTCTGCAACTCAATTAAAGTTAATAAATATATTATTACCGTCACTTTTTGTTTTATTTAACAAGGCTTAAGAAACTTTTTTAAGGCGACGGGTAAGGCAAGTGACCTTAAGCATTTAGCGTCGACTTGCGCGACATTGCGAGCAAAATATCCGTTTAATCATGGAAAGTAACAGTAGGCGCTAACATAAAATCCATTAAACATTTCTACTATTAAACTAAACAAAAACGTCGTTCAAAATATAAATGTGTACAAGACCGCGGTATGCGCGATACTTTGAAATATTTTTTAGTGTTTATAAGAAATAATAACTAGTATTTAGATACAACAGGAAAAACATCAACATATAAGTTACATTATATATTAATTTCAACATCCTATATCCAGTATTTTTGCCAGAAAACGTGTACAAAACACCTCTTTTTCGTGTATACTCCTTACCCTGCGGCTTAAGCCGAAACAAGCGCGCAATACGCTTTATAGTGTTTATATTTATCTTATGAATATAACAGCTTTTTTCTCTAACAGCTGTTCTAAATTTTGTCAAGTTTGGGTAACTTCTGCATTACTTTTTCTCGTATCCAATAGTGGTCCTAATGTGAAGTTGTTTATATTCATGTATGTGGGGCTACTTGTTTAATTATGAATTGTGTACTGTGTTTACTTTGTAATCTTTAGTACAGTCAACAGCAGGTCAACCTGCCCAAAAAGATAAAGGTCATTGAACCGATATGCAACTTGAAGTCCGACTCGTAGAAATCAATATCCATTTAAAATATTAGGTTAGGATAAAGATCTTTATTCTCATATGAAATTACATTTCATATACAATGAGATATAGAATTTATCGTAGTTTTTAAAACAATTAGCCGGTACTCGACTCTAAATACAGTTTTAGCTTATTTTTAAATACATTTATGCTTTCACACTCTTTAAAGGCGTTTGGTAGCTTATTGAATAGTTGTGCTCCCCCAAACATTACAGTCTTCTTTCCATAGTTAGTTCTAGGCGCTGATAATTGTACTTTATTTTTGATTCGGAGATTGTGTGGGTTGCTTTTTATAGACAATTTTATATTCCTTTTAATAGAATTTGTTACATTTTTTTTTACTAAAATGTATGTATTGAATAATTTTGTTTTTTTATATATCTGATTAGTTGGTGTGTGAGAGGGATATTGAAATAAAGCTTTAATGACTTTGTTCTGAGGGCCAATTCCCGTAATTTGACAATAGTCGCAATCCGGTGTCGATCCGCTCCCAGTAACATTACGATCCCAAACGGTATTCTCGTAAACTCAAAAAATGCAATTATAGTTCGTAATACGACTGAAAATGGAAGAAACCAAAATTAGATATTTTTTTGCTCTGTTTTTAGTCTTATTGGGATAGTTTTAATAATGTTACTTCAAATTGAAAGTTTACGAGAATACCGTTTGTGATAGTAATGTTACTGGGACCGGATCGACACCGGATTGCGACAATTGTCAAATTACGGGAATTGGGCCTCTGGGATCTTTGTAGTGGATTAAGGTTTGTAGGTGCTGCTGAGCCCCAGATCTCGATCAGGTAGTTTAAGTTTAGTTTAATATTCGACGTTTTAAAGTAGGTTGGCGAGCTGTGTTGTTAGTACCGTGTTTCTATGTAAATAAATAATTTAATAATTAGCACTGTACTCGTACCTATATTATATTATAGCTTACCTTCCATAGATTGATATTCGGCCTTAGCATTTGTGTTACCAATGCCAGTGAATATAATCGTGGTCGTCGTGCCGCGCTCCACCACGATGTTGGAGAGGGCTTTGGTGATTTTGTCGTTCAGAGGCGACGCCAAGATTGCTCCTGAAAAGTACGTTAAAATATTTTAACACTGCAATCTCTTGAGCGGTGGTAGCCGCGGTTCGGTGGGTGGGTCGTGCACCGCATCGAAGTACGTTACGCAGGATATTTCAGAATCTATGTACGGATTTATAATCCGTGAATACATAATACATCGTGAAAAACCCTGCTCATTAATATAGTAATGGATGGTGGCATGATCCAAAATGTTTTGGTTCCCCTGCTTAAACTAAGTTCCGATGACAATCGCTTAAAATGTGAAAAACCTAAATCTGTTTAAAAGATAAATAAAATATATTGGACTACATGACATACATTGCGCTGATTCATGGTCAGTAGCCAAAGCTCTTGTGTTACAGAAATCAGATACAACGACGGTACCACAACACCCAGACCCGAGGTAATATAGAAAATATTTTTTCTATATTGACCAACCGGGAATCAAACCCGCTCGTTCGATCAAACCCGTCGCTATCTCCGAGGTCCCCTCGGAGATAGCGACACCAAGTCCGGTATGCTCGCCTCTCGTTTACAGAGGTCGTCAAACAATATGTAAAACAAAGTCGGGTCAGTTACACCATTTGTAAATCATGAACGGATGGAATCTAGGAGTTATTGAATTTGTCTCCGCCCCCAATAGCAGAATAAGTAATAAAACATCGAAAAAATTTACGAAAAAACAAAGTATGGAGAGGCGGTACAAGATTTGCCTGGACAGCTAGTAATATTTGTCCCTCAATGACCATTGGGGGGGATTGCCAATACTCGCCACGCTTGGCAGGCGGGTTGGCGAGCGCAGTTTTTTATAAGATTTCGCACATAGACGCTGCTGCCCGTCTCGTGCTACAGGAATTAGTCGCTTCTTACGACACGCTTCCTGTTGGCGTTGGGGAAGTGAAGTAAGTGTTTACGGCCGTCCCGCACAACAAACCTACCTCGCGGTGTAGTTATTTCTACCACCCACAACGTAATATGGGCGAAGATGAACATGTGCCCGATCATTCACTCGGCCCTATTTCGTCATTCATACAGGGTGTAACAAAAAGGTGAAATAAAACTTTAAGGGGTTATTGTACGGCAAAATTACATCAACTTTTTCTATGGGACCAACATCGAAATCGCAAAAATAAACACTTTCCCATACTAAAACGCGACCAGCTGGCATCAGTTTGTATGGAAACGTCTTTTTTTTTTTGAGATTTTGATGTTGGTCCCATAGAAAAAGTTGATGTAATTTAGACGTAGAATAACCCCTTAAAGTTTTATTTCACCTTTTCGTTACACACTGTATATTATGTCGCAGACAACATACCAACCGTCATGGTCTCAGAAGAATTAACATCCTTGAGTTACGAGGTACCAGATAATATTTTCAGGATATCCTAGCGCACCCAGACACGAGCCAATTTACAAAAGTTCGTTTTCTGAATTGACCCGAACCGGGAATCGTACCCGGTACCATCCACGCTCAAAGAAAATCATCACGCCACTTAATAGATGTAAAATTTTATAAGAAAAGTATATTTTTACATTCTAAATATCGATCTGTGATGTAATTATAGCTATATTGCTTCCCATGACGATTCAAATAAGTCCAACACGGCTATGATACATTGTTTTATCACAGAGTTCCGGTGCTTACCTTCCGCCTTCTTCATCAGATCAGTTTGATGATATCATTATCACCAGAATCATTTATTAAAATTTGATTTGTCGACTATGGCAAGGCTTAACTGTCTTAATGAAATGTACCTTACTCGTGGAAGACTATTGTGGCCATCTATGGTCTCCTTCATCAGTTCCACCTTAGCAAATGATACTTTCTGAATGCAAATGCTTGACTTGTTGTTAAATATACTAAAATCGCTATATGTATACCTGTAATATTTTAGGAGTTCCCACAATTCCACATGGATCCCATCATTAGAAATGAATTTTGAAAAAAATGGGACCAATCTGGAGGTATACCCTTGCAATTGAAAAAATAATTTTTCAAATCGGTTCATTAATGGCGGAGTTCTGAGGTAACAAACATTTTTAAAAAAATACAACCGAATTCAGAACCTCCTCCTTTTTTTTGAAGTCGGTTAAAAAACTAATTAGTTCGTCAGTTGGATTAACAGAAAATATTGGACTCGTATTTTTTCTTTTCTCAATCAAACAAAAAATGATGAAGATATAGCCTGATAAAGTTCCGCGTAACGTCACGCCTTGCGGCACTTTTTAGCAAGACGT
The DNA here is from genome assembly GCA_963576865.1 of Anania hortulata. Lineage (NCBI taxonomy): Eukaryota > Metazoa > Arthropoda > Insecta > Lepidoptera > Crambidae > Anania > Anania hortulata. Next base: position 1,097,296 of record OY756395.1, read on the forward strand.
GACGTCACGTGCTCACTTTGATGCGCTTTATCTTCGTCATTTTTGTTTGATTGACAAAAGACAAAATATGGGTTTTATCTAGTAAATGTTACTATAGCTTGAATGAATATTTTATCGATAATACATACATAGGTTATACCAAATAGCTCAATTTTAATTATATTGTATCTTTTTAATATAATAAACAAAATGTTATTAACACATAGATTGATGAAAGCGCTTCCTCTCTCCTAGCCCCAAGTTGCGTGCCCAACAGGGTCCATAACACTGGTTCTTTAATTTGTAACATCTATATGTACGTTATGGTTTTGCAATAAATTATTGAGTATTGAGTATTGAGTAGTGAGTTGACTAAATAGAATAATCTTTTTCTGACCCAGAAAACTAGCCTATTGTACATTTTTATAAGCATTTATACATTCAGAAGCATATATGGATACACGAAAACTTTTTTGCTGTTTGTTTAACAAAACTTTCCCACGCTTTTGAGGAATGCGACTTATCTTATTGAGTAGTATTCATGGTCTTTAACATACTCTGACTAGTTTCGTTATTGGGTCACAGGTCCAAACAAACTGCCTATTTACCTTTGTCGTACCTTCATAGAAACACCTCACGGCTGCTTCCTTCCACTCCACAGGCATTGGATGAAATTTCAGCCATCCCCCTAGTTGTTCGTCGAAAGTGTAATCACGACGGAATGTGTGGCCATCTGAAAAAATAAGCTCTAATATTAGTATTTATTGCAATAATCGCAGCGTTGCGACAGAAGTTAATTCTCATAACAAACTAGAGCAAAAATAAAATATATTCAAAGATAATTTGTGTTTAATTTACTTTTTTTTGAAGGACCATAAAAAGTAGGACTTTTTTATTAGACGCGTACATTTTTAAGTCAAAAAATAATATGTCGAGTAGAGCACTTACACATACATATACATACATTTATACCATTTTAATTACATTTAGTTTCAACTAGCAGCTTTCAAATAACAAAATATGTTAGCGTTTTAATAAATAAATAATAATATTTTTCTATCAGATTTGATTTGAAATTAGTATGGATAAAATTGTGTACGGAGAACGCTTAAACCCTTGGGAAGGAGGACATAGGCTATAAAAAATAATTTCGTATGTGGAGGAAACTACTAAGTAGCAATTTATTAATTTTTGTGATCGAAGTCGCTGAAAGAGTTAATCGAATAATTACTCGTATTCTACCACTTTGTATTACAGAGACAGAGACAGAATGATGTTTAAAAGCCTATATAAAGTTGGTGCACTCGGTTCCTAATATGTGCATAAGTATTACTCATTTTTTGTTTGTTCAATGTCTCGATGATAAGAAATATTAATATTTTATCTTCTTTAATAAGAAAACAACAATATGTGTTTTATCATATTCTATCTAATCATCGATACAATCTGCTAATTACTCGATAATTGCTTTGATGCAGTCTGCAAGTCTAACCCTTGCCTGGCATGTGAAATTATATTTTATTTGTTTTGGATCGTATGACAAGTAAATAATGATCAAAGCATGGTGCTTTGCAAAGCAAGTTTAGGTACTGAAAAAAAGAAGTGACTGCTTGGTTAGTGCTATTGTTGGTAAAATAGTAATCTGCGAGTAATGGGCCATTTAACTTGGGGGGAGGGGCGGCTGAGGAAAAGGGTGTAAAGTTCCTCATCCACCATTGAAAAGGGAGGATTCTCCGACCATATACGTGTTGTGTCTGGTGGGCTACTGCCCATCGGTTGTTGTCGCGTTCTTGTAAATATTTTCAATCGCTCGGATAACTTTAATATCGCGATGTAGGATACGTCAGTTTTAGTTAGTATGTGGCGAGATAGATGTCGCTACAAACTATTAAAATTCATTTTAAGAACATGTAACAATAAGGTCCAGTTATATCTCAGGTATTATAAAGGGATATTTTTTAAAGATTAACTACCCCATAGGGGTTGATTCTGGTGCTTCCATACAACAACATTTGTGATGTAACAGTAACCTAAAAAAAAAATACGTTTCATACAAACTGATGTCAGCTGGTCAGCGGCTTAGTATGGGGAAGTGTTTTTTTGCGATTTTGTTGTTGGTCCCATAGAATAGTTGTTGTATTTGAGCACCAGAATCAGTCCTTGTAAATGTGATTTAAATAAGTGATTTAATTTCATGAGCCCAACTAAATCCTAAATTATGACTGAACCTTTATTGTAAGTTGTATTTTTTACAAATTTTATTTAACTCACCTAGTAGCTCTGGAACTCGCTCGACCGTAGACGCCGCTCGCACTATCCACGTACAAGTTACCAACAAGAGTATGCGAATAAACATCTTACTGTGCTTATTCTAGATACTACAGCGTTGGTGCAGCTGACGTATGCCTATTTATACATCCATGAATAAGATAAGATTTTCGATAAGATCAAATCAGATATTTATTAAAATTTCTTATCTTTTAAACCACTTTAATTTAATAGCGACCTCCTTCTCAAAATTGAATCTACCTAAGTGGTTAAATTGTCACTGGTAGATATAATTGTAAACAATTTCTAGAATAGGGCTCCTAACTGATACTGGGTAAAGCGCAACATGGGCATTCGACATGACCTTCATTTTGTCTATGTTCATCTGAAGGCCTACCTGTTGGTAATCAAAGCCTGCCTTATAGCCTGTTTCTGTGACAAAAAGCACCTTGGATATCGACGTCTGATCCACGCAGGAAAAAAGCCATACGCAATGTTGATGACCGCACCCTTCACGAGCGGAGCCACGGACATCTACAGTAACTTGATAAATCAGTATCAGTAAAAAAACAATTACCTTGATTAATAATTATTAATATTTATTGTATTTCGTCCTCATCGTGTATGCATTTTCGATTCTGTATTTTAAAATTTCTCTACGGCATGGCTTGCCACTTGTTGTTGACCGTCGCTCCAGAGTAGAGACGTCGCACTTAAGGCCAAAGCTAGTTTTTCCCTACTTTTTAGCAGCTTTATACTTATTATTTAATGTTACAAAAATAATAGAAAGATTTATCTTCAAAAGTATCGTTTAAAATTTGTATTTTCTTTTTTTTTTTGACGAAAACAAGCTATTAAACTACGTCTATAAAAAGTATTGTAGGCATCTCCTTCGTAGGTAATCCTTAGCTTATTTTTGCCTTTGACCAATCGATAGAAAATTGAAAATACTAAAATTAGCAAAAAAAAACTTAGAATTGGTCCATTGATGTTTATTTCTGACAATTATTCATGACAGTAATAATAATAATAATCCCGCAAGGGCACCTTGTGGCAAGCTGTAGGTGAGTGACACCTTGGCCCCGATCCTCCAGAGGGCCCGTATTTATTTGGCCCTCACCATTTGTGCTTGCCTTAACTGGCTGGCCGAGAGTGGAGTTGCAAGAGCAAAACCTGTGCTCCAGGTTAGAAGTGTAATGTGAGTGAAATGTCATAACTTTAGGGGCTCGTTGACTGGTGCGTTTAGCACTGGGATCTTGCACCCCGCAGACTCACCTCTCTACAACCTTAGCCGTTCACACCGATGTTGGTACCCTCGCTACCTTCTGGTGGCTTTAATCGGGTGGTGGCGTTAATCACCCATTTAGTTAGCGGTGAGTCACCGTCTGCCCTGATTATCGAGATGAGAATTTTATATGGCAGGCGGACGCCTGCCATATAAAATTCTCATCTTCGTTGTCTCATCTCTCTCATAAAATTCGTTGTCTCATCAATATTCCGGCAACCAGTCCATCAAGTTCCTTTCCATAGATCCGGTATAGTTTCAATCTTATCTGCAATAGTTCTTGCACCTAGCGGGTGCTGTCTTTGGCTGTATCTTCTCAATAGTACAGACAGAGATAGTATCCGCTAGGTGTACATATCCCAACTCATTATCGTATCTCAAAGGGGCCTCTTCGTGTTAGATCTGTATCCCCACGAACGCTTTTCAAAAGAACTGGCCTTACACGGTGTGATTTGCCGTAGGAGAGATACAAAAATAATACACGACCGCACCATAACACAGCAGACCGTCCAGTTGTTTCTGTGCTACCAGCGCGTGAACACTTAATTATGCCTCCTGTTATATACATATACAAGCTGAAAAACGTGATAGTTGCAGCAACTATAATCAAAAGGAAAAAACGAAAGGAATAGGCATTTTTTCTGAACAGACAACAATACAGTCACTTGATAACCACAACAATTCTATTATATTATATATTTTTCTCCGTAAATATCTCGCGCTCGGAACCATAATGAGTAGCTAGCAATGCGAAACGTATCGCAACGTTTGGCACGTGCAAAGGTTAATGCGGTTGTTCGTGAGTGCACCAGATTCGTGATTTGATTGCACCAAATTTTATCGTGTATTTATTATTATTTATTATTATTATCTCACTCGCACCTATGCAAACATCTATAGTCAGTTAATTTTACTCAAACAACGATGCACCTATCTAGCCATTAACACATTGCTGTGATATGTTTTGGTAGCAGCGTAGTATAACGCCTATTTCATATAACTTTGTGACAAAGTAGTAATACTAGTTGGAGGATCCGGTTCATTCGTCACAAATTCGTACAAATAATATGCAGTTAGCATAATGCTTAGCAGCTGCACGATGGCTCTTGGGCAAGCCGAGTGGTGACAAAACACCCCGAACTCCTCCGTTGTCAAGCACATTGCAATGCAATATCGTTATTCTATTTGTAACACAGCAAGGCAAACAAAAGTAAAAAGGAAATTGCGACAGAGCCTCGTTTGGTGCTCGGCAGGATGCAATGCACTCCGTGCAATCGGTGTAGGTGAAGTTGCCCAGATTTTTAGGGTTCCGTACCGTAAAAAACTGAACCCTTATAGTATGTTCCACTTTGTTGTCCGTCTGTCTGTTAATAAGACCCTTAATCTCGGGAACGGGTCGAGGTAACGAGTTAAAATTTGAAATTAAAATCATATACCTGAATGTAACCTTTCCTTACATTAGAAGTTTGATTTTTTTTACAGTTTCAAGCAAAGTTAATATACCTAGCGGAATAGAGCAACAAAGGGCTGAGCGAGCGAGATGACACTAGCAGCAACACTGTGTGATAAAAAGAGATGCATGATGCGACTTAACAGAACTGTTTATGGAAACTGTTTGACAGTTCGTCGGCACTTACCGGCACGCTGAGAATTTGAGCTCCGTGTATTTTTCTAAGTTTAGGTGAAATCGTGGATATTTTGAGAAATAGTGCTTCAGAAACATGGTGACTTGTTCAGTGATTGATTGTTGTATAACACAGCGAAATAATCCCGAAAAATGTTCATTTCACAGGTAAATTATTTTAAATCGACACCTCCTAACCTAGGTTTATTTTTGCCAATGCGTTTCGAATTTTAAGAACTAAGTGCGATAATTCTCTTCTATAATAATTTATTTATGTAAGAAGCAAAGATCGAATACACGTAATGCAGAATTTACGAAGTTTTTGTGTAAAGAAATAATTTTAGTTTTACACTAGGGCTGAAACAAGTTATCGATATTTCGTGTCAACTGTCTTTCACGCGGTAAATGAAAATGTATTACTGTTGTTAAGGTACCTATATGACTTAGATATGAATCACCTGGAAATGTAATTCTATTGGAGATACTTAGGAGATCCATAAGTATCAGTTTTTTATTCTATCTTTCAGATTTCCTACTAACTTGGATACCAGAAATGCATGGCTTAGATTAATTGATCGTCCAAACTGGATTCCCAAGAAAAATTCATGTATATGCAGTAAGCATTTTGAAGAAAAATATTTTCAGATGCGAGGAGCGAAACGAATTTTGATGAAATCTGAAATTCCAACTTAGTTTGTTCCGGTGAGCTTAAATAAAATAATACTATTCTTCTGCTGATGTTTCATTAGATAGTAATGTCTACTTAGCATCATGTACCTACATTAAGTAGGTATGTTTATAAGTTATTTACTATTTACCCTACACATATTACACGGTTTGCTTAGTTTGGGACTAGATCATACTGTCATAATACTATGATTTTAATAGACACTCATTTCTTTCTTTTTCGCAGGTCAAGATAAAGCCTAGACGCACAGTATTGTCCTACGTTTACAGAGATATTGTACCAGAGGTATCCACTTGTGTACCATCGTCATCGCATTCTAGATTTACACCGCTGCTATTGCAACAGTCCACACCATCGACATCTTCCCAACTAGAATTGACGCCAAGGAAGAAGAAGCTTATGTCTAAATGCACTAAGTTGCATGAAAAAATTAAAATGAAATAGCAACTCATTCGAAACCTGAGGGCGCAAAATAAACGCACTAAAAATAAAGTACAATAAAGAAATAAAAATAAATTAATAAATGTATCAAAGCTAACTTTAAGAAATTACTTAAACAAAATAATACTTTTCCGAGGGCAATGAGAAATGTTAAATAAATGATTTAAAATATCTTCTGTTTTTCTTCAATATTCTTACTTCCCTCCAGAATAGTAGTTTAGTAGTTAGTCCCATTCCATCCTATTTTAGTTCTATTTATTATATTACTAATTATTATTATCGATATCGATATTAATGTGAAATTGTGAAAAGCCACATGACATGCATCACTGACACGCATTCATACACAATTTTACACACACAAATGTCATTCGATTTCGGTTTCGTTTGACAGCTTGGGTTTGTTGCTCTATTCCGCTAGGTATATTAACTTTATGGTTTCAAGGAACTGTAGACGGTTGTTGTCCCTTGTAGCTGTAAAAAAATCGAACTTCTATTGTAATGTAAAAAAAAGTATATGCCGCATAGAACGTATACGTAGGTCACACTATAAGTTTTGCGTAACTTAAAAAAACATCCAAAATATTATGTTTATTGCTTTTCAAAATACTCGCCTTTACATTTTAAACAGTTTTTCATGCGATCGAACCATTTTTTAAAACAAGAGGACCACAGATCTGAAGGCAGGTTTCCTACGTGCTGATTGAACGCTATCACTGCCTCTTCGGAGTAGGTAAAAGTAAAACCTCTCATAAAATTTTTGATTTTGGGGAAAATACAGAGATTGCTAGGTCGCGGCTATGCGCAGGATGGGTGACGAGTTGTACTTTTTCGGAACCTAAAAATGACTTTGTTTTGTTGGGCGTGTGTGAAGAAGCGTTGTCATGATGTAGGAGAACGCGGCTTTTGGGTCGTCTTTCGCGAACTTTTTCTAACACCCTGGGTAAACAAATGGTAGAATACCACTCGGCATTAACACTCTTTTGATCTTCAAGTAGAATTGTACAGATGGGACCCGTAGCTGAGAAAAAAAAACGCGAACATTTTTTTACCAACGTTTCTCGTCTCACTCACTTTGACTCACTTTCGTTGGCCTGTTCTTATTTTCAAACACCCATTCACAAGATTGCTGTTTTTTTTCGGGTTCAAAACAATAAATACACGTTTCGTCTTCTGTGACAATGTCATAAACAGCATTAGAATGTCCTTGGTCGTATTTCAGTAGCATCTGTGAGCACCATTCCACGCTGCCCGCTTCTGCTCCGCTGTCAGTTCATGAGGGATCCAACGACAGCAAAGTTTCCGAACTTTCAATTCTTCGTGTAAAATTTTCTGAATCTGGCTCATACCAATCCCCAATAGTCCTCAAATTGTCTCATAGGTAATCCGCGGGTTTTCTTCAATTAGCCACTTAACAGTAGCCACATTATTTTCGTTGACGGCAGTTGAAGGCCGCCCTTCACAAAATTCGTCATGTAAAGAAACTCGACCTCTCTCAAATTCAGCAAACCATCGCCTCACGGTGCTCAAACAAGGCGCTTCTCTCCCAAAAGCATTTTGAAGACGAGCGGCACAGTCTTGCGGAGAGAGAGAACTAAAATCTTTCCGACTTAATTCCATTTTCGTTGCGTACGTAGAACTTTGATGTGTGATAAAAAACAATTGACAAATAATTTCCCGCCAATTGTTTTTTTTTATTACGAAGAAGGTTACAAAGTTTAAAAAAAATTAACATTCGAAATTCAAATAGTTCCGATTAGCTAGAAGTGCAAAACTTTTAGTGTGCCCCATGTATACAAAATTTATACAGTACTTTCCGTTGACTTAGAATTATGAAAAGCAAGTAATAACGTCTTATACTGCTGGTACAGGGAAAAAATCTGTAAACTGTACATAATTAAATTATGTAATCAATTTTTAGTTAAACTAAGACTCAATTCCTGAACTATTTATTTATATATAATTATAAATGCACCTACAAATTTGTTCGGAACCATCGGTGGGCGAGTCTGACTTGCACTTGTTCGTTTTTTTTTATGTAGATAATATAGGTACCTTACATCCTTAATAGCCCTTGTTTTACTAGCACCTAGCAACCTACCTACCTTACTCTATCTGAAAAAGCTATTTATTATAAAATTTAAATAGGGAGAGAAAAAACCGGTAAGAGTCGGACTCACGTACCTAGGGTTCTGTATTTTCTTCCATATACAGGGTTACCTGGCAAGGTAGTGCCAAATTTTTTAAAAAAGATCTAGAGAATAATATAAAAATTGCGTCTTTGTTTTTTTTAACTATGCTATACTAACTAGTCAGGGGCGTGCATTGGTTTCATTTTTAATCAAGATTATTGCTGTTTGATAATAAATTTAACAAGCTATATTTGGACGTTAACATTTTTTTGTAAGACCTACAATTTTAAAGTGGCATATTTTTTAAATATTTGCCGCGGTTTTCGCTCTTATCTCAAAATTCAATTTTGTGGCTTTGCGCCCTATTAGTTAACGGACGGCAGAATTGCTATTCGTTTGTCTCGATAAAACTCAAGAATGGCTGGATAGATTTGGCTTATTTTGATCTTGAAATATTTGTGGAAGTTCAGGTAAGGTTTAAAAGGCCAGAAAATATAAACAAAATGCAAGGAAAGTAGTAAAAAAAAGTGTCGGCCGGCCTGTGTAATTCGCTGTTCGCACCGCACTGAAGCCCAATAACCTTTTTGCTTGTATGATTGTAATTTGTATCCTCATTTGACCACGGCACTGACCACTGTACACAGTGTGTCTGCTCACTTCACGGTTACTAAATAAAAATACAGCGAAAACTGTCGGCACAACTGTAAAGCACATGCCGGAACTTGCTGGCATTTTCTTAATTTTTATTCTAAACTAGCTGTCCCGGCGAACTTCGTACCGCCTTGTTTTACGATACTAACGTCACTCAATTGTTTTGCCTTCCTGGAACCCCTCCACTAATACTTAAACTTTATGGTATGGTATCTTTTGTATGGGAATATAGAAAAGTGTTGTTTTTAGACTTTTTCTGGCAATTTTTTAAATTTTACTCTCCGTAAGAACCATCCTCATATTTCAAGGAATATTATAAAAAAAGAATTAGCGAAATCGGTTCAGCCGCTCTCGAGATTTGCGCTTAGCAACACATTCAGCGATTCATTTTTATATTATAGATGTGTAGGTTACAATGATTTTCGTTCGGGTGAAGTGTCAGTCAGATGACAGATTAGGTGCGACGAAAAGCGTCATTGAATGAAGGCGCGTTCCGATTTCCGAATCAGACCAAAATCGATTTTGGCGCACCTTACTCGTCCGGATTGATACTCCGCTCTGTCCGAGTGACACCGCGTGTACCTATAATTTCGAGTTAAATGTTGTATAATTTCGTGTTAATATGTTGTCCCGTCTGGCACCGTGCTTGTGGGCGGCGGTGCATCGGCCTATCGGGGGTTCCGGGTTTACTCCGACCGATTTTGTGCTCCTCATGGGCCCGGAGTCGTTGGAGGGATTTGGGATTCTCTGGTGGTCCGATGTGCCGCTGCGTCACTCGCTGCACTTTCCAGCGTCGGAGATTCCCGCCGAAAATCAGCGTCGTGGTAAGTCCGTGGCTTTCACGACAAATGCTGAGCTGAGTTTTGTGTATTTGTTTTTCTGTTGTGTGTCGAATAAACGTTTTTTTCTTTCTTTCTAAAACAACTATTTCATTTTCCTATACAAACTGTTCGTACCTGTCAAACGAATTGGCGGAACAAAGTTCGCTGGGTCAACTAGTATTATATAGATATAAAAAAAAAAATGGTTTGTTTTTTACGTAGATCGATTTAGTTACTGATTCTGAGTGGTCCCTGAAAAATTGGCACTACCGTGAAATGTAACCCTGTAGTTTGAAGACCGGTTTGATTATACTAATGGTATTGTACAGGGTTTGCGTTATACTCACATTAGTTTTGATGCTGGCATGATGTTTTACCATTTTTTCTGTAGATTCCGTAACGAAAATGGTCTAAAAATGCCAAAACTATTTTACAATACATCTAAAAATATTTTATCAATGGAGAACCACACTGTACATATATTCCGATAGGTGTCGCATTGTGTTTGGTCTTGCCCATAGTGATTATTTGATCAATGGTTCTGCCACTGCTGCCACTGATCAAATAATCACTACGTAGGCTTATGATAATCGAACGCGAAAAAAATCGAACTTTGATGTTACGTGAACATTAGTTGACAACGGTTCACAAGAACAAACACGCTGGCCCATCTATGAGTAGCTTTGCCTGTGAGGGGTTGACAAGATCAAACAGAAAAAACAACGCAACAAACCCAGTCACCTTTTGTCAGCCTTTTTACAGGAAATATCATTTAAAAACACGCAGTAAGGGTGAGCTAGGTAGATTACGTTCATGCACTTGTTCACTCTTGTCGATTAAATAATTTTCTACTTTAAGTAATCCTTTTTTCAGATTTTTTTTAGTATACATTTTGAACTCATGCTTAGGTAGTTCAAAAAGAGTCTTTGGTACTTTATAGAAAAAGTTAATACATTTCCCCAAGAATAAATCAGTAACCTTGTGTAGTCTGAAAAAGTGTTTTTATCTTAGTGTTGTAGGTACATCTTAATAAAATAATAGTGATATTTTATTAAAAAATAATTTTATTTTAGATATATTGTTTCAGCATAAATATAACAATAAAAGTTGAAACGTAGTCTACTCTACTCAACGCTATAACACAATAAAGCAAATTCAGAAGCTAAAAGAAAACCTAATGTCTTTCAATGGCGAAACCAAAATAAAATGAAATATTTTTTGCGACGATGAATATCTTGATTCATGTTTTTAGTTGTCGTTTGAAAATGTTACCATTTACGTTCTCTGTTGCAGTCGTTTCGGTTCCTTCAATGTTCAGTTGCAATCGTTTTGGTTTCTTGAATATTTGGCAAGGAATAAATGTTTCCTTCATTAACGTTCTCAGTTTAGATGATGAATAATTGTGTAGATTCATGTTTTCAGTTGCAATCGTTTTGATTTCTTCAATATTTGGCGAGGAATAAATGTCTCCTCCATTAACATTCTCAGTTCCAGTCGTTTCGGTTTCTTCAATGTTCAGCCACAGAATATATGATAGCACAAGTACAGAAGATTTACTTTGGAAAACTAATTGAAGAAATCGGGACCTACGCTACGATATAATTAAGTGCAATTTAGATCGCACAGCGCTAATCACCTACAGTTATATTCACCTAGAAGTTGCCTCTCTTTCTATCGCGTAACTCTTACCTTTTCTGACGACGTCAGGGTTGTCTTCTTTTAAAGAATAATTTAATCTGAATATTTATTTACCAATTAGATAATATTACTTTACTTTTGTAAGCAAATGACGTTTTAAATAAACCTAGGCTAAGTCTTACGACTAGTATGGAGGTAGATCAGTATCACTTTAACTAAAGAAGATGGCCATACATCATAATTTAGTGTGTACCTTGTAGGTAGGTAATTAGGTAACTGCGTATCAAATTGGAATGACATATTACGCGAACAACTTATTTTTACTTAAACTTACTTAAATACTTAATTTTTAATTTTTAAACAAAAAAGCTTGATGATTTAAATCGTACTTATTAAGTAATTTAGAAGTAAATGTAACATCATGAGTTAAAATCGATACAACTAAATTCTTTTTAAACACACTATTTAGATTCGTTTTAAATAGATATACACACCTTTAGAGGTTTTACGCATAATGTTCATAACTTCCAAAATAAAATGAATTGAATCCTTAGGGAGTGTGAAAAGTGCCAAATTCGGATCTTTTCTGGTGGAATTTGTACATTCAAATGCTGCGAAATATTTTCGATGTCTTTTAATTTTCTTATTTATAGTGAATAAACTCTTAATAAAGTCGGAAGTGTAACGCGTACAAAAAACTATTTTTAATAGTAAGAACGTGTAACAGCGCGCGCGCGTGACACTCGAATGATTTTAGCCTCTTCGAAGGTGCGCGTCGCGTAGGTATTTATCTCGCGGAGTGTCATAGGCCTGGTTCAGCGAAGATTAATTGCCTCGATTGTTCTTAAATGCGTTTGCTATAGTTTCTTCAATGTTCAGCGAGAAATAATTTTCTCAATTTATGTTCATATGTTTAGTCGCTTTAATGGTTGTTTTTCACAAATAAATCCCCCATTAAATGTCTTGCACGATACGGCCTTCAGAATTCCATATTCTATGTTGCCTCTCGCAGTCACGGCCCCGCAGTTTTTAAAGTTGATTGGTTCACCTTGATCCCACTTTGCATAGCCGGCATCATTCAGTGACTGACCTGGTGATTAATATACTTATCTAAAAACTTTGTTTGGACAACATCACTTAAATTGCTCTAATTCTATGTCAAGTAGTTAAGCACTTGTGTTAAAGAAATCAGAAACAACGACGATATCACAGCACTCAGACCCGAGTCAATATGGAAAAGTCATTTTTCTACATTGACCGACCGGGATTCAAACCCGGGACCCTGAGAGATAGTAACACCAAGTCCGGTATGCTCGCCTCTCGGCTACAAAGGTCGTCATTGTGGGTATTCCCATATCTATTTTTATATTTCTGTGTAGGGTCATTCCTTCACAATAAATCATTCATTGCCTAGCATTTGGTGTTTCAATACAACTCCCCGTCCTCTGCACTTTCACATAGTGCAGACGGTTTTTTAAATATATATTAATTCATTATCATAAATCAGGATTATTAGTGATATTTGAGATTGTTACATCGTGTTCATCATCATCATCATTTCAGCCATAGGACGTCCACTGCTGAACATAGGCCTCCCCCAGTGACTTCCAGATTGGCCGGTTGAAAGCGGCTCGCATCCAGCGGCTTCCTGCAACCTTTACCAGGTCGTCTGACCACCTTGTAGGTGGACGTAAAAAAGTTATTAAATTAAAATACTGGCGTAAAACAATACGAGATTATATCAATGAAAATATACAAAAATTTAAAATGTGCTTAAAGAGTTTATCTTTTTATGAAATGTACAATTGTAGTGACCCAACGTTAGCCTATCGCTTCTTCTTGAGGGATTTCAAACTATTTTATAATCTTTGTTTTCCGTTAAAACAAATTAAAATAAATGTCAATTGTAAGCCACATTGGATATCACGTGGTCTAAAATTATGTAGCAAAAAAAAGAGGGATCTTCTTTGGAAATACAGATTAAAACCTACCAAATCTAATAAATCAGAATACAAAATTTACACGAAATTATTCAAAAAATAGTATCTTTGACAAAACGAGCACATATTAACTACAAAATTAAAACGTCCGAAAACAAATCCAAAACCACTTGGCAAATAAATAATAAATAATAATAAATAAATCATTTATTTGCCAGAATATGGTTCAATACAAAGATGAAAGATTATTAATTAAAGATTACAAATTATTAACAAAGCCAAATTTAATATACCTAATGAATCCATCTCAAATATTAAGGTAAATGATGAATATATCACTGATCCCAAAAAAATTGCCGAAGCATTCAATGACTACTTCATTGATAAAATTCAGCCCATGGATCGATGTGGCCATAACGTAACCCGACATCATAACCATCAGATTAACTCCATGTTTATGGCGCCGAGCCTCCCAAATCAAATCGTCAGGATTATTAAAGATCTCAAAGGGATAAAAAGTGTAGGATACGACGGTATTGCTACGAAAATAATTAAAGCTGTGAATGAAAATATAAGTCATCATTTAAGCTTCATCATCAATCTTGGTATTCAAGAAGGAGTTTTCCCTGAACCTTAAAATGGCTATCGTGAAACCGATATTAAAAAAACTTGATAAAGAATCGATGGAGCATTACAGACCTATTTCACTTTTATCCATATTTTCCAAAATATTTGAAAAATATGATTACAATGAAATTAATACTTACTTAGAAAAGAACTTTATATTATGTGCAGAACAAAAAGGTCTCCGAAAAAATTAAACAATAAATATGGCAATCTTTGACTTTTATAAAAATGTAACTAATCACGTTGATAAGACAAGACCAGTATGTGCCCTGACGCAAGCTTTTGATTATGTCGACCACAATATTTTGATACGAAAACTCGAAGCTTATAGTATTAGGGGTAATGTCATTAGTTTAATAAAATCCTATCTAACCGGTCGATGTCAAAAAACGGAAATATCCAGACTCAATTTTAAAACAAAATATGAGGAAATGTATGCTTCGAAAGAGCGAATTATAAAATATGGGGTTCCACAAGGCAGTGTCTTGGGCCCCCTGTTATTTATTATTTATATCAATGATTTGCCAACCGCTTCCAACCAACCCATGACATTATTCGCTGATGATAGCACTGTGACAATTAACTGTATACTGGGATATTGACTCCTATAAATCTGACATTAATGAAACGCTGACATCTATGAGCATGAGCATCATGATAAGTGTTTTGAAAATGTAAAACAATGTTTTATTAGTCCGCCAGTACTACAGTACTATAGTTTAGAGAGACCTATAACTTTATCGGTAGACGCGAGTCAAAACGGTTTAGGCGCGTGTTTGCTACAAGATGGAAAACATAGCAAACCATGCTTCAAATTCACTAACAAAGACCAAACAATCTTACGCCTAAATCACTAACAGATTCACATTTTTTTGAACTGCAGAAATTTACTAGGTTCGATGAGGAAATGCAAAAGCTTAGAATGATTATACAAAATGGTTGGCCGGTGCAAAAGAGTGAACTGACACAGATTCTGATATCGAAGCCGTATTGGGACTGTCGGGATGAATTATATACAGCCTATGACGTGATATGGAAGTGTAATCGTATAGTGATTCCGAAATGTATGCGAGCGGAAATGTTAAGCAAAATTCATGTAGGTCATTTAGGTGCGGAAAAGTGCAAACTCAGAGCACGTGAGTTAGATAGATAGATAGATAGATACTCTTTATTGCACACCACACAAAAAAACAGTACAGAGAAACAATAAATTTAGAATGGTACAATTTAGGCGGTCTTATCGCTAAGAGCGATCTCTTCCAGACAACCTTCAGGTAGAGGAAAGTTGAAAAGAAAAGCGTTATGTGGGGGAGGCGTTGATGAGTTTAAAGTAATTTTATATTTAATATATTACATAATATATTATATATTTATTACATAGATACTAAAAAAATTAAATAATATACATACTTACACATTGTTATAAATAATAATCATACATACTATAAATACATATAAGTACTTACACTAATTAATAACCCTATTAATATGAATATGGATTTTGATACCAAAAGTGTTAGGAAAAGTAAAGAAAGAAGTAAATCAAAGAAAAACATAGGAGAAAACTAAAGTCCAAGGAGATATGTTTTAAGTCTAGTTTTGAAGATTTGTAGTGTTTCAGACTGCCGAATAGACATCGGTAAGGAGTTCCACAGGCGGATGGATTGCACAGTAAAGGACTGTGAATAGGTGTGTGAAGAATTTAGGGGAGAGGTAAGTCGGAGATTATTGGAAGACCGCATTTCGTGACCCAGGGCAGACTGCAAAAATTTAAAGCGCTCCTTTAGATATGGCGGTGACTTTGGATTGAATAATATAGAAAATAAAAAGGAAAGCATATGATACTCACGCCGACGTCGTATAGGAAGCCATTCTAGCAAAGCTCGGTATTCTGAGACATGGTCGTACTTACGTAGACCATAGATGATACGAATGCAGAAATTCTGAAGGCGCTCGAGCTTGCTTAGGAGACATTCGTTAAGATCTGGGTAGCAACAATCTGCATAATCAAGAATAGGAAAAAGTAGGGCCTGTACAAGCGCAATCTTAGTAGGTATTGGTAAGAAATTGCGTAATCTATTAATTGAGGCCGCCGCTGCAAACATTTTCCTGCTGACCTCCGAAATTTGCGTCGTCCAGGTCAGAGTTATGTACTGACCAAGTATAAATAGCTAAATCCCACATCTGGTATCGCGGTATCAGGCGTGTCTATCGTATCGCAAAGAAAATTCAAAAGAACCACTCTTGTCTCATGAGATGCCTAATAGGGCGTGGTCGAAAGTAGGCACAGACATTTTTCATTTTGGGAGTAAAACTTTTTTAATTATGATTGATTATTATAATAAATATACTGAGGTTGTTGAAATGGAAAACATGACGTCATAAAATGTAATCAAAACGTTAAAAGCGGTGTTTAGTAGACAAGGTATACCTGATGTGGTCATGTCGGACAATGGACCTGAGTTTTCTTCAAAAGTATTCAGGGAATGTAGTCAATCGTGGAAGTTTCAGCACATCACTTCTTCACTTAGGTACCTTCAGGACAGAAACGGACAGGTGGAACGAGCGGTACAGACTATTAAATCAATTTTGAAGAAAACTTATTTTGAAAGTGGAGATTTCTAGAAAACTTCGCAGAAATCTTCGCAGTATTCTTCCATGTCAGCCAAAACTATTGCAACCGAAAATACCAAATAGGATAAACGTTCAAAATGAGTTAAGAAATAGACAGCTTCCACAGAAAAAGTATTTTGATAGAGGAAGTCGGAACTTAAAACCACTCAATGTCGGTGATAAAATAAAATATCGCTGTGTGCGCGATGACAGCGCCCCTAGTGACCACAATTATTGTGGACTAAGATCTCTCAAATTATGGCAACTGGATGGCTTGAGAATGATTTTCGGATTGTTTTTGTTCGAAATTAGATTAAAATATCTAAATAGTTTGTGCATATTATAATAAGTGATTTTCTTACCTGAACTAAAATATAAATGTTATAATACGTACGGGATTTGAATCATACAAAATGATATAACTTTCTAACCTCAAACTGGTGCAAAAAGCGAAAGAATTAGTATTAGCACAGCATGTGAGAGACGTTAAAGAGCTTAGAACCAACGGACAAAGCTACTTAATAAGAGCTATGATCATAAGATAAACGTCTGTGACACGAACCCCCTACAAACTTTTTTCTTTTCACAGCAGCTATCCATTTATTTCTATCCATCTTGATGTTGGAAACGAAAAAAACATGCACGAACTGGTTTTCCTATTGTTTTAACACTTTATAACACAGCACGTACTGTAACCCATATCGCGAATTTTACCGTTTTTACTTTAAAATACTTAATTTCGTTAGTATGGAATTCTATGAAAATATAGTAATTTGACACAGGCAGTCCAGAGTTATTTCACATTTCTGCCAACTAACGTGCTGCGATCGACTTGACGTCCCCCACCACCCACTTTGCACATAGCGAATACAAGAAGAATTTTTTACCACCTTCTAAATTTTTTCTAGGCATTAGGAATCCTTCATAGAACCCATTTGTAAAAAAAAAGTGGTATGTCAAGTTTTCACCATAAAATATTTTTCCCAATATAATTTTTAATTTAATGTGGTTACGTACGTAAACTAAACATTACGCTAGATACATGAATGAGAGGGCGGCGCGAGGGCAGCGGCGCGCGGGCAGCGGCACGGGGTTGCCATGACGACGGCCTTGTGTCGGCATCGATGGCGCGCCGGTGTCAACAAATACACAAATCAGTCGCCCGCGCAACCTCGTGACGTCTGCGTGCCTTATTACCGCGTTTCCGCCGTCCCGCACGCTGCGTACTATCGCGAAAATATGAAGGGAAAGTCAACAACTTAAGGATCGTAAAAACATCAATGAAAAGCGGGTGCGGGGAGAGGCGTCCACGCTAGCGCGTTGAGTAGTTTGCGTGCCGTGTCCATACTCTTAGTATTTGTTTAGATAATTTCCAGGTGCTTTATCTCAACATTTTTGTACTGGGCGATACCAAAAAAAAAAAAAAAAAAAAATTCTGTGTAACCCTTGTAGCAGCTACCTGTTCGTTCGTCCAATACGTACTCTACAAACGTAAAGATAAATCTTCAACAATTTTGTCTTATACAACTTTATATTGTAATAAACAACTTAAAAGAAGTTCCAATAAAGTTTCCATGTCTTTCTATCAATTTATTACAGATAGTTTCTAATTACATCAAAATTCAATTCATCATCATCATCATTTCATCAGCCATAGAACGTCCACTGCTGAACATAGGCCTCCCCCATTGACTTCCAGATTGGCCGGTTGGAAGCGGCCTGCATCCAGCGTCTTCCTGCGATCTTTACCAGGTCGTCTGACCACCTTGTGAGTGGACGTCCTACGCTACGCTTGCCGGTACGCGGCCTCCATTCTAGAACCTTTCTGCCCCATCGGCCATCAGTTCTACGTGCTATGTGCTCAAGGTCGCACAGCGTGCTATGGAAAGGGCTATGCTTGGTGTTTCCTTGCGAGATCGAATCAGAAATGAAGAGATCCGTAAACGAACAAAAGTCGCTGACATAGCCCAACGGATTAGCAAGCTGAAGTGGCAGTGGGCGTTTCCTCATAGATTATTATATTTATTTAAATTTGGATAGTGATAAAAAATTCTTCCTGTAAGTATAAGCAATGGGTCTATGGAACTCTCAAAGACATAATAGGGTCAAGTTCATACACAATAAGGTTAAATTCAAGTAGAATATTTTGTAGCAATCGTAGGCAAATGATATTAGATACGTCTAAGCTTCGTAACGTCTTATTTGATGACCGATATCGTTACGACGATTTTCCAACCCCGGAAGGTTCATTCGCAGAGCTCCATTGGTCCGTCAAAACGTACAATTGTAACAACAAATGACAGTAATCATGTAACTCGCTATGGCAGGACAGTGAGACCTGATCGGTGGAGACCATAGATTTAAGCGTAGCGTATTCTAAGTCTATGGTGGGGACATCCGCCTCCGAACGTGTCATCCCATATCGTAAATCAAGAACCTTATGCACATGAAAATAAACCCATTTAATTTTAATCATTTTCTATAAACTTATTTAAAAAAATTGTAATTTTATTAATATTAGAATGTTATTCTAATGCACGTAATTAACATAAAATTATTACTATTATGAAATACAACTAAATCCATTGAATTAATGTAGAAACTTGGAATTATTATGACATAATTTTTTTTTTTTTAAATAATATTCAGATAAGGTGTTAATTATTGTCTAATGTTATTGATTATAATTAATGATAATTATTTATTTGAAAGAAGTAGGTATTCATACTATTAATTATTTTTTCAATATTAACTTGTAATATGCAGTTTTATACTGTTAACTATATTATGCTAATGCTCAATTATTTATTTTATAACGTGTATTTTTGTTAAGCTTAAATACACAGTAATACATGTATTAATTACAGTTATTAAGTAGGTATGATAATATAATATTGATTGGTAATAGGTACTTGAATGAAATACCATATTAAAATTATATTATCAATTTATGTTTTGAGTGTTAGATGTTTTTTCTAATACCTACCTAAATTTAAGTTTGTGGCTGCGGTAATGAGTGGATGGGTGAGCATTTCAATCATATTTAATGACATTCATTACAACCATCTCCGTGCTTCGGAAGGCACGTTATAAGTTGGTCTAGACTCTTCCATCGATCCCTATCCATCGCCAATGACTCCCAATCCCTCGTCAGGTTAACCAAATATATTACTCAAATAATCATACAACAATATTATTATGAAATTATGTTTGTAATGTGGTATTATACATTTACATACTTGCTAATGCATGCTATTTTTGATAGCGAGCATGTGCTTGCTATAAATTGTAAGATCCTTAGATACTATTTCTTCTGATTCTGATTCTGGTAGTGCATTCAACTAGTCAACACATCATCAACCTGCCACGCAGCGTACATTTCTAATTGATATATACTATAAGTTGAAAATTGGTTAAAAATAATTGAAATTTTTGCGTAGGTTGATCTTCCTGTCGACTATACTAACAATTGCGTAATTCACCATAATACATAGTGGCCAGATAGATAAAAAAACTACCTTGTATGGTGGCCCATGTGCGCTTGGTAGGCTTACCCAAAGTGCGCATCCCAATGCTCACGTTCATATTTTTTTTGTTTTTGGGAGATTTGGATGTAATCTTCTTCGCTAACTCAAAGATGACCTGAAAGGTATTTCAAACGTTGATCAGTTTAGACTTATTTAAAGAATATACAATTCGGCATCTTTGCTTTATATGATTGTCTTTCCTAAGTTGCTGTGCCGTACTTTATATATCTATAAAATTGTTACTACTATAATGATAAAGCGATAAAATAGTTGATTATTGAGCTCGCTTTTTGTGTGCAACACACACAAACAGCGAAATCACTTCACTTTTCATGGCACACTACGGGATGAAGCCACCCATTTTGCCTGGCATGCCACTGACCTCTGCCTCTGTCTGACTGTTGATAATCGCCAAGTGCGCGCCATCCATACCGCACTGGTCATATGCGTAAAGCCAAGATTTATATTTTGCATAAGCCTTGTAGCAGCTGCCCGTTCGTTTATCCAACGCGTATGCTACGAACACAAAAATAAAGGTAAATTTATAATATTTACTTTAAATTACTTGTATGTTAAAACATTAAAACGTCCACTCGTCTCTATTAACTAATTTCGTTACTTTTTAGCGACAATTAAATACAATATTTTTTTTATCAAAGACTAACTATCGTCCAGAAGCAAAGTTAAACTTAAATTTTAGGAGAGACACAAATTCTGCTCTTCACTATAGCTGCGAACGTGGCACGAATACAGGAGTAAATTTACTTTAAAAACCTTAGAAACATGCCAAAATAAATCCACGAACAACTGCGAAAGATCTCCAAATCGTACACGGATATTGTAGGTAGATAGAGCAGCTAGAATATAAACACTAAGGGCGCCTTCAACTTAGTGCCGGGAAGAAGCGCCACATTAGGGCACCGACGCTCCTCTAAAAACGCCATAGTGGCGCCACTGTTGCACTACTGTGACGCTGCAACTGCACTATGATATTGTTTAAATGTTAGAAGAAGTGCCGTGCGTGTCTACCACGCGTCAGTGGCGCTACTGAAATACATCTGTGGAGCTTCCTCCGTTAAGAACGCCATAAGTCTTCATCATAGTCAAACTCATAGATAAAGCCAGTAAGCTTACTTAGATCCGCAGAGCCGCACTCGTTCAGCTTAGAATAGTTGTCTCGTTCACGTTCGGTCGTTTCGATTTGTTTTGTTTTAATCACGTTTTCAGTTGCGGTCGTTTTGGTTACTTCAATAATAGTATATGGCGAGGAATAAATGTTATAATTCACTTTTTCTGTTATCGTCGTTTCAGTGTCTTCAATGTTCGATGATGTATAATTGTCTCGATACACGTTTTCAGTTGCGGTCGTTTCGGTTTCTTCAGTGTATGGCGAGGAATAAATGTTATAATAACCTTTTTCTGTTATTGTCGTTTCGGTGTCTTCAATGTTCGATGATGTATAATTGTCTTGAAACACGTTTTCAGTTGCGGTCGTTTCGGTTTCTTCAGTATATGACGAGGAATAAATGTTATGATTTACTTTTTCTGTTATCGTCGTTTCGGTGTCTTCAATGTTTGATGATGTATAATTGTCTCGAAAGACGTTTTCAGTTGCGGTCGTTTCGGTTTCTTCAGTATATGGCGAGGAATAAATGTTATAATAACTTTTTTCTGTTATTGTCGTTTCAGTGTCTTCAATGTTCGATGATGTATAATTGTCTTGAAACACGTTTTCAGTTGCGGTCGTTTCGGTTTCTTCAGTATATGGCGAGGAATAAATGTTATAATAACCTTTTTCTGTTATTGTCGTTTCGGTGTCTTCAATGTTCGATGATGTATAATTGTCTTGAAACACGTTTTCAGTTGCGGTCGTTTCGGTTTCTTCAGTATATGGCGAGGAATAAATGTTATGATTTACTTGTTCTGTTATCGTCGTTTCGGTGTCTTCAATGTTTGATGATGTATAATTGTCTCGAAAGACGTTTTCAGTTGCGGTCGTTTCGGTTTCTTCAGTATAAGGCGAGGAATAAATGTTATAATAACCTTTTTCTGTTATTGTCGTTTCGGTGTCTTTAATGTTCGATGATGTATAATTGTCTTGAAACACGTTTTCAGTTGCGGTCGTTTCGGTTTCTTCAGTATATGGCGAGGAATAAATGTTATAATTCACTTTTTCTGTTATCGTCATTTCAGTATCTTCAATGTTCGATGATGTATAATTGTCTTGAAACACGTTTTCAGTTGCGGTCGTTTCGGTTTCTTCAGTATATGGCGAGGAATAAATGTTATAATAATCTTTTTCTGTTATTGTCGTTTCGGTGTCTTCAATGTTCGATGATGTATAATTGTCTTGAAACACGTTTTCAGTTGCGGTCGTTTCGGTTTCTTCAGTATATGGCGAGGAATAAATGTTATGATTTACTTTTTCTGTTATCGTCGTTTCGGTGTCTTCAATGTTTGCTGATGTATAATTGTCTCGAAAGACGTTTTCAGTTGCGGTCGTTTCGGTTTCGTCAGTATATGGCGAGGAATAAATGTTATAATAATCTTTTTCTGTTATTGTCGTTTCAGTGTCTTCAATGTTCGATGATGTATAATTGTCTTGAAACACGTTTTCAGTTGCGGTCGTTTCGGTTTCTTCAGTATATGGCGAGGAATAAATGTTATAATAACCTTTTTCTGTTATTGTCGTTTCGGTGTCTTCAATGTTCGATGATGTATAATTGTCTTGAAACACGTTTTCAGTTGCGGTCGTTTCGGTTTCTTCAGTATATGGCGAGGAATAAATGTTATGATTTACTTGTTCTGTTATCGTCGTTTCGGTGTCTTCAATGTTTGATGATGTATAATTGTCTCGAAAGACGTTTTCAGTTGCGGTCGTTTCGGTTTCTTCAGTATAAGGCGAGGAATAAATGTTATAATAACCTTTTTCTGTTATTGTCGTTTCGGTGTCTTCAATGTTCGATGATGTATAATTGTCTTGAAACACGTTTTCAGTTGCGGTCGTTTCGGTTTCTTCAGTATATGGCGAGGAATAAATGTTATAATTCACTTTTTCTGTTATCGTCGTTTCAGTGTCTTCAATGTTCGATGATGTATAATTGTCTTGAAACACGTTTTCAGTTGCGGTCGTTTCGGTTTCTTCAGTATATGGCGAGGAATAAATGTTATAATAACCTTTTTCTGTTATTGTCGTTTCGGTGTCTTCAATGTTCGATGATGTATAATTGTCTTGAAACACGTTTTCAGTTGCGGTCGTTTCGGTTTCTTCAGTATATGGCGAGGAATAAATGTTATGATTTACTTGTTCTGTTATCGTCGTTTCGGTGTCTTCAATGTTTGATGATGTATAATTGTCTCGAAAGACGTTTTCAGTTGCGGTCGTTTCGGTTTCTTCAGTATATGGCGAGGAATAAATGTTATAATAACCTTTTTCTGTTATTGTCGTTTCGGTGTCTTCAATGTTCGATGATGTATAATTGTCTTGAAACACGTTTTCAGTTGCGGTCGTTTCGGTTTCTTCAGTATATGGCGAGGAATAAATGTTATAATAACCTTTTTCTGTTATTGTCGTTTCAGTGCCTTCAATATTCGATGATGTATAATTGTCTTGAAACACGTTTTCAGTTGCGGTCGTTTCGGTTTCTTCAGTATACGGCGAGGAATAAATATTATAATTCTCATTTACAGTTGCAGTCGTTCCGGTTTCTTTAATATAAATGTTTGTATCATCGTTTTCAGGTAAAGTCATTTCGGTTTCTCTAGTGTTTAGCAAGGAATAAATGTCTTCTGCATTCAAGTTCTCAGTTGCAGTCGTTTCGGTTTCTTCAATGTTCCACGAATAAATATCCCAATAATTTATGTTTTTATATGTAATTGTTGAAATGACCTTAGTGTTTGGTTGTATTTTACAAATAAATGGGTGTCCGCCATTATTGTTGCCGCACATTACGTGATACAGAGTCCTATATTTTATGTTGCCCGCGTCAGGCACGTCCCCGCAGTATTCCATTCCCTTGTAGTTGTTTTGTTTTCCGTGATCCCACACTGCATAGCCAGCATCATTTAAATAGTGACCTGTTGAAAAATATAATTATTTAAAAACTTAGTTGTTTAAACATAAATGAAAACAAAAGATCATTATATACAAGTCTGATAAGCAGATAAAAAATACAAAATTTTGTCTCTTCCATAATTCCCTACACAAAAAATAACTACCGTATTTACCGTCGTTGTTTCTGATTTCTGTAACACAAGTGCTTAAGCTACTTATTTAATTATCATAGGATCAGAGCAATGTATGTGATGTTGTCCAATATTTAAAAAAAAATATTAAAAAAACTATCTTAATTACCGTAAAATGCTACTCCGATGATTCTATACACTCTATTTCAATAACTTTATTTTTAGTCGACATAATTTTACTGAATGATTCTCATAAATTTGCATAGCAAAACATGAGCTCGCTATAAAATACAATTTTTTACGCAATTAAAGATTCTGATTTGTTATTGCAAGTTGCAGTAACATTTGTTTTGCAAATAAATGATTTGATTTGATTTGATCTGATTCTAGTAGTACAGTCAAGAGTAAGCAACGTCTCATCATACCACCAGACAGCATTAAATTTTCATAATAATTGTAGATAAATATAAAACTACCTTTTAATGTAAACCACGACCGCGGATACTCTCTGGAAGAAGCAAACTTTTTCGTTGATTCAAAGATCACCTGAAAGATAATTAAAACGTTAGTCGGTGAGATTAGTAGGCTTTTAAAAATTTTAAACAGGGTGGCCAAAAAAGTGACGTCCAAACATTTTTTTTTTTTGGAGTTTTAGAGTAAGGATTTTTTTTAAATAGCCTATGAAGTACTACTTTTTTATTCATCATCATCATTTCAGCCATAGGACGTCCACTGCTGAACATAGGCCTCCCCCAGTGACTTCCAGATTGACCGGTTGAAAGCGGCTCGCATCCAGCGGCTTCCTGCAACCTTTACCAGGTCGTCTGTCCACCTTGTAGGTGGACGTCCTACGCTGCGCTTGCCGGTACGTGGCCTCCATTCCAGAACCTTTCTGCCCCATCGGCCGTCAGTTCTACGTGCTATGTGCCCCGCCCACTGCCACTTCAGCTTGCTTATCCGTTGGGCTATGTGAGCAACTTTTGTTCTTTTGCGAATCTCCTCATTCCTGATTCGATCCCGCAAAGAAACGCCGAGCATAGCTCTTTCCATAGCACGCTGTGCAACCTTGAGCTTTCTTATGAGGCCCATAGTGAGAGGCCACGTTTCAGTTCCATATGTCATCACTGGTAACACACACTGGTTGTAGACTTTCGTCTTTAGGCACTGAGGTATTTTGGACGAGAAGACGTTACGTAGTTTTCCGAACGCTACCCAGCCGAGTTGGATTCGACGATTGACCTCCTTCTCAAAATTTGACCTACCCAACTGGATCACTTGTCCCAGGTAGTCATATTTGTTAACAATTTCGAGAGTAGAGCTCCCAACTGATACTGGGTAGGGCGCAACATGGGCATTGGACATGATCTTTGTTTTGTCCATGTTCATCCAAAGGCCTACTTGTTGGGAAACTCGACTAAGGCCATCGAACATTGTGCCAAGGTCTTCAAGCGATTCTGCCATGACCACGATATCGTCGGCAAACCGAAGGTGAGTACTCGCTATATATACTCGCCGTCAATGTTGATGCCGAATCCTTTCCATTCCAGGAGCTTGAAGGCTTTTTATTATTATTATGAAAGTTTGGAGTCTAGCGCATTCTCTGAAACTACTTAGAAACTAAGAAATTATCAGTTGGTATTTTTAATTTTAAGTTGAAAATTTAAATGATAACTCAGTTAACATAAATTCTCAACATTAGGTCAATTTTGTAGTAACTTCCATTAAAGTTATGAGCAGTGATCGGAGTAGGTAGATTGATTTAGGGTCAATGATCTCAAACATTGATGTTAATATATGGACATGCCTCCGGGATTCCGGAATATCTTGGCATCCGTTTCTGAAAAAAAAAGACACATCCATATTATGCTAGCAAAGTACATCAAATCAATCTACCTACTCCGATCACTGGTTATGAGGCTATTAATTTTATGCATAAATGCATAGTTCATAGAGATTTAGCAGCAAGAAAAAAAAAACAAGAAACCTACTTTTTTTTTAAATTTCTCAAACTGTTCCGGTCACAGTTTTGAAAAAAAACATTTAAAAAAATCGTAACTCGAAAACTACAAAAAATCGTAAAACATACATAGAGATTCAGATACCTCTCAACACGAGACACCTAAAAAATTTTTGGACGTCACTTTTCTGGCTAACCTGTATAATATAATGCTGGCACTTCACATGGCGATAGGTATACAAACGTTTATCTAATTTGTCAAATGTCATCTACGTGTAGACACACCATTTGCCAAATTGGCATAATTTGGCAAACTTGACAAATGCCAAATGACGTTTACATCGCGAGTCGGTTTTCCGTCGCACATTAAAGGCGACCAATAGCCAAATGTTTGTGTCGTGTGACACTTGGTCATTGCGGCAGTAGTGCACGTGTTGTCAACCTGTGTGGACGTGTCCTTCTATTAAGAATAAGATCGAGAAAAAAATGGAATGATGTGATGAATTCTAGTTTATTGAGCTTAATCAAATGTATAGTTGTATTGTATGTATTTAGAATCTGCAAATAGAAATCTAATGTGTTTAAGACACAAATCAAATAGTGGTTGGAAGCTTTCATCATCATCATCATTATTATCAGCTTTTAGAAGTCCACTGCTGGACATAGACCTTCTAAACCTTCTAAAAATCGCCACAGCGAGCAGCCTTTTTTATCTTTCGGCTGCCCGCAAACCTGACTAGGTTGTCAGTCCGCTGGGTGTGGGGCGTGGGGCCTGCCCACGTTGCGTTTAATGTAGCAAGCTAGCTAGTAGACAAATAAAATGTAGGTTTTTCTTTGCTTATCCAATATTTTAAACAATTTTGACATTCTTCGAAATTATTAATTATAATCATTAAAATATAACTTAAGACACCGAAATAATAACCTACTATTGTAATTAGTCATTTAACACATTTTCATTTATTCTAACAGTTCATTAATGTCATACACTGATGTTCTGCACTGATTATTTACAATATTAGAAAACTAAACAAAACTGACTTGAGTCCTAAGCACGTCCGCCTTCGTCGGCAGTAACGCATTTATGAGTAAGCCAACATTACAAACATTTGCAGTGACATTCGTCTAATTTGGCATTGGTTACCATGTGCAGGTAGACGTGCAGTTTGTGATATTTGCCTATGTGTCGAAGCTTTGTCAAACTAGACGAATACGCCAATGCAAATGCCTACCGCCATGTGAAGTGCCAGCATACAACTCAGCACCTTGCTTCAAATGACCACTTATTGAATATTAAGTGCAGTATTAGTCACATTGCAAGAGTCAGCAAATACCTACTAAGGGCCATAATTTTTAGAAAACATAATTTTAGCATTTATGGTGTCTGTTATTAGATTACTGTTATGTAAAATCTATACTAATATACTAACTATTATATTTTAACTTATTGTGTAAAATAAATAAACTTAGAACAGGTGAAAGCAATAATAATAATTACAAGTTTGACAAAATTAGGAGTATGTAATTTTTCTACAAGGTTTACTATAAGTATCTAAATAAATAAAATAATGTCGGGTTAGTTACACCATTTAAGTCAAGAATGGCTGCACCGATTTTTATAAGTTTTGATTTGTCTCTACCCCGAATAGCACAATATCTAAGATAAACTATCTGTGTGGACCTGTAAGTGGTTTTAGTGTTATTTTTGTATACCTACCTATTGAAAAATTTTAAACCTTGGTCTTCCTAAAATAAATAATATTGGACAACATCACATACATTGCTCTGATCCTATGATAAGTAGCTTAAGCACATGTGTTACAGAAATCAGAAACAACGACGGTACCACAACACCTAGACCCGAGCCAATATAGAAAAGTTATATTTCTACATAGACCGACCGGGAATCAAACCCGGAACCTCAGAGATAGCGAAACCAAGTCCGGTGTGCTCGCCTCTCGGCTACGGAGGTCGTCTCAGAAACTATGGGTTTGAATGATAAAATTTTTTTTAATGAAATTATTATACAATCAATCGAAGTATACGCTGTTGTTATAGGTACACTTCCGCCAGTTTATAGGCACATTATTGATTATTGTTCCAGTCGCAGATCCTCTAACTTGGCGACCGTTTAATGTGCAGTGTGTGGTCTAGCGTTATCCTGAAGGAGCAGTGGGCTAGAGCAATTGACCAGTTTCGGTTGTTTAATGGCGAGCTTTTCCATTATTGTTTTCAATTGTTGGCAATTCAAGTACTGCTACTGCTACTGCAATAATCTTCTGGCCTGATCTCAAGAAGCTATAATGGATAACATCAGCACTGGTCCACCAAACACTAACCAGAATCTTCTTTTGGTCAGTTTTCGCTCAAGGCAAAGTTTTGCCGGTTCTCCAGGGTTAAGCCATTATGATGATCGCTTCCGATTGTCGTACAGGATCCATTTCTCATCACAAGTCACGATATGGTTCAAAATTCCTTCATTATTGTGGCTATTGAGCAAAGAAACGCAACGAAAAGAAACGAAATTTCCAGAAACGTTGAAACCAAAAACCCACCGTTTGTTCGTATGTCGTTATTTAATACGAAATGACTAAAGCAAACCAACAAACACGCGTCGCCTGCTGCGTTTCTTTGATCAATCGTCAAAATAATTCAAATTCATTTTTTTTTTCAAATTCAATCTCATTTACTTGGAAATTAACTCAATTGCAGAAATTCAGTGTTTGGTAATGTTCAGATATAGTTTTGAAAGGAAAGAATGAAAGGAAAAGAAGAAGAAACGATAAATGAACAATAAATAAATAAAAAAATAAAAAGAGTTTCAGAGTACGTAAGTTCTTAAGCCATACAGTTATTAGAGATTTACATTCGCGCAACGTAGGTGAAATATAATAACTGCCGTTTACACAAAGCAAGTCGAGTGTAGTTAGGTACTCATATTTTGTCTGTTCTGCGTCTCTTTGGCTTATTGGAATCACTGCTCGTATATGGAATCCGAGCGTGTTTACGAAGAGCAACTTGTAGGATATACATTTTTCTGACAGTCAAAATGTCCGCAATGCTATATAGCTCACAAGTAGGGAAGAGGATGGGTTTTGCAAACATGACCTTAAGTATTGCTCTTTAAGCTCTTTCGAGTGTCAAAAAAAGGGTTTTCCCTGAGCTGTTTCCCATACTGAAATACAGTACGATAGTATTGACTGAGCTAGTGCGAAATAGACAGTTTTGAGTGTCTTTTGGTCAAGAATAGATCTAAGATTTCTAAAGATGTAAATGAATTTTCTAGCACGAGCAACAAGACCGTTAATGTGTTCAGTCTAAGAGAGGAGACTATCAATATACTCGCCAAGATATTTTATATGAGATGTGCGAGTGATTTGCATGCAGTCACAGTTGTGGCAAATTTAAGGGTTCATTTTATGGGCAAAAAGGCAGAAAGAGTGAGGTGGAGGAGGTCGACTAGGGGCAAAAGTAATATATTTTGTTTTATCAACATTTAAGGTTAATAGGTTCATGTGAAGCTATTTCATAATGACTGTTAACGCAAAGCAGCATTGGTTATGATATTGCAATTAGGTAGTGTGAGTTTACAAAGTTGTCCACACATATAGTGAAAAGCGTAGGCCCAAGCAGACTGCCTTATGGGACATCAAAAGTAAGTGTAGCGTCCTGGCTAACCAAGCAACCAATAATGACGCATTGAGAGCGATTTGAAAGATAGCTCTTGAAAATATCATGTGCTATACATCTAATTCCCATATCAAACAGTTTATCCAATAAAAGTGGTACAAAGACAGTGTCGAATGCCTTCGATAAATCTAAAAATATGCCAATAGTTTTATGCTTAGAATTCAAGTTTTTTGCAATAATTTCAGTTAACGTAAGCACAGCATCTTCAGTAGACCTACCTCTCAACCAAATTTATTATTTGCAATTATACTATTTCTGTCCAAATAATCTATAGTTTCTTATTCAAGATCTTTCCTAGGAGTTTTGAGAGCGCAGTACACACAGAAATAGGCCTAAAGTTGGTGACACTGCCTCGATCCCCACTTTTACGGATAGGATGTACTACTCTTTTTGAATAGTTGTGGGAAAGTCCCCGAAGCAAGACACAGATTGAAGACATGCGTAAGATAATGTGGAGATTTTGAACTGTATCGTAACTTGTGATGAGAAATGGATCCAGTACGACAATCGGAAGCGATCATCACAATGCCACGTTGGAACTCGTATTCGTAAATACCACGAATTTTCAATTTGTCCATAGTTGTTGTTATAGCAATATTAAAGCTTAAACAAATGATGTGAAAACAAACGAAGTACGTATTTTAAAACAATATTTTTCTGGCTTTATTTCGAAGTAAGTTTGAATTTGGAATTTCTAATCAAACGCAAGATATTTGATGTTAAAGTTGCCAGTATTGAGTATTGGCAATTTTATATGTAAAGACCTAATAATATTAGTATAAACTGCTCATTCTTTAAAGTTCTGCTCACAACTAGTTATGGTCAGTGTAAAACATCCACATCGCGAAATTCGTATTATGGCTCTTACGAAAATGCTCACGACGCGTTGTGGCGACTGCAAAAAGACCTGATACCAAATTTTTTTATCATGGCTATTAAACTTGGCAAGCAAGCACAACGCATTGTAACAATAAAGAAAAGCCATGACGCGTATGAAGTTACCTTGTAAAATAGTTAAGTATTGTGTATTGTACTTGCTGTTAACAAGTGCTACATTATAATTACCTATCATGGCTTACTACGAGATGTAGCCATATATTTTGTCAGCCATGCAACTGACCTCTGCTTTAGTCTGACTGTTGATAATTGCCGAGTGTGCGCCATCCCTTGTGCACCACTTGATTGCGTCAATCCAAAGGGGATAATATGCCTCATAATACTTGTGGCACCTGCCCGTTCGTTTGTCCAACGCGTACTGTACCCACTTGCCGGATGACCACGTGGAATGACATCCAGGACCTACAGATAGAAATAACAGTGCGCATGTGCGCAGTGCAAATAACTCGCTCAAAAAACAGTCGCGAAATGTTTTAGCAGTATAAAATTTGAAAAAGTATAAAAATATGTAGCAAATAATATAAAAAATGCTGTTGTGTGCATAAAGACAATTCATTTAATAAATATTTTTTTTATAGATAGTATAATTAAACGTTAACAAAAAAAAAAAAACGGCAAAATTCTGTAACTTTCTCGGTTGCAAAATTTACTAACTTCGCTTCGCCCATGACATTTTGTACAGGGTGGAAATAATAAAATGTGGTCAACATTTTATTCTTTAAATTGGAAATTCAGTACCACAAATAGTCTGAAACTTTATAAAAAGAATATTCTTATAACACCATTTCTCAATAAAATAATTCCGTGCGAAAAATTTCGTAACTTCAGTGGCGTAAATATAAATCTTCAATAATTTCATTCAAAATTTTAAATTGCATTAAACAACCTAAACGGAATGCCATAAAAACGTCCACTTGTTTCTATCAACTAATATTGTAAGTATCAAAATACTTTTTTTTTTATCATAGACGATTATTAGAAGAAACAAACTTGTACTTAAAAGACTTCGAACTTTTTTGTATGGAACCTGGCAAACCTCAAGTTGCTAGAAACCTTAAATAACTTGATTTTGGTGTACGTACGTGTACTCCTATAAAACATCAGTTAATCGAAAGAAAAAATAACTACAAACAACAAATACTCTTTGACAAAATGTTGTAAATTATATACTTTGTTCAGAATTTCAATTTGATTATGAAAATAAAAGTAAATTTTACATGTTCACCCTGAAATTATGAACAAAGTATTATGTATAATTTACGACATTTTTTTAAAGAGTTTTTTGTTGTTTGTAATTATTTCTTCTATCAATTTACGTACCTCAAGGTAGGTTCGATGCCTTATCAGAGATACAAAATTCTGCACTTCACTATCGCCGCGAACGTGGCATGAAAAACATTCAAAAACAAATCTGCGAACATTTGTCAAAGCTCCAAATCGTTCACGCCTGTTCGCGGGATATTGCAGGTAGGTAGAACAGTCAGAATATTAACACTTAAAGCACCTTAATAACTTAGTGCCGGGAAGAAGCGACACAGTCACGCACCTTAGCCACGGCAGCAGCGCCTCTAAACACGCTACAGTGGCGCCACTGTTGCGCGACTATGGTGCTGAAACTATAATATAATAATATATAATTTTGTTTATTTTTTGCACTTTGATATTGTTTGAATGTTAGTAGTGGTGCCGTATCTATCATGCGTCAGTAATATGACTGTGCCACATCTGTGGCGCTTCTTCACGCTACAAATTTAAAAGTGCCTAAGTCTTCAACATAGCCAAACTCATAGATGCAACCAGTAAGCTTACTTGGATTCGCAGTGGCCCACTCGTTCAGCTTATATTGCTCCCTTTTGAGGACGCATACGAAAGAAAACCGCCCCGGGCAGAAAAATGCCGTCGCGTAGCCTTTTACATAATTGTCTCGAGTATTTTTTTCAGTTGCGGTCGTTACGGTTTCTTCAACATTCGGCAAAGAATAAATGTTATGATTCATGTTCTCTGTTGCAGTCGTTTTGGTTTCTTCAATGATCAGGGGAGAATAAATATTTTGATTGTTCTCAGTTGTGGTTACTTCAGTTTTTTCAATGTTTGGCGAGGAATAATTGTCCCAATAATTTACGTTATTAGATTTAGTCGCTTTAATGGCTTTAGTCTTCGGTTGTATTTCGCAAATAAATCGGTGTACTTCATTATTTTTGTCGCACGCTACGTCGTTCAAAACTCCATACGCTATGTTGCCTCTCGCAGTCACGGCCCCGCAGT
Organism: Anania hortulata; assembly: GCA_963576865.1. Classification (NCBI taxonomy): domain Eukaryota; kingdom Metazoa; phylum Arthropoda; class Insecta; order Lepidoptera; family Crambidae; genus Anania; species Anania hortulata. The sequence goes on from OY756395.1 coordinate 1,130,524, forward strand.
ATTCAATTCTCCTGGCGTTGTTTGGTTCACCTTGATCCCACTTTGCATAGCCAGCATCGTGCAGAGACTGACCTGGTGATAAATATATTTATTTGAAATCTTAGCTTACTAAATATAAAAGATAGGAAAATAAATTTTTATACCAGTCTGGCTCAGCAGCAAAAAAAAAGTTTGTATTTTCTGTTCAAGTTTTACATACTCAAATATAATGTTATGATCATAATTTTCACAAAATAGAACTAAGATTATTCTATACTCTATTCTTATTCATTTAATTTCTTATTGACATTATCATCCACCATTCCTGCCATAGGACCTACTCTGCTGAACATAGGCCTCCCCCATTAACTTCCAGATTGGCCGGTTGGAAGCCGCCTGCATCCTGCGGCTTCCTGCAATCTTTACCAGGTCGTCTGTCCACCAAGACATATTATTAATGAACTAGTGTTATAGGTGATTTTATGCGTTTCCTTAATGCTCATTTTATAAAATTTCAATTTCTTTGCCAACATCTCATTAACCTACCATACTAAGATATTTTTTTACAATTGATATTAACTATGTATTGACTATAAGTTGAAAATTAGTTAAAAAAATATATATATTGTAGGTAGGTTAGGTTGATCTGTTACAATAATTACTTACACTATAATACATGGTGGCCGGATAGAATCATTAAAACTACCTTGTATGGTGATCCAGGTGCGCTTAGTACCCCAAGCATGCATCCCAATGCTCACGCTCAATGATGTACCATTTCTGGGAGGCTCGGATGTAACTTTCTTCGCTAACTCAAAGATTACCTAAAAAGTAGCAACATCCAAATATTCCGAAATATTTGATTCCGGATTTAAGTATTCTGATTTTCTTAAATCCGAACTTCATCATTCCTAATAAATAAAATTAAACATCACGAATCATATCTTACCGAATGCTTATAACACAAAACCTTATAATACCGATTATTAGAAGTACGAAAAATTCAAGCACCGTAGTGTCATTAGTCATTACCCCTAATTGGGATAAAAAAATCAACTAAGTTAATCCCGATTCACCGTGATACTTTGGCATGATACTTGTCTGCCCAATACTAGAATGTAATTTAAAAGCCGGAGGCGCGGAAATAGATCAGCCTCCGCCCGATGTAATAAAGCGCAGGCGAACGTGCATGATGAAAGCAGTATATCCGATTTGAGTCAAAACTTGCCAATAAAATCATCTGGGGTAAATTAGGTTAGAACAGTGACCACATAAAGCGAGCGTGCCGCAGCAGCGGCCGGCGAGCGCTAGATTCTAATTCTTGTTCTAAATGTTTATTATTGTAAACCGTTGAGAAATTACTTACAGTATAGTAACTTGCCTGAAGTTAGCCGTACAGTATGCAATAATGCATGCAATGCGCTTACTTTTCCATGAGCGGATATTTTGCTCGCAATGATAATCTATTTGCACAGAAGCGCAACGGATGTATGTTTAGTCTGCGGGAAGCATTTGTATTATCTTAGGCACGTAACAGAAGTCGCATTAGTCGACGCTTAATGTTCAAGGTAACTTGCCTTACCCGTCGCCTTAAAGGAAAGAATTCGAAGAAATCCTGTCCGAAAGCAAAAGATTTTATCTCGGGAGATGAAGATAGCACCTAGAACCATGTCGCGTATTTTAAAAGATGACTTAGGACTTGCAGCCTATAAAAAACGTACTGGTCATTTCTTAACTGATCATTTAAAAAATAATAGGGTGGTAAATCGAAACAACTACTGAAGCGGTACGCAAAGGGAGGTCACAGAAAAAAAAAACCATAGAAAGAGTGCGTGCTTCTATTGATAACTGGCCTCAACGTTTAAAGGACTGTATTGCAGCCAATGGAGATCATTTCGAATCAGCTTTTTATATATATATTTTTTAATATTTATGTATTAAACTAACACACTGTAAAAGTAATAAATGTTATTTGTAATTTAATATTTCATTGAAGTTGTGTTCATTATTTATGTGAATTGTTACAAAAAAAAAAGGAAATATTAAATAAAAATATATCGCTAAATCGTTATACTTATAATAAATAAAATAAAATATTTATTTGAAACATTACCTACCCGAGTTTTTATGTCGTGAAATTTTCGGAATTTTAGTTAGTCGTAATTTTCATAAATTCGTATTATTGATATGTCGGAATTTTAAATAGGTGGATCTATTAAAACTCTTCATTTGAATTTGGAATCTGTCATTTTAATGGTTTTTTTTTAAATTCGAAATTATGAAAATTAGGAGTTTTAAGATTTTGATATTTTAAAAATAGGAATTATGATAGAAATGAATAGATAATATAATTAGATATTAGAAATTTGAAACCATTTGGTATTTTAAAATTCGCGATAGTAAAGTTCGGAATTAAATTTTTCTGTATTTATGTAATGTACCCCTGAAAAGAAGTTAACATCGCTAGTCGGTTAGTTTAGTAGGCTTTATATAAAGAATACAAAAAAACAACATACAGTCGAATTGAAAACTTCCTCCTTTTTTGAAGTCGGTTGAAAAAATGAAAACTCGGCACCTTTGCTTTAGATGTCAACTTATGCAGTGCCGTATTACTCACATGTCACATTCATTTATATTTTGACATTTTATTTCTATTCTATTTGACATTTTGCTAGGGACAATGTTTGAATTATGACATTTTAATTTTAATTTTATACCAAAATTTTGTAAGTCAGTGATGGTAAATGTGTTTGTGCTCCATGTTTGTCTCCTTATTGTTACCCACATTTTCACAAATAAATGATTTGATTTGATTTGATTTGAAGAGTCAGCAAATACTACTGGCCATATTTATAAAGAAGTTATAGTTTTATCATTTTTAGTGTCTGTTTTTAGAGGTTACCAATGGTGTTTTTTTTTGTACGGATTATATTTTAGCGAAATTTTATGTCTATTATATAATTATTTTACCAAAAACACTATTATCATATTAAGTATTATGCAAATCGATTTTAGTTACATTATTTTTTTCGAAAAAAACATAAATGTTGAATATGATTTAAAACTACTATTGTTTAATAATTGGGCTTCCTGATAAAAAAAATTTAATAAAAAATTATTTAAATTTATAAACTTTATTGATAGTCCTAACTGTTACTTGGCAGGTACCAATAACATACACTAAAATAAAAATCCCTAATCATTATTATCGTCATAATTATTTCATAACTTCATTTATTAAACCCATCAGATCAAATGTAAATTATATGGATCAGTATACATATTATAGTAACTGGTATTTTATCGTTTACAAGACACAAAATGTTGAGCGAAAATTAAAATCCAGCGCTTGCTGACCGCTGCCGCAACACGCTCGCTCCGCTCTCTCGGCCTAGCGCATTGTGTGGTCACTAAGAGCAATAAACAGTTAATGAATATATTTTTTGAATCACTCTACTACTTCAAAACTAGATTTGATAACAAAATTACATTAGAAAGATAGCTGCTAGCTCCTTCATAAATTGCGGTGCCCACTTTGTTCATTTTATGCAAGAATAGGGAATATGCATGAAAAATTGATATTGTTTTTACTATATTTATAGGAAAATATATGAAATTATAGTTCTAAAAGTGAAAAAAAAATGATTTTAGGTAAAAAATAACTACATAGTAATACATAGCAATACATAGTAATTAGAAATTAAGGTATACCTATCTCTTTCTAAAACAATTTTTACTATGAAAAATGTATGGCGGACGTGTAATGTGACACGCGACTAACACGCGACTTTAATGGGCTGTAAGTCAGGTATTAATCAATATTTTTCGAAAATTCTTAAAGTTTTATTAATTATAATGAAGTAATATTTACTTTAAGACCAAATAAAAAAACATCCATATTCCCCATTATAAGGGCCTAAGTAAACTATCCCCGGCGACAACCGTGCAGCGGGTCACAAACGCCACTTGAAGCTGGAAGCCGCTTGTGGCAGCGTTTGTGACTGCGTTTGTGGCAGCATTTGTGGCGGCGTTTGTGGCGGCAATTGTGGCGGCGTTTGTGACTGCGTTTGTAGCTATTGCGTGTGGCCCGTGTGTGGCGGGGCTAATGTAAAGCATTAAAAAATGGTTGAGTATTGAACTCGCTGTTTGTGTGTATTGCATTGAAATGACTACTTTTCATGACACACTACAGGATGTAGCCATCCCCTTAGTCTACCATGCAATGGAACTGACTTCTGCCTCAGCCTGACTGTTGATAACTGCCAATTGTGCGCCATCCAATGCGCACCTCTTAAAAGCCTCCGTCCACATAAGATATTCTGTGTAACCCTTGTAGCAGCTACCTGTTCGTTCGTCCAATACGTACTCTACAAACGTAAAGATAAATCTTCAACAATTTTGTCTTATACAACTTTATATTGTAATAAACAACTTAAAAGAAGTTCCAATAAAGTTTCCATGTCTTTCTATCAATTTATTACAGATAGTTTCTAATTACATCAAAATTCAATTCATCATCATTATAATTTCAGCCATAGGACGTCCACTGCTGAACATAGGCCTCCCCCAATGACTTTCCAACCGGCCGGTTGGAAGCAGCCCGCATCCAGCGGCTTACTGCAACCTTTACCAAGTCGTCTGTCCACCCTGTAGGTGGGCGTTCTACGCAAAAATCCTCCAGCAAATTCAATTCCTTTTTTTATCAAAGAAGATTATCGAACAGAACCAAAGTGTTACTTTAATTTTAGAAGAGACAAAATGCTTTCCTTCTCTATTGCCGCAAACGTAACACGAACTCACGAGTGAATTCACTTCGCGCATAAATATATCAGCGAACATCTGCGAAAGCTACCCAAAACGTTGACGCCTGTTCGTTGGGCCTAGACCGTATTCGGCATTTATAAAATGATGCCTATATTATATACGACCCACTGCAGAGTACAGGCCTCACCTCAACTATAAGGTGTTTTAGGGTACACTTTACTACGCAAGCCCAATGCAGATTGGTGGAGGGGTGTTGCAAGGCCAGAGACTTAACCCTCCTGTCAGATGATTAAGCCGCCCTAAGGCCTCTAACTAGGCTTCACGAATAGTATCAAGCTGTATTAGCCGAGACCAACTTTTAACGTGACTTCCGAAGCACTGAGATACTTGTGATAAATGTCACTAAATGACGTTGGTGGCTTAACCTTGGTAGAAGCACCTTTATATCCCAAAATCTATCTTTGCCCTATCACCGCTTTGGAATTGTATATCGGCTGACGGTGAGAAGAAATGGCGCAAAAAACTCAGTACCTAACCTTTGTCAGCCTTTTTTACAGGAAATACAGTAACAAGACATTTAGTAAGTGCGACTAGGCAGTACTATTTTCGTTAAAATAATCGTCTACTTCTTCACGCTACTAGTTTATAAGTGCCATAAGTTATCACCGTAGCTCAACTCATAGATGTATCTAGTAAGCTTACTTGGATCTGCGGTGCCGCACTCATTCAGCTTATACAACTCCTTTCTGTAGCAGACGAAAGGGAGACGCTCCGAGCAGGGAACTACCGACGCGACGCCGTTCGCATCCATAGCTATGCAGTTTGTTTCTGTATCATTGACATCAGGCTCCTTTGATTCTGGCCATGAGAGGCAGATTCTTGATATGGGCACTCCTTAAACAAAAGATATATATATATATTTTTAATTTATTTTGGGTAATCAACAAGAGTCAAGTTCAAAAATCATTTATTCAATTTAAGACAGAAAACTGCCACTTATGAACGTCAATAATAACATTATTGGCCCATATGGGGCAGAACATATTGTCTCCTTATTTTTTGGGCCCTACTAGCGCTTCGAGACAAGACACAGACAATCTGGCAAGTGCTGACAAGAAACGCCGGAACAAACTCAGTCACCACTAGCTGCCACTAAAAAAAAAGATACCTGTGCGAGCAGGGCAGTATTTAATTCCAGACATTTTTGTCATTTAAATTGTCATTAACAGTATAACTAATAACCCTTTTTCATTATAATAATCTTTACATGCGATTTAAACTCAAACATGGGTAGTTCAACAATAGACAGTGGTAATTTGTTAAAAAAGCGAATACATTTCCCCATGAACGAATTACTCACTTTATGCAGTCTGAAATTTGAAACAGCAAGTTTATCTTTATTCCGGGTATTACAATTTTGTGTGTCACTTTTCTTAGGGAATAGATGCAGATTTTTGCGAATGTACATAATATTTTCATAAATGAATTGAGAGGCCAGAGTTATTGTATGATACAAAACTAGTTGATTCTCGCGAACAGATAAAGGTCTAAATTTAATATCATTATAATATAGCTCTGCCCGCGACTTCGTTCGCGTGGACTACATAAGGTTGTATTTATCAGACCACAGTCAAGGTTAAAAGACAAACGTTCTTAAGACTGTCATTACAGCAGCCCTGATCTCAGTCAAACTAACGCCAGAATAATACATACAAGTCAAATACGAAATTTCATTGTAATAAATCGGTTAAATCATGAAAAACTGTTTAATAAAATCAACATTTATTGTGCAAATTGCGTCTGTACTACAAACATATACGGTTCGGTTTTATTGGCGGTCATTACTGTAATAGGATTGTTTTGTCTACGTTATGTATCACTTTTACAGGTAGACCTAAAACTGATAAAATATTTGTCAGTTATTTATTGTATACGACATAACAACGATTGGTTTGTTTCGCAAATATAACAAGTAACTTTGTCTCATTATTTTGTGGAATAATGCCTGACATTAAGTAATAGTTATTAATACCAACAGCCGTTATGAAGTTTGTTGTTACGTCAAAAGAAATTTTGAGTTACGTGACTCATATTACTTACATATTTTCAAAATTGTTCTATGAACTAGGAGTAGAGTGAAATAGGCATTCTCGTTATCATCACGATCTGTTAGTTCAGAAATACGAGAAATTCTCGTTACTTATTAGATAGTCCTAACAATGGCACCTTTAGTAATATTTACAATATATTATTACGCAGTAATTACAAGAATATCGTATTAATTTTAAACGGTTTTATTTAGCTCACCCCGTTTGTTTTATTCTTGGGTCAAATTTAGTAATTCAAATTTCACCCTCTTCCTGTCAACCGATTAATCTGAAATTTTGTATACACTTTGGATTTTGGTGACAATACAATTATGTTTATTCATTATCATTATAAATCCAAGATGGCGGCCGCTACAAAATGGCGGATAACGTAGGTTTTATCAATCCCATCAATATGGGTATCAAATGAAAGGGCTCAATAAGCAGAATACAATATACTACAAAAAATTGAAATCCAAGATGGCGGCCGCTACAAAATGGCGGATAACGTAGGTTTTATCAATCCCATCAATATGGGTATCAAATGAAAGGTCTCAACAAGTAGAATACAATTTATTATGCTATATGAATACAATTTACTATATCGTATACTTAGGTGCGAAACTGTTTGAAGAAGGTCAAGCCTACGTGGCTCTTAGTAGAGTAAGATCTTTGCAGGGACTACGTATAGAGGAGTTGGACTGCAATAAACTAACGGGCAAGAAACCTTGCAATAATGAAGCACTAAATGAATTAAACAGAATGCGAAATAAAAACTAAAAACTAGAAAATAAAAATAGGTAAAAAAACTTTTTAAGTTAAGCGGTTTTATGTTAAACATACATTGCAATGTTTAAGATAAATGTACTAAAACGAAAAAATAATAAAATAGATACAGTCGTGGGAATTATAAACATATGCATAGACTAGACTAAAATAAAACCGTGGGGTACGTCAATTAAAAAAAAAACTTGGGGTAATATTTTAAATCAATTGTACATAATTAAATGATATTGGGTACAGTAGGTAGATACTCAATGTTAAACTCTACTTACAGTTCTAAAGGGGTTCTCTATGCTATAACGAATGATGAAAGACAGAATAACATATACCAGAACACTAATGACCGATAGCTTGTTTTACCGAAGCATCAAAAGACCGAAAGTTTAAAATCTCGATAGTTTATAAGACCGAAAATTCATAAGGCCGAATTAAGTCCCTAGCTAAGTTAAGCTTGTCAATAAATCGTTCTTAGCTAAGGATGAAAATTAATAACTATCAACGTTTCTCAATTTATTTAGAAACGTTTATTTAGAAGTGTATTTATCGTATGTGGTTTACCTGCAATTCGTTTTATATTTATACGAGTATTAATACTCCAATTAAGTATCATACCTATAATATCAAAATGTAACACTGTTCGTAAACCTAATAAATAAAATAAAATAAAATGTATTTATTCACCTCAACTAACTTTTATTTGAGCCTAATTTTTTCGAGGTGGTAAGCAAAATTTTATCTGCTGGGTAATTCAGTGGTCTCTTTTGTAATTTCCATGGCCAGTTTCTTTATATTTTTTTAGCAAAAGTATTTGTTGAATTTTTATATTAATATGTTGTTTATTGAAATGAAATAAAATGAATACTTATTTGCCTTGAAAAAGGGCAATTTACTCGTAGATATTAATTAATGTCATAAAGATCAGCTTTTCCAGCCATCTAAGAATAGCATACAAACACATTTTTGTAATTATGTTGTCTATTAAATTGCATTATCAAATTCAACCAAAAAATATTTTTCGGAATGTCATTAGGAATAAAATATTATTAATATTAATTATGAAATGTCACAAAATGTAAAGTACATTATCAAGCTAATCCATTAGAATACAACATAACCAGTTCACATTAAATCAGATTTATAAATTCATTAACATTGTAAAAGCAGTGTTCATTTAGCCACCTATATAGGGCACCTTTAAATCTAAAGGGTAAGTCCTTTATATTTTGAGGTATTTTATTTTAATTTTAAGTATACACTCCCAGAAGCATTTTTTTTAAACGAGCACTATTGGATAAAATTTCACCAACAAGTCTATTGCCATTTCTGGTATTTCGCTTGTATACCTCGTTAACTTGCCTTAATTTTTATGTGGATAGATTCAAGTGCAGATTTTATTATTAGCTTCTATTGCAAACGGGTTTTATAGCTCGACTAGTTTACCTTCCATAGACTGGTACTCGGTCCTGGAGTACACGTTGCTGATGCCGGTGAAGGTGGGCGCGGCGCACATGACGCTGGTGATCGCTTTGCTGATGTTCGCGTTCAGAGGCGATGCCAGGATCGCTCCTGAAACGTTATATATACAGTGTTAAGATTTTTCTACCTTTCTGTCTTTGAAGACCGATATTAGCCAAATTAGTGGAATAATTAATGGAATTATTAAGTAGTACTTTTGTTTTATGATTATGATAGCTGAAAGTCAGGCGCATTTTTAAGGCTGACTATAAAATCTTAAGGTCACCTATTTTTTTTTATTCAAAGTTGAAATTTTTTATCACAATTCACGGAACGTTTTACTTAAGACCAACATTTTCATAACTTTTATCAAAGTTACGAGGCGTATTATCTTATGCGTAAAAGTACAACTTATGAAAATTTTGTTGCAAAAAAAACATTACTAAAAAGTCTTCCACTTTTTTTTATAAATTTTTTAGGCTGGTCATATCACAATTTCTCAAAAAATCATAACTCGGAAACTATAAAGAATTGCGGAACAAACTCCTATGTACCTGAGATTAATATGAAAAACCAATAAAACATAAACACAAAAAAAAGATAGGGTCAACGAGTTGGACGCATGAAATTTTTTGCAAGCAATGTTCTTACTGCGGCGGGGTAGGTACAAAACAGAGGCCCAATTCCCGTAATTTGACAATAGTCGCAATCCGGTGATCCGCTCTTAGTAACATTACGATGACAAACGGTATTCTCGTAAACTTTTAATTTGACGTAAAATTATTAAAACTACTCTAATACGACTGAAAATAAAGCAAAAAAAAAATCGAATTTCAGTTTCTTTTATTTTTAGTCACATTACAAACAATAATTGCATTTTTGGATTTACGAGAATACCGTTTGTGATCGTAATGTTGCTGGGATCGACACCGGATTGCGACTATTGTCAAATTACGGGAATTGGGCCTCTGGTCTAAATGCGGGTAAGCACTGACTGTCTCGTTAAACTTTTTAGTAATTCTACTAAATATAATCCAAATTAAAATAAAAATGTTTCTAATTTTAAAATTTCATAAAAATTAATGAATATTTGACCCTTTTATCACCGTGTGAGCCAGATAGAAAAGCGATGTTGCCAGTTTGCGCATTGTAATTACGCTAGTTACTATTCCGCGTTACGATTTTGTTTTTAAACAGGCGGTTCGATTAATTTTTATATTTTGGATTATATTTTAATCTATTTTTTTATTTTTTATTTTAATCTACTGATGATGTAGTTAAACTGGCTAAAGTGAACGCCCTCTGTTATTTTAAATACCGTATGTAACCGCTAAGTTGCCAAACGTGTCTCAAACATACGTTAAACTTATTACAATATTATGTAATTAAATTTAATAATTGCATCTCCGTTTTTATAGATGCCTCTGTGAACTAGTTGAGTAAATATATTTTGTTTTTATTAAACACAAAGCACAAACAATTTTCAGACATTTACGTAGATAAATAAATAATTAAATAAATTGTTTTCACAATCACACCAATTATCTATCTAGCTCCAAACTAAGCAAAGCTTGTACTATGGCGACTAGATAATGGATAAACATACTAAAATACTTTTATAAATATCCATAACTTAGGTACAATGCTCGTGCTTATCACACAAACATTTTCTCCTTGCGGGATTCAAACCCGGAATTGACAATGTCTTGACAAGACCGAACACGCTGGCGACATCTAAAATTGGCTTTGCCTGTGTTTCCTTACTATAAAAAATACCTTCAAAATGACACTTCAAGACTGCATCTTCCCATTTTAAAAGCGTTGGGTAAAATTTCAGCCATACTCCTGCTTCTTGGTTTAAAATGTAATCACGGCGGATTACGCGGCCATCTGGAAACAACAGCTCATTAATCTTTATTTAAATTTTATTGCACTAACTTATAAAAAATTAATGCTAGAGGCACTATATGCCACTCAACCTATAAGCCATGCAGCAAGCTTGGTAAGGTTGCGGTAAAAATACAAGTTATAAGAAAATAACAATGAGTTGTTATGCAAACATAAACGAAATCTTATATTCTTATTTACTAACTTGTCGCACTGATTCGTAGCCGCGACTATAGCTAGTGCCTGCCCCAGTATTTTCTCAGTTCAACAATCCAAAATTATTATATACACGAAATTGGAACTGTTTCTTAACTTATTAAAATCTAATATTATAATATGCACACCCACACAGACACACGCATACGTATGCGCTGCCACAATCCGTCATTAGTTTGGGGTGTGTAATATATAATATAACAACATATAGTATAAAGATTAGAACATATACAATCAAATGATATAATTTTGTTTAATATAACACTTTTTTAATATAATGATGGAATGATATAATTTTAAATTACATAATTCTGAAAAGTATAACAAACGATTGAGCTAACATCATTTGATATAACAACCGTTTATTATAACATTTACTTGATATAATAATTAAAACAAATAACATTTATTTAGCATAATAACATTTAGTATATCATTCATTTACGATAACACTCTTTTAATATAATATTTAAAACATATAATGATTACTTAATATAAACTAAAATTCATATAATATTATTAAATATAAAAACAATGACAACATAAAATAATAACAGGCATGCAGCATGCAAGCAGGCTGAGGCTGGTCGCCTGAGGCGACCAGCAAGCCGAAGCTGGGAAGGAGAGCGTGGGCGCCTGTAACTTGTTACAGCGGGCGGGGGCTGCCTCCCTCCGCGCCTCCGCTTTATTGAATTACACTCTAGGGGTAGGGCAGACAAGTACCGCTTGGTGAGGGGGTTGGCTGAGTCGGTTTCGCCCTAAAGTAGAAACAAAGTCTATATGTATGTAATTATATTTGTAAGTAAGTATGTATGTAGGTATATATTATATACCAATTGAGATTATACCAATTAAAGTTATAATAAGTGAAGGTTATATCAATTGACGGTTATTTCTATTGGTCATAAAACACGTGTTTGATGCTTGGGAGAGTAGGCAGGATGCTTTGGGAGTTTTTTGTGATCTTTCTAAAGCTTTTGATTGTGTTGACCACCAAACTTTACTGAAAAAACTTAGGCACTATGGTGTTTCAAATGATGCCTTAGATTTAGTAAACTCTTATCTCACAGGCAGAACACAAAAAGTATGTATAAATGGAACTGAGTCTTCTGGGTCGCCTCTTACTATGGGTGTGCCGCAGGGATCAATATTAGGACCCCTACTGTTTCTAATTTACATTAACGACCTTCCGTCTTTTACAAAGGACCTCTGCGAGACAGTGTTATTTGCGGATGATACTTCATTGATTTTTAAAATCAAGAGAGGTAAAGATTTATTTGACGATGTAAATACTGCTCTCTCGCAAGTATTACACTGGTTCACTACCAATAATCTTATGCTTAATGCAAATAAAACAAAATGTATTAAATTCACAATGCCGAACGTAAAACTGGTCCCAACACATATAACTGTAAAAGATGAACTGCTAGATACATCTAGTTCCACTACCTTTTTAGGAATCACTTTAGATTCCCGTTTGCAATGGGGTGCTCATATTGAGACTCTATCAGGAAGACTTAGTTCAGCTGCTTATGCCGTGAGAAAGATAAGACAATTGACTGATGTTGGAACGACAAGATTGGTGTACTTTAGCTATTTTCACAGTATAATATCATATGGAATATTATGATGGGGCTCAGCAGCAGATATTGAATCTATTTTTGTACTACAAAAGAGAGCTGTACGGGCAATTTACGATCTCAGACCCCGAGACTCGTTGAAGGAACTGTTCAAGGAAATTAATATACTAACAGTGGCTTCTCAATTCATTTATGAAAATATCATGTATATTCGCAAAAACCTGCATCTATTTCCTAAAAAGAGTGACATGCATAATATTAATACCCGGAATAAAGATAAACTTACCGTTCCAAATTTCAGACTGAATAAAGTGGGTAATTCGTTTATGGGAAAAAGTATTCGCTTTTTTAACAAATTACCACAGTCCATTGCTGAACTGCCTATGTATGAATTTAAATCGCATGTCAAGATGATTTTAATGAAAAAAGGTTATTATACTGTAAATGACTATTTAAATGATAAAAATGTATGGAATTAAATACTGCCGTGCTCGCGCAGGTTCATTTTATCTTGTAATGTAAACACACTATTTAAAATGAGGCTGACAATAGTGACCGAGTTTCTTGCGCTGCTTCTTCTCGGCACTAGCCCACAATATTGTCCCGAAGCAGTGGTAGGGTAAAAAAAAATATATTGGGACGTGTAAAAGAGCTTAATTTAGGCCTATTTACAGAAATAAATTGGTTTTATTGGTTTTTTATTGGTTTCATTATTTGAAACGTTATTATCTCAAATATTAGTTATATGAAATAATGCGTATATCAAACAAAATTAAATCAGATGAGCGATATATAAAAAGAGTTTTATTTTAAACGGGTTTATTGCTTACGAACGTTATACTAAATGGCATTATATGAAATAAATATTATGTAAAGTAAACGTTATTACAAACAAAATTATATCATGTGTTGCTATGAAAAATGATTATTATGTAAACTGATCGTTATTAAGGTTTAATTATATCAAATGATAATATAACAAATGAGACGCACCCATTAGTTTGATGTATTTAATTTAATTTAAAACTACTTTAGGAAATTAAGTACTTTAATAAATTATTTTGTTAAGGCCCGGTTCCTATAATCGATTAACCATTAGTTTTGCTTACGAATGATAGAATTGTCTACATGACGTATCTCAAAAGTGTCTTATAATTAACGCTTTTTCAGTGAAGTTACTGTTGGCTCGCGCCCTACGGACGGGAGGTACTGACACAGATGTCACACACACTCACACACACATGTCTGGAAGAGATTGCTATTAGCGATAAGATCGCCTAAATTGTACGTCTTCCTTTAAAAATCATGTATTCATGTGTAATTCACTTATATGGTATGCAATAAAGAGTATCTGTCTATCTACTACTACTACTATTTTTCGAACTAGGTATCCAAATCGTTTGGTGCTACCGTCTTGTTTAACGAAGGGTTGCCAAAGGAATTGTTATTTTATGTCAATGAAATTGTTTAATAAGTTGCCAGATGCAATGAAAGATTTACCCATAAAAATTTTTAAATATTTGTTGTATCAGTTGTTTAGTGAGAAATGTTTTTATAGTGTGAATGAATTTATTAATTGTAAAATGTGAATTTAATTAATTGTTATGTAATTTAATGATCGTTTTATTGTCTAAGTTCTTTTTTATTGTATAATTGTATTGACTACCGCTTCTCTCCACTTATTGCATGCCATTGTTGGCTAAATGTGAACAGCCATATACTTTGTGTCATCTTTTTGTACCACATTTACCGCAATAAAAAACCTATTCTATTCTATTCTATCTATCACATGCTCATTAGTTGCCAAATAGCATGCCACTAGGTAGCAATTTCCGTCTAGTAGCATATGTGAACACGCCTTGCCAGTAAAAAGCATGCTTAATTTGAGCATGCTCATAAAGGTACTGACAAACATTCTCATAAAAGAGCATGCTTAAAGCATGCTTATTAGTGGCATGTTCATGTCACTATTCACATTTGCTAGTCACTAATAAGCATGCACCCGATGGTTTCATTAAGCATTCTTAATTTGTTCATAAAAAATATTAACATAATAATATGTTTGAAAAATAAAATAAATTTTGGATGGTAGGTATGTACAGATAATATTGTCTCAGAACTAACATTTAGAAAAAAGGACAAACATACGTACATTGATTTTTATTTAAATAGTAAATATTTTTCACATGAACCCGATGGTTTCATTAAGCAATCTTAAGATTTACATCAGGTTTGCTTATTGATCAAATTAAAAAAAATATCAAATTAACCGTTAAAAGTTCCATAAATATTTTTTTATTAATTCATTTAAAATATTAACATAATTATTTTTAAAAAAAAACTTACCAGATTTCCCCATCCACGCAAAAAATATTAAAAATAGTAAGTGAACCATGTTTGATACTGTTATCACACTACACTATTTTTTGGCCTAGCTGTCATTATATACTTGGCTCATTATCATTAGCGGTGACAAAAACTATTAGGGTTCGGAAACTATAAAATAATAGATCAAACGAAACCCTTTGTAAGTTATCTCTTGTTTCTATTCTTCCATTTGATACAGGTGTTTTTATTATCGAGTTGAAATGTAAAACATATGCTTAGGTCTATAGTCCCTTAAAGCTGTGAAAGAATTAAACTTCTAAGTCAACATAAAGAAAGAGACGGCCGTTTAAGCCGCAAAAAAACGTTATATTTCGACACTCAAAGAAATCAAAATTTATAGGGTACTTTAGTACGAAGTACGAAATTTAACAAGTAGTACCGTCTTATACTTCGAGTATAGAGAAAAATCTCAAAACTATACTTTAATAATATTTTTTTAAAGTAATAACACGGTTCCTGAACTATTTATAATATGTACCTACAAATTTATACAGGACCCTCGGCGGGCTAGTCCAACTCGCACGTGTCCGGTTCTTTTTATTTGAACTTTTAATTATATCCTCCTTTATGTAATAACATTTACTCATTTAATTTCAATTCTTTATTTGCATTAAAACAATTATTCAAATTTTTAAATCTGTTTATTGCGAAGTTATTTGTGCTGTTTTACAGAAATATTTTTTTAATTAATTTGATATTTTACTTATCCTTAAAGTGTAAAAAACTGTACTTATCAGATATTGGCGAACGCGGCAATGCGGATTAGCCATTTAGTGCAGGCGCAAAAGAAAGTTGAGTATTACTTACTATCTTATCTTATTAATATTTAAAATCTTACTAATATTTTATATGCGAAAGTTTGAATGGATGTTTGTTAATCAATCACGTCAGAACGGCGAAACGGATCTAAATAAAGTTTGACACAGAAATAGATTACAGTCTGACATAATCATGTGCGATAGAAATTGCGTCTGTATTGAGATAATTAATTAATCTGTCCTTTTCAACTGAGGTGTTAAAACTGATACATAATGTGGTAATTTTCACCAAAAACTGCTTTCAAATGCATTAAGGCAAACATTTAAAAAATAAAAAAACGCCTATTTTAAGCTCTCCAATGAAATCAACAAATTTTAAAATTGGAACTTCACTAGTGACTCATTTCATTATTCAGTTGAAATATCTCAAACAAACAAAAGATAAAACTCGTCCAACTGGTTTTGTAAGGGTCTTGCTTAGCTGTTTTTTTACCGAAAGTCTACTACGAAAAATGAAATACGATGTTTCGGACGAAACGATACTTACTACGAAACACTTTCGGATTTCGATGCTTCAATCGGATTCATAGACATATTTTCGGAACGACTTCGTGAATGAGTGACAAGGGTGATATTATTATCACCCGTATTATTTATTAAAATGTTAATCTTATTTATTGTAAACTAGCTGTCTTTATATTTATATATAATATTTGCAGGAATTCTAAAGTCCGACGTCAACCATAAGATATTAAGACAATACTAACTAATGCGGCTAAAAGAAAGGAAAATAGCAGAATTAGGAGGCCTACGGCAGAAACCGCCAGTGCTGTTCTGCACTGTGTTGAACACTTCACTTTTTTTATTTTATTGATCAATGAATTCCTACCTCAACCGTTTCTTCGTCCTTAATGTAATAAATTATTTAAGTTCACGTTTGGTTGAGTGTTTATGTTAAACTGTAAATTACTGTAGCAATAAACAACATAACCATAAGGCTAACCATTGCTTAAGGATGCAATAATAAAACTGAGTTTGTTGTAATTGTTATCAGCCCAACAGTAAAGTTAAAGTCAGTCTTTGTAAAACAATGATATTAGAGTTCACTGTGCTTGTTCCCCTGCAAAACAGACACTAGGTCTTTTTCCTAGTCTTCATAATAAGGTAATAATATTATTATGTTGTGATCATAACTTTCTAAAGAAGTCTATTTCTCCTTCTTTAGTCTATCTTGACTCTACTGTCTATTCTCTTCTTCTAAAATTGCTTCTTCGTTAAGAAGCAGCGCATCAAGCAAGCAAGCTTCGCAAAATTACATTAAAATGTTATTTTAATAGTTACATCCACCGAAGCTAAAACGATACGGGCAGGGCTAGCGTATAATTTGAGGTTAATTTTCGAAACGAATGACGTCAAAAAACGAAATATTGTCTGTCAGTAGTCGTTTCGTTGTAGCATTTTCCGATACTAAACGTCAACAACGAAGTTCGTCTCCGATATCGGGATCCGAAGCGTTTCGTAGGAAGCAATCCGAAAAACGATTATCGTATAGACGGATTTCGTTTTTCGAAGTTGACATCCAGATCTGCGACAAAAATTAAAAGATTGTGAAATAACAATAAGGAAAAACTCAAGTGCATTAGAGCTTTAAAATATATTTTTTAAGGTGATGCAATCTTTTTATTGAAGTTGAAGAGCGACACTTTGAAAATTTATTATAAAGTAAATTAATTCTAGTATTTTTTTATCAAATTCCAAATAAAGTACATTTTTACCTTAGCACATTTGAAGACCGATTTCGGCGAGAATCATCCCATTAAGTACCAGTTTTTTAGTATTATTTTAAAAGCATGGCTTAAATGGCTTTCGAAAAGTTTTTGAAATGATTTAAGAACTGTGGAACCACTTTTAATTTTTTAAATTTAAAGTTCAGAATTAATCTCTGACCAGCTTGAACGTAAACTATTGACCTTTGGTCAAATTTTTCGGAAACTTTTGTAAGTCAGCTATCTGACAATTTTACGGAAAATAGTAGGCTAGTTTGCTAGGTCAAAAAAAGATTATTCTATTTAGCCCGTCAGTTAGATTATCAAAAAATAGTGGACCCTTATTTTGTCTTTTGTCATTTAAACCAAAAATAACGAAGATAAAGCGCATTAAAGTAACCACGTGACGTTACGCCTTGCTAAAAAGTGTCGCAAGGCGTGACGTTACGCGGAACTTTAACGGGCTATATCTTTATCATTTTTTATTTGACTGAGAAAAGAAAAAATACGTGTCCAATATTTTCTATCAATCCAACTGACGGACTAATTAGATTTTTTAGGAAACTAGCCCTAATTTTTCAACTGCCTTTGTGGGATTATTTATTATTTTATAGTTTATTTTATTTTATACTTTATTATTTCAAGTAAACATATTTTCCTTGAAATAATATACTAGCATTATTGTGAATGCAAAAAACAAAAAAGTTTAACTGATAATTTTATTTAAGTAAGTTTAAATTATAGGGATCATACTGCAAAAAAAAACCGACGTCATGATATAAAGCGGAAAAACTATTTTTTTAAACTGACCGAAAATTCTTCAAAAAAATAAATTTAACTACGAAAATTCGGCCAACATACATAAAAGTAAAGTAAAAAATCCAAAAAAAAATTTGGACGTCACCTTTTGGACCACCATTGTTGTTGTCACTTTTTAAACTATTACTACCTTAGTTAAGTACTTACTGGTTATTCAAAGGAAAATCTGTTTCTGGCTCTAAAAATACAAATTAAAATAAAATAGCCTTTATTGCTGTAACTTTCTTACAATTACTGAATATACGCATACCTACTTAAACAACTAAAATGCTTATTAAACTAAAGCTAATAAACAAATTTGACGTAATAATAATATTTTTAAGGTAAATTACTTTACTTATTATCGGCAACTGTATGTTTGTCTGTAACAGCTTGTCTGTCGACATAGGCCTCGTCTAAAGATTTCCACGTATTTCTGTCTCTTGCTAAGCGGGTCCACACTGGACCAGCTATTTACTCCAAGTCATCTTCCCATCTTTTAGTTTGTCTACCTCTCCTTCTTTTGTTATCTCTTGGGTACCATTCTGTTATTAGCTTAGTCCATTTCTCTTTCCTCTCTCTTAACATGTGCCCAGCCCATCGCCATTATAACTGTCTGTAAACTGTGAGTGCATTTTTGAATTTTGTTTTGTTTTTCATTTCTTGTAATTTTACTTTGTCTCGTTTTTTTTATACCTAATACACTTCTTTCTATTCTATTTTGGCAGACTTTTAATCTACTTTCCATTTGTTCTGTTAGAGCCCATGTCTGGCACCCGTATAATAAGCATGGCATAATGCATGTTTCGTATACATTCTTTTTTCCTTTTAAAGGCATATCTTTATCTTTCATTATTTCACTAAGAGACCAAAACCGTTTCCAAGTACGAAAGAAGAATAATCTTCTTTCTATTTCTTTATTCATACAATCATCTGTAGATATAAGTTGGCCAAGTATATACAGGGTGTAACGAAAAGGAGCAATAAAACTTTAAGGATTTATTCTACGGCTAAATAAATAACATCAACTTTTTCTATGGAACCAACATCAAAATCTAAAAAAAAAATTTGACGTTTCCATACAAATTGATGCCAGCTGGTCGCGTTTTAGTATGGGAAAGTGTTTTCTTATTTTGCGATTTCGATGTTGGTTCCATATAAAAAGTAGTTGTGTTTTAGCCGCAGAATAACCCCTTAAAGTTTTATTGCTCCTTTTCGTTACATCCTGTATATTCTTTAACTACTACTGCTTAATACTGGACGCTGCCTAGTGGAGCGCCTAGTAGTACAGTTTTTTTTACAAATCGCTACTCTGGTTTACATTATTTACTGATAAAAATGTACCTACTTATGTAAAATTTACTATGCGTACACTAATCTTCTATTATCGCATTTTAGGATTTGTTAATTATTTCCGTTTGATAGCTAGCATCCTGCAACTCCATAAATAAATTAAAATTATCTATTTCGGTAAAGAAGACAGAACATAAATGATCGTTGAGGTCTTATTTTAAGTATAATAGTATACTTGTGCCAGAAAGCCTCACTCTTCTATGAATCTATGTTTATAGGCATGAAATTTGTCGGTTCAGGTCTGTGCAAACATGTTGAAAACATCATCCTGAAAATGTTATTGTACTGGACTCGTAGAGAGTTTAGCGATTTTTGGGCATACCGGAACCATAAACCGGGTACAGGGTACAGACCCTGACAATACGGTTTGAAGAGCGTTCGTTTGACCAGGTCCGAACAACGAGCAAATCTACGGGCCAGCATGTTATCTCGATCCGCAAAAGGCCTACGCTCCCTTTCTATGTCTAGGTCGTCTTTAAGGTCGTCGGCAAGAATATGCCCTAGATATTTAAATTGATATACCCGCTTTAAGTCAGATCTATTCAATAGGTGATCAGAGGGATGGATTCAAGATACTTGCCGGCAACCTTACACGGAAAGAAAAGATTTCATACAAATAGTAAAAGAACGTTTATTTAAAAAAAACTGTTATATCTACTAAAAACGAGTTCAGATAAATAAAAATATCGTATCATAATATAAGTGACTTGTAAACATTATCTTAAGGTTCTAGTTAAACAAGATTTTGTAACATTTACTTTTATATCGTTTTAATTATTCACGAATCATAATAGGCTAGTTTCCTGGGCCAAAAAAAGATTATTCTATTCAGTCCGTCAGTTAGATTATCAAAAAGTATAGTAGTAGACCATATTTTGTCTTTTGTTAATAAAACAAAAAATGACGAAGATAAAGCGCATCAAAGTGAGCATGTGATGTTACGCCTTGCTAAAAAGTGTCGCAAGGCGTGACCGCGTGACGTTACGCGGAACTTTAACGGACTATATCTTCATAATTTTTTGTTTGATTGAGAAAAGAAAAAATACGAGTCCAATATTTTCTGTTAATCCAACTGACGGACTAATTAGATTTTTTTAGGAAACTAGCCCATTAATACAAACAGTTTATAAATTATTAAAAAAAATAAAACCGACTTCAAAACACTAAAATGCTAAAAATAATCCTAACACTTAAGTACCTAATCAGATACTTTTGGAGTCGGTGCCAGCCGATGAGAGATTCAATGTTTTTGTTTGCACCGAACCAAACCAACCAACCAAAAGTATCTGATTAGGTACTTAAGTGTTAGGATTATTTTTAGCATTTTAGTGTTTTGAAGTCGGTTTTATTTTTTTTAATAAAATTTACTTATTTCATCAATTTTTAGTGATAAATCCTTTAGTTGATTTGATGAAATCGGTGTTCAGCAGTTAGATTTAACTGCTGAACACCGATTTCATCCCCTATTTTCCTACCCTTAGGGGTGATTTTTATTTTGTAAACTTTTAGCATATTGTCTTTGAAGTATAAGCTATTCAATAAAATAAAAATCATCAAAATCGGCTCATATTTGTCGAAGATAGGTAACAAGAACCACAACCAAAATACTATCTGGGTATATATTTGTTGATTTTCTCAAAAAGTTCTAAATCAATTTCGATTAAATTTATATAGGACTACCTACTACTACTACCTCTGAAGTATGATCTACCAAACAAAAAAAGAATCATTAAAATCGATTCATAATTGGCGGAGTAATCGTGTAACAAACATTCAAAAAAAAAAAAAAACATACAGTCGAATTGAGAACCTCCTCCTTTTTTGAAGTCGGTTGAAAACATGATCTGTGTAACGGTGAATACGCCTTGTAAATATACCCGTCAAATAGATAACCTCAATTTGCTGCATTTTTTTTGCGTCATACTTGTATTTGTAACCAGTGGTGCTGCAGTCGCCGGCCGGTGGTGGTGATTTATTGATTGTAGTATACGCGCATAAGGAAAATAATTTGTGTTGTATCATAATTTATAATATAATTACATGGTTTCATACACGTTTATATTTTTTTTGCCACAATGCAAATGGAGGAAGATGTAAAAGTGATGTTGCAGGCGTGGAATTTGAAGGGATACCTCGAGATATTTGCAAGTAAGTAAAGTATTTTTTCCTAGCCTTACATGCTGGTGGTTGATTAGTACGTTTGATGAAACCCATATCATTCATGTTTTCCGGTGCACGTTGTACTAAAGTCTAAAGTAGATAAGTACATAGTGTCCATTTAATTTAATTTTAATTTTAAACACAAAAATAATGAAGTATTTAACGATTAATGTTGAACGAAACGGACATTAATAATCAGGTTCATGATATGAAGGTATACTATACACTATACTAGGACGAGGCATACTAAGACTAAAGCTGTTAATCATGCTTAACAAATATTTCAGACATTAATTTTAATAAAAAAACAAAAACATCTCTCATCGACTGGCACCGACTCCAAAAGACCCAAAACAACCATCAGTGCCCCAGCAGTACTATGTTTTGGAGAATTTTGATGACAGTGTTAAGGACAAGGATTATGATCCTCAAAATGACTTTACTGTATCGTCGGACTCAGACAGTGAGTACTACAGTGGGTACCTGAAGAATTCCATTCCTATTTTTAAAATCTTAGTTACTCTGACAATGTATCCGATGTGCCAAAAATTGATTAAGTAGGTAAACTAGGTTGGAAGAAAAAAAAGATCTAATTTAGCACACAAGAGTGAAGAGCTTTTTACAGATAAGACTGTATTTTGTTAGTATTTTAGACTAATTTTGATAATGTTTAAGTGTGATATATGTAACAAGTGTCAATTATTCTTACATATTACGTAATTAGTAGCTAGTAATTACGTAGGTAGTAGGATTTTAACCGACTTTTTATTGATTTAATTTGTTTACCAGAGTACAATTTATAATATTTCTGTTACTTTGTTACTAAGGTAAATTAAACTAAGGTATTTGTTACATTTTCTAAATTTTTAACTGACTTAAAAAAAGGAGGAGGTTCTCAATTCGTCGGTTTTTTTATGTATGTTCAGCGATCATTCGTTACTGTGTTGACCGATTTCGATAATATTTTTTTGTTTGAAAGGTAATACTTTCAGAATGGTCCCATATAAATTTGGTTAAATTCTGATAATGGGATCTATAAGAAAATCATCAAACATTGCATGAACTCCGTACCACGCCAACTGATTTTAGTATCTATCTTACCTAATATATTTGCCAAATGTGGACCGATTTTGAGGATTCTTTTTTTAATGAATAGCTTATACTTCAAATATACTATAGTAAAACATCTCCTCCAAAGTAGACTCCAAAAGTAACTGATAAGGTACTTAAGTGTTAAGATTATTTTTAGCGTTTTAGTCTTTTGAAGTCGGTTTTTTTATTTTTATAAAATTAACTTTAAGGTAAATATTATGTTGATTTAAGACTGGTGACTTGTTCTATAAAAAAACAGATACCTAAGACTGTATTTTTCTGTTTTTATATAGGTTTATACCTAGGCATAAACCTATATAAAAACAGCAAAATCAGTCTAGACTGATTTTGAGTTTAGTGAAGTATTGCAAATGATAATAATAATTTGTTAATATTTTTTTTTAGATGTTAAAGCTACCATGCACAACAATACTTTTTTTGATCTGTTCTATGTTAAACTTTGCCTACACTAAGATAGCTTACGGTTATGGCAATTGGTATCTTTATTTAAAATACCCAAATTTTGTACCTGTTTTGTTTTTGTAAATGAACCTCTTTACGTAAACTGTGTTTTATTTACGCCATTCAGAACAAATAAAATTTTCAAAGGCCTTCAGCATTACTTTACTGATACGTCCATTACTTTTCGAAATTGTTGCAAAATATTAGAAGCTTACAGGCATATTAAACGGTTACACCTTTATATAAACACACATTTCTTGTTAAGTATGAATAATAAAGGCGTATCTATTGGCGTATGTATAAATGCGTTCCTAAAATGATTTGGATTTGATCAGCTAATCAGCCGTAATTTTAGTTACGCCTTAATTGCAGAACTTTTATGTAGACATAACATTCAAATACGCATATATCTCGTCAACATTTATTAGAGCCATAAAGGCGTACAAAGTTATGCGTCTAAAACATTTTTAAAACTCAGATGCTTAGGGGCGTATAATACGACTTTAGAAAAAAATATAAACTTTTTAGTATCTAAAAAAGGTCTAATGTCACAACCATCAACTAAAATACCTACTAAAATAAGTATTCTGTAATAAAGGAACTGCTTTCTTCAATCTAAGTTTCGTATTCAGCGATTACATTATGAGACAAAGTTTATTTTTGCTCTCCTGAAAAGTAGCTATTTTTACTTACGCCAGGATGCTTCTGATGTGAAGTATTCTTGGCTAAAATGACATCATATTGTTATCCTAATCATAAATTAAGGTACATTTTGAATTTAATTTTGACATTTGTATAACTGATGAAATAATGTGACATAAGAAATTGACATTTAGTATCTAATAATAAAGTATGTGACAAATAACAATTCAATTGGAATTTATATAAATTGAATAGGAATTGGAATGAAGCAATGTATGTATATTTATAGAATTTATAAGAACTTCAATTTGATTAATTAATTAAATTCACGAATACCTCATGGAGGTTTTAATGTAACTATTTACCATCTCAAATGCCAATGTCTATATTAATACTGCTGTTACATTAATAAGTGATTAAATAAATATAATAATAATATAGTATAGTTACGTAGTGAACTGTGTAAAAAGGGTTTCCTTTAATTTCGTTAATTATTTACTGTTGTGATTTTGTTCACATTTCATATAACAACCATTTCGCTGGCAGAGGCTATAACAAAAAAAACCCTTTAAAACTTACTAATACACAAACGTAAAGTATGAACTAAGTTAAACTGTTTTTTGCAACTGAATATTTTAGAATTTAATATGTTTAGGTCTATTTGAATCCAAATAGAGTTTGGCTTCATTACGAATACAAGTAAAGTGAATGAATGAATAAATTTAATAAATTAATTAAAAAAATATACATTACATTGCATCATTCCAATTCCAATTCAACTTATACAAATTTCAATTAAATTTTTATTTATCACATGCTTCATTAGATACTAAATGTCACATTATTTCGTCAGTTAAACAAATACAAATGTCAAAATAAAATTCAAAGTACGTTAATTTATGATTAGGATAACAATAATGAAGTCAATTTAAGTCAAGAATAATAATTTAAAACGTATCCCTAACATATTCATTTAGGTCATAGTAATAAATAGTCATACTAATATTTTATAAAACTATTTTTCAAATTTTATACCTTGGAGGGCTTCGATAGAGTTGGACAAATGGTTATATACCTTGACGGTCATATAGTACGGACCGCTTTTAAATAGCGCAAGTCGGGCCGCGGGTAGGATGAAATCATTTGCGCGGCGCGAGGCGTAACGGCTCCATGTGTCATTAAAGTGCTGAAAGTACTTACTGTGTTTTCTTATAAAACGACATAATTCAAATATATAAATGCAAGTGACTGGAAGTACCTTGTATTGTGCAAATAACATTCTACATGACTCTCGCGGCGGTGTAAACGTTTTAATTCTGAGACATCGCTTTTGTAACACACATACCGCGGACACATCAGTCGAGTTGCCCCAGAATATGATTCTGTAACTTATCCAGGCGGCAGCATGGCTGTGATAGGCAGTAAGCGCACTTTCCTCATTTGTATTTTTGCGTAGTTCTCGTAGAGCATATACATACTACTAAGCCTACTCACTACCACTTCCACGTGTGGTTTCCACGATAGCGTCGAGGCCATTGTAACTTCTAATAATGAGAATTTATTAACTTGCTCTACGATTTGATCCTGATAAGATATCGAAAATGTTAGCTCTGTTCTCTGATAGATACATTTTTATTTTAGGGGACCTATCCCCTAAAATACTCTATATTTTCTAAAAAAATATAAAAACTATAGGGTTTTTTTAACAATGCCCATTAGCTTAATCCTTTAGCTATAGGGTATCCACTGCTGAACGTAGGCGTAGGCCTACTAATGGGGTAGCCCATTAAATATTTAATTTGGTTTTTAAGATCTGTTGCCAAAAGGGTCCAACGTGTTCTATTATCAATTTATACGTTACTCTATACGTATTATATTAAAAGGTTATAAAAGTGTTTGTTGGATAATTCTTCTTTCACGCTGAAACTGAGCAACACAATGTTTTTAGAAATGTTTGTGGAATGATACGGAGCCATAGGTGTTCGAGGCCGGTTAACACTTCTCCAGTTGTCTACTTGGCAATAGGTGGCGTTGATTGGAGGGTCATGCTTTTATGTATTGTAGAAATGCTTTATATAGCACACTTTTTAATTATTTCATACATCTACTCAAAATCAAAATCAAAATCATACATTTTTGCAAATAGGCCATTAAAAGCACTCGTACACGTCCCAATATTTTTTTTGCCCTACCACTGCTTCGGGACAATTTGTGGGCTAGTGCCGAGAAGAAGCAGCGCAAGAAACTCGGTCACTGATGTCAGCCTCTTTTAAAATTAATATTTTACAAGTTTTGGTGCGAGCTACGCAGTTTCAAATCCACTCATTTTTATCATTTATAATCGCTAACGGTGTAATAACTTTTTTTCATTAAAATCATCTTAACGTGTAATTTTTGTTCAAATACTGGCAGTTCAGCAAGGGATTGTGGTAATTTATTTAAGATACGAATACATTTTTCCATGAATGAACTTCCTACCTTGTGCAATCTGAAATTTGGAACGACAAGTTTATCTTTATGCCGCGTATTATACTTATGTATGTCATTTTTCTTGGAAAATAAGTGCAGATTTTTGCGAACATACATAATTTTTAATAAATATATTGAGAAGCAGTCTCTTTTACAGTACAATGATGGTTTGAATATCTGCAGTTGAGCCCCATAGCAGTATTCCATATGACATTATACTGTGTAAATAGCTAAAATACACTAAGCTTGCCGTTTCAACATCAGTCAATTGTCTTATCTTTCTCATAGCATAAGCGGCTGAACTAAGTCTTCCTGACAAAGCCTCAATATGAGCACCCCATTGCAAACGGGAATCTATATGCGTTTAGACCTCCCTTACATTAGGCATTGTAAATTTTATGCATTTTGTTTTGTTTGCATTGAGCAAAAGATTGTTAGTACTAAACCAATGCAATACAAGCGAGAGGGCATTATTGACATCGTCAAAGGATTCTTGACCCCTTTTAATTTTGAAAATTAACGATGTATTATCTGCAAATAGCACCATCTCACATAGGTCCTTTGTAAAGTAAGGAAGGTCATTAATGTATACAATGTCGCCCGGGCGCAAGTGACTGCCCGAAATATTTTGAATATACATGAAAAATTATCGAGAAAAAACCTTAAAAGGGGGGGTCTATCTTTATTACTTTTTAAGTTATTGATTTTTTTAATTTTTGAGTAGAGTCTGTGACCTTGTTTTACATTTTGTACAATTTCTCCGATGATATTAGCTCGATTTCAGATTTCTTTGATGTTTCTTAAAGCTTAAAAGTTACTTTATCACGCTATTTAGCATACATAATCCAGAACTGCTAACTTTAATTAAAAAAATGGAATTTAGACCAAAAAATCGAAGAAAATATTGAGTTTTTTTAAGAAACAGACGTGTAAGTCGTAAACTGTCAGCTTAAGAGAGCTTTTTTATTTATTATTATTAATCTAGGTCATCAAAACTACAAAATAACAATAATTGTTGATACCTTACTTCAATAAAATAAGAGGCAAACTACAATTAATTAAGGAAAGTAAATTAAACAAATAATTAAAATCGAACTCACAAGTGTCAAACAAGTAAATAACTGAAGAGAATTTTTTGAAATAAAAAACAAATTGGTAAGGGAAAAATGGCCTTTAATTAAAAAACAAAATTTCTTAATTTTAATTTCAAAAAGCCGTGACAAATTATCAAAATCATCATAAAAACAAAAAAATAATTAATTAAATTTTCAAAATGGCCCCCACCCTCCTGTAAACACACAATGGCCCTCATGGCAACACTTTGTGTTGTTCGACGCAATTCTGCAGGATTTTCTTTTATTTCTGCTGCAGCTGTGAAAATTCTAGCCGTCAATTGCTCGCGGCTTTCTATGGGCACAGCGTACACTTTCTGTTTCATGTACCCCCAAAAATAAAAATCTAATGGTGTAAGATCCGGAGATCTTGGCGGCCAGGCAATAGGTCCTCCTCTACCGATCCACTGGACCCACCTTTCATTTAAATAATCACGAACTGTACGTGCAAAATGTGCTGGAGCTCCATCTAACTGCAACACCATTCGCCTTCTCGTCGCTAATGGAACGTCACCCAAAAGCAAGGGCAACGTATTTGTTAAGAAGTCCAAATACGCCTGTTGGTTAAGTCTGCTTGGTAACTCAAACGGGCCGATGAGTTGATCGCCAATCATTCCAGCCCATACGTTGATAGAGAATTGAGTCTGGAAAGATGTCTCTCTAATTACGTGAGGGTTTTCAGCAGCCCAGACATGTAAATTTCGATGGTTAGTGATACCCGCTCTGGTAAATGTGGCTTCGTCTGTCCACAAAATGTTTTTCATAAAATGTGTGTTGTTTCGTTGCTGTGTAATTATCCAGCCACAAAAGACAGATCTCGCACGGTAATCGACAACCCCCAGATGTTGAGCACGCCGGAAATGATACGGATGCAGACCTTCTCTTTTCAATATTCTCCAGACGCGTATTCTTGGTATACCGACTCTTATCGACAGGAGACGGATACTGGTCATGGGGTCAGCACGTACTAGTCTTAGTACCTCCTCTTCCACGTCGACGTTAACTCTCACGCTAGTCTCGTTTCGTTGTGGGAATAAACCTCGTTCGCAAAAACGACGATGCACAGCAATGAAAGAGCGATAGCCAAGTACTGGCCTATCTGGATATCGACGACTGTATTCTGCGACCGCGGAGCGTGCATTTCCATTGCAAAAACCGTATACGAAATGCATATCCGCCACATGAGATGGCGGTAAATCACGCAATCGTATCATAATGATGACAGGAGTTCACTTGATGAAAAATGTCTTTACAAGTTGAAAAGCGCACAGATCACAAAACACGTAGCGTCTCGAGATAGGTAACCGAACAACTAAATAAAGTACCGGTGCTTCATTCAGTTCAGGGCTAACTGAAAAGAGTTTGCACGTGGTGTACGCCCCATTATTACCCGACCTTTTTTTTACCGTTTTCTACCTGAGAGACCCCTTTTCGACAAGTTGTAGTTTGAAATTTAAAAGAGATAATACTTACAAGGTTACCTGATTTTATTGGTCATAAGTTACAGACTAGTAATTATGAATCGAAAAAAAAGCTCTCTTAAGCGGACAGGTTATGATAAGGTTATGATAGGATACTTAGACGTCCGTTTTTAAAAAAAAACTCAATGTTTTCTTTGATTTTTTGGTCTAAATTCCATTTTTAAAATTAAAGTTAGTAGTTCTGGATTATGTATGCTAAGTAGCGTGATAAAGTAACTGTTAAGCTTTAACAATTGTACAATTGTACATTGTACAAAATGTAAAACAAGGTCACAGACTCTACTCAAAAATTAAAAAAATCAATAACTTAAAAAGTAATAAAGATAGACCCTTTTAAGGTTTTTTCTCGATAATTTTTCATGTATATTCAAAATATTTCGGGCGGTCACTTGCGCCCGGGCGACATTGTATAAGAAACAGTAGCGGTCCTAATATTGATCCCTACGGTACACCCATAGTTAGAGGCGATCCTAGAGACTTAGCTCCATTAATACATACTTTTTGCATTCTACCTGTGAGATAAGAGTTTATTAAATCTAAAGACTCGTTTGATACACCATAATGTCTCAGTTTTTTAGTCAAATTTGATGATTTACACAATCGAAAGCTTTAGAGAGATCACAAAAGACACCTAAAGCATCTTGCTTACTATTCCGAGCAATAAACACGTGTTTTAAGAGTGCAACTCCAGCATCAGTGGTACTTCTACCTTTCGTGAAACCATATTGTTTATTGTGTAGTAATTTATTTAGAAAGAAATAGGATGGAAGTTGATTAAACATAATTAAAAATAAACCGGTAAAACAGACATTGGTCGAAAATTGGAGGGATCACTTTTTTCACCTGGTTTAAAAAGAGAAATGATTTTACTAAATTTTATTGAAGTTTGGAATTTTCTATCATCAATACATTTGTTAATAATAATTGTAAGGTATGGGTAATATAGTATTTATAATTGTATTAATGATATTGACAGATTCCCCATAGGTCTTCAGTTTTTTTCAGTTTTAATTCTCTAAAAGTTTTTATTATTACATCGAGATTTATATATCTAAAATTTAATAGAGTTTTACACACATCCACACTTGACTTTAGAAGAGATTCAGCTAGTTCAGCAGAAGAAGCAAGTTCTTTAGTTAAAGAAGTAGCTATATTTGAGAAGAATTTCTCAAAAGTATTTGCGACTTCTGTGTTTGAGTTACTTTGCTTATCCCTAATTTTGAGAGAGTAAGTGTGATCCCTTGATTTTTAACCGACTTCAAAAAAGGAGGAGGTTTTCAATTCGTCGGTATCTTTTTTTTTTTTTTTATGTATGTTCAGCGATCATTCGTTACTGCGTTGACCGATTTCGATAATTATATTTTTGTTTGAAAGGTAATACTTTCAGAATGGTCCCATATAAATTTGGTTGAATTCTGATGATGGGATCTATAAGAAAATCATCAAACATTGCTTGAACTCCGTACCACACCAACTGATTTTAGTATCTATCTTCTAATATTATTGCCAAATGTGGACCGATTTTGATGATTCTTTTTTTAATGAATAGCTTACACTTTAAAGATACTATAATCAAACATTTTTGGAAAAAAATTCACCCCTAAGAGTGGAAAAATAGGAAATGAAATCGGTGTTTAGCAATTAAATTATGTTTGCACTCGATAGATTTGTTTTGAATAGGATTTTTCACTAAAATAGATTAAATAAGTTAATTTATTTAAAAAAATAAAAACCAGTCGATGAGAGATTCTATGTTTTCGTTTGCACCGACTCCAAAAGTAACTGATTAGGTACGTAAGTGTTAAGATTATTTTTAGCGTTTTAGTTTTTTGAAGTCGGTTTTTATTGTTTCTTTATTTATTATATTACACATGGCTTTTGCTTTATTTGTAGAACCCAAAATCAAGCTGCGGAGGTGGTTTGACTTTGCTTTGGCATATACAATTTGATATATTTTAGAGTAATTTTTAACATATTCTTTGATCTGTGGGTTCTAAGAGTTTGCTTTTAAACTATACAACTCATATAATGTATTTCGACATTTGTAAATACCAGCCCCCCTAGCATGACTACTAAAGCACGATATGATAGGATATGATATAGCGGTATATCGACACCAACTATATAAAAATGATGGATATAGCCACCATTTTTATTAAATCAAAACAACGATCTTAATATGTACCGTAACCGGCACGGCGATTCAACACGGCGGCTATATTTAACATATTTTTACAGTTGGTGTCGATATATCGCTATATCATAGCATATCATATCGTGTTTTAGTGCTCATGCTAGGCAGGCAGGTGTTGCCCAGTCATTAAATTTACACTTTAACTTATTTATTTTTATTTGTCTTTGTGTAAAAATCTAATCAAAAATCTAATCAAATTCATTTTTGATTAAGCCAAAAAGATCCTCATATTATAACCTGTCAATATTAGGTCTTAGTAAACCCACACCATTTTTAATCTTCTCCTTAAATTTATCTATCCTATTAATGGTAACTTACCTATAAACGGCCTCTACTTTATTTGAGACATAATGGTGCTCAAACAATACCTTTTGTCCACTATGGTCCGAACTTAAATAATTTATAATAGATTTGTCTGTTATAATATCGTCATTACAAAAAACATTATCTAAGTAAGTAGCTGATGTAGGAGGAGTCACACTTAAACAGATTTACTAAATTATATGACTTAAAAAGATTTAGAAACCGGACTGAATTTTGACTGTTTACTAATATATTGATGATAATATGATATTACTAATATACAAGGTCTAACAAAATCAACTGCGTTCCTTTAAAGGGGGGTATCTATACATCATACTGAATGCGATGACAAAAAATAAGGTATTGTTTTATAGTCATTTTTAAAAGTTATGTTTTCTAACAAAATAAATAAATTAAAACGCAGTCAAAAATGAAACACTCTGTATCTTTTCTTACTCATGCAAACTGTAGTTCACAGATGGTGTGTACGTACACAGCGCACACCAGCATTATAATACCAAAGATCGTTGTGTGCATCACCCATGTCAAACCAGCTGATCTGCGATTGGTCGAGTGGCACAGCTAGGCTTTTTCGACCAATCACAGATCAATTGCAACGAAGAATAGCTTCATACACACATGTTAGTACACTAGTGTGTGCAGAATACACTTTCATGATAATAATGTTTTCGATAACAAACAAAACAAACAATGCCAACTAAATTAATAACCAACATCGTCTTTTTGGTTCTTCAAGGCTCTAAGGAAAGATAATTTCTATGTTTTATGAGTTAGATTAAATCTTAGTTGTAGGAACTAGGTAGGTATTTACTTACTTTCTTGTAGTTGTTGTTGTACGTAATTCGTTATTTACCTCTCGAAGCTCTTTAGAATCACTCCTAGCAGAATGGCAAGGTGGATAGAAATAAAGGAAAATAAAGCGGTTTTAAAACATTTATTAATTTAATTCTGACTCTGACTGACTCTATCACACTTTCACAGGCTTTGGACTAACAAGTAGGTTAGCGTAGTAAATAATTTATCTGCCGGGTAAATAATTTATCTGACTAACAAAAAAATTAAACAAACAAATCAATTAAGTAGGTACCACTTACTCTCAATCTACGCTTACTTGGCGTGTTTAAGTTCATTAAGAGGTTTACAATCTTTACAACAAATTACATTGATCGTAATCACATTACAAAAAAACATTGCTCAGCAATGCGACGTGCACTTTTACGCGAAAAAAAACGCGAAAAAACAGTCTCTGTCACTTTTTATGTTTTAAAGTGTTCACACGGTTTGCAATAAAATTCGCTGTCGTAGTTGTGTCGCACTTTCAATGTTATAATCACCTTCACAATACACTAAGTCCTACACTTAGCCCCACACATGGAAGCCCAAATGTTCAGGCTACTGCTACATCTAGTCTGAAAATGATCGGGCCGAACTAGGTGGGGGTTCTGTTCAGCCCAATAGTAGGCGCCGCGGCGTAGAGGTTAAACATCCAACCACTGGTGAAGCTTCTCTCGTCCGTCCAGAGAATGTTGCAGCTTCTGCGACTTCTGCAAAACTGGACTCGTAGTGTGAAGTCATGCGGCTTCAGCTCTTGAACTAGTGTAAAATGATACAGGCGCCTGCCCCTCGTCTTGCGTCTCGCCGCAGAATTCGCAATAATGACGCCTGCGCCCATGAGCGCTTGGCGAAGACGGACGCTGCATCAGTCGCGCTTTCGATTGGGTTGCCGATCAAAAATCTGCATCACACTGTCTTCTTATTGAACAGGCTGGCGTGGCCTTCCCTGGTCCCTGAACCGCTCACGAAAACGCCCTTAATATCAGCGTAAAGGCGCGCTGCTTTAGCACAAATTAAAGTTGCGATCCTGGTAGCACATAACCCTGGACTGACACCGTTGCGGCGTCGCACACGCACGCCGCACGGAAGCGAATTAGAGACTGCGCGCGCGGCGCGGGCGCCCGGGCGGTCGTCCTGCAAAAGCCGAAAAGGCTCAAGCTAGGGATGAGCCTAAGATGGGATCATAATTTAAAGGATACTAAAAACTAAAACATACCGGATAACTGATCGTGAATTGGGAACTGACACCTCGCATTTAATTAAGTATTATGGCGAGGTAACCTACTACTTAAACGAAATCGTGAGTGCGACACAAGTTTTTTTTGTACCTTAGCTTTCAACTCGCCAATCTAGTTAAGTGTAACTCTTGTTTTTAGAGTAAAATTATTTTGTCCAAACCGGTAATAAATGTTCTAAAGTGTCAGTTTAAGACAGACAAAGACTGATAAAACATACAACGACTGAATTTAAAAAGTCACTAAGAATTATTTTTAACGAACTAACTAGGCCATAGCATTTAAACTCGGACATATCGTACTTTATCTAGCAGTTATTTCTTAACTGACAGTCGCAAAATTACCAATATGTATTTTTAAAATGCTTATTCACATAACTACTTACTTGAGTTACTGTAAGTGGCAAAAAGGAAACAACTTCGAGAGAAATCAAAACACTAATAACATGTTTTACTTACCACTTAATATGAAATATGCGCTGAAAAGACTATTTTTCGAAACTCATAAAACATTGTTATCGTCTCAATAACTTAGTTAAAATCAAATAAAATTTTAGTTTAAACAAAAATAAAATCTTAATTAGTAATCTAATGAATGAATGATCCGATCTCGTAAAAAACTATGAGCCTAGAAATCAGAACAAATGTGGCACATCCCTATCTATCCGCATGCACACTTTGATTGACCCCGACACGTGCCCGACACCGGCCTTTCGGCTTGAGCGGCATAGTCAGCAGTTTGCGAGTACGGTAGGGCTTCCACGTTAAATAAATATCTAGGACTAGGATTACGATTTTACACGAATGTTTGAGTAGGTTTATTAAAACAATCCATATCATTTTTTATTTAATTATTTTTAGCAAAACAATTATAATCGTGTTTAATTGAACCAAATATCACATTTTAATACTTTTCTCATTGTAATATTGCGACCGGTTAAGAGTTAAATTCTAGGTAACTTTTAAAGCATTTTTTGAAATGAGTTTGTCCCGTGGTTTGTCAAGTTAATATCAACTTTTACGGTGTCGATTTCATTATCTAGACGACTAGTCAAGAATTAATTACAAAATAGCAAAACCTTTTTATTCCAACAATTTTCCTTATAAACAATAATAATATCTCAAATGTTGAAACTTAAATAATAAGTAAAATGTATTTCAGTTCCTAAAATAGCAAAATGTTTATTTCCTTACGAATACCTACGATCTTATCATAACTAAACAAAATGCTTGTCACCCTATCCAAGATACCGACAAACACGGCGGGGTACTTTTGTCGGGGCCACCTTTGAAACTTGGTCTTGCTAACTCCAAAATAATTTTACCCCCAAAATTAATTAAAAAATAAAGTAGAATTAAAGAAGGCGAGAAATTAGACTTTAATGACCTTGTTATTTTCAGTTTAAACAACTCGATTGTAGTTTTGTTTGTAAAATTTAATTTAATAGCACATTACACGACGAGTTTACAGCCGTGGTGGGAAGTTGGGAACGGTTAGACGTAACGTCGTACAGCCATTTTTATTGAAGCTGAATAGACGAGAGCATTGATCGAAATTGTCGTTGTCTCCGCGGTATCTTCGTTCTTTCAAAATGATATGTGAATACGGCTTTGGTTACTACGAAAACTAGTGAGTCGTTGAAGTTTTGTTACGTAAATTAGGTCACAACAACACAGTCACACTCTCCGGTCAGTTCGCGAACAACGCACTCTGCGGTCAGCTGTTCGTAGTATCTTGATCGATTATGAAGTACCCCCAACTTTTGATTCTCTCGACGTCGGTTCGGTTACGTGACCGCAAAAATCAACAACCAATTAAAACCCCTAATTCCTAATTCTCTAATTGCGAAACACATAATTCTAATCCAATCCGTAGTGATAAAAATCCTTATAAAAGAAAACCCACAAACTTTATTTTACCCTAAAATCAGGGTAATTCTTTCATGTTGGTATTTCTGAGTTACCGTCGCCGCACCGCCGGTAGTACTATTAGGTATTCTGTGGTTATCTTGAGTGTGTGCATGTGTGGGTCACGTTTGCTTGTGTGCGTGCGTAGTGTGTCAATGTAGTAGTAAACAGCTGTAAAGGGTGTAGATTTTCGTAGTTACGGAATGAGATTGTTATGATCAATATCTCCGTAACTAGCCTGAATTTTTGGCTCAAATTTGGTGAGCCTGCTCAGCTCGATGTACAGATACCCCCATTAAAAGGAATGTAGTTGATTTTGTTAGACCTTATATAATGGTACTTCCTAAAAGAGAGCGACAACAACGAATTCGTGAAAGTTTTTACCCATTTTTTTTTATTTGTTGTCATTCTCATAAGTTATCCTGTTGCGTAATTCAAGCCTGCCTTAATTATGCAACGGAACTCGACTATGGTTAGTAGCAATAGTACATTGCAACAAATAAATGTCATTGAAGCAGATTTTTTTACTTGAAGAATAAGTTTTTATCACCCCTTGAGATAACCAATAATTTCCAATTCTGCTTTAAAAGCGAGCAGTTTCCAGTGAGTATATGCTTTTTATTTTAGTCTGATCAATGCTCATGGTTGCTGACGAGGGTGGTGTGATAATTGGTACCTGGTAGCTAACTAACTATTTTTTAGCTTTTAGTAATTTTTCTACATCAATAATAAATGTTTATTTACAATAAAACCTTTTAACTTAAAAATATTTCTTACTTATTTTTTTATTATTACTGATCTTTAAACCATTTCAATTTTTACAAGTCAATATAAAAATATTTAAAAAGTTAAAAGTAACAAGGTGCTCGGAAAACCGTAAAATTTTGGCAACTACTTTGACGTCCTCCGTAGCCGAGAGGCGAGCAAGTCCGGTGACTTGGTGTCGCTATTTCTGAGGTCCCAGATTCGATTTCCGGTCGGTCAATGTAGAAAAATAACTTTTCTATATTGTGTCGCGTCTGGGTGTTATGGTACCGTCGTTGCCTCTGATTTCTGTGACACAAGTGCTTTGGCTACTTACCATAGGATCAGAGCAATGTATGTGATGTTGTCTAATATTTATTTATTATTATAACTTAAGCGTTGGCTGGCATCGAGTGTGATTAAGAACAGGAAGAGAAGAAAGTAGCAGCGACCCTGTAAAGTGATTGTGTATCACAAATTTAACAATTTGAACATACAAACCGAGCCCGACGACACGCGGTAAGTAAAGCCGGTACGTCTCCTCTATTTTCATCAGTAATGTGTTAAGGCGACGGGTAAGGCAAGTGACCTTGAACATTAAGCGTCGACTAATGCGACTTCTATTACTGCCTAAGATAATAGAAATGCTTCTCACAGACTAAACATCCATCCGTTGCGTTCCTGTGCATATAGATTCTCATTCCGAGCAAAATATCGCCATTAAAAATCCTTATGATTCTGAATTGGTTAACTATTTTAAAAAAAACTTCATCATAAAGGCACGAATGTTATAGATAACTAAACCAACTTTGAAGCTAAACAAAAACGTCGTTTAAAATATGAATGTGTACAAGCTCGCGAAATTTGCGGTATTTTGAAATATTTTTAGTGTTTATGAAATAATATATATCAGGAAAAGTTTCAACATACGAGTATAAGTTGTATGATATATTATATTCCACATCCTATATCCAGTATTTTCGCCAGAAAACTTGTCCAAAAACACCTCTTTTACGTGTATTCTCCTTACCCTGCGCCTTAACAGCACCATAGGCTGCAATCCGCAGAAACGACAGCGCCACAATGGACAGTGCACAGGGTCTAAATTCACAGTATCGCCTTATACCGGCACCATGAACAAGTCCAAAAAAGACCATTTGTAGTAAACTTGAATAAAACCAAAGTTCTTTGAGCAAATCACTTTATTTCGTAGCACAATTCGGTATGTAGTATGATAGATAAAGTAATATAGTTATATCCCTAGGGATATAATTATATACCATAACATAGTTATACGAAAGCGATTCATTACTATCTTACTAAGAATATAATCATACTACGGTTTAAGTTTAGTGATATAATTATATTACTTGATTAAGTTTAGTGAAATAATTGTAGGAGTGTAGTGCGGGGGTGCAGCAGTCGTATAATTGGAACTTCAGTTGGTATCCCTTAATTTTTTGTTATTTTTTTGTTAGAAGTAATAAAAATGAAAAATTGCCCCTTTTAAGAACGAAAATAATAGGACCCGGTTCCTCTAATATAATTAGAAGTTCTTTTAAAGTTTTACCCGTTTATTAGTAATTAAACGAACTTACCTTAAGTGAAGTTCTATTATAATTGTACGAACTGCACAGTCTCGAAATGATATAATTAACTAATGTAGTATTCGCATCCTGCAGCCTATAACCACGAAGGTCCAGAGTCACAATATAGCTAAAAAAAATAATACATATCCATTCCACCAATCAGCGCCCTCTGCCGGACCTGTCATTAAGTTGAGAGCAATAAGTTAGCAACACTTTCATCTAAGTACAATAATTTGTTTTTGTTAATTATTATTTCACGATTACTAATAATATGGGTTATATCAATTTGCGGTGGGCGGGTTAGTATATCATTTCGAGACTGTGCAGTTCGTACAATTATAATAGAACTTCACTTAAGGTAAGTTCGTTTAATTACTAATTGTACTTCACTACACAGTCTCTCATGATATAATTAACTAATGTAGATGTTTAGAGTTTTTGTGAAATAATTAAGATGACAATATAATTAAAAATAATATTTATTTATTAAAATCTTGTTTTAATATTAGGAACAAAATGTAATACTTAAGTATTCAAACAAATAAAAAATAAATTCCTCCTGGGACAGTAAAACATAACATTTCTACTAAGTTTAACAAAAACAAATTATCGACTTGTTTGTAACAAATAATAATATAAATGAAAATTATCATCTTCTGTCTTATGATAATAATAAATAATCAGTATCATATAATCATATTCTGCATTTTCTGTTTATACTATTTATAAACATTTAGTTACTAGGTAATCACACTTTCTTATGGATTTATTGTAAACAATCCATATTAATTAGAAGACAAATTTTGAAGGAAAATGGAACTGGCAAAATCTAGTGATTCTATGACGTCTCTGTTATAAAATTTTGCAAAACTATTTGATGATTCGCTCCAGCCTGCAGTTTTACGAATGATATCAATATTTACTCCTAAACGTTTTGCAGCCGAAGTAGCTGCATGTCTTGTGCTATGAGCTGTGAATATGGAAGTATCAACGCCGCTTTCTGATAGTGTATTTTTAATCCATCTACTAATTGTTTGTGATGTAACTTTATTTTTTTTTAAAAGAAATAAAGAGATTTTCACAGTTATTTCGTATTGTTTTTGTCATATTAATGTATGCAATTAAGGCTCTTGCAGGGCATATCTGGGGTTTTTCATGGAAAAAGGGTAATGTTAAAAGAGGTTGGTTGGAACCAACTCTAGACGTTTTTACTAAATCAGGTATTTTAATTATTATTTTTGAATTAAGTTGATGAATATTTTGTTTTCTAATTAGGGATAATGTTTGTACCCTATGTGCTGTTGCAATTGCCAATAAGGTAACACATTTTTGGTTAATTTTTCTAAGGTCAGATTTTCATTTGGGTACC
The DNA here is from genome assembly GCA_963576865.1 of Anania hortulata. Classification (NCBI taxonomy): domain Eukaryota; kingdom Metazoa; phylum Arthropoda; class Insecta; order Lepidoptera; family Crambidae; genus Anania; species Anania hortulata. Next base: position 1,169,952 of record OY756395.1, read on the forward strand.
ATAAAGATAAATAATTGAGAACTGTCAAAGGATCCCAAGTTACATCATACTTCGGCTTAGGTGGATTCAACCGAAAAACACCTTTCATGAACCTCTTTATTCTGTCATCAATGGAGATTTTTTGGCCTAAGAGAAGTGATAGTGCAGATTTGGCACAATTGATACTTCCATAAGATGCTTTTTGTTCTACTAGTTCTGATAGGAAGGTAAGTACTTGAGGAACACAGGGCTCCAAGGGATTTATATTAATTTGATTACAAAATTTGTACCATTGTTTCAAGTACGTATCATACTGTTTGGCGGTGCTGTCCGATAGTGACATCAGCATTATGTCAACAGCTGCTTCGGAGACACCTCTTCGTGATAACGCCTCCCTGACAGCACCGCGACAACCAGGATAAGACGGCTTTGGAACATTGGGTTGCTGGAATAAGATTTAAACAAATCAGTACCAGGTCCTAAGTATAGGTACTTAGAGCGCGCTAGCTTTTTGAATACTGGATACCATGGCTGTGCTTCCCATTTAGGTACTACCACTATACCTTCTGATTGTTCAGTTAAAATTTTTTGTAAAATTTTGGTAATCATTGAAAAGGGGGGAAAAGCATAGAAAAAATACGGGGCCCAAGGAATCGTAAACGCATGTATCTTAAATGCATCAGGGTCGCCTTTCCAAGATACATAGCATTGGCATTTAGCGTTAGCCCGACTAGCAAATAGATCTATTTCTGGATAAGGTATCTGTAATGATTTTAAAATAATTGTCATTAAGTTCACATTCAATTTCTGAATGTGTTCTTCTAGATTCCTTGTCAGCAATGATGTTATGTTCTGATTTTATATAAGATGCAAATAGATAAATTCTTTTGTGTTCGCACCATTTCCAAATTTTTTTTGGCAATAGAATTAAGGTGGATGTATTTAACGCCCCCCATATGGTTAATATATGAAACAGCTGTAGTGTTATCAATGCGGATGAGTATTTCACAATTACTATCATCTTGGCAAAATGTTTTAAGTGCAAAATAAGCAGCAGATAATTCGAGGAAATTAATATGTTGTTTTCGTTCTTCATCATTCCATAACCCTGAAGTTGTTTCATATCCGCAGGAAGCCCCCCATCCTGTTAATGATGAGTCTGAAAAAATTTCTTTTTGGAATTGGTTCCGTTTAATTTTATTTTGAGGATTTTTTATGTTTTTAGACCACCATATTAACTCTTCTTTAATACTGTTGGAAATGTGCATAGTGCTTTCATAGTTATTTTTATTAATCTGTAAATGTAAAAACTTTTGTCTCTCTAATTCCTTTGTGTACATCCAACCATATTCCACAGCTGGACAGGCTGAGACAAGGAGACCTGTCAAATGTGCAAAGGATCTTATTTTGCAAGAATTTATATTTAAAAATGTACTAATTACAAGTTTTAATTTGGAGATTTTATCTTTTGGTAGTGACAGTTGAAAATTTTCAGAATCTAAAATGAACCCTAAAAACTTTACTGATTTATTTGGAATTAGACAGCTTTTTTCATAATTTATATGAAAACTTAGACTGGTTAATACTGTAACTGTAAACTGAACACTAATTTGACATTCGGAATAAGAACATTGAATATTTATTAAATCGTCCAAATATATAGTTATAACATGACCTTGAGATCTCAAATACTGAGCTACTGGTTTCATAAGTTTAGTAAAAACATAAGGAGCTGTGTTGAGTCCAAAGGGAAGTACTTGAAATTCATAAATGTTTGACCTCCACATGAAGCGAAGGTATTTTTTGTGTTTTGCATCGATAGGCACAGAAAAGTAGCCATCTTGAAGATCTATAGTGGTCATATAACAACTAGGAGTCATCAGTTTTATAACTGTCCTAATATCCTCTAATTTAAAATGTTCCGTCTCAATGAACTTGTTCAACTCCTTTAAATTTAGAATAAATCTGTCTTCACCATTTGGTTTTGGAACAGTAAATATCTTAGATAAATATTGCCCCTCGCACGGTTTACAATTAATTATTGCACCTTTAGTTATATGTTTTTCTATACATATATCTATCTTTTTGCTTTCTACATCAGAAAAGTTATTATTCTTTGGAATAAAGGATTGGACTGGTGTACAGCCAAAAGGGATAACATAACCTAAGATCCAGGAGAGTATCCTTGGATCCTTGGTAATTTTGGAACACTCCGATACATAATACTGTATTTTTCCACAAACACTAACCTCGGCATTTATTGACGGCGATGTTGGTTCTGCTGACGGTAGCGAAAATTGGATTGTTGAGTGTTGGTGGTCTTGGTTTGGTTGTTGTACTGTTTGGGAAGAGGTTTCGTCAGAGTCCTCTGTGCTTTGGGTTTGAAACTGTTGTTTGTCTGGCCCTTGTAGTTTAAATGGTTGTTGCGAGGAAATGACTTATTCTTTATATGAGGCGATGCTGCTTTTAAGTCCTGCCCGGACTTTTTGATGGCTTAACAAGCTTTAAGCTTATCAGCAAAATCTGCTCCAAAAAGCCACTCATCAGTAATGGTATCCTTGATACCATCTCGGGTAGATTTATCTAGTCCCGTTAAAATAAATCCTTTCCTAGTAGAAGATTCGGAATGGTGGTAGTCACATAATAAACGAGCAGCATCACTTATCAGCCCAATGCTATCCTTATTACTTGCTCCAGATTTGCACAAATTATTCAAGGCTAGACCCAGTGCCGATATGGCACAAGACACTTGACGTTGTTTTGATTCTATAGCCTTATCTCGCTTTAATACATTTTGAACTCGATGCAACCTGTGCTTCAGGGTTGAGCTTCGGTGCATCAATAATTTTACAATTTACAGGCGGTGGGTATTTATTTATTAATTCCTTCTTTTCCTCCTTATCTAACCCATTCCTTAGAATTGCTTGCCAGCGTGTTATTAAACTCGGTAGCAGTTCAGGGCCATGATTCTTTTCATGTGGAAAATTTCCTAGTAATTTTAATATATCAGGTTCTACATCTTCAGTTGTGGCTGAAAATGTTTTAATGTATTAAAGATAACAATTAAAACAAGGGATCTACCCATACAGTAGAACGCAATGTCAGTAGAACAGCTTAGTATTAAGTGACTAAGTCCACAGCAATTGACAAGAAAATCAGGGAACTACACAATTTCGTAGCACGCCATGCTTGTCGTTTTGTTGGGAATTACTCTAATTAGTAAGTCGCCAATAATGTTGTGTAAGGATTATCTCAGTAATAGATAAACGCAGCACACAATGTTTGTTTGTTGTTTTGATAATAATCAAAACAAATATGGCCTATGTAATGGGAATAACGTATTCACTTACCTGTAGGTTCCTCCGTTAAATCAATCGGTTCAATATTTTCTTTTGTGTTAAGTTGCTCTTGGAATGAGCATGATGATGAACGTATCCTTGAACGAGATCTTGTTTCCGATCGTCGTGAGCGTAATGGCGATTGCGTAGGAGAACGCAAACGATGCGAATTTCGCGATCCGGAGCCGGAACGCGATCTTGACTTTACTTTAAGTTTATCTTCGATCTTCCTTATCTTTTTCTTTAGTTTTTCTAATGATTTTTTGGGGTCTTTTCCCATTTATGATAAAATTTAATTTTTTTACAAAATTTGATGCGGTTTGTAGGCTGCACGAAAACGAGAATGACAGGTCCGGCAGAGGGCGCTGATTGGTGGAATGGATATGTATTTTTTTTTTTTTAGCTATATTGTGACTCTGGACCTTCGTGGTTATAGGCTGCAGGATGCGAATACTACATTAGTTAATTATATCATGAGAGATTGTGCAGTGAAGTACAATAAAAGGCGACCTTGTATAATCATATCCCTAAGGATTACGGCTGTATCTATCTTACTGCAAATCTGATGTGACAATTGATTGACCTTGTCTTGCTCTGTAAAATACTGCATCATCAGATGGACTCCTCTAATCTTCTTTCTTTGCTGAATTTCAACACCAGATTTAGAGTCCGCAATCGTTATTATAATATTTTCTCTCTTGAAGTCTTCTCTAATAACACCTCTTACTACAACCCTATAGTCCGGATGTGCCGCCAATACAATGAAATTCTAGCAATAAACAGAGAAATGGATATATTCCAACTCACGCTGCCTCAGTTTCGGAGACAATTAAACACACATTTAAGTAAGATATATTTATAAATAAGTATCTAATTAATTAATTAGTTCTCTTATTTTGTTTTCCTGGATTTCGCAATAATTCCCAACTATTTTTTTTAAAATTTTAACCTGTGTAATTTTTTTCTAAGTTTGGCATTGTTTCTTATGTGTAGCGCTCTTTAGCGCATAAATATATAAAATCAAACTGTAAGCTTCTAGGCATACATATTTTTGGATTATGATCTAATCTGTAATCTGTTTTGTGTGCTATGAATAAATAAAAAAATAAATAATAATACCTGATACATCTGAGATTTGCAAACGATGTGTCACCGCGACTTAGATAGGCGAAGCGCCTTCTATCAGTTAGGTACTAAAGGTACTCTAAACGTGAAGTTAAACATTGGTCAATTACTACTAGTAAAACTCTTGCGTTTGGCCTACTTGATTTCTTTTGACAATACTACATATATACTTTTACAATACCTACATACCTACTAAATTAGTTAAATAGTTTTTTCATTACTCATACTCGGAAAGTAGGTCTAAAGTTGCCTGAGGAGCGGGTTGAAAGTAATACTTTTCAGCCCTAGGGAGAATCGTTTTCAACAGACAGCTGTCAAATTAGATTTTTTAAGAGAAATTAGAAAAAAAACTAGTTCTATTTTCACATTTTTAATGAACCGTGTTCCAACTTTCTATACGCCAATCAATAACAGCGCGATGTAAAATTGAATTAATTTAGTTACATAGAATTAATGAAATGAAATGAATATGAAATAAATGTATTTGCTTAAACACATGGTACTATAAATTAGAGATTTTTAATGACCTTATTGTAAGTTTACTTTCAACTATTTCTATAAAATAACAGATTTGGGCAAATTATTAACCATTTTTCAATGATTAGAATGAAAATAATGGTTAAATAGACGACCGGCCACAAAAAAATAAAATTGGCTAGAAAGCGGCAATCTGATCTTCATTTGTTTTTTCGAGTTGTAGAGTTTTGATATAATTCACTCATTTATTCTTTAGCTAATTATTCATGCTTTTATTTACTTATATTCGTAATGAAAAGCACAGTGTTTACCTCGGGTTAAATATTTATTTAGTCCCTCGAACTATTGGCGCCAATTCAATTGCGTTCTATAATGTTACATAGGTGTTATAAATAGGTACATTGAACAAAATGAGTTACTTTTACCCCTAGGGTAACAATGTAATATTTAAACCATGATTTAAATTATGACGAAGATGTTTGATGACAAATCCATTTTACGTTTCATCAGCGCCAAAATTGCTTCGCTTATCGTTAGAAGCTAAGGTTGGAGCGATCGATCTCCGACCTTAGCTTCTATCTCACACAAGAAATGATAAACGTGGTTGCAATTCACAGCGTTTAAAACACCCCCTTCTATTTTTTTTTCGTAGATGCTGGCACAGTTTTCACTTCCTCCGACGTTATTCGGTTCGTCTTTACGCCATTCGGAATAACCAGCCTCGTCCAATGATTGGCCTAAAAATATAAACAATTGTAAAAAAATAATAAATATTATTTACCATTCTCGCCTCTGACTCTTTTACACCGGCCCTTTTTGTTGATATTGTAAGTTTATAAAAAAAATATCTGTTTTACATGCATTTTTTTTTCTACAGTGACTATTATTATGAGGATAAACATATAAATTTTTGTGTTTATTTAAAAATCAGTCATCAATAAGGCACGAGAATTAAAAAAAACGGATATGTGTGAGTTTGACTCGCCTACCGTCATCCGTACAAAATGCATCGAACCTAATTGGCATACCTAAAGTTGCAAGTACCTAAAATTATGTTATTTTAGTGTACACCTATGAAATCTAAGCCACACACACGAGAAAATAATTCATCATCATCATCATCATTTCAGCCATAGGACGTCCACTGTTGAACATAGGCCTCCCCCAGTGACTTCCAGATTGGCCGGTTGGAAGCAGCTTCCAACGGCTTCCTGCAACCTTTACCAGGTCGTCTGCCCACCTTGTAGGTGGACGTCCTACGCTGCGCTTGCCGGTACGTGATCTCCATCCCAGAACCTTTCTGCCCCATCGGCCGTCAGTTCTACGTGCTATGTGCCCCGCCCACTGCCACCTCAGCTTGCTTATCCGTTGGGCTATGTCAGCAACTTTTGTTCGTTTACGAATCTCCTCATTCCTGATTCGATCTCGCAAAGAAACGCCGAGCATAGCCCTTTCCATAGCACGCTGTGCAACCTTAAGCTTTCTTATGAGGCCCATAGTGAGAGAGAAAATAATTACACACAACAAATACTCTTTAACAAAATGTCTTAATGATATTCTTTGTTCAGAATTTCAGTTTGAATATGTAATTTTTTTTTTACATATTAAAATTTAAATTGAGAACAAAGTATATCATTTACAACATTTTGGCAAACAAAACTGGTTGTTTGTAATTATTTTCTCTTTCGATTAACGTACGTTTCATAGGTGTACACTAAAATAACTTTATTTTAGGTTACTTGCAAGTTTAGGTATGCCAGGCTTCATTCAAAAAAGTCTTTTGCAGGTAAATATTATAAATACTGAGATACATTTATGACTACGTATACCTTTCGAGTTAGTATATATATATATATATATATATATATATATATATATATAAGGTGCTTTAAAAATATCTGCCACGGCTGAAATGGGTGAAAGTATTGCTTATGTAGATTACGATAGTGAAAGAATTACGTGCTCCGGATCGGTTATAACTGTTTGAGAAAAGACAGTAAAAGATAGCAACGTTAGCATTTTGGCGGTAACATGAACGAATTCGTAACCGCAGCGCGTGTGACGTAGTACAAGCGGGCTGGTTAGATGTGTGTGGACGGTTTGAGACTAAATAAAGCCTAGTCATTAATTAATACTATTTTTAATGAAAAAATTTTATGCTGTTCTAGATATAAAATTTCTTTACTATCGTAATCTATATAAGAGTACTTTCACCCTTTCAGCCGTGGCAGATATGTTTAAAGTATCTCATATATATAAATTTTAATTTTGGCACTGCGCCGCGTTTACGAACTCGTTTTCCCCCACAACCCGCACCGCATGTCGGCAAGTGATATATGTGGGAACATGTGTGTAGCTAAAACATACCTCTAAAATATTTCTCTGGACCCAAATCAAGATTAGAGTACTTGATTTTAGAACAAACAGTATAAAGTCAGTCGCGTCTTGAATACGTGATTAGCGCCATAACATAAAAAACGTTCTAAGAGGGCAGAAAGGTTTTTGAATGGTGACCACGAACCGACAAGCGTAGCGTAGGACATCAACTCACAAGGTAGACAGACGACTTGGTAAAGGTTGCAAGATGACCTGGATGCAGGCCGCTTCCGATCGGCCAATCTGGAAGTCAATGGGGGAGGCCTATGTTCAGCAGCGGACGTCCTATGGCTGAAATGATGATAATAATAACTCTTGCAACTCAAGTTACGCGAGATAGGCATTACTGAACCTATAAGGACTTATTTGCTGCCATCCAAGTGTTTTTATTTACGTCATTGACTTTGTTTTGGATACGGTCTCGCACTTTTGGGTTGACTCTTTCTGTCAGGACCCGGCGGTGGTGGCATGGCCAGACATTTGTTTCCCACGTACCGTAACGGAAGAACTGAAGAACTTTCAGCAATCTGCTTATTTGATTCAATCTCGCAAAGAAACACCGAGCATACATAGCACTTTCCATAACACGCTGCGCGACCTTGAGCATTCTTATGAGGCCCATAGTGAGAGGCCACGTTTCAGTTCTATATGTCATCACTGGTTACACACTCTGGTTGTAGACTTTTGTCTTTAGGTACTAAACTGAGCTCAAAAACAACTTTTTTCGAAAAAGAAACTGGCCACTTCTATACCAAATACCAACTTCCTGCGCTCATGCGATATACTTGGGGAATGTTTTTAATCTCACTTCCTTATAAAAAGTAGTATTTCAGCAGCTGAATCATTCCCTAAGAGTTTTTGCGTATATTAGAGCTACACGTTGTATAATAAAGAACACTACTCGTGATACGTCTTTGGAAAAGAATTCTTACTTATCTTATTTCTTATGTCATTTCAGAGACTTGGACTCCAGCACTAAAGAAAAGCCAGATATATCCAAATTGCGCATATCTATCCGCGACGTGACCCACAAAATGGACCTTGCGTACGGAATGCTTGGATCCTTATTCATATCTGGTTCTAGGCAGACATTCTTCTCATCACAGGTAAGATATGAACATTAAAACGACTAAATATCATAGTTTTTGGGGCTCTTTTTAATCTTAGGACAGTGGTATATTAATGTTGTTGTCTGAAAAGTTGAAGCAAGGAAATGCAAATTGATTATCCAACTGTACGATTACCTACTGTACACTTGGCACGAAGTGTTATTCGTAAAATTAACAACCAGGAGTGGCAGTTGACACCTGGATTCATCTATCATGCAATTTCCTGGCGAGGCACCAGAAATGGACTTCGTTTGGAATGACAGCTCAAAGTCAAAGTCAAAGTCAAAAATCATTTATTCAGTTTAGGGCAGAAAACTGCCACTTATGAACGTCAATAATAACATTATTGGCCCATATGGGGCAGAACATGTCTCCTTATTTTTTGGGCCCTACTAGCGCTTCGAGACAAGACACAGACAATCTGGCAAGTGCTGAGAAGAAACGCCGGAACAAACTCAGTCACCACTAGCTGCCACAAAAAAAAGGAAAAGAAAATAATGTATACCTGTGCGAGCAGGGCAGTATTTAATTCCAGACATTTTTGTCATTTTTTTTTTTTTGTCATTTAAATAGTCATTAACAGTATAATAACCCTTTTTCATCAAAATAATCTTAACATGCGATTTAAACTCAAACATGGGTAGTTCAACAATAGACTGTGGTAATTTGTTAAAAAAGCGAATACATTTCCCCATGAACGAATTACTCACTTTATGCAGTCTGAAATTTGAAACAGCAAGTTTATCTTTATTCCGGGTATTAAAATTATGTTTGTCACTTTTCTTAGGGAAAAGATGCAGGTTTTTGCGAATGTACATAATATTTTCATAAATGAATTGAGAGGCCACTGTTAGTATATTAACTTCCTTAAACAGTTCTTTTAATGAGTCTCGTGGTCGAAGGTTGTAAATTGCCCGTACAGCTCTCTTTTGTAGTACAAAGATAGATTCAATATCGGCTGCTGAGCCCCATAACAATATTCCGTATGACATTATACTATGAAAGTAGCTAAAATACACTAATCTTGCCGTTCCAACATCAGTCAATTGTCTTATCTTTCCCACAGCATAAGCAGCTGAACTAAGTCTTCCTGACAGAGTCTCAATATGAGCACCCCATTGCAGACGGGAATCTAAAGTTATTCCCAAAAAGGTAGTGGAATTACTAGTATCCAGTCGTTCATCTTTTACAATGATATTTGTTGAGACCTGCCTTACATTTGGCATTGTAAATTTTATGCATTTCGTTTTGCTTGCATTGAGCAAAAGATTGTTGGTACTAAACCAATGCAGAACCCGCGAGAGTGCATTATTTACATCGTCAAAAGATTCTTCAAAAGAAGCTCTAAACTTCTGTAGTTGTTATGTAATATGTAAAAGTGATAATGAATTATGTTCACATTAGTTATTTTAGTACTGCCTTTTGTTGGAGAAATTATTATTTGTTTTACAAAGCCAATAATAAGTCATTGGGCCTTTCTTCAGCAGTGGACGTCCTATGGCTGAAATGATGATGATGATTACAAAGCCTTGTACTTATAGTATTTGTCAGTAACTTTATAAAACAGTTTAAAAATACTTGTCTTTTCATCTTTTCATTCTTTAGGATACAATAGTCCCTGCGAATGTAATTTTTTCAAACTTTGAAGTTTTTATACCGAATTTAGGATTCTTTGGCAGAAAAATAAGCAGATTGCTCATTTTTTGTGAGAAAGGTTCTCACAAAAAATGGCCGTACCACCGTAAGCGACTCTCTTGCAGTTTGTCTGTAATGTCACGGATATGAAGGCTGCCATGGATGTGAAGTTTCCGTGCGTCTCTACATATCTACCACAGCATATTCATCTCCGGGATACGCAGCTCCTGCTTGTGTTGCTCAAGTAGCGGCCACACCTCACTGCTATATAAAACGACCGGTCTAATGATGGCTTATAGATCTGTCCTTTCGACTTAACTGACATACAGGGGTTTAAATTGAAACCAGCCACCTCTCGCCATTTGGCTACGCTGCAGCAATGCGTATCTTGATGTCGCAATCGATGTCACACGACGCATGAAGTACAGATCCCAAGTATTTAAACTGGTTCGTGCACTTGACTTTGTCTTTGCCTTTGCGAACAAACTTGGGATCTGTAGAGTGACAAGCCAGATACCCAGTCTTCGCCAGATTGAGCTTCCAACCACCGCTCTCAAGTGACTGCTTCCACTTCTTCATCCGTCTCACCAGCCTGCTCCTGTTCGCGTATACCAGTGCGATATAGTCAGCATACATCAGCAGCCATGGTGGCTGCTCATGTAAGTCTTTGATGGTGTCCTGACGTCTAATATCACACTAAACAGAAACGGACGAGGATGGAACCCTGGTGTACTCCGACTGTAATAGGGAACGGTTTGGTGTCACCAACTGAGGCCCTAAAATCGGAGCTGAGTACATGTCTCGGATAATGTCAAGGCCTACTAAAGATCAAGAAAGAGCAAGTGCAGAGGCAAGTTCTTCTTAGTATATATCTAAGCCGAAAACAGGGTCAATAGTCCCGTTCCTAGGATGAAACCCATATCCGAGATATCACGCTTCTGTTAGAGCCGGTTGACCACAATCCGCTAAAATATAGATGATGTGTGTGTTTAATTGTTTAATGGTTTACCTACCAACGTAAGATACAGTTCACATGTCAAAATTAACAATGAAATGACATAAGGCTAACTGTTCCTACACTTCTCACAGCATGCATTTTAGTAGAAACTTGTTTTATATGTATATTTAATTAACATGTCAGAAATTATAATAACATACTAAATTAATAAAATAAAGGAAACCATGAGTCGATAATAAATTAAAACAATGTTATGAAGTTATAAATTAAATTAGTTTAAATTAACTTCACAATTAAAAAATAAATTAATCTTAATACCCAGTAGTCAAATACAATGTCAAAATTCTGTCATTCAGGCTTTGCAGATTGGAATGTCTGCTGGTATACTTGCCTCTCGGCTACGGAGGTCGTCAAATTATAGGAAAGATAGCATTATTAACTCACTTTGCGACAAAATTCATTATGTAACGGTTTGTCTTTGAAGGTGCAATTCATATTTAATTGATTCGGAATATTGACTATAGCTACATTTGTTTTTGGCAGCACTACTGATTGTTAAAAAAAACGGACAATAGGTTTTTGCATGCAGCGCTTTCCGATGTCGGCGGCTGTATCGCGCGGCCGGGGTGGAGGCCACATTCTGGTCCCAGGCTGCTGGGCACTGACCACGAGGATCCAAAAAGTACCTTTATAGTGACTTTATCTAGAGCTAAAAAGTACCTTGAACAGTTATCCATTCGCGCGTGTCATCCACGGGCAAAACAGGATCTTTGTCATGAGCCTGCTGGAATAAAATTAAGTAAAATATAATCAAATCTAACACTAATTACAAATTTTACTTAGAAAACACACATTAACATATTACATTAGGATGTCTAGTAACTAGTTCCCCGCGACTTGATCATAATATCGATATCTCTAATGAGATAAAATCGGTCACGTGCGTGTCGGGCCACAAGCAATGAAGAGGTTTTACTTCACTGTAGGTGTAGAAGAGCTAAACCGCGTACAGACAGACGGGTGGGTAGGACATTTCGAAACTTAAGGGTTTCGTTTTGACTACGAACCGTAAAAATTTAAAGTTAAATCTGTCGCTAAGCGCAAAACTCGTCAGTGGCTGGACCAATTTGGCTAGTTCTTTTTTTTTTTGTTGTGTTCGTAATTGTCAGGATAATGTTTGTAGGAAAAAAACTAAAAAAGTTTCCCTAAAATATTTTAAAAAAAAAAACTGAACGTCCCTTTTGTATATATTTTTGTTGACTACGGAACCATATAAGGGTTCGAGTTTTAATATCGGTAAAAAGATGAAAATCTTCTATCATGTCGTGTCGTGTCGTGCAGTTTTAAGCCGCAGTAAAATCTATAAAGGCGAATGTGTTCATCACTGACCGCGTTGATGTTGGTTCACGCTCACGAGGCTTCATCGCTCTTTAGAAATGTTAATAATCATATTAATAGAAAACGCTAATATGAAGTCAATTTCATGGTAGCATTTTCTAATATGATCCCGTTTACAATGGGCTCGTTAACACAGAAGGGCAGAAGAAGAGTGGCGTTTTGTGTTCCTTTCTGACGTCGTCGTCATCGTCTCTAGCGTCTGTAATTGTTTGTACGAGTGTGTCATAATCTATTGTCATTTAATATAGCCCGAAACTCAGTGCCATTCTACTGTCCCTTTAAACCGTCCAACTACTGATTCAGTGTAAAACTAACCTTGGTTGGTTTGTTGTAATCGATAAAATCCTCTTGGGTGCACCTGTCAACCACTTCCATAAATTCTTCAAATTCTAACTCATAAATCTTAGAGCAGTTAAACATTTTCGATTGCTCTACAAAGTAAAAAAGAAATATGAATAATTAGTCTTGTGATACAGTAAACAGCTTTTTTAACTTTTCTTGTTGCATTTTTAACTGACACTATAAACTATATTATCATCAGCATTCAATACAGTGATTACGATGTTTAGGTCGCGTGTTACGTCGTCCAAAATAAACCCGGATACTGTTAGTGTAGTTCGCGGACTGACTGTAATACGGCCACAAAGATTGAAGAAGTGCGGGTAGGTGAATATTTTTCATCGTCATTCTCGTGCAGACGACGCCGCACATCGCCAGTCATCCCGTGACCACGGCTTATGCAACTAACGTTCGGAAAACAAAAAAACCAATAACGTAAAATTAGGTATGTGTTGCATAATATCCGTGTAGTGTTCAGTGTTACTCGTAGTAAACAGCTTGTCATACCATCGAAACCAATAATTGTCCCTATAGGGTAACACAAGCAAAGCTAAGCCTTCATTGTTTTATTATTGTTTTTTTTCTCGAGTGTGTCAATAAAAAGTTGTCTATTCTATTCTATTCTATTCTTTTCTGTTCTGTTCTGTTCTGTTATATTCTATTCTATTCTGTTCTAATCTCAGATGGCTCCAATGTGCCAACTAGGTAATATCCACTAAAAAGTTAATCTCAGATTTTTCGCCTATTACAGATCCGGAATGTCTTGCCGATCACAGCAACATCATGCGACCCACGAAAGCCAAAGGGCAAAAATAACAAAACCGTTATTAAACCTGTTTTACTATATGGATCTGAATGCTGTTACGGCCGTTAAGAAGATGGATGAAAATGTGATGCATGCAGCGGAAATAAGAATGTTAAGGTGAATGTGGGGTGACGAAAATAGTCAATATTAGTAATGAATAATATGTTAGAGGCATAGGTTAGAGGAAGTATGAAAGTGGCACCTGTAACAGAAAAGATAAAAGGAAAGGGGAGTGAATAACTCGATACCGAGTGACATGAGTTGCATGGAAGAGAAAAACATACTGCGCTGACCCCAGATGACCTCTGATGATAATGATGATGACTGACAGTGGTAGAATTCATTGATTTTCAGTTGTAACAAAAAATATGACACAAGTCATCTTGTTTGTGGATTGGAGATGAATTGCTGTTTTTAAATTGTTCGATTCAATTGATCATTTCGAAATAAAGCTATGTATGTTATGTATGTTACATAATAAATTAAGAATACAATCATGTCCAGATGAATTATTAGTTGGGTAGATGTCAATGTCAAATGGAATTTAATGTAATTGAAGTACAGACAACTACATAATCCTTCTTCTAAAAATGTACAAAATTGATGAAAAATATATCCCAGCTGGTTAGTGAAAAGGCCAATGTTGTGCTGAGTGAGCAAGTCTCCGATGCAGCGCGTGCGCGGGCGGTAGGCGCGTGCGCACCGCGTTCGGTAAGTAAGTAGTAAGTAAGTAATAATAAGTAAGACTACTGAAAACTAAAAGTTATTGAAATAAAAGAGAATAAATATTCGTAAAAGCAAAACCGTGCGTGACATATCAAATGTGTTACAGACGTAAAAGACTCGCACCGGTCACAATCGTAATGATTACCCCTTTTCAACCGACTTCAAAAAAGGAGGAGGTTCTCAATTCGACTGTATGTTGTTTTTTTTCGTATGTATGTTACGCGATTACTCCGCCAATTATGAATCGATTTTAATGATTCTTTTTTTGTTTGGTAGATCATACTTTAGAGGTGGTCCCATATAAATTTTATCGAAATTGATTTAGAGCTTTTTGAGAAAATCAACAAATATATACCCAGATAATATTTTGGTTGTAGTTCTTGTTACCTATCTTCGACAAATATGAGCCGATTTTGATGATTTTTGTTTTATTGAATAGCTTATACTTCAAAGATGCTATGATAAAAGTTTGCAAAATAAAAATTACCCCTAAGGGTAGGAAAATAGGGGATGAAATCGGTGTTCAGCAGTTAGATTAGGATTTATCACTAAAAATTGATGAAATAAGTAAATTTTATTAAAAAAAATAAAACCGACTTCAGAACAGCCGATGAAAGATTCAATGTTTTTGTTTGCACCGACTCCAAAATTAACTGATTAGGTACTTAAGTGTTCGGATTATTTTTAGCATTTTAGAGTTTTGAAGTCGTTTTTTTTTTTAATTTAATTATTCAATATACACGTTACTTGTATAGACAATTTTTTGCATTTTGTAGGTAACAAGAAATTCATTTGGGAATAGTCAGTACCTTCTATCTCTATATAATCTACTTTAAAATGTGTCAATAAAAAGAAAACCAACCAACGAAGCCAAACCCATTTTGTAGATTATTTTATTTTAGGATAGATGGCGACAAAATTCGTTTAGTAAACGTTTGACTTTAAAGGTGCAATTTGAATTCAACTGATTATTGAATATTGACTAACTGCTCTATTTTTTGTCAATACTATTGATTTTTATTGCTTGATAAGTCAACATGTTTGTTTTACTCATTCCGCCTTTCAAGAATACAACGGACATTAAGTTTTTGCATGCATTACTTAAGGATGTCAGTGGCTAATCGCGCGGCCGGCGGGAAGGCCACGCCCCAGTCGCAATCTGGCAGCCGCTGCAATGCTGCCGCGTCGCGACTGCTGGGTAGCGACCGCCAAGATCAGACTGGTACGGATTTTTTTTAAATATTTGACAACATCACACACATTGCTCTGATCCTGTGGTAAGTAGCCAAAGCACTTGTGTTACAGAAATCAGAAACAACGACGGTACCACAACACCCAGACCCGAGACAATATAGAAAAGTAATTTTTCTACATTGACCCGACCGGGAATCGAACCCGGAACCTCAGAGATAGCGACACCAAGTCCGGTATGCTCGCCTCTCGGCTACGGAGGTCGTAAGCGGATTTACGCACAGCTAAAAGATACCTGGCATAGTAATCTCTTTGCGTGTGTCATCCACGGACCAAGCACGAGCTCCAATAAACACTGGGCGGATTCCTGTTAACTGCCATAAAATCTGAAATTAAGTAAAATCTAATTAAATCTAATACTAATTACCAATTTTACTTGAAACACACTCACGTCAACTCATTAAATTACGATGTCTAGTAACTATTTCCCTGCGACTTGGTCTTAGTATCGATTTCTCATAAACACACATGAAAAGCAGTGTTGCCGAAAAATCAATAGTTTTGCAATCGATAGTAGAACGCCAAATTCATCTATACGATCGATCGGACAATCGATAGTATCGATACTATCGATAGTAGTAGACATCACCACTGTAGGTTCAGGAAGGGTACCTTAGAAAATATATTTTTAAAATATTTAAATCTACCACTCACTGTCGGCATGATTAATATGTATAACGTCTTTCTAGTGTGAGAGACTAAGCTAAGCCGCGAACAGATAGACATACGGACGAACAGTTAAGGGCGAAACTAATAACGGTTTCGTTTTGACTACGAGACCCTAAAAAATATTGTTTAAATCTGTCGCTAAACGCAAAACTAGACAACGGCTGAACCAATTTGGCTAATTCTTTTTATTGTTGTGTTCGTAATTGGTTTATAGTTCGAAAAACTAGAAATGTTTCTAAAAAATCTTCTAATTTAGAAAAAACTGAACGTCCTTTTTGTGAACGTCGATTTTTATCGACTGCCCTAAGGGTTTCCCTAAAAAGGTTCTTTGATATCGGTATAAAGATGAAAATTTTCTATCATGTCGTATTCCTCATGTGGTGTTGAACAGCAGCAAACAGTGCTTGTGAACACAGAAGAGCAGTGAGCAGTAATAAGAAGAGTGGCGTGACCTATTGTGGTTGGTTCGGTGGTTGGTGGAAGAACCGAATTAATTGGATCAGAGGTGTGTGTGTATGTGTGTGTTTGTTCATTCATTGCGTTTCTACTATTCCTTTAAACCATTCAGCTACTAGAGTAATCTGAAACTAACCTTAGCCTCGGCTTGGCTGTTGATAACTGCCAGGTGGGCCCCGTCTATAGAGCACCTCTTGAACGCCTCCGACCACTTTAGCCCTTTTGTATACTTCTTGTAGCAGCTACCCGTTTCCGAATAGAACCTATACTCTACAAAGTAAAAAAAAACATCTGAAGTGTCTGTTCTTGTGGCACAAACAACAGCTTATTATCCTACTAAAACCAATTTTCCCAATGGGGAAGCACAGGCAAAACGAATCACAAATGGCTCCAGTGTTTTGTCTTGCCAACCAAAGTGCATTAAAAAGTCTGGTTCTCCTAAGCACAATGCGACAACTATCATGATAAATGTGGAGTGGTGTTGTCCATTGACGTTAAAACTACTGAAAATCGTTCCAATTGACTTTAATAAAATGAACGGTTAACATATAATTCGTTTGGATTTAATAGACGAGTCCAAAAAATTTGATTAAAAATAACCGACTTCAAAAACACTAAAAAGCTAAAAATAACTTTTAAATAATCATACCAAACAGTTATTTTTGGAGTCGGTGCAAACAACCACATTCAAACACTCCACGGCTGGCAAGTAAGTAATGAGAGTACGTTTGAGTTTGTTTAGCAAGCAAATACTTTAGCCATCATCGCAAATTCATAGACAATTCTACGGAGTACAGCTTACCTGGGTCCGCAGTTCCGCACTTGTTCAGCTTATTAACGCCTTTCTGTCTGTAGCAGACGAAAGGGTGACGATCTGCGCAGGAGACAGCAGTAGCAGTGCCGTTTGCATACATGGCTATGCAAATATCTTTTGAAATTTCGACGTTAGGTTTAGCTGACCAGACGAGACACATATCTGATATGGGCACTCCTGGAACAGTTACCGATACGTAAGAAAGTGTAAAGTATGCGCCGACGCACACTAGTTGTCATGGTTTTGAAGCAAACAAATATATTCTCGTATTACAAGTTACAGACAAACAGCTTGTCAACCTACCGGACTTAAAGTTGAAAATCGGTTGAATGACCTTTTTTTTGGTTAACTGTAACACAGAATTAATTTTGCCAAGGGCAACTCCCACCACACTCAAACCTGAGCCAACTTTGAAAAGTTCGTTTTTTGAAATTACCCGAACCGGGAATCGAACTGGAGAACCTTTGCATTCAAGCCGAATCACAGTGCTACGTTAATCAAGTCCTCATAGTTTTTATAAATATTACAAACATCAACATTTACATCATGATTCCAGGATAGCCAACCAATTTGAAATGTTAGACAGAATTATTGATGAGCCCTATGCAGCATCCTATATTTTAAATTGGATGTTTACTCCTATGTCATAGGGTGCATACAGATCTTTGGAATGTCCGGCAAATACGCTGCTCTTTGCATTTGCATTACGTGGCGCGAATGAGGAATATGCATATATTTTTATTTGGTCTTAAAATAAATAGTACTTAACTAAAATTATAAAACTTAAAAAATATTTATGAATACCTGACTTACAACGTATTGAAGTCGCGTGCTAGACAAGAAGATCCGATATGTGACGTCACAATACACGCCCGCCAAACATTTTTCATTGTAAAAGTTGTTTTAGAAATAGAGGTATATCTCAATTTCTAATTACAGTATTACGGTTATTTTTTACCTAAAATCAATTTTGCTTTCTCTGTTAGCACAATAATTTTAAATAATTTCTTGTAAATATAGTAAAAACAATATATTATTTCTGTGCATGCTCCCTACTGTTCGCGCTCGAGCATATTGCGGTACATTTTCCAGGTCTGCACGATTCCAAGTTAACCTATTTTTTTAATAATAACGGCACAAACACCACACAACTAGGAGCCTTGCTTGGAATCAAGCGCTTGGTCAACAATACCAACAATGTGATAGTTGGTTAGCAATTAAATACTCGTCAATGTGGCCATCGCAGCAAAACTATGCGTTGGATTGCTGAAGGATGTCACTTGATACATAGAGTAATCACTAAACACTAAGAACTAGCTAGTTTTTGACACTCAAAAGTCTCATGCACACAGCTAGCTAGCTAGTTTATTGAGGCTTTACCTTCCATAGATTGGTACTCGCTAGTAGCGTATGTGTTACTGATGCCAGTGAACATAGGCACGGTCGTCAGTCCATGGTCCACCATTACAGTGGTGAGAGCTTCGCTGACTTTTTCATTAAGGGGCGATGCCAGGACTGATCCTAAAATACAAAAATATTTATACACTTATTGTGCCTTTATGGATGAAAAAATTATGTCAAATATTAGCATCATTTTTAATTTATACAGTTTAAGAGGCCGGATCAATTGCACGCCATATCCAGGACTTAATGACAAAACCAATCTCATTGCGCAGTAAGTACGAGAGGGGGATGGAACTGATCATCAATATATTGAAAAACGTGTTTAACACACTAGACTAAACATAATGTTTTTTATAACAAACAGAAGATACGTAAACGAATTTGCGCAATTGTTTATATTCGCGTAATTGGATCCGCGTAATTGCCTTGACAGTGTACTTGACACCCGGACACAAAGATGCGCGTGTTGCGTCTTAAAAGATTTTTTTTTTTAAATTTGGGATTTAACTATAGCTTTAAAAATATTTAATTAAAATAAAAAACGGCGTTATTAAATATGCTGAACCTACCTTCATGATGACACCTCAAGACTGCTTCTTCCCATTTTACAGGCATTGGGTAAAATTTTAGCCATCCGCCAGAGTTTTGGTCAAAAGTGTAATCACGACGGAATAGCTGATGGCCATCTAAAAGGTTAAAAAAGATTTTTTTAATGGCATTCTCGCAAAACTCCTACCTGCCCACCAATTCTAGACACAATTATAGATAGACAAACAGTTGACACTCATGCGCACATGCACCGTAAGGGCAGGAACTTCTTGTACTTAGGAAGTTCTCCAGATTCACAAGCTTAACTTTACGTAGAGGTGTAAATTATTTTGAGCCCCTATAAATGTGCACAAACAAAAGTTAAAAAAACCGGCCAAGTGCGAGTCTAACTCGCGCACCGATGGTTCCGTACCAACTTATTTGTATGTAAATAATTCGTCTATAACGTAAATCGAGTCTCAAAGATATTTACTGATTTTCCAAGTTTGTTAAAGACAACTTTTTTTATGTTATAAAATGTACGCGGGCGAAACTAATAAAATAGGACCCTTTATAAAAAAAACTATAATTAAATATTAATAATGTTTATCAAAGTTTAGCTCAATTAAAGTCTAGAAATGGGTCAAAATTAACTTGCAACATTTCATTCTAATCACGAAATAAATTTAAGCCACGAATTAAATAAAAGACTCACCTTGCGGTTCTCCCGTAGACGCGGCATCTGCTCTCCACGCACAAATAGCTAAAAAGAACACGCACACCCACATGCTTATTCCTGTTTAACTCATTATCCGTGCGCTGCGCTTGCGCATTTATACGTTTATAATTCGTACAAAAAAATGATAACGTTTGGATGTTTGTTTATCGATCGAGCATCGAATACCCCGAAAAGAAGACACAGTTCCCGAATATTGTGCGGTAGGTAGCTTTTCGCAAACCGATTTCGCAGCGAGTAGAGCTGCGGGCGTTATCTAGTAAATTATCAGTAAAAATACCGGACGACTTTTGACTGTAGATATCTTGTTGTTAAAGCAATTCCCGAGAAGTTTTGGTCCATTGGTAAAACCCTTCTCGTAATTGCGAATTCTATGTAAGTACATTGTACAGTTTAGTACCAACAAATCTTCCAGATGGTAGTATAATTCTAAGATATGAAAAACAACCTCAAAATTGAGATACGAATTGTTTTTATTTTGCAATTCAGCAAATTCATAATATTGAAGGAATCAGCACCATAAAAACCAGCCTAAGCACGTCTCAATTTTTTTGGAAAGCATCTTTAATACCTACATTTAAAATATATGTTATCTTCATAATCAGCGACCCTGAAAAGCAACAGCCTCTGTTTGTGTTATGCGCTGGCGTCTTTTCTATGCCATCAAAAACATAACTCGTAATAAATTTTATGAAGAAAAAAAGTAAACCGACTTCAAAAAACTGAAAAGCTAAAAATAATATCAATACATAAGTACCTAATCAGTTACTTTTGGAGTCGGTGCCATCCGATGAGAGTTTGAATGTTTTCGTTTGCACCGATGCCATCAGACGAGAGTTTGAATGTTTTCGTTTGCACCGATGCCATCAGATGAGAGTTTGAATGTTTTCGTTTGCACCGACTCCAAAAGTAACTGATTAGGTACTTATGTGTTGACATTATTTTTAGCTTTTCAGTTTTTTAAAGTCGGTTTCCTTTTTTTAAAATAAAATTTACTTATTTCATCTATTTTTAGCGATACATCCTCAACAAAACGAATCATTTGAGTGCAAACATAAGTTAACGGCTGAACACGGATTTCATCCCTTATTTTTCCCACCTTAGAGGTAAAATTTTTTCAAAATTTTTTCAATATACCATCTTTAAAGTATAAGCTATTCGATAAAGAAAGAATCATCAAAATCGGTTCACAAATGCCGAAGATATTGGGCAACATAGGTACAAAATCAGTTGGCACGGTATGGAGTTCATGCAATGTTTGATAATTTTCTTATAGATCCCATCATCAGAACTTGATCAAATTTATATAGGACCATTCCGAAAGTATTCCCTTTCGAACAAAAAAAGAACTATCGAAATTGGTTAACCTGGTAACGAATGATCGCTGAACATACATAAAAATAAAATAAAAAGATACCGACGAATTGAGAATCTCCTCCTTTTTTGTAGTCGGTTAAAAAAAAAACAAGTCTCGCAACAGTTATTCTACCGAATAAATTTGTGAGATCTATGTAATGCTAAGTCGATAAATTTATTTAGTCCCTACTTAAGGGTCCTTCTGTCTTAAGTTAATACGTAATTAGATAACCTAATAACTTCTTATAGATATAAATATTAAAATAATGTTATGTTTTAAATAAATAGATTGACTTGGCCATCGCATGAAAACACCTTGTCTCTCACAAGTAATACAGAGGTGTCAATCTTTCAACTTTAACACCTAATAAATAAATTCTTTTTTACGTTAATTTAAAAAAGTGCTGGTAGGTTAGGCCTAAAAAAAAATAATTCTTTTTTTTAAACTATGACTAATTACTAAGTTAATTAAATTTTCAGCATATTCACTAGTAAATATTACGTTTTGTAACATTCGTGCAGTCTCAAATAACTTTCGTGGGCACCAAAATTTCATCATTAAATATCATAGTAGATTATGTACCGTTTTTTAGGTTACAAACAGAATTCACCTTACTTTTACGTCTTCTTTATTGTTGTATTTTTTTCTTGCAAAAATTAAAACAAAATTAGATTTCGCCATGAAGTTGACGCAAAAAATGCGTTCTGAAGAATCACTCAGTTAATCGATTCCGTACAAAGGTCGGCCACGGCAGACAAAACCTAGTAAGTTGGGGGTTAGGAGATGGATCGCAAAGCGCTTGTGACTACGGCGTGGATCCTCAAACTTTGTGTCGCCTCCGAGATTGCCGTTTGTGCCCTTAGGCCTGCACAGGGGTGGATCTTAATATGGCAACAGTAAACAATAATAAAATCAAGGTTGCCAAATTTTAGTCGAGTTCTATTTGATGCCATTGACACGAAAGAAGAAGAAAAAGCACGATGTCAGACAAAATAATACGTAATGTACCTACCTACATTGTGTATATGATCAAAGAAGCCTAACTGTACTTTAATTTATAAAGTCATGACCCTAACTACCATTATCTTATATTTATTTGCGTAAAAGTGTTACTTATTATATTAGCATGAGATGTTAGCATGCAAATACAGGGTGTTAGAAAGAACACGAGACCGATTCTCTAAATCGGTCTTGACTCTTTCTGCCCTAAATCAAAGATTTCTTTATATTGGTAGATTGACAACTCCATACAAACTTTTTCTCATTTCCATAAATTACGACAGATGGTGTTACCTGTCTCGCATTTTGCTTGTATGTAAAAAATATATTGAAAGAGGCGAAATAGCGCATTTGTCGGTTTTGGTTTGTCATTATTATTAATTTTTAAGATGAGAACTGCTTTTCCTTCATTTATTTAAATTAAAATAAGCAAATTCGATTTCAGCTTAATTTATTTTTTGATGGTTTGAACATACTGATAGATAGCACGTATAAGCACAAGTTTGCATTGCATACAGTTATACTAAAATACGCTAGATGGCGCAAACTTGTTATTTTAAATAGAAGCAGTGAACTCAATGTTATACCTCATGCACTTGTGGTCCCGAGTTCGATTCTCTTTCGAAAATATTTTTTTACATTTTCAGTTAGTTTTGAGAATTACATTTTCAGTTAGTTTTACGAAATCAAAAACCTAGATTCAATGATTCCCATATAAAGTCATAATTATTTATTTTTTGCTAATTGATAATTTGATAAACGTAAGTAGCTAGCTCACGAACTCAACTGATACCTACTATTAGAATAAATAAGACCCCCTGAATTGAGCTAATCTTAATGTGCTTTTTCCTGTTACCTTTGTTTCTTTTATCTACTTATTTAAAGAGTATCCAATTATCTTTTTTTTTAATTTAAAACAATATTGGAAATCATCATATCACATACATTGCTCTGATCATATGGAAAGTAGCCAAAGCCTTGTGTTACAGAAATCAGAAACAACAACGGTACCACAACACCCAGTCCCGAGATAATACAAAAAAGTTATTTTTCTACATTGACTGACCGGGAATCGAACCCTTGACTTCAGAGACAGCGACACCAAGTCATGCTCGCATCTCGGCTACGAAAACAAAAATGTTTTATATAGGTAGGCACCAAAGATATCTTTATATTAATTTTCTTTGGTAGGCACTAACAATTAAGTTGCACAATTATTTAAACTTATGTATGAGAAAGGTTTGTATTAGAAATAATTTATAACCATATATTAGGTATTAGGTATTACCCATATAACCCGTGCAAAGTTGGGGAAGGTTGCAACTCAAAACACAAAATACAACAAAGTTGCGAATACAACCCGGCATGGAGACGATTTAGACTTTATGCATGTTACGAGACGATCATCGTATCAGAGACGCGTGCGCGCGGAGCAAGCAACCAATCCCGGCGGCGGCGGTGCGGGCGCGGCGCGCGACTAGCCAATCACGTAATCGGAATGGTCTTCTGCGCATTTTTCGCCCAGCGCTCGAGATCAGTGCAGCTAGTTGGATTCGACTTGAGTGCTGCGCGATTTTAAACTTAATATTATAGAAAATAAGAGGTCGAATGCAAATGTGATCATGCGACAGTTCGACAAAGGTACTACGCGAAACGCGTTCTCGTACTAACATGCGTCTGGCGCGATTATACACCTTGTTGATATTGAGATAAGGTTCATTTCACATGTCTTATATGTCACACTACCACATACATTCGGTAATTCGTTTGTTCGTTCATATTCGTTGTTTGTTTACGCTTGCGACTAACGTATGCTTCTGCGATTTATTTTTATAGTTTGTGATTGTGATCTGCCCAAAGGACTCTTGAAATTCTCTGCAAACCCGATTACTTGTGCTCGCCTCAGGATTTTGAAGATTGCCAAACCGCCGACCTTTGCTTGATACTGGACTGTTTATGATTGGTTTTGGGCTACTACTTTCCAACATACATTGCTCTGGTCCAACCAAATATAAGTGGCTAAAGTAGGTACTTGTGTTTGAAATCAGAAACAATTGATAAATGATTGTAATTATTTTAAGATAATTTTATACTTAACCTTGTTTTCCATACACAATAAAGATCTAACTTAACAACGACGACTTAACCTATCCTATCAGCCTACCTAAATCCAAGACAATACATTGACCCGACCGGGAATCGAACCTGAGCCCTCAGAGATGGCGACGCTAAGTTTTGCGTGCTCGCCTCTCGGCTACGTACATCGTGAAAATTAAATTATCATTAAGTAAGTGCTTCCTTAATTCAGTGAAAACTTATTATTATACATATATCTTGAGATAGAACGTGAATATGAAACATTGCTAATGAAATGTCGACTATCGTTCCTATATTTAACATAAATAAATAAATATTAGACAACATCACATGCATTGCTCTGATCCTATGAAAAGCAGCTTAAGCACTTGTGTTACAGAAATCAGAAACAACGACGGTACCACAACACCCAGACCCGAGACAATATAGAAAGTTATTTTTCTACATTGACCGACCGGGAATCGAACCTGGAACCTCAGAGATAGCGACACCAAGTCCGGTATGCTCGCCTCTCGGCTACGGAGGTCGACATAGACATATTTGCCAGATCGGTAGAACTGTTTTTAAGTAATAATCTAACAAACTTCGTTTAATTTGTTTATATTTCTTAACACTATTGTAAGTACTAACATGTTATACTCAATCACCAATATCTTTAACACTGAAAATGGTATTTAATTCAACACCCATAACTTAAGTTACTTAACAACAACGAAATCCTAACTTTTTAATCTATAAAAGAGTCGGGTTAGTTAGCTAGACCGATTTTTATGATCTTTGATTTGTTGAATTTGTCTCCGCCCCGAATAGCAGTATAACTATAAAAAACACGGAAATATTCACAAAAAAATCAGAGCATTTATAAATCAGAGCAAAAATAAATGTAAAGCAGCATGGGCAATAGTTAAAAATGAAATCAGCAGCTCAAAAAAACAAAATGACATCCACGAAATAAAAATTAATAATCAAACCTTGACCAATCCCTTTGACATAGCATCAGCTTTTAATCACTATTTTATAGAATTAAATAGGACTGACATTTGTACTACGAAAACACAGACACAGAAAGCAAATACTGTAACAGTATCCAACTCAATGTTTCTTCGGCCTATGTCGAAAGAAGAGGTCAAAAGAGAAATAATGAGTTTAAATAACACCACATCTGAAGGGTTCGACGGAGTTAGTACTAAAATAATTAAAGCATGTGTAGAGGAATTAGCTCCGATTATTACTTACCTAATCAATCTGTCATTTGCTTGTGGTACTTTCCCCGAACTATTAAAAGAATCGGTTGTCAAGCCACTTTATAAAAAAGGTGAAAGAAACGACATTAACAATTACCGCCCAATTACATTGATTTCTATTATATCAAAAATTTTCGAGAAGTGCCTATACAAGAGACTACTAAACTACTGCAACGCGTTTAACATAATTAAAAATGAACAGTTCGGCTTTCAAAGGCAAAAATCAACAACCCTGGCCATTTTTTGTCTTGTAAATACAGTCCTAACAAGTCTCAATGCTGGACACCTGACAACGGGTTTATTTTTTGACCTTTCGAAAGCCTTCGATTTTGTGAATCATAACCTTCTTCTACAAAAGTTAGAAAACATTGGAACAAGAGGCCCTACATTGCAGTGGATATCTTCTTACTTGGATAATCGATGTCAGCGCGTGGTTATTAATAAAATAATCAAAGATGAACTAATACCTTGTCTGTCTAGCTACAAACACATCGCATCTGGCATTCCCCAAGGAAGTGTACTGGGTCCGCTCTTATTCATATTATACATAAATGACATAATAGAAGCAACCAATCATAAGTGCATTTTATTTGCTGATGACATTTCAATAATTGTGACATCTGAGAAAAATAATAGTGACGCAGTAATTAATCATCAAATCGAAATTAATAAAACTATTGACAACATTATGGAATGGCTTGATAAAAATGACTTAAAACTAAATCTTAATAAATCTAACTTTATACAATTTAATAAATCTAAACATATTAAATACAATTTTACACTTAACATTGAAAAAATCAAAGAAATTACACATACCAAATTTCTAGGTGTCATTATTGATCAAGACCTAAATTGGAAGTTACACATCGATGACCTATGCAGTAGAGTTAATCGTTTCGTCTACGCACTCAATAAAATTAGAAAAGTGACTAACAGCCAAACAGTCATCACTACGTACCACGCGTATATAGCATCTCTTCTACGCTATGGGGTTATTATATGGGGAAATAGTACAGAAAGGAATAGAGTGTTTATAGCACAAAAGAAATGCATCCGAGCTTTGTGTGGAATCCCACCCGGCGAGTCTTGTAGACAGGCTTTTTTTGAGCTTGGCTTGCTCCCTTTACCTGCACTGTACATTTATGAAATTTGCTGTTTTGTGAAAAAACAAAATGAATTATTTATGAAAGCAAAGGACACAAAAACAAGACTTAAAAGAGACCCTAATAGACTGGTACATCGTGTCATTGGAAAATCTGCTAAATACAGAAACAGTTGTGTTTCGATGTGTATTCGAATATACAACAAAATTCCACATGACATTAAAAAACTTAAAATGAATTTATTTAAAGCAAGATTGTATAATTGGTTAATTAATCAAAAAATCTATGACATTAAAGAATTTATTGACCGTAAGGTTTAATTTGACTATTAGTAGATTTATTTGACCATTAAGATTGTATTGTTTTAAGTGTTTAGTTTAGTTTGACATTGATAATTTTTGAATGATTTTAACTTAATTTAAAGCTTACATTTTATATTCATATACAAATTTTAACGCCTGAATAATTAATGATTGCATGCTGATGATTTGGCAAGACATGTGCACACTATTTTGTAACATCTTTTATACCATGTACTTATGCAAATAAAGAATACTATTACTATTACTATAAAACTATAAAGGGGCGGTAGGAAGTTCGCCGAGACAGCTAGTATATTAATATAAATGCGAAAGTAAGTTTGTTTTGTTACGCTATCTGGCCTTAACGAACTACCTGATCGCTATAAGATTTGCACACATGTTGTCAGGAGCTACCTACTTTTTATTTTGTGTTAATCCGAATAGAACGCAGGCAAAGCTACGGGCGATCGCCAGTTCATATTTTACACCAATCCCAGTTTAATAATTTATATCGCAAGCAAGTCGCGAATCCAAGTTTGCGCTTCGTAATAACTAAAATGCGACGTTGCGAAACCGTATAGGTACCATGCGAGTAGTATCGCAAGTTAAACAATACTCAACCCTATAACCTTTCCATAGAGCTGAAATTTCAAAACACTTTACTAGCGCTAGGTGTTATGTCTGTTGCCGCGCCGCTTTGAACCCGTAACATGAAAGAACGAAGGGCGCGTGGCAGCAATGCGGTGTAGTAGTGTGTGAAAATTATTTTCGTCTTATGAATGGTAATGAAGGCAAATATTTAAACTATCGGTTGAGATTTGCACTTGAAAAACATCGAGTCCCACTTATGGCAGTCGTTTTTTATGTAGATGATAAGTACGTGTAAATGCAAAAACACAAAAAAGACAAAATTCAACAACAAACTTTCTCGTATTAGAGCAACCACGAGAATAAGTTAGGGTATCATGCCGTTAGACCATACGTGCTTAAGCTAATGCGATGAATTTATCTGTACGTTGGTACTTGGTGACGCAAATAATTTAGACGTCACTTTATAAAAATCAGTATCAATGCTGTTTAACGCCATCTCGTGACACGTAGTATACTGAGTGTTGTTGGATGATAGAGTTGCATCAAGTGTTTGCTAGATGGCACGAGGTAAGCCACATTTCAGCGTGCACAGTAACCCCATCTAATATATCAAGTAGAACTAGGAGGTACCGGCGAAGATAATAAGTTTTAAACGAGTTCACTTGCGTACTATGGAGTTAGCATTCTACCTTTATTAATTTTCTTCGCCTAAATTGAATAAATGATTTTTGACTTTGGCTTTGACTTTGACTAGTAGGTAAAATAATCATCTCTTCTGTTTGAAATACAAATAGCAATAGAAACGTTTATTCGACACAAACAAAAATAAAAAAATATCCACAACAACAAAACAATCAAGGGATTCTGGTGTGTCAAAAAGCTTTTGTTTGTTGCCCTCTTTTCCAGTATTTCCAGTAAATTAGTGAAGGTAAACTTAATGACCATACCATACTTTATTAAAATCTACCAGACCATCCTGGAGCCCAAATTATGGAAATTTGCACGTCTGTGTACAGACTGAATACGATGTCTAGCTAAACGTACTAAACATCACAGAAGGAATGATACGCTACGCTCCGCTACCCAAACACAATGTATCAAACTCTAATGTATTTTTGAAAATAAATGTTACTCTATTATTCGCTGTTACTCTATTATGTGCAGTGGTGGGGGGCGTCAAATCGATCGCAGCACGCAATCTGGCAGAAATGTTAAATAACTCTGGACTGTAATGTGTCAAATTGCTATATTTCCATAGAATTCCATACTTACGTTAATAAGTATTTTTAAGTTAAAAAGTTATAATTCGTGATATGGGTCATACGTGTTCTGTCATAAAGTGTAGAAACAATAGGAAAAACATTTCGTACATGTTTTATTCGTTTCCAACATCAAGATGGAAATTGGAGCAAAGAAATAAATGGATAGCTGCAGCTGTAAAAAAAAAAAAGAAAAAAAAAAGCTGTTACAGACGATAGTCTTATGATCACAGATCTTATTAAGCAGCTTTGTCCGTTGATTTCGAGTTCTTCAAAATCTCTCACACGCTGTGCTAATACTTTTTTTTCCCTTTTTGCACAAGTTGAGGTTGGACGGAGGCACCACAACACAGACCCGAAACAAAAAAGAAAAGTTATTTTTCTACATTGACCGACCGGGAATCGAACCTGAAACCTCAGAGATAGCGACACCGAGTCCGGTATGTTTGCCTCTCGGCTAAAGAGGTCGGCAAATCGTCAAATCGATCTGTCGATGTTGTTGATGCTACAACATCGACCGATCGGTTTGACGATTTGACGCTCAAGGTTGCCATGTCTTGGGAATACTACGAAAGTAACAGTGTATCAAATTTCAAATCAATTGGACCTGTGAAAGTTTTCAACGAGCTGATAATCCTTTTGTAAATGAGAAAATGAGCTGATAACCTTCAAACGACAAAACAGATCTAAATTTAGCTAAGAACCAGCTCCGTTACATCAAGTTTAAAATAAAAAAAACAACCTCAAAATTGGTTCGTCTGGGTACTAAGGTGCTTCATAAATATCTGCAACGGCTGCAATGGGTAAAAGTATTGCATAAATAGATTACGGTAAAGAAATTTTATGTCCAGAACATCATTATTTTTTTCATTAAAAAAATTATATTAAATAAAGATTAGGCTTTATTCTGTCTCAAACCGTCCACATCTGTCCAAAAATGCTAACGTTTTACATTATACCGCTCCCGCGCAGTTTCAAGGGCGGATGACGAAGTGTGTTATGCAAATTGAAGCAAGTAACCATTTATTTACTGTCTTTTCGCAAATAATTAATTACCGATCCGGGGCACGTAATTCCTTCGCTATCGTAATCTATATAAGTAATACTTTTACCCATTTCAGCCGTTGCAGATATTTATGAAGCACCTTATAATTTAAACAAGTAACTCCATGCTACGGAATTTAGAAGAAAGAAACGCTACTAAAATAATACAAATGCTCGCTCTCTCTCTCAAAGTATATTCATAAAAACAGATTAAAGTAACAAATTGAGTGTGATACGTAACGATTCTGATAATGAGCGTTACATAAAAATCTCTAAGAGTCAATGTCTCTCGATGAGAGAAAAAAAGTTTTTTTTTAATTTACTCACACATTTACAAATGTAAAAATTAAGCGTAGAAAGAAGTAATACAATACATTTAAGTAAAATCATTTTTTAAAAAACATTGAAAATCTAATGCAGGATGGGCAATGATTTGTGCTGCAGAAATCTGCACCTGAGAGTGATATGCGGAATACATTTTACTCGTGAGATTCAGTCTGTGCTTCTATTTCACAAATATAGTGGTTTTCTGAACTGCATGGCACATCGTTCATAATACCACCTTCAATCTTGTCCCCGACGTGTATACCGACGCAATACTCATTATTATTAGCGTTATTTGGTTCGCCATGACGCCACTCAGAGTAACACTCATTCAGTGGTTGACCTGAAAATAATATTGTTAAATTATGATCTTTACTCACAATGAAGATTAAAAGATTTTAAGTGCCGTGAGTTGCTTCGAGAAAATAATATTACAGCCTCGACAAAAGTTCAATGTATGTTCTTAAATTGATAATACATAAATATGTTTTTAAATATATAATATATAAACCAGACAACATACTAGTTGTCATGATCTCGAAGTGAGACATAATACCCGTGTGTAACGAGGTATTAAACTATGAAATTTGCCAGAGGCGTCTCCCAGTGCAAACAGATTTGAGTCAATTTAAAAAAGATTGTGTTCTGAATTGACTCGAACAGCTACGTCTTAATAATAATACTCATGGAACTCCTTGATTATTACCAGCTGTACACCGCGACTTTATATTAGCAAATGTCACATTGCTCATTCCGTTCTCTGTTTCACTCATAAAGGAATGGATTTGAAAGTACATTTCTTAGTCCCTCTTACACTTAAAAGTTGGTTCCTCGTAACACAAGAATGTTAAATCCTTATAAGACCTTGATAATTTATTGGAGTGATTCCGACTATATTTTAAGACATTTACTCCAAGCATATCCGTGCACAATTTTCCGTATCTACACTTTAGTTAACCCATCTATTTTCCTACATTTCGATTGGCAGAAGTTTAATACAAACCGATTAAATTTTACTGATTTTTTATCTAGATTGATAAGGTAAATAATTAAAATATAAAAGGTACCGTGAACAGTGATCCACGCGCGCCGAGCTCCCCAAGCACGAACTCCAATAAGCACTGAATTTTCACGCGAATGTTTTTTGCTTGCCTCCCATACGGCCTGAAATAAATACAATATCTTGACAATCATACTTGTCTTCACTGATAAACCACTAATAAATTTCCTCATATAAATAACAGCAGTCCCTCTTCGTCTTCCTTTCCCTGCAACCTCTTTCGTATATATACTTTACAGTTTTTCTAAATAGGCCTAAAGCGTTTTAGGATAGACAAGTTGTATAACTAATGAGATAAATTACACAGACATGCCTACTCAATAATACTCATTTCAGTATATGTATAGGCTCTCTTCCGGGCACTAATACACGTCCCAAAATATAGCTTAGCCCTACCACTGCTTCGGGACTACATATTGGCTGATGATGAGAAGAAACACAACAAGTCACCTTTGTCAGCCTTTTTTACAAGAAAATACAGTTACAAGACATGTAGTAAGTGCGAGCTAAGCAGGTTAAGTCCATGTACTCTTGTCGTTTAAATAATCTAATCTCTAAGTCTATTTTATAATATCGTTTTTTTATAAGGATTTTTTTAAAGTGGAAAATGTACTCATGTATAGGTAGCTTAACAAGATTATTGAAAAATTTAATACATTTCCCCAAGAATTAATTACCAACTTGTGTAGTCTGAAGCTCGGAACGAAGTTTATTTTTATTTCGAGTATTATATTGATGAAAATCACTTTTTAAGCTAAACAAACTTGGATTTTTTTAAACGTACATAATATTTACAAAAATGTATTGAGAAGCTACTGTTAAAATATTAAGATCTCCCTCAGAGAGTCACGAGATTCAAAACAGTAAATTGCGCACACGGTTCTTTTCTACATAATTCTTTTCTCGACTCAGACTACAAAGCCAGCGGTCACGGATTGGAATTGACAGAGAAGACAAATTGAGTAATTAGCACGAGCATATGGATCTGAGTCATAAAAACCTAACCTCAGCTTCCTTTTTACTGTTGATAATCGCCAAGTGGCCTCCATCTATAGCGCAGCTCTTGAATGCATCAGACCAGGTAAGCTTTTCATCGGATACCTTATAGCAGCTTCCCGTTTGCTCGTTGAACA
The DNA here is from genome assembly GCA_963576865.1 of Anania hortulata. Taxonomy (NCBI): domain Eukaryota; kingdom Metazoa; phylum Arthropoda; class Insecta; order Lepidoptera; family Crambidae; genus Anania; species Anania hortulata. The sequence continues at coordinate 1,202,591 of OY756395.1, forward strand.
CGTAATCTACGAAATAAACATTAATCTGGTCATTTTATTATGGTAACAGGAGTCTGAATTCTATTACATTTGTCTATACAGGCCCATGTGAGGCACTTATGCTTGCCGCAGATAATATTACTTTGGGACAGCACAGACGTGCAATAAGAAAGCAGTGCTACAAACCAAAACTTTAAAAAGAGCATTATTTAACGGGTGCCCTTCGACACGCATAAAATTTTTAGTTCTTATTGAACATGGCCGAACCGTATTGGCCTAAACTTATAACGTAAAATTATTGTTTAGCCTAACAAATGTTTTGCCACTATATAATTTGGTCTGAGAATTGAAAACCCTAATTTTAGTGCATCTATTTTTATGCACTAAAATATATTGGCATAACTTTCTTTCGGCATTACGAAGAATTCACTTCAATAATTAAAGCTCTTATATTAGAATTTCTAATATGAAATGTGCTAAAAATGTATTGGCCTAACAAAAGAGATTGCCACAAAACCGACACCAAGCAAAACCGACTCCATGCAGTCTTGTCTGCCCTACCCCTAGCGCGTAGGCACGGAAGGGCGAGGTGGCCCCGGGCTTAGAAGCAAGGGGCTTCAACGCAAATGTTACGCAAATTTCGGCTGACCGTTTGTGTGCCATTGCCAATTAGAAGAACCAAAAATTAGGCGACTCAATATATACCCTCATTTTATATTTTAAAACCTACGTGATTCTTGAATGAATGAAGATGGTTCCATCTTCATTATAATAGTAGTAGTAATAGAGGTCCCAACATATAACCCTGGGGCACACCCATGCCTAATGGGCTGCAAAAAAGAGTAAATTCTATTTACATATACTTTTTGCATTCTATCAGTGAGATATAATTTTCACTCCATTTAAGCATTATATTTTCTACTCTGGCACTCAAATGATTTTACCAAGAACCTTACGAACAGCCATAATAAACCTTAACCGTTTTATTTTTATTTCTAGCTATCAACTCTAACTTCAGAGTAAATTAGGATTAATTTGTTGAGTTTATCGTAAAGCAAGTCAAGAAATGCCTTGACCATTAAAAAATATGGATATAAATGTATTTAGACAGAATAGTGTTCAATGTCTCCGTGTTACAATAACGATAACAAGTAAACCTACTATTTGCAAATAAAGAACTTTGAATTAAGCATTGTATTCATTGAATTCTACGGACCTGGGTCGACAGTGCCACACTTGTTTGGTTCACTGAAAGGTTTATTTCTGTAGCAGACGAAAGGATGAGGATCTGAACAGCGGACGGCACCAACAGAGCCGAGTATATTCATCACTATACAATTTTCTTCTGAAGGGTTCACTTTAGGATTAGCTGCCCACGAAAGCCAAATATTTGATATGGGCAATCCTGCAACGAATTCAAAATCAATATTTTCGCAACTCAAACAAAGTTTATTAACATAGTATTTTGTTTAGTTTGTAGCTCACCTTCAATGGATTGATACTCGGACTTTGCGTATACATTACTGATGCCGGTGAAGATAACCGTGCTTCTTAATCCACGATCCACAATGATGTTGGAGAGAGCTTTGCTGATTTCTTCATTAATAGGCGATGCCAATATTGCTCCTGAAATGTTTAAAGGTTGATAAATTATAGACAATCTTTACATTAACGGAGGTTATTATGTTTGTTAATAGGTACCAACAATTATTTTAGGTCAAAAAAAATTATGATAATGGTATGGAGCATCAAATTCTTCTATGAATACGTGTTCTACGATTACATGTTTAATGTTATCGTTACAATGCTTATAGTCTAGTAAAACTATATTTGTTTGTATGGGCAAGGTTATGTTTAAATGCCTCGTTTGGTCAGTTTACAAGACTGTTTATTATTATCTAAAACATTTTTAATTTTTTTTTGTAACAGTTGTTACCTGGTCAAGAAATACAGCAAAATGCTTAAGAACCGTCAGTCACATTACTTCCGTAAATGGTCACCGAGTTCGAGGATTTCTAAGATCGCTTAAATGCTTCGTATTTTCCAAAACCTCTACCTGACAAATAACAAGTATACTTAAAATTGTCAGAGTATATTAAAATGTATTTCTGATTCCGTTCAGCCGTTAAAACGTGATTAAGTGACAAACATCTAAACGCACTATTTCCAAAACTTCACGAGTTTTCCCCCTGATTTTATAAATTATCTTGGACTATTATTCTTATTTTGAAATCGTATAACCTTCATAATGACACCTCAAGGCTGCATCTTTCCATTCCGAAGGCATGGGGTGGAATTTCAGCCATCCACCTAGATGCTCATCAAAAGTGTAGTCACGACGAAATATGTGGCTATCTGAAATATTAACAAGTATTTATATCTCATGAAAACAAATGTATCTGTGCTACAATTAAATAAAATAAGAATCATTCCTAATAAATAAAATTTACTATAACTTAGCAGAATTTTTCAATCATAAATATGAAATTTAACTAATAATAGCCTTCGGTGGCACAATTTATAATTGTATAATACTTGAAATGTATACTAATCTTATCATAACTTATTACTTAAGAAATTTAAATGTATATGTGTATATATATGTCACTCTCTTGTTTGCTATGCCCTTGCAGGGCGTCACATGTTTACCTATATTTATCTAACACCGCAAAATTATAATGTGACATGCAATAAACGTTTGAATTTGAATTTGAAATAATGTTTATCGGAACTACGGCAAATGTGCCACTTGCTTGCTTACCCTTATAATTATTGATTACTTTAGTTCTCTGGTTCTCTGTCAGATGACCTTATTACTGATATTATCCTTCACAGAAATTCCAAACATAACTATCACCGTAGGAACTTCTTGCGTGGATTGGGAGTGGCCTACGTCCAGCAGTGGACTGACGTAGACTGATTATGATAACTTTAAACTAATAAAAAATCTGCCTATATGTACAGACAGGATAGAAGATAGACAAATACTTGACTAGTGATGATACATTATTTACCAAATTTAACCTCCAAATACCGCGGCCCGCGCCTTATCGCGCCAGACTACTGATTCGAACCGGTTCTCGGTTTTAGGATCACGTCACTGCGCGTGCACACAAGGCGTTTTTTGTTCGGCTCAACTGTTTTTGTTTAGAGATTGGGTTTTAATCTGATACGAATAGGCAATTAAACAAGCTACACTGGCGTGCAAAAATAATGCCATTGAATGATTTTCATTTTTATTTATTTATTTAAACTTTATTGCACAGGTAAGTACAATTGGCGGACTTAATGCTATACAACATTCTCTACCTTCTTCTTCTTTCTCTTTTTTTTGTCTTATACGATTTGGTCTATTTGCTTACGCTTTAAACCACAGGCGGTTGCGGGTTTGAATTATATCGAGAAGGAAACCTCAGGAGATGGTAAAAAATTGTATTTATTGCTCGAGCGCAGTGGATGAAGAGAGTTTTGCTCAGCGCTGTTTTGTCTATATTATAACAATGCTGTTTTACATAAATCATAGCGCTATCTATATTATTGTCGTAGAACTTCGTAATGTGATTGACGATTTGGGTATCTATTTACTTAGTTATGTGTAATTTGTATAGATGGCGTTTTACATGGTTTTCTACTTGTTTCTAAATATTAAGAGTAAATAAGTTTACAACGAATCCCTTAATGGGTAGGTGTGATAAGTACAAGTGTACTTACTCAAGTCATGGATGTTAATAAAAGTATTTAAGTATGTTTACGCGTTATCTATTGGCCATAATACAAGGTTTGCTTAGTTTGGGGCTAGTTAATTAGGTTGAGTTTTTTTTAACAATTAGCATATCTCAATAAATACCAAATCCATTTTATTTTTATTAACCAACTTCAATAAAAAGGAGGAGGTTCTCAATTCAGTTGTATGTTTTTGAACATCTGAATTAAAAAACGAAACGTTTATAAGGTTTACTCGCGAATGTGTCACAGAATATTTGCTCCGAATTTACGGGACTAAATAAGTTGAAAGGTTCTCATATGAATTTCAGAGTCTCAAACACAGACGTAAAAATAAAAAAAATAATTATTGCGAGGATGATAATACTTAGATACACTTAGTCATCTTTCAGTACTTCCAACTCCTGACTATCCACCTTTTATTTTTAGTCAAGTATCCGATTGTGATGTTAAGAAGAATATACTATCTATTGCCTCTAACGCTGTAGGGAGCGACAATATTAGTCGTAACATGATAGTTCCTATACTAGACTACGTTACTCCTATTATTACTCACATATTGAACCATTCTCTCTCCTCAAGCGTCTTTCCAACAATATGGAAAGATGCCCAAGTTACTCCCTTACCAAAAAAGACCAACCCAACTTTATACTCAGAAAATCGCCCCATATCCATCCTACCGTTTATTTCTAAAGTTATAGAGCGTGTTGTCCATCAGCAACTTAGTTATTTTTTGTCCAAAAACCAACTTCTAAACCCGTTTCAATCTGGTTTCCGGCCCAGGCATAGTACGGTTTCAGCGTTAGTCAGAATCACTGATGATGTCAGAAATGGCATAGATAATGGGCATCTTACCGTACTAACCTTGTTGGACTTCAGTAACGCCTTCAATAGTGTTGATTTTGATCTTCTGCTGGGAACACTGGGTTCGCTTAACATATCTCCAACGGTGCTTGACTGGTTTCATAGTTACTTGCATGGACGCCGGCAACGCATTCGTGCTGATGACTGTTTCTCTGCATGGTCTGACATCAGTGCCGGTGTTCCTCAAGGTGGCGTTCTGTCTCCTCTTCTATTTGCAATTTTTATTAATTCAGTCACTCTCAAATTATCATCTGCCTTCCACTTGTATGCAGACGATCTCCAAATATATTCCCAAGGGCGCCTTGAAGACCTCTCTAGTGTAGTGAAGTTGATAAACACTGACTTGAACCGTATTCTCAGCTGGAGCAAGTCATACGGACTCAAGGTCACCCCCTCTAAGACGCAGGTTATAGTGCTGGGTGGCTCTCGGCGAATTGCCAGGATTGACTGGAGTGCCTTGCCACCCATCACATTCGACGGGGTCCTTATACCATACAGCAAAGTCGTAAAAAACCTAGGTGTTTACATAGATAGCGCACTAACCTGGACGACGCAGATTGCGGAGGTCAGCAGGAAGATGTTTGCAACGGCAGCGTCAATTAATAGACTACGTTACTTTTTACCAAAACCTACTAAAATTGCACTAGTACAGGCTTTACTTTTCCCCATTCTTGATTATGAAGACTGTAGCTACTTAGATCTCAACGAAAGTCTCCTAAGCAAGCTCGAGCGCCTTCAGAACTTCTGCATTCGTATAATTTATGGTCTACGTAAGTACGACCATGTCTCAGAATACCGAGCTCTGCTAAAATGGCTACCTATTCGACGTCGGCGTGAATATCACATTCTTTCTTTTCTATTTTCTATCCTATTTAATCCTAAGTCACCGCCGTATCTAAAGGAGCGCTTTAATTTTTTACAACCTGCCCTAGGTCACGAAATGCGGTCTTCCAATAAACTTCGCCTCGTTTTTCCACTCCATTCTTCTCAAACCTATTCCCACTCCTTCACTATGTAATCCATCCGCCTATGGAACTCCTTGCCATTGTCTATTCGAGAATCTGAATCGCTTCACAGTTTCAAAACTAGACTTAAAACCTATCTCCTTTCACTGTAGTTTTCTCCTGTCTATTTTTCTTCTACTTTATTTATTTAACCATTTTTCCTACATCTTGGTCACTAGATTCTTTTTCATGTTAATAGGGTATTTATTTATTTACATGTATTTATTTTAAGTATGTATTCTTATTATGTCTGTATTATACAAGTATTTTACTATGCACATGTACTAGGTAGTATGTATTTTATTTTATTTGTTTGTTTAATTAGTTTGTTAAATTTTTTGGATTTTTATGTTTTGGAACTCTTTACCGCCTCCCTTCTCTCAATATTAATTCAGCTTTCCTCTACCTGAAGGTTGTCTGGAAGAGATCGCTTCCAGCGATAAGACCGCCTAAATTGTGCTATTCACTAATTACTTTCCTGTGATTTGTTTGTTTTGTGTGGTGTACAATAAAGAGTATCTATCTATCTATCTATCTACTTAAATAGATTTAATGTGATTTTTAAAAATTACCTGTTTTATTATTATTTATTTAATTAGTTATTGAAGCGCGATAACCTCATTAAAATTGTGGAATAGAAATGTACGCACTGTGTTTTTTGGTGCCTAACTTTTTTGCACGCTAGTGTAAGAGTGTAAACTTTGTAACACAATAGAGAACTACTTAAAATTCAAAATATACAGAACCTAATTACGTATTTTTTTAATGTTAATTTATTTTAGTTTGGCTGCCACTACAAAACTCAAGTGTTAATAAAGTATTTTCATGTCTATACATGAATTTAAAGAAGAACCTAGAATGACATCATAAAATAAACTAATAACAACAGAAATGACGACATGCCATGTAAAAACTAGTAATATAGATTCTTTATTTAAAAAATATACAGGTTATTACAGAGTTAATATAAAAATACTGGGTGTACAAAAGGACACTTCTTAAAACCACGTGATTACGATACAACTACTATGTTATGGGAGCAACATCAAAATCGGAAAAACCTAACCTAACCTAGTAGTAACACGTAGTGTCCTATTCTTTTGTACACCCTGTATTTTAATATTACCTAGTCCAAAAATCTTTACATGTGTAGCACTCGTAAAAACAAATCGAATGAGCAGAAACTCAAGGGTTTTACTGGAAGTCATGTAAGATTTACATTATCCGCCGCCTGGCTCTATCATCAGGTCAGTTCGATAGTACCAAGTTTTAATTGTTATCCAAATGTCACATACTGCCAAAATTTCCAAAATAAAACATTAAAATTTACTACCAGTTTACGGATTTCATGTAGTCAATAAACTATTCTACTAGGCTAGTTTCCTGGGTACAAAAAATATTATTCTATTTAGTCCGCCAGTTAGATCATCAAAAAATATTGGACCCGTATTTTGTCTTTTGTCAATCAAACAAAAAATGACGAAGATAAAGCCCATCAAAGTTTAGGAATGAGAGCACGTGACGTCACGCCTTGTTAAAAAGTGTCGCAAGGCGTGACGTTACGCGGAACTTTAACGGGCTATATCTTCATCATTTTTTGTTTGATTGAGAAAAGAAAAAATACGTGTCTAATATTTTCTGTTTATCCAACTGACGGGGTAATTAGTTTTTTTAGGAAACTAGCCCATAGCTGAAGTACGAAAATAATGGTTCTTTAAAAAAATATCGTGTAGGTAGGACTTAAAATAAAGTCCCAATAAGTGTGTGAGTCTCAAATGCATGACCCATTGTTTTAAAATGGTTACTCATGCGCCGAATCCGTTCTCGTGACAGAAAACGTCATTTAATTCGCTTGTCATTGTTAGCCATATAATTAAACTACCTAAATTAAATCGTCTTTTAAAAACACTAAACAACAGGAAAAATGTGCATCTATAAAATTATTAGCAGTAAGTTGTGTTGTTTTTAAAGTCGTCAAGTTAAACAACATTTTAATGTAAATTAAGATGCGCGCGCTAAATGTTGTCTTAAAAGATGGCCAGAGATGCTGTCATTATCATTTTAGCTATTTAGATACTACTGCATATGTAAGCCTCTTCCTTAGAGCGGCATGTACTACCGCCCGGTAATCATGTCCAAAGAGGATTTTAATACTACGTTTACATCATGTCCAAGTTAATTCATATTTTTCTTCTAATGACACCGGCTTGTCTAGCAACAAGATGTCTTTGACTTTATTTCCAAGTATTTGCTCTATCTGCCATTACCACATCTAGCCATAATTTCTGTTGGACCAACATAGAAATCACTTTCTTATTACCTATCAGCTGCTACAATTTGTATGAAGAATAAAAATTATTTTTTTTATTCCATAGTTTGATTTCTATTATTTTATTTTATTTAGTGCCAATTTTTCAATAGTCAGACAACTTTTACTTGGAGAATACTTAAGTTTGACATTTGACAGGTTTCGTATAAAAATTGTGTCTAAACGTCAATTTTATTCGGCGAATAAAGCTATCTGGCGATTGAAAAATCAATCCTTAATATTATTTTTTATTCTATAGTAAAAGCTATAGTATTTGATCATCAGAATATAGACACATTTTCGGCTTTAAAATCAACGAAATTTGACGGCGGTAGAGTTTGTTTGTTTTTGTTCATTTTTATCTTCACGAGTTGTCATAGTTGCGGTGTCGCAGTAGGTATGAGTAAACTAACTATACTTTACGTCGAGTGAGCATCTTGACCACTGATCATGATGTCACCGATGTCATTTACCTGTCAATATTTACGGAATAAAAAAAATCTTTAAATTATCCGAATTTAGGTTAAAAAAACTGACTTACCAGGTACACCCGTCGACAAAGTCCATGTACAAATTGCTAAAAAGAAGACGTGCACCAACATGACTATTCCAGTACCTTTAACACACTACTTTATTGCGTTGGCGTAGTTCTATTTATATACATTCACAAAACTTAGTCTAATCAATATATCAATGTATATAGTCAGTGAGGTTTTTCCGTCTGTACCGCTATGCCTCTGAATTATCTAAAATATTCTTAAAGGCTCTAGAATGATCTAGAATGTCCGAGGTGGTTGGTAAACATTGTTGTGAATGTCCCAAAATGTTACTCATCATCATCATTTCAGCCATAGGACGTCCACTGTTGAATAAAGGCCTCCCCCATTGACTGTGAGTGGACGTCCTACGCTGTGCTTGCCGTTACGCGGCCTCCATTCTAGAACCTTTCTGCCCCATCGGCCGTCAGTTCCACGTGCTATGTGCCCCGCCCACTGCCACTTCAGCTTGCTAATCCGTTAGGCTATGTCAGCGACTTTTGTTCGTTTACGGATCTCCTCATTTCTGATTCAATCTCGCAAGGAAACACCGAGCATAGCCCTTTCCATAGCACGCTGTGCAACCTTGAGCTTTCTTATGAGGCCCATAGTGAGAGGCCACGTTTAGTGAGAGGCCATTAAAATGTTACTGAATACTGTAAAATGTATCAAGGTTGTTTTACAGTATTTAATAATATTCTAAACTATTAAATAATGATCTAAAGCCTGTCGTAATCAGTTTAAGACTTGAATTTTAAGATATGGGTGTTAGAAGAGAAGTTAGCTATAAGTATTATATTTTATATAAATATTAATTTTTTATATAAATATTTTATACTAGGTGTTGCCCACGACTTCGTTCGCGTGGTTTCAGTTTCTATATAAATAATTTTCTGCTCAAGTTTTTTTATTTTTTCTTTCAAAAGAACCTTCTCCTGACAATAAATAACACAACAAAAAAATTATTAGCGAAATTGTTCCATCCGTTCACGCGTGATGCGATGACCAAGGGAAATAGAGATTCATTTTTATTATAAATAGATAGATTGTTCAGGAATGGTAGAGAATATTGTAGTCGTTACAAAATATCGTAATTTAAACTGTTCCAGATTGTTCTATGGACACAAATAACAATAAACATGATGAACATTTGATTTAGGATTGTAGTTTATCCCGGGATACACTATAAATGTTGTAGCTATTATTTAATAATTAAGGGCCGTGACCACTTCTTAGCGAGCGCTCTTCAGGTCGTTCTGTCTGCTTTCTGTTAGACGAATGGACGCATATAGGTACATAATTTATTTAGTAATAAATAAATATTTTAAGCAAAACGAAATTAAAGGTTTGACTTTGACTTTATTGGGATAAATCGAAACTTAAGCGAGTAAAGTCGTGGGCGATCATGTTACTTAGGAAGCGATAACAGTAAAAAACAATTGCGTTTTCTTTAATTGGAGGTAATTAATTCGTTCTCTATATGCAAAGGATTCTGTCTTATCGTGTTTATCAAGAGGAAAGCCGGGTGAAGCGAATCACTTGGGGAAAAATAATACGGCTTACTTGAATTATTTATTTATTTTAATACTTAAATTATTTATGTACTGCTCAACATATTACCCCAAACCAAAAATTGGTACGGTTGGAGTTATGTCTATAATTGTGTCATATAGTTATATTCTATTACAAATTGCTGTTCTTTTAAGAAGTAAACAAAAAAAACGGCCAAGTGCGAGTCGGACTCGCGCACCGAGGGTTCCGTACAAACCTGTAGGTACCGTTATGAGTAAAAGTTTACCCATCACGACAATCGAGTCATAGTTATGGTATTTTTATTGCAAAATGAAATCCATAACATTACGAAAGTTAAATTGCGGTTTACGATTTATGACGTATTAAAAAAAAACTAATTACTTGATCTCGTTCAAACCAATTTTCGCTGGTAGTTTTTATGGTAATGTACATTATGTATTTTTTTTAGATTTATCATTCTCTTATTTTAGAAGTTACAGGGGGGTGGACACACATTTTACCACTTTGGAAGCGTCTCACACGCAAACTATTCAGTTTAGAAAAAAATGATATTAGAAACCTCAATATCATTTTTAAAGACCTATCCATTGATACCCCACACGTATGGGTTTGACGAAAAAACAAATTTCGAGTTTTAGTTCTAAGTATGGCCCCCAAAATTTATTATTATTTTTCTATTTTTTTGTGAAAATCTTAATGCGGTTCACAGAATGCATCTACTTACCAAGTTTCAACAGTATAGTTCTTATAGTTTCGGAAAAAAGTGGCTGTGACATACGGACGGACGGACAGACGGACAGACAGACAGACAGACATGACGAATCTATAAGGGTTCCGTTTTTTGCCATTTGGCTAAGGAACCCTAAAAACCTCTTCCAGTGATTCCACCAATTATACCTATCCCCAATTTAAGCAAAGCATGTATCATTGATTTATTATAAGCAGGGTGGTTGACAATGATCCTAGATGTGTTAAGACGTATTTTTATATTTGTAGTGATTGCCATTAGACCTCCTAACCATTAGGAAGATTTTGGTGGGGGGGTAGTCGAACGAAAAGCATGGTCGATTTATTTTAATGGTTTTAATTATCATTTAAAGAGCTTTACAGTGCAAGTTTAGTTTAATTTCTGTTATTATGTTTGGTGAAGTGATAAAGATCTGAAATTATTGAAATATCATTGTATTCAACGCCGCATCGAGTGTCAAATGACTTGTCTCAAGACAACTTGCTTTAGACCCGATAGCAACTTGAAACCTGCTTCTACGGGAAGAAAGTCAAAAGTCAAAAGTCAAAAATCATTTTAGGATTATTTTTAGCATTTCAGTGTTTTGAAGTCGGTTTTATTTTTTTTTATAAAATTTACTTATTTCATCTATTTTTAGTGATAAATCCTAATCTAACTGCTGAACACCGATTTCATCCCCTATTTTCCTACCCTTAGGGGTGATTTTTATTTTTAAAACTTTTATCATAGCATCTTTGAAGTATAAGCTATTCAATAAAACAAAAATCATTAAAATCGGCTCATATTTGTCGAAATTAGGTAACAAGAACTACAACCAAAATATTATCTGGGTATATATTTGTTGATTTTCTCAAAAAGCTCTAAATCAATTTCGATAAAATTTATATGAGACCACCTCTGAAGTATGATCTACCAAACAAAAAAAGAATCATTAAAATCGATTCATAATTGGCGGAGTAATCGCGTAACAAACATACAAAAAAAAAAAAAAAAACAGTCGAATTGAGAGCCTCCTCCTTTTTTGAAGTCGGTTGAAAATAAAAAAAACATTAGGTATCCAGACTATTTTTGGACCATGGCTACGCACCTAGTGTTATCTGAATGTGTAGCTTTCCTTACGATGTTTTCCCTCGCCGCCCAGGAAGAGATTATAATATACATTTATACATACAGGGTTACATTGCAAAGGAGTGCCAAATCTTTAGGAGTGGCTCAGAATCAGTAACTTAATCAACCTATGCAAAGAACAAAAAAAAATTTGACTTCATTATGAAAAAAATGTACCATATGTGCACTGCGTAAGGTCCTTGTAGGCTCGCCGTGCCTACGCTTCTGATGAATGACCGCGCGGCTTTCGTAGTCTCTCTATTGACTTTATTTTCAGATATTTTAAAGTAACTTTTTTCGTAACATCTATTATTAAAAATAATATGCGTAGCGTGTCATTCCTGTTCTGTGATTAAGAAGCTTCCTTTTATTGTTCACTAGGTCTTATTTTTTAAATTTGGCTCCCCTACGCAATGTAACCCTGTATACAGACATAGATTCTGAGAAATCCAGAGTTACGTGCTGTGGGGCCTATGGGATGCAAACCTACCACCCACAGATGTAAGATGAGACTCCAATTCTTCGACCACTGAGTAACCACTGTCATCATAGTCTATTTGTAGTCTATTGCTTGACGTAAGCCTCCCCCAAAGAGCGCCACAGAGCACGATTCACGGCTTGTTTCATCCAGCCACTGCCAGCCATCTTAAAGTCGTCGGTCCATCGAGCTGGGGGGCGTCTTACACTACGTTTGCCAAGGCGCTGTCTCCGCTCGAGAATCCGTTTACTTTACCTTTCATCGGTTCTGCGACAGATATCAGGCCCACTGCCATTTTTGCTTGCTACATTATAGAACTATCTCTATTACTTTGGTCTACTGCCGAATGGGGATAGAAGGAATAATCATTTTAATTAATTGCTGCTTGATGCAGATGCTTTTAATAATAATTGTAATTGGTATTTAACCGTTATCATCGTCATTTTAGCCCTAGGACGTCCACGGCTGAACATAGTTCTCCCCCAATGACTTTCAGGTTGGCCGTTTAGAAATAGCCTGCATCCAGGTGGCTCACTGCTACCAATAACCGTTGTAATTGCAGTAAAATTTAATGAATTAATAACCGATTAACCACTGTGCTACATAATATATTTTACCTTCACTCCCATAAGAAGATGTAATCTTTTTGTGTAAGGAGCACGAGCATTTGTACCTAGTATGTCATGAATATTTATAAACGTATTTAAGTTTGTTTATCTATTATCTAGTCGCCATAGTACAAGCTTTGGTTAATTTGGGAAAATAATAAATGTTTTATCAACAATTTTTTCAAAACTTGAAAAAAACACCTTTCAAAGGTTAATAAGTAGAAAATAGCACTATCACTAATAGCCAGCCTCCCTAACAAGCCGGCTTCTGAAAAGGCTTAGTACCTTAGACCACATTCATACGCTGCGGCAAATTATACAGAAGACCGAGGAGTATAACTTGCCACTATGCTTGTTATGGACTATGAGAAGGCCTTTGATTCGATCGAGACCTGGGCAGTGCTACAGTCTCTCCAGCGGTGCCATATTGACTATCGGTACATCGAGGTGCTGAAGTGTTTATACAAAAACGCCACCATGTCGGTCCGTGTACAGGAGCAAAGCACGAAGGCGATTTCTCTGCAGCGCGGCGTAAGGCAGGGAGATGTTATATCTCCGAAACGGTTCACCGCTGCATTGGAAGACGCCTTCAAGCTCCTGGAATGGAAAGGATTCGGCATCAACATTGACGGCGAGTACCTCACTCACCTTCGGTTGGCAGACGATATTGTTGTCATTGCAGAATCGCTTAAAGATCTCGGCACAATGCTCGATGGCCTTAGTCGAGTTTCCCAACAAGTAGGTCTTTGGATGAACATGGACAAAACAAAGATCATGTCGAACGCCCATGTTGTGCCCTACCCAGTATCAGGTGGCAGCTCTACTCTCGAAATCGTTGACAAATATATCTACCTAGGACAAGTGATCCAGTTGGGTAGGTCAAATTTTGAGAAGGAGGTCAATCGTCGAATCCAACTCGGCTGGGCATCGTTTGGAAAACTACGCAACGTCTTCTTCTCCAAAATACCTCAGTGCCTGAAGACGAAAGTCTACAACCAGTGTGTATTATCAGTGATGACATATAGAACTGAAACGTGGTCACTATGGGCCTCATAAGAAAGCCCAAGGTTGCACAGCGTGCTATGGAAAGGGCTATGCTCGGTGTTTCTTTGCGAGATCGAATCAGGAATGAGATCCGTAAACGAACAGAAGTCGCTGACATAGCCCAACGGATTAGCAAGCTAAAGTAGCAGTGGGCGGGGCACATAGCACGTGGAACTGACGGCCGATGGGGCAGAAAGTTCTGGAATGGAGGCCACGTACTGGCAAGCGCAGCGTAGGACGTCCACCTAAAGGTGGACAGACGGCGGCGGCTACTGGATGCGGGCCGCTTCCAACCGGCCAATCTGGAAGTCACTGGGGGAGGCCTATGTTCAGCAGTCAAGTGGACGTCTTATGGCTGAAATTATGATGATGAGTAACATTTCACAATCCTTAATAGTACTAATAATACACAATAATACTCAAAAATACCTAATAATTCAAAATATTTCCATTGCGTATACATGCGCAAGTGCGGAGCTGCGGTCGCATTGATTAAAGAAGGTACTCATAAGCCTAAAGTTACGTTCGTAGCGCTACGCCGACGCATGATAAATTATTTATTTTCTTTTCAAAAATAATTGTGTGGTTGCATGAATAAGGAAAACGATCCAACGAAAATACATTTAACTTTCAAGTAACATTGACAGATAAAAAAGGAAATAACAATTATAATTGTATCGTTTAAAACATCCAGTACAAACCCTATAGAGCAGTAACACAAACCATGTTTCTCCGAAACTAGTAAGTGATTTTTCACTTACATTTAGTATGAAATGACAACTCCTGTCAACGCTCGCTCATACAAAAACAGCACAGATACAGTTTAAAAAATGGCAGAAAATTTTGTCGAACAAATTATATGACATTTCTTCTCTAGAGGGTATGTGCTCCATGGTTTAAAAAGCACAGGAGACGTATTTTTGAATCATGCGAATCCAATCCGAATACGAAATCGCATGATTTGCATGCGAATTCCTAAAATCACTATTTTTGAAAATTCATTCCATGAATTCTGCAACGACCACTCATTTTTCTTTTTCTATTATTAGAAATTACAGAAGAATAACTTTAACATAACATAACTTTTTAATTACGTTCCGTTTCAAGCGATTCACTACCAGTTTTTAAATCAATGAGTTTTTGCATTCCGTTTCATAATATTTTCTGCGTAAAACGAAAATAGTTACGAGTTATTCAAAAATGCGTAAAATCGTGAGCAATAGAAATAATTTTCATACACGAATTGTTTTCGTGTTTGAATTCGAAATTCATTTCTAATGCTTCAAAAATACGTCTCCTGTTCTTGTACACACGTACTTAATAATTATATTACAGGTGACGAAGCTTTCTTCGGTATCATATAGCGCCATCTCACAAAATCTTAAGGTTACATTTGATTCAAGGGTATCATTCGTCGGGAACAACACATTTTCCACAAATCTTACGAGATGGCGCTATATAAAATTCTCAGCATGAGAGCAGAATAAGACTAAAAATAGTTGAAAAAAAAACTCATTTTTGTGTAAATTACGTTCTTGCAAGGAATATAACGATTTACATAAAGTTAAAAAGCAAAATCTTATCTAGATACAAAATTTCATTCAAATCATTAAAGTCGTTTCAAAATTGCAAAATATAATTTTATTTACAAGGTTTGATCATTTAAAATAATTAGATAGATTAGTAAATATTTTGTGATAATGTGATATGCACCATTATGAGAGTTTGTACTTGTAACTCAATTACCATTGAACGGGTTAAAATAATTAGCTAAAGTTTGGCACGAATATAATGTAGTATAAAATCTTTTTGACGACCGTGTGGTGTAGTGGTTCGCGCTCCAAACTTCAAAGCCTTGCAGGTTCGGATCCCGCAAGGGGCAAATGTTCTTGTGATGATCACAAGCATTTGTACCTAAGTCACAGATGTTTATCAACATATATTATCCGTTATTTAGTCGCCATAATGCAAGCTTTGCTTAGTTTGGGGCAGATAATTGGTGTTATTGTGGAAATAATTTAAAATTTAAAATCAAATGTCATAGTTATTTGTCAACCAATGACCGTCATCTACTTACGTCTGTTTTGGTCTAGTGTTTTACGTTCGATAGCGATGGATGATGAAGGGTATTTACCTAATATGGCTAAAAACCTGGTTTCTACTCATTTTTGGAACGTATAAAATGTGTGCAAATATTTTTTTACTTACACTTCCATCAAATAAATGTCATTTGTACTCTATGGTATATAATTATAGTTATAGGAGTAGTGCCCCTAATTAGCAACCCCACGCGTGTTGGTTCGAATATCGCAAGAAAAATCATTTAAATACGGTTCACAACAGCGCGCAATGAAACGTGGCTGTTACGACCATGGCTGCGTTTTAGGTAGCGAAAATCGGGGAAAATAATACTTTTCGCATGGATGCAATGATTCGATTAACCTTTAAAAAACCCTATGCACATTTAAACCAAAATCGGTCAAACTGTTAAAAAGAAGAAAAATAATTTGCATCATTTATTCTTTGTTTTGTAACATTGTATGCGTAGCAATTTCTTTCATGTTTATGTTGTGTAATATTATTAATGTAATATTTGCATGCTAATCAAATTAGCGAAACATGTTTGCACAACTATGTATATTTATTTTTAACATCTATGTATCTACCATGTTTCGGGTGAATAAAGTATTTGAATTTGAATTTTTATGTTCCCGAAGTAAAAAATAAACATTTGTTTTTTGCGAAAGACAAAGAGACAAGATACTTCGGACATTCGTAAATATAGGTATGTCTTATGTAAATGAACAACATGTAAAATATGTTATAAAGATTTGAACTAAATTAGTTGACAAAGTTTAAAGTTTTAAGTTACTACCATTACCTTAAGGTTTCATACGCAATCTAACCTTAAAATAATACCGGAACAACAAGCTCTCTCATCAAAAATTCAAAACTGAGTAGTTCTCACAAAATAAAACGAATATCTCGCCATTCAGAAGCCTATTCGTAGGGATTTGCGTAAAATATTCATCGAATCGCCAACCATAAACACGAAGGCTTCAGACTTTATAGTCCGAAGATATCTTAAACCCGTCTTCTCACTAGTTATTTCTTTTCGGGTACATCAATCGAGTTTAGATCTTTATGTTTTAGGTGCTATAAAGTTGAAGTAATGTTTGGTATTCTGTTAACGCGGATCGTTCATTTGCTGTCCGAAAATTCAAAATTGCTTACGGTTTCATATGGGTACTCTGGTTTACTGTGTATACTTCATCATCATCACCTCCCCCATTGACGTCCAGATTGGCAAGTTGGAAGCGGCCTGCATCCAGCGTCTTCCTGCGACCTTTACCAGGTCGTCTGTCTACCTTGTGGGTGGACGTCCTACGCTGCGCTTGCCGGTACGCGGCCTCTATTCTAGAACCTTTCTGCCCCATCGGCCGTCAGTTACGTGCTATGTGCCCCGCCCACTGCCACTTACGCTTGCTAATCCGTTGGGCTCCTCTTTATTTCTTCTCGCAAGGAAACACCGAGCATTGCCCTTTCCATAGCACGCTGTGTGACCTTGAGCTTTCTTATGAGGTCCATAGTGAGACGCCCCTTTTTTGTGTACATATCAAAATGTTATATTCATTACCTAGTCACTAACAAAATAACACTAATAATTAATTTAGCTTATTGACTTACTTATGGTGATTATAGCTCAGTGGGGCAGCGCTTTGGTAGTGATTACCAAAGTAAAGCCCCCTACGCCGCGGTTGTGATTGGATGCGTAACCATTCCAATCATATTTAGTTGACATTTTGCACAAGCATCTCCGTGCTTCGGAAGGCACGTTAAAAGTTGGTCCCGGCTTATATAGCTTGATACTAGTCGTGAAGCCTAGTCAGAGGACTTAGGGCGGCATAATAATATCTGACAGTATGGTTTATTCACTGGTCTTAAGCTTGATACTAGTCGTGAAGCCTAGTCAGAGGACTTAGGGCGGCATAATAATATCTGGCAGTATGGTTTATTCACTGGTCTTAAGCTTGATACTAGTCGTGAAGCCTAGTCAGAGGACTTAGGGCGGCACAATAATATCTGGCAGTATGGTTTATTCACTGGTCTTAAGCTTGATACTAGTCGTGAAGCTTAGTCAGAGGACTTAGGGCGGCATAATAATATCTGGCAGTATGGTTTATTCACTGGTCTTAAGCTTGATACTAGTCGTGAAGCCTAGTCAGAGGACTTAGGGCGGCATAATAATATGTGGCAGTATGGTTTATTCACTGGTCTTAAGCTTGATACTAATCGTGAAGCCTAGTCAGAGGACTTAGGGCGGCACAATAATATCTGGCAGTATGGTTTATTCACTGGTCTTAAGCTTGATACTAGTCGTGAAGCCTAGTCAGAGGACTTAGGGCGGCATAATAATATCTGACAGTATGGTTTATTCACTGGTCTTAAGCTTGATACTAGTCGTGAAGCCTAGTCAGAGGACTTAGGGCGGCATAATAATATCTGGCAGTATGGTTTATTCACTGGTCTTAAGCTTGATACTAGTCGTGAAACCTAGTCAGAGGACTTAGGGCGGCATAATAATATCTGGCAGTATGGTTTATTCACTGGTCTTAAGCTTGATACTAGTCGTGAAGCCTAGTCAGAGGACTTAGGGCGGCATAATAATATCTGGCAGTATGGTTTATTCACTAGTCTTACAACACCCCTTTACCAATCCACACTGGGCTCGCATGGTGGAGTACGGCCTAAACCACCCCATAGTTGAGGTGAGGCCTGTGCCCTGCATTGGGACATATATTGGCATACTTTACTCGTATTTGATCATAAACATGACTGATAGATTGATAATAATTTGATCAGACATGTATCGATGAGGTAAATTGATTATATAATATGTTTAAATGTCATTGCTGAAGCCGTGAGTTACATTTTGATCAGTATACAATGTAAAGCAGATGATTGTAAAATAACGTAAAATACTGGTCAAGTACGAGTCAGACTCGCCCACTGAGGGTTCCGTACAAATTTGTAAATGCCCGAAATTGACGACCTCCGTATTCGAGAGGCGAGCATACCGAACTAAGTGTCGCTATTTCTGAGGTTCCGGGTTCGATGCCCGGTCGGGTCAATGTAGAAAGAGAACTTTGCTATATTATCTCGGGTCTGGGTGTTGTGGTACCGTCGTTGTTGCTGACCTTTTTTGTATATCTTTGTACATATTATGTAAATGTCGAAATTATAATTTCGACATTTTCCTTCATACTTCAAAGCTAAAACAGAACCGTCAAAAAAACATCATATTTTTTAATTACAAAGATATACAAAAAAGGTCAGCAACATTCTCCTCCTCGATTAAACCTAATCTTGGGGTGGCTGACTCACTAGTAAAACTAATTTATTTACCGGTCTACGCAAAATGCCACCCTTGGTGGTGATTTCCACCACTCGTGTACGACCATCACGGCCAGTATAGGTCCCTACAACCTTGCCTCTAGGCCAGATGTTTCTAGGTGATTTGGAATCAACAATTAGAACCAAATCACCTATTTTGATTGGGCTTCCTGCGTCTGACGTCCAACGATGTCGTGTCTGCAGGCTAGGCAGGTACTCTCGTAACCAGCGTGACCAAAACTTGTCCGATAAACGTTGGGCAAATCTCCACTGCTTCCTTAGGTGTAAATCATCGTCAGTGAATTCACCTAATTGCGGCAAAGGGTTTGAAGCTCCTAAGAGAAAATGATTGGGTGTAAGTGCCTCCTCATCATCAATGTTCAAAGAGACATGTGTCAGTGGGCGACTATTAACAATATTCTCTGCCTCGATTAACAGCGTATGAAGCACCTCCTCCTGTGGAGACAATGTAAGTAGTGTTGATGAGAGAGCTGTTTTAATTGATCTAACCATTCTTTCGTTATTTTTACCTGTTTTAGCATTCGTGCAGTGCATATTGAATTGGCTTCTTCTTTATCAACTGATTCAACTATCTTAGCAATTCGTAGAATGGCCGCCAGACGTGGATTTCCTAAGCAGATCCACTCGGACAATGGAACGAATTTTCGAGGCGCAGATAAAGAGTTGCGAAAATCTGTTCAGACAATACTGACTGGAGATACAATGGCTCAAAGAGTAAATAATCTCGGTATCAAGTGGACATTCAATCCACCTGATGCACCTCATATGGGAGGGGTGTGGGAAAGAATGGTTAGATCAATTAAAACAGCTCTCTCATCAACACTACTTACATTGTCTCCACAGGAGGAGGTGCTTCATACGCTGTTAATCGAGGCAGAGAATATTGTTAATAGTCGCCCACTGACACATGTCTCTTTGAACATTGATGATGAGGAGGCACTTACACCCAATCATTTTCTCTTAGGAGCTTCAAACCCTTTGCCGCAATTAGGTGAATTCACTGACGATGATTTACACCTAAGGAAGCAGTGGAGATTTGCCCAACGTTTATCGGACAAGTTTTGGTCACGCTGGACCGGTAAATAAATTAGTTTTACTAGTGAGTCAGCCACCCCAAGATTAGGTTTAATCGAGGAGGAGAATGTTGCTGACCTTTTTTGTATATCTTTGTAATTAAAAAATATGATGTTTTTTTGACGGTTCTGTTTTAGCTTTGAAGTATGAAGGAAAATGTCGAAATTATAATTTTTATTTGTTTGTTTAATATTATTGGTTTTATTCCGTTATTAAGACCACTTGCAATAGTCGTTGTTTCTGATTTCTGTAACACAAGTGCTTTGGCTACTTAACACAGGATCAGAGCAATGTATGTGATGTTGTCCAATATTTATTTATTTATATAATAGGTAAGATACGTTTTTTTTTTAAATTTAAAATATACTATCACAATTGATGTCGGTTAAAGTGCTTTGTTTAGATAAATTCTATTTGAATATTAAAGTAATTACATAAATACTTCCGTAATATTAAAATAAATCCTCCTTTTATCTAAACAGAGCACTTTTTACGTCCACTTGATTTAAAATTATGATTTCGGCCGATTTACATAACAAGACCCGACAATGCATGGTAACAGTGCTGTTTGTTCTAATCCGGAACGCCGGGTGTAAATCATCCTTAGCATCATAATATATTATGTACCTAACATAGTTTCAATTGTTTAATTTATAATTATGAAAGTAGCACATCCAGCAATATTCACAGTAACTATCAAGGTTATAAAAAATATTCAGTAGAAGCTTATTATAATGATTAAGAAGATATTTGCGGTTCGTGGTTTAAATCTTGCAAAGGGAAAATGTTTGTGTGATGAGTACAAGCATATTTTGTACCCAAGTCATGTATTTAAAAAAAGTATTTAAGTATGTTTATCTGTTATTTAGTAGCCATAGTATAAGCATTGCTTAGTATAATTGGTGTGATTGTGGAAAACAATTTATTTATTTATTGTAAGATTCACAATCTCCCCAGTTATCTAGGCCCAAAGCCTAAGAATAAGCCTAAAAAGCTTGTATTTAAACTTCCTTAGAATAACAATTGTTTATTTATCATTATATGTATTTATAACCTCGATTTCCATTCTGTATAGATTTTTTTGAAATATAAACTTTTGAATAAGTGCGGAAAAACAATAAAAATAAACAAATAACACTTACGTAAAGTATAAATTCTAGTAAGTAATTAGTTCCTCACTTCAGACGTGCGGCCGAGGCCGTTCGTTGTTTCGTTAGCTAATTGCTTGCAAATTTAATTTGAGTCTGATGCATTATGGTTTGTGGGTGTGCTTAGATACAGTTATTTTGCCTGAGTAGAATTAGTTCTTACCTTGGGAAAGGAAAAGGTAAAGGTCTATAATATTGTTTTGTATATTTTAGACCTCCATAGCCGAGAGGCGAGCATACTGGGTCGCTATCTTTTAGGTCCCAGGTTCTATTGCAAATACTTGCCATGGTTGGCAGGCGGGTTGACAAGCGCAGTTTTTTTTTAATTTCGCACGCATTAGTTGCTGCTCGTCTCGTGCTACAGAAATAAGTTGCTCTTACGACACGCCTCCTATTGGCGGTGGGGAAGTGTATTCTACACGGCACGCACGGCTGAGAAACTGAAAGCAACTTAACTTAACAGTCCAGTGCTCCGTATGCATCATTATCATCATTTCATTTATAGGACGTCCACTGTTAAATATTGGCCGGTTGGAAGCGGCCTGCATCCAGTTCCTGTAACCTTTACCAGGTCGTCTGTCCACCTTGTGCCTACTCTGCACTTGCCGGTACGTGGCCTCCATTCCAAAACCT
This sequence comes from Anania hortulata, assembly GCA_963576865.1. Classification (NCBI taxonomy): domain Eukaryota; kingdom Metazoa; phylum Arthropoda; class Insecta; order Lepidoptera; family Crambidae; genus Anania; species Anania hortulata. Next base: position 1,224,793 of record OY756395.1, read on the forward strand.
TTCTGCCCCACCGGCTGAACTGCTAGTAGAACTGCTACGTGTATTCAGTATATTATATTTTTTTATATAATCATTATATAATATATATTGTGTTTACTATGTGGACAGGGAAATAGATAATCGTTTTTTTCTTACATTTGTTAATCTTTGCCAATCTTTGAGAAAATTGACAAAATCATCACGCAATTTTTTTTGAGGTCTGTCTCTTTGTGAGGTCTATCAAGATAGGCAGCCAATTACCAATGACTGCATTAAAGGCATTAAATTAAAGTGCAATTTATTTATTATTAATATTATATTACTCTAAATTACTAATAACAAACTAATAAAGGCTTAAATAGGTTTAACTAAACTAAGTATTTGTATGTTACTGTCATCGATGTCATTCGGTCTGACTAGCCATAACCAAACAACAGCAGAACAGACAGGAAACTAAAGTAACTAACGTACACAATATCTTCTGCATGCAATTTTAAAGTGAACCTTAACGCTCTTGTTTGATTCGCTGCAATATCGCATGCGTCAGAGTTGGCACTGGTCCGGGAGGATCCATAGATCTGAAATTGAAATAGAAATAATTTAATAAATAGTATAAAAAACTAAAAGTTACACTATCAAGGGTAATATTAGATAGATAGATACTCTTTATTGTACACCATACAAAGAAGTCACAATTTGTGTTTACAGAAAGATGCACAATTTAGGCGGTCTTATCGCTAAAAGCGATCACTTCCAGACAACCTTCAGGTAGAGGACAGACAAGAAGAAAAGGGAAAGTGGTGCGTCTTTGCACCGCTTAGTGTGAAATTTAATATACTTAATAGATAAATATATAAGTCCAGATAGAAATGAACATAACAATGCGCTAGTTTCCTAAAAAAAACTAATTAGTCCGTCAGTTGGATAATTAGAAAATATTGGACACGTATTTTTTCTTTTCTCAATCAAACAAAAAATGATGAAGATGATATTGTCATTTAAAAACAATTTCAACAGCCTCTGGTGGGATTTGAGTCCATAATTTAAATAAAATAAAAGTTTTACATTCGTAATTATGTATTTGACTTATCAACAATGATAAAATAAGACGAAACAAAATATTTTTTAACCGACTTCAAAAAAGGAGGAGGTTCTCAATTCGTCGGTCTTTTTTTTTTTTTTTTTTTTATACTGTATGTTCAGCGATCATTCGTTACTGCGTTGACCGATTTCGATAATTATTTTTTTGTTTGAAAGGTAATACTTTCAGAATGGTCCCATATAAATTTGGTTGAATTCTGATAATGGGATCTATAAGAAAATCATCAAACATTGCATGAACTCCGTACCACGCCAACAGATTTTAGTATCTATCTTACCTAATATCTTTGCCAAATGTGGACCGATTTTGATGATTCTTTTTTAATGAATAGCTTATACTTCAAAGATACTATAATAAAACATTTTTGGAAAAAAAATCACCCTTAAGGGTGGGAAAATAGGAAATGAAATCGGTGTTCAGCAGTTAAATTATGTTTGCACTCGTAAGATTTGTTTTGATTAGGATTTTTCACTAAAATATATGAAATAAGTTAATTTTATAAAAAAAATAAAAACCGACTTCAAAAAACTAAAACTGCTAAAAATAATCTTAACACTTACGTACCTAATCAGTTACTTTTGGAGTCGGTGCCAGACGATGAGAGATTCTATGTTTTCGTTTGCACCGACTCCAAAAGTAACTGATTAGGTACGTAAGTGTTAAGATTATTTTTAGCGTTTTAGTTTTTTGAAGTCAGTTTTTTTTTTTACTAGTAGCCATTCAAGAGTTCCACTATCTCACATTTTGGCTCTATCCTTCAGATCAGGACGATGGTAACAAATTACTGTTACATATTTAAAACAATTAAAATCGACATGTCAGTTAAAATAAGATAAAACCGACTTTCAAGATTTAATTACATAGTCAGCTGATTACATATCCAGCTATTAAAATAATGTTAACATGTATCATTCATTCATTACATGTTACTATTTTGCAAGATGTCTTAAAAAAGAAGATGGATCTTTTTTATATAAATAAAATCTATGGGTAAGAATAAGATATATCCAAATTCAGAGAGCATTAAATTTTAAAACTGGAATAGGAATATTATAGGACATTCAAGGCGATTAACCGCGCTACTTGCACTGTGTCAATCGGGTCGTAGTTTGATAGAGATTAATATAGGATACACACTTCGGATGCTGTTTATCCCATTTGTCAAGCTGTGTGCACAGATCCACTGCATTCGATGTTGTAAATCTTTTCATTTCTGTCGCAGTTGTTTCAAGAGTTCCTGAAATCAAATAGCGTATTTACTATTAAGTTAAAATATCTCTTTATATATTTATTTATCGGTTGAAGTTGAATGAGAATGTTAAGGTGGAAGTGTGCAGTGACGAGAATGGACAAGATAAGGAATGAATAGGTATTATTAGAGGACGTATGAATGTGGCACCTGTAACAGAAAAGATGAAAGGAAACCCTTTGCCTTGGTATGGACATGTGATGAAAAGGGAAGAAGAACACGTAGCATGGAGTGATGGGTATGAGAATTGATGGATGGAGAGGTAAAGAACGACCTAAGAAGAGATAGATGGATTGAGTGAGGAGCGATATGACTGAGAAGGGAGTAAATGACTCCATGACGAGTGACCGGATTGCATGGAAGAGAAAGACTACTGCGCCGACCTCAGATGACCTGGGAACGGAGCAGGCGAATGATGATGATGTTAATTATTTATCAGTATGCTCTTATAAAATGTTCAGATTGGGGTCAAACGATTTGACAAACAACGTACACGTAAAATTGTGCTGCTAAACAAGATTAATAAATTTATTCTCACTAAGCATTGATTAATATAACTTAGCATTACAACTGAAAACGAAGGTTGAAAACTCCGATAAGTGAATCACTGAACTGAAGAGGCTGGGCGTACCCTTCTAGCCAAGTAGACTCGGCAAGCCCTGTGGTGGACCACAATAGATTATACCTCTATAATAATGACCAATAAAAAGAGGGATTAAATTCACATTAAAAAGGTTATCAACAGTAGTGCGATAAAAAAGAAATACACAGTTACCCAGCAGTAGGTAAGTACCAACTGTATGGCGATAAGAAACATTTTAAACTTAAATATTCTTACTGAGGATAGAATCGAATTTGTTCTTAGTTTTGTTTGTTGTATTTGTATTAGAAAATACAGGTTTCTTATTGATATGTATTTTTTCATCCTGACTGGTGGTTTTATGAGTTTCTGCATTTTGATGGTTTTCATTGCTAGCAAGAACGGTTTCTGTTGGTAAAACTTGCCCAATATTTATCTTAGCATCAAATTTTTTCGACAGTAATTTTAATAGACTTTGACATTTCTTAAAATCTTTATTGTCTGCTTCATTCGGAGTAAAATCTATCCTTAGAGAATTAAAATGAGATTTAATTTCACAAGGTAGGTTGTTTATAATTTGGGTTTTGGTTTGTTCATTTGAATTATTTCGTTTGCTGGTGTTTGTCTTAAAGACTGAAGGTGCCGCAACTGTTGAATCATCTTCAAGATTTGAACAATTTTTATGTGATTTGCACTCATTTAGACAGTTTTTTATATTTAAGTTTTCTTTATTATAATCCGAATCTCTAAGATGAAACGAACGACAATTTTTTTTGGAATTTTGAAAAACTTTTTGATTACGTACATTACTAGCGTTAGACGCCATTGTTGTAAATCTAGTTAGTCACGCTTTGAAACTAAAAAATAGAATAGATGTGGTAATATTTAAACTTTTTTACATTACTACAAGTAGCTAAAAGACTTATACTCCAAATATTTTTGTTTATATTTATATATTTTTTTAATTGACCAACGCCAACAGCCATAAAGCCTAAATTCTATTATCCATACAAAAACTGTTTACAAATTACCAGTTTATCCAAAAGAGTTTTAATGAAACGCTTAATGAGATTAAAGTATATATTGGATTTTAATTGCAGTGGTCTAAACAGAATTCCTAGTAAATTCGGCACGTTCTGCGGTCAAGTGGTTTTGTGCATTTGTGATTGGTCCGCGGGTTGTGGCTCATTTAGCGCACTAATTTTGTGCACCTTTCGTGCAAGCTAAACAGAAGACGCTAGCTAGGTGTGTGCATGTACACTTGGTTATGCCCTGTTAGTGATAAATCTCATCTTTATATATAAAATGAATTGACGTTTGTTAGTCTCACAAAAAGTCATGAACGGCTGGACCGTTTTGTCTAATTAGGTTTTAAAATATTTGTAGAAGTCCAAGAAAGGTTAAAAAGGTGAGAAAATAATAAGAAATTGCAAAAAAAGTAGTAAAAGAACTATAGTAATTTATTCTAATATAACTTTTAAAAATTATATTCTATTCCCATACAAACTGTTCGTACCTGTCAAAAAGGATGAGTTAAAAAATTAACTTTGCAACTAATTGCAACAACTTATTGTCGATATTAAGTTCGCCAGGTCAGCTAGTATACAGTATATCAAATAACAGAGGGCGTTCTTTTCAGCCAGTTTATCCACATCAATAATAGATTAAAATAAAAAAAACTATTTGCAAAAAAAAGCATAGGTATTAAAATTTTAATTAAAAAAAAACGTAACGTTTCAAACCAAAATCGTAACGCGGAATAGTAATTAGCGTAATTACAATGCACAAACTGGCAACGTCTCTTTTCTACCTTGATCGCACGGTTAGAAAAGGATCGGACGTTCATTATTTTTATGAAATTTTAACATTAAAAAAATGTTTTTTAAAAGTTTTTTTAAGGACCCTAAAGTATTACGGATTAACGGGAACGCCTTTCGTTAGTTAACATACTGTATATATTTAAAATTAGGGAATGGAGGCCACGTACTGGCAAGCGCAGCGTAGGACGTCCATCTACAAGGTGGACAGACGACCTGGTAAAGGTTGAAGGAAGCCGCTGGATGCGGGCCGCTTCCAACCGGCCAATCTGGAAGTGACTGGGAGAAGCCTATGTTCAGCAATGAACGTCCTATGGCTGAAATGATGATGAGATTTAAAAATGATAGATGATTAATTTTGTGTAGTCATTGTCTATCGCGGCAGCTAGAAATCCATAAATTCAAATAATTACTTACGATTAAGAGCCTTATCGTTTCAGCCATAGGAGGTCCACTAAACATAGGCCTCTCCCAGTGACTTGAAGATTGGCCGGTTAGAAGCGGCCCGCATCCAGCGGCTTCCTGCAACCTTTACCAGGTCGTCTGTCCACCTTGTAGGTGGACGTCCTACGCTGCGCTTGTCGGTACGTGGTCTCCATTCCAGAACCTTTCTGCCCCATCGGCTGTCAGTTTTACGTGCTATGTGCCCCGCCCACTACCCAAAAGCTCTATTACAAATTTTTACTGTTAGGCGGTTATAATTGCTTTCACTAGACATTTGATAGACAAATTGAAAATTGGAGGTAATCACCAAATTACTACATAATTATCTGTAAAATTTTTGTAATAGGTCCCTTAGTACCTACCTACTGTCGAAATTAATGAGATAAATACTTTTTACAAGGACAATAATATTTTCATAAAACATTTAATCACAATACCTACATAACGAAGGAATACATTTGCAAAATAAATAAATGCAGTGGAAATTAATGTATAAAATTTAAATAAAATATTGGACAAAATCACATCCATTGCTCTGATCCTAAAGTAAGTAAACACTTGTTTTAAAGAAATCAGAAACAACGACGACGGGTACCACTTTATTTCTACCAACTTTGATTATTTCGAACTCCTAACCTATGGATAGCACATAGCTACGATATCTTAGTTCGAAGTCAATATGTGTATTTGTCCAGGTATTGCATAAAATTATTGGACAGCTAGGTACCCTTTGAGCCAAATACATATCACAATCGAGGTCCACGATTCGATTGTCTAGCAAACAAGCCCCGACCCGCACTAATTGAGCTATCGCGAGGAGTCATTGATATTCAGCCAGCGAGATGCTTCGTGTGAGCTGAGGACACCTTACGCACTCGGATCTAAACACCAATGGATATGATTGATTAAAATAATTAAGGAACATTGATTCTAGTAACAAATTAATGGGCCTGATGGTATGACTTTGGTTCCGTGGAAGATGGGTTGGCACACTGAGTCCGACTCATCTTCTGCTGCTACTGCATCAGCGGAGATCCTCAAACGTTACAAATATGCAGGTATTAGTAGTAACTACATATTTCAGCCTTTTGGGGTCGAGACACTCGGGCCATAGGGCCCTGGGGCACATTAGCTGTACAGTCAGTTAGCCAAGCGGCTGATTGACTGTACAAGTACAGGCGATCGGAGTGCTGGTGCATATCTAGGCCAACGTATCAGTTTGGCTATATAGCGTGGAAATAAGTCTTCTGGGCACTATGTCGCGGTGTTTAGACGGCGATCTGGGACCCACTGTTTATTTGTAATTTATTTTATAAATATTTATTTCATAAGGTTAAGTATTAAGTTTAGTTTTAGTTTTACTTATATTAGTAATAATGATAACATACGTTATATTTAAAACTTAAGTGACAGAAAGAAGGTTCCAACCCAGCTTTGGCAAAGGGCTAGGTACAGCGTGGAGATCCCAGTTTCCTAAACCTTTGCGAATAAATTTTAATGAGTTACTTAGTGACTAATTACGTCGCCAGTCATCAAAAGTCCTATTGACATTTCTTGATCATGGCGCGGCAGTAGAACGTGTAATGTATATCTTTCTACATATATAAACCCAAGTCGGGTTAGTTGCACCATTTATAAGTCAAGAACGGATGGGCCGATTTTTATGATTTATGATTTTTTGAATTTGTCTCCATTCCGAATAGCAGAATAACTATAAAAACACGGAAATATTCACGAAAAAAAAAGGTGAAGGGGCGGTACGAAGTTCGCCGGGACAGCTAGTTTTTACATTAAAAAACTCATTTTGTTAAATTTAAATCTCATTGAGAGACTTTCGATTGTTTTATAAGAAATAACTTGATATATTTTAAAGAGTCATTTAAATGCAGGTGTGTACTATAAAATTGAATTGATCAAATTATTACATTGAATAAATATTATACCTTACTTTGATATCAACAGTTTTTCTTTAAGAAAATATCTTTCTTTACTATGTTTTTGGGGCTACTTTTTGTCCCACAAATATAATACGCATATCCCAAGAACTTTGCGTTAATGTACATTCATTTTTTCATACACACATAGGTACCATGAAAGGTTAGTCTAGCACTAAACTGGCATGCTTCATATCCATTCATTTAAACATCCGTGTCCGAAGTCACAGTTTGCTTCAAGATGAGACCTGCATATTTCAGACGCCATTAACCTGCGCCGAGTATCCAAGTTCACCAAACAGCACATGTTAGCGACAACCCCTTTAAAATACAACTTTAAACACCAAGATACAAGGCCCAAAGTCAAACATCAGCTAAACTTTAACACATCTGAAATGTGTGTTGCTTGAAAGGAGCCAGTAATTTTGCATTATGTATTCGGCTTTTGGAAAACTTGCCAATTATCTGGATGTTAGCAGGCAGCTAAGTTTCAACAACGGTTAGGTGAATATTTCAGGCTCTCGCAAAAAGGTTTGGGTCGCCTAAAAAGTGTTTTGCCATTAATCTTCTTCTGTTTATATGAGGTGTTTAAGCACATTTAGAAAGCGTTGCTGTTTTACCTATGTATAAAGGCTTATACATAGCTTATAATAATCTTAGAATACCTTAGAATAACCTGTTCGTCTAGACAGACAAACAGGTTATTCAATTATTTAAAAAGCCCATAATATGTCAAAATCAAACCAAAAATAACAATAAACATTCCATTTTCTTGTTTCCGTGGTCTGAATTATTATTCCTCCTTGTGCAAGGGTAATGCTTTGTTCCCAGCCAAAACTATTTGGGATATATTTGATTGAGATAAAGTATGAATTGAAGATAACCAATTGTAAAATAACCAGAATTTCAGCATCTAGGATCATGGGCATTCGTAACCCTACTAAAAACTCGATAAAGCGCTAGGAAAAAGAGTTAGCATTGAAGAAAGTCTTAGTTTTTTAGGGGTCCACACAAAAGGATAAAACGGAACCCTTATAAGATCACTTTATTGTCCGTCTATCTGTCATGACCCTTTATCTTGTGGAGTCTCTCTCTCTCTCTCTTTAACGCGTGGAGATATCGAGTTAAAATTAAAATTATATACTCAGGCATACTGTCATTTGATGCTGTTAAAAAATCAAACTTCTAAATTAACGTTAAAAAATAGATAGGAGTATAAACGGCCGTTTATACTGCAAAAAACGTATATTTCGACACTCTAAAGGGAATAAAAATCTTTATGGTACTTTTCGTTTACCTACAACTATGAAATTTGGCAAATAATATTAACACTACAGATTCAAGGAAAATCTGAAACTGAAATTAAATCATAAAAATTAAATTCTTAATTTAAAGTTTCGGGAAAAGTTCGGAAAAACCTGCAAATCTCAATTCCTGAACTATTTATAATATGTACCTATAAAATTGTACGGAGCCTTCGTTGGGCGAGTCCGCCTCGTATTTGTCAGGCTTTTTTATGATGGCTGATATAAGTTGGATCGATCGCCAATAAACATAATGAATCTTGCGTTTTCAGACTGGGAACACTTATGTCATATAAAGTGTGTAAATGATTCTTGTTGCTACAACAATTGTTTCAAATAAATATTTGTATTTATATTACAGATAGTTCCGTTCATATTCATGTGGTTAAGGCGCGACTAGCTTCTTAAATAAATAATATTATGTAGTCTTACCTCTATCGAAATTCTTCCTGGCTTGAGTATCAGTTTCTCTGTTCTTCGGAGGCGATGCTTCCATGTAGTCGCCATTATAGTGGTGGCAGTACTTTGACTGATGCTTGGTAGTAAACGCCAGTTTTTGACCGACTGTGACCAACATTTGGGAATACACTTAGTGGTGCAAAATATAGCTTATTCATATTTTGCATCTTGTTCTATAGTAACATGGTCGAAAGTTTGTAAGAAATCTTTTAAGCGAATATCCCAACAGCGTTTTTTGAGTGTCTAGGGGGAGAATCGAATCAAAAAAACAGAAAAGCTTTTTTTGTTGTTGTATGTTACATTATTACACTACCAATTAGCATGCAAGTGAATACAACTGCTTAAATAATTATTTAATTTTAGTAAAGAGGAACTTAAAACATAGTCATGGCGTCGGGCAGTTCAACAAGAAATAAGTTGATGATACGTCACCAAATGCCTTAAATAAACATACACTTATTTTTATCCGACTATAAAGAGAGGAGGTTCTCCATTCGACTTTGTTTTTTTTTGGTATGTATGTTACGCGATTACTCCGCCAATATAAATCAATTTTGATGTTTTTTTTTGTTTGGTAAATCATACTCCAGTCCATCGAGCTGGGGGGGCGTCTCACACTACGTTTGCCAAGACATGGTCTCCACTCAAGGACCCGTTTACTCCTTATAATTATTATATTTTGACAAAGACTTTGGCGTTCAGAATTTCAGATGATGCGATCAAGACCCATATAACCTGTACCCGTATTGCAGTAACATAATTTAATTCTAACCTCCTGCCTCAAGCCAGTCCACTACTGCGGGAGTTTGAACATGTTTACATTTCTTGAGACTTGATTTGCTACTTGACGCAGCTACGACTTCTTCGTATTCTTTCACCTGAAATAATCAAATTAATATAAAATATACTTGTATTTATCCACTTTTCACGTTTTATTGACGACTATCTGTTGCCTGCGACTTCACGTGTAGTATTCAATTTAATAAGAAACCATCCTCGACGTGCGCAGAACACCCTCATTAAAGTTTTTTCGCAATCAGATCCCCATTTTAGTCAAGATTTTTGTCCTTCTCAAAATATTTGCCATTCCATAAATCAGCAAGTTACCTACTACTATGGAAACCGTAAAACCCAGATAATTAGGTCATAAGACCTTTATACCTGTGATTCACAATAAACATATTTTGAATTTGATTTTACAAAATTAAAAAAAAGTACCGGTAAAACTATAAGTCCTTTCAGCTGAGGCTGACTGCTTATGAATTTCCAGAAGTCACTGCATTTCTTCTGAATATGAGGGTTGTCATCGATGCCATCGATTGGCGTAAAGTCGATCCTCAATAATTGGCTTTGCATCGGCTCCCCACATTCAGTATCAGTAAAATCATTTGCACCAAGCCTTTCATCCAATTCACAACCATGAGTATCTTCTAAGTTAATGTCTTGTTTCCCGCCCACTTCTTTTCCAATTTCAGGATCTATCTTTGGGTCACTCACTCTCCCAGACTTCTGATCACAAGAATCGTGAGTACATTTTCCCCTGACATACCGATCTTCAATATCGTTGTCTTGATTATTTTCAGGGAAATTTTCGTCGCGTTCTTCTGTCAAGGTCTTGGTTGAAATAAAAGCGTCAATTTTTTCTTGGGATATTATTTTAGAACCAGACATTATTTAAACAGTAATATTATAAAGGTAAATGCATAAAAATAACGATACGTTATATCAATTCTTTGACATTTGAGGCACATTATGTAAGTAATCTATGGGCATAATGAACGGCGTGGAAATATCCATTCAATCTGACAGCGCGTAATGAATTAAACGGCTTATCTTTCAGACCTATAGCGTCTCATTTTGGAAACGATGGCTTCTCACATTTTTACATTTTTTCGACCGAGTCACCTGCATGAAGGTCATCAGATCTGTGACCTAGCCTGTGATCATGAGTGTAATTCCTAATGTAATACCCATGAAGTTGTGACACTCAAGCTGTGACATAAAAAGCAACGTAGAATAAGTGTCCGCATCGACCTCCGTCACGAAGAAGCGAGCATGCCAGACCATAGAGTACATTTGTATCGTGCTAGACTTGGTGCCGCTATCTCTGAGGTCCTGGGTTCGATTCCCGGTCGGTCAATGTAGAAAAATACTTTTCTTTATTGTCTCGGCTCTGGGTGTAGTGGTGCCGTCAATGTTTCTGATTTGTGTAACACAACTGCCATGGCTACTTACCATAGGGTCACAGCAATACATATGTATACGTGATGTTGTCCAATATTTATTTATTATCAGTGTCCAGATGTGAAAGGCCTCCGTTTAACGTTAACTTGTATAAAACATTTTTTTCTGTAGTTCTATATTTACAGAAACTGTAAAATAAATTATGTCTAGAAAATAATAATCAAATACAGCTGAAACTTGATGTCTTTGGTATCTCTGTTTTTCCGTCTCGATCTATTCTTCGAAAACTTTATTTTAAACACGATTATACACGAAAATATAAATAATAGTGATGTGAGCACATGTTTTTTTGTACATAAATACTTTGCTTTGTCCGGGGCTTCAAAGGCTTCAAGGTTAAAATCAATATACAAGATTGTAAAACTAGTTAGCGTTTAGTTTGTTAGTGATTCGTTAGATAACAGTAATGCTAATGAAAACATGTTAAAATAGATTCCTGATGATTTAGATTTGTCAGATGTAAGTATTATACTTTGAAAGGAAAAACAATAAATTGTAAAATTCAGCTCTATTGAAGATATTTTTTTTTCAATATTAACATGCCAATGTAAAACAAGTTAATGTTTATTGTTCTTTACATAAAATTATTAAAATCTTTTGTACCACATAAATATTAAAATAAATAAATATTTCTATTCATCACCATCATCATCATCATCATTTCAGCCATAGGACGTCCACTGCTGAACATAGGCCTCCCCCATTGACTTCCAGATTGGCCGGTTGGAAGCGGCATGCATCCAGCGTCTTCCTGCGACCCTTACCAGGTCGTCTGACCACCTTGTGAGTGGACGTCCTACGCTGCGCTTGCCGGTACGCGGCCTCCATTCTAGAACCTTTCTGCCCCATTGGCCGTCAGTTCTACGTGCTATGTGCCCCGCCCACTGCCACTTCAGCTTGCTAATCCGTTGGGCTATGTCAGCGATTTTTGTTCGTTTACGGATCTCCTCATTTCTGATTCGATCTCGCAAGGAAACACCAAGCATAGCCCTTTCCATAGCACGCTGTGCGACCTTGAGCTTTCTTATGAGGCCCATAGTGACAGGTCACGTTTCAGTTCCATATGTCATCACTGGTAACACACACTGGTTGTAGACTTTCGTCTTGAGGCACTGAGGTATTTTGGACGAGAAGACGTGGTGTAGTTTCCCGAACGCTGCCCAGCCGAGTTGGATTCGACGATTGACCTCCTTCTCAAAATTGGATCTACCCAACTGGATAACATGTCCTTAGTAGACATATTTGTCAACAATTTCAAGAGTAGAGCTCCCAATGGATACTGGGTAGGGCGCAACATGGGCATTCGACATGAGCTTGGTTTTGTCCATGTTCATTTCTATTCTATTCTTTAAATTAATTGATGCAGCATCACCCAAACACTGAGTAGAATAAATACTCAAAGACTCAAAGCTCAAACATTTCAATGATCTACCAAGTTAAAATCTTATGAAAATTTATAGTATTTTATAGTACATTACATAAATAATAAAAAAAATCGCGTATTTTTATTTCTCTAAGTGGTAATTATAATATTTCTTCTTCTTTTATTTATGGCCAAATCGAGGGTTATGGGTCCACAGCCAAAACCGAATTCCGCCAATATCGCGTTAGTTACTTGATTGTATTTTCTTTGATTTATTTTATTTTATTTTTGGTTTCTACGCTGTTCTCTTGTCAATTTCTGTCGATTTTTGCCTATCGAATTGATTTATCTAATTTTGTTTAATATTTATTTAATAATCCTTTCTAGTTTATTTAGAATTGACAATAACATGGCTCCTAATAACGATGTGATATCTCGCCGCGACATAGCAACATCAGATTCCCGAATAAATAGTGATTCCTCTTTTGAGACCAGAAGCAATCCACCAGAATCTCATGTGTCTTTCAGCATATTTGGGGATACAACTTGTGGGGAGCCGTTGCTACCCCAGCATTTGAAGATAGACTTTACTCCTAAAGAAGAAATAGACAATGACTTTGTCCAGAGGAAATGCTGTGCCTTCTGGGACTTTCTGAACAGTCAAACAGATTTACACAGTTTGATGGTCATGCCGGTGTGTAAAAGGTTTTGGTTCATTTCACATCTAAACTGTTCCCACTAGTGACAAAACAGGCAAGGTCGACTAACTGATAAAGTGAACATTGATGGTGATGAATGTTTAAAAGATGAAGTCTATTATTATCAGTGATCGGAATAGGTAGAGTGATTTGATGTACTTTGGTAGTGCTAGCATAATATGGATATGTCGTTTTTTTAAGAACTGATACAAAGAAATGCCGAAATCCGGGAGGCATGTCCATATTAACATCAATGTTTGAGATCATTAACCCCAAATCAATCTACCTATTCCGATCACTGATTATTATACAGGCTGGCCAGAAAAGTGACGTTCAAAATAATTTTTTTTAAGGCATTGAGAGATCTGAATCACCCCTATGTATGTTCTACGATTTTTTGTAGTTTTCAAGTTACGGTTTTTTAAATAGCCTATGAAGCCTATGAAGTACTACTTTTTTATTATTATTATGAAAGCTTAGTCTGGCGCATTCTCTGAAGCTATTTAAAAACGGTGCCGTGTGGAGACGGCCGTAAAGAATACATTTCCCCACCACCAATAGGAGGCGGGTCGTAAGAGGCGACTAATTCCTGTAGCACGAGACGGGCAGTAGCGTCTGCGAGCGAAACATTATTAAAAACTGCGCTCGCCAACCCGCCTGCCGAGCGTGGCGAGTATAGGCATTCTCCCCTTTTCGGGGAGGCCTATATTGAACAATTCAACATGAGACACCTAAAAAAAAATTTTGGACGTCACTTTTCTGGCCATTTTGTATATTACCATGTCATCGTCTACGGCTGGACCTAAAGAATTTATTAGGCTATATTTATTAGGCTCCTGTTGTAATAATCACTTTACCGCATGTGGCTTTCATTGAATCGCTAGATAAGCAGAGTAAACAAGCAGTGGGCATCGTCCATGGGTGTCAAATATAAAGTACTCGTAAAACTCTGAAGTCAAAAGTCAAAGTCAAAAATCATTTATTCAATTTAGGGCAGAGAAGTGCCACTCATGAACGTCAATAATAACATTATTGGCCCATATGGGGCAGAACATGTCTCCTTATTTTTTGGGCCCTACTAGCGCTTTGAGACAAGACACAGACAATCTGGCAAGTGCTGAGAAGAAACGCCGGAAAAAACTCAGTCACCACTAGCTGCCACAAAAATATATAAGATCAAAATAAATAGGTAGGTACATCAGTTTAGTGCAAGCTGGACTGACCATACATTCTTGTCATCAAGATAGTCTTGAATTTTGTAATACCTCTTTGACATTAATAGTTTTGACATGTGATTTAAATTTATTAATAGGAATTTCGATAACATTGTAAGGTATATTATTAAAAAATTTAATACAATTACCCAAGAATGAATTACTTGTTTTGGCCAATCTGTAGTTTGGGACTACAAGTTTGTTTTTGTTTCTTGTGACATATGAATGAATATCACTTTTTTTTATAAAAAGATCAAAATTTTTGCGAACTGAGTGAAATAAAGAGCCATTCTAAGTCGGTACATTTATTTATTTTGTGCCCTTGACGCTAAATAATATTGTTTTATGATGACATATGTTTTAACTTAATTGATTTCATTTCTTTTCCTTGATTACGTGACAAATTAGGTACCATGAATCACTTATTTCTAAGTTTACGCTAAGTATTTATATTCCAGTTTGTTCATTGATAACAAGTTGTGCAAGCTTTTTAACACAATATTCTAGCACATAAGTTTTTAGAGCATATGTTAGTATTGTAACTGTGGTTGATTTTTCAATAAATATAAAATAAAAATTATCATGTTGGCTTAATCTGTTTCATTCGCTTGCGGCTCTGCGGCAGACCAACCCATAGTAATCATCATAAATTGTGTCTAATTATCAGTGATCGGAATAGGTAGATTGATTTGGGGTTAATGATCTCAAACATTGATGTTAATATGGACATGCCTTCCGGATTTCGGCATTTCTTTGTATCAGTTCTTAAAAAAACGACATATCCATATTATGCTAGCACTACCAAAGTACATCAAATCACTCTACCTATTCCGATCACTGCTAATTATAGGTTTTATGTTATAGGAGAATATAATATACGACGTACGTAGCAGTCAGCATTCGATTAAACAGGACAGCAATAAGACTACCGCTGAAGACATACCGCTCAGAAATAAAGAAAAAACAGCAGTTTCTATGCTAGAATTTGTCGAAGAAAAGGGTCTGTTTTCTTAGTTTTATAATTATTTAATGTTTAAATACCGTCTCTTTACGTTAGCTGTGAACAACTTGAGATTGCAAGTCAGAGATGGACTTGCTATAGGTATTTGAGTATTATTTTAAATTGAAATTACTCATATTATTCTAAACATCTTCATAAGAGAAAAAAGTTAATGTCTTTCTAAAAACGCAATATTAGAATCCCTCTGAATGCTAAAGGTCCTTGTTACTACTATGGTCAGCTGGTTGGTACCTAATTCTGATTAAGGCTGCCCATGTGTTTAAGTATACATGGTGGTCCAGGCCAGATGGATATAATTTTTTTTTTTAAGTAGACGGCTTAGGGACCTATTTGTACCCGCCAGGAAAAAATCGCTAGTCAGCCGCTTACAAGATATGTTTTTATTTTTATTTTAGAAATATCACCACTTAATGTTTTAATAATTTTTTATTTACTTTTAAAATGAAAAATTCTATTATTATTTTATTTTAGGTGCTTAATTAGACATTGCACTCTCTCAGAAAAAAATTCAGACTGATCTGCAAATCTGAAGTGCATTTAATTTCATATCAATGCAAGAATAATTACTTTCCTTGAAATCGACAGATTTTTCGTAAACTCCAATAAAAAAATAAAAAAGCGGTTCAAAGCACTCATGATTTTTGTAAAACTGTAGGAACATATATATTCTTTCAATTGCCAAAAAAAAGTCTCATGTTAACGAACCAGAAAAAACGTTACGATTTTTTCAAAAATCTAACTAGGAAGAAAAATATAAATATAAATAGAATATAAATATAAATAGTACCTAAGTCGACTACCTAAAAAAATTTTATATCCATCTGGCCTTGACTACCCTGTATAGGGTGATTGTAACTGAGCTCGCTATTGCGAATTCGCATATAGAGTAGGCGACGACTGTCTGGTGTAGTGTTTTGAACTCCGAACTACAAAACCAGCGGTTGCGGGTTCGAATCCCGTAAGAGGCAAATGTTTGTGTGATGAGCACGAGCATTTGTAGCAAAGGCATGGATGTTTATAAAAGTATTTAAGTATGTTTATCCGCTATCTAGTCGCCTTGCTTAGTTTGGAGCTAGCTAGATAATTAGTGTCATAGTAAAAAAAAATATTTTTTTTTATTT
Source organism: Anania hortulata (assembly GCA_963576865.1). NCBI lineage: Eukaryota > Metazoa > Arthropoda > Insecta > Lepidoptera > Crambidae > Anania > Anania hortulata. The sequence continues at coordinate 1,241,322 of OY756395.1, forward strand.
GCTAATAACTGGACCTTACTTTTTCTACTGAAGTTTAATAGTTTGGGAGATATGTTAATATTTATTTTATTGAGATTTTTCCAAAATTCATCAAGTTTTTTTTATTATTTGTTGGTTGTGATTAAAATACGTCGAATATTCACTCAAACTGGGGTTAAAAAAAGACGCTTACGTTTTAAAAAAATACTAAAAAATTGTTAAGTAAAGTTAGGTCCAATAATTAGCAAATGACTTCTACCTCACCCTGTATATTCAACTACGTACTTGCTTGATAGTTTAATGAAATCGGCAGGGCTTATTGACCGGACGTTTGAAGCTAAGCTCGCACAGTCTATGTGCTCGCTAGGCTCTCGGGAATATCACGAAAATGAAGAAAGCGCAGCAATCAAGCCCATTTTCCGCAAAAGAGAAGGTAAGGCAGTACATTAGATAAATTGTCATCTTAATTACACATATCGCGATAAATTAAGTTTGAAGGTAAAGGTGGATTACCTTTAAATTCAGCCCGACGTTTCGAAAGCGTTGCAGCGTCCGTGGTCACGGGTAGACCTACGAGTCTACCCGTGACCAGGTGAACACGGACGCTACAACGGGCGGACCACGGACGTTTTGAACGCCTTGCAGCGTCCGTGGTCACAGGTAGATCTACGAGTCTACCCGTGACCAGTGACCACGGACGCTGCAACGCGTTCGAAACCGCCTCGGACTGAATTATAAGGTAAGGTAAATACTTCCCGACCGACTCCGACTCCGACTTACGAAGGAAGTGAATGTTTGTATGTGAACACGAACATTTATATCGGTGTATTGGATGACATGTGCATTAAGTAAGTAAAGACAACAGCACATAAACCTACCATAAAACGTAAAATTGATATACATAGTGTTGGACTTGGTTTAAAATCAGTTTAATGACGTTTAATTTTTTGCGTAGGTTGACCTGCCGGTTACTGTACCTGTCTTTATGTCATGGTAGCCTAAATACAACCTTTGTTTAGTTTGGTATTAGATGATTAGTATGATTGTTGAAATAATTATTTAAAATAATTTATTTTGAGTATTACTTTTGACTTTGCTAGTGTCATATACTGACATTGTCATGGCGACCGGTTTATCCTAGCAATGACATTGTGTAAATAATCAATGTGAAATAAACGTATTTTATTTAATAAATCTTTA